>CM062810.1:463147246-463848032 GCA_031772625.1 Pinus tabuliformis
TTAATGGAGCCATTTGTAACACTCAATCCCCAAATATTTTTTGTTATGATTAGTTATTATAATGCTACTAAAAGATTGATTTCTTGGTAATTTCTTGCTAGTGTTATTAGTATACATACAAGATATGTGTATGCTATCTACATACCCATAACTCACATGGATACACTAGCATTCTATGGTCTATTATCCTAAATGATTGATTAATGATTAGGCTTATGACTAGAGTTAAGATTGATTAAGCTTGATTATGATTTTAAGTAAAACCTTATGAATAATTTAATATTAAATAAATTTTGGTCCTCTCACAACTCTTTGAATTTGATTAAACAACTAAAATTGTTTGATTATTTATCATGTGTTAACTCTTATTATTTGGTGGTTGGGGGGCTGGGTGATGTCAGTTATGGGACTTAAAGAATGGGTAGGTGAACCATTAATGGGGAATAAATATTTTGGGGAAGGAGAGGGGATAAATATTGGAAGGAGAGGATGGCGAGAAGGAATTATAGTCATTTTTTCATATTTGGGTTTGTTGAAGATTTGGGGAGAGAGGAGAGGAATAAAGTTGAAAGAGTTTGGATACTAAGGGTTCTCTATGGAGGTGATAGGAAGTTGATGACTTGAGCACATAGTTTGAAAACACTCTGGGTGGAAATTAGGGCTTTGGAGCAGAGGCTAAGCGAATTTGTGGAGGTTCCCTAGGCCTAGGATGTTGGAAACGTTGTTCCTAGTTGGTTGGGTCACAAATTCAATCAGGCAGTCTTGAATTTCATGGGAAGGAAAGCGACTTCATGGACCTCACAAACTCCATGTACTATTCTTACTGTTGATTTTATCTAAATTAGTTTATGAATATTATGTCTCTGTGTGTGTACGTATATCTCCATATACATATTTATATGCTTGAAAAATGTTCTTAAGTCAAATGAATATACAAAATGTAACATGGGAACATGGTAGTTCAAAATTATTGATGCCTTGTCTTAAGAATCACACATGGTATGAGAGTTGAGATTCAAAATATAGGGCCTAAAACCACTATAATAGCCTTAAACACCCTTCATCCATCGGTAAAATTGTTTACCTGCAATCTAGCAAACTAGGCACATAGGCCTAGATAAAAGAACCCTTAAAAAGGGTGCATCTTTCAAATGCCCAAAGTTAGGGATCAAACCATTACAAAATAGGTCAAAACTCCAACATATAACCATGAATAAAATGGCACAATGCCACCAATAGAGCAGCCATGGAATAATCTAGAGCATATGTAATAGGAACCAAAACGATTATGAAGCCCCAACGATTGCCACCTTGATGCAAGCCAACAACAAACACTAGCAGATAATCAGAGAAGCATAAATGGGGTTCCTATTCGCATAGTCTTGAGAATAACCATCGAGGCTGATGAGACTACTCCAAAGAAAAGAGTAACCTACTCTACATCTATGTGTGTATTTCATATCAATGAACCAAACATGAAGAAAGGTAGATACTATTGTACACATAAGCCTTGTATAGTCAGCAAAAGATAAAAAAATTTGTGCGAAGATGCAAGTCTTATTTTCTTTGATTCATCAAAAGGAAGCAACCATAAGTATAAATATAACGTAAAATTTGTACTATGAAAATGGTATGTAAGGCTTGTTGGAGAAAATATATGTGCCAGCTTAGGAAAATAAAAACTTGAAAATATTTTTGGTGAAAAGGTGCTTTAATTAGTTTTTTAAGACAATATTAAAAAAATTTACAACCTACAAGCATGAAAACTTTGACATTTCCCTATTTTATATGATAATCTAACACAGTAAATGTATATTTCCTCCTTGAGAGCTTGAGGTGGCTACACTGGATCACAAATTTCATGGTAAGGATGAGATTTTGGGGTTCTCAAGTGCTCCCAAGACAAACAGTTGTATCCAAGTTGGAGCCAAATGTTACCCACAATCTTGTGGGGTAACCTTGGGTGGTCCTAAAACTACTTCTTGAAGACAATGATTGTGTTATTGTTTGTGGAGCTAGATTTGGATTTTAATCGTGCTGAAAGTGTGAGGATACTGAACCAGGTACATGACATACTAAAGTCATAAATGAGAGGTTACAAATGCCATATTAAATTCATAAATGGGAAGTTACAAAAGCAAAGGGAGCTTGTGTCTCCCATTATCTGGATGGAAAATAAATAAGAAGGTTTCCTGCCAATGGCCAAAGTACTAGGGTGATTAGGGTATGCTAGATGAAAAATAACCATAAGTTTTCAAGAATTTATTTTAACAAAAGGGATGGTGTGAGAGAATTTACTCCAAATTAATCACATGTCATTAGGTGAATTTGTGCATCCAACGCTACTTGAACCAATTATTTCAATGACAATGGTATAAGGCAATATTGAACCATGCCATGATCAGGTCTTACAATGTTTTATAATGTTTTAGAAGATGATGAGATAATGTTTTATAATGAATGGAATTCTATTAATTTTAGGTTTCAAACTTTATCTATGAAAATAAGCACTTGTAATTTTCTTCATGGCATTCAAAACTGCAAAATCAATTATCCTTTTAGCAATTATCTAGTGTTTTTCTACTAGAAATTATGTTTTTATGTTAAGGTAAGGTACAAAGAAGGTCATAATAATGTCAAATGTAAACAAAAAGTCTTCAATCATGTCTACAACAAATAAGCCTCCTTTAGGCTCCTCAATAAACCCAAACTCAAATGGTGAAACCCTCCTTTCTGCTCCTCGATAAAACCAAACTCAAATGGAAAAACCCACACTGAGTAAATCACTAGCAGGATCAAGATCTTTTCTCAAGCCCTGCAAGTATAGAAATTTCAATATAAATCACTCTGCAACAATTCATCCTCTCATAAATTATAAGGATCTGTTCTATGAAAAATCAAAGATTGTTATTAACCACAGAAGACACATATTTGTTCACTTATTTTGATAAGGGATCATGGAAGGTACAGATCGATCAAAGTCATCCCTTATTTTTTTTTGAGAAGGAATAAGGTCGAGCGGGAGAAAGTAAGATCAATCTTGACCTAGGGCAACCTAGTCAGAGGATTTTCCTAGTTTCTCTCGTGGTTTATTTGCTTGCATTATGTGAAATGATGGGAAAGTTTACAAGGAACAAATCTCTGAGTTCAGGGAAGCTTTTATCTTGTTTGAAAAGGATGGAGGTGGACATATGGCAACAAAGGAGCTTGGGATAGTAATGCATTATTTAGGTCAAAACCACAATGTATATAGGATGTGGTCCAAATGTTTTATATTCAATAATCTAGTCCCGAATACAATCAACCACAAAAGAGCATTTCTAATCCATCTGTAAATATAACATCTTAAATACACCCTTACAAATTGATTTTGAAAAGGAGCATCAAAGAAATAGATGAGTCAGGTCATCTATCGCCTCCATACAAAGTAAAAAAACAACCAGGCCCACTCTGTCCTTTACGACACAAATTTTCCCATTTCAATATGAAGTCGGAAAGATAATTTTAATAATATTCTTAGGTAGAGCGAAAAGATGAAGCCATTATACAAAGATGTTATGAAGGACTGCTCAAACTAGAGTCAACTTGCCTCCCAGGGAGAGCCCACTGTGTGCCCATGATAACAATTTACGTTGGATTTTCTCTATAAGCCAACTACCATCCTTAATTCCATAACTATTAGGTTGGAGCATAAATAAAATATATTGAAAACCCACATCCAATGTAGTGCAGATAACACCAAAAATATGAGAAATCTCCAGTACCAATGCATCATTTGGGTAAGCATAAATCATATGAGATTTAGTATTATTCATAAGGAGTCCATAGACCAATCCAAAGAGGTCAATAATACCATAAATGTGTCTCCATTATGGAATATGTAATCTACCAAATAGTAACACATCATCTCCACCATAGGCGGGGAACTCAAATTTTCTACATGCACTAGCTATTTTGGGTTGATTGATCAGTTAATTGGATGATCATTGAGTTTCACTGAAGTCCCACTCCACAACTGACTTCCGCTAGTTCCTTAAGGAGTCGGAACTAGTTTGACTGAAAACAACTTGAGATAATTGATTTTTATTGCTACAAATTAGCAATCACACATGCTTAACTAAACTGTAACTCGTCCAAATCAAATTTATTGAGTAAACTAGGTGACAAAAGCCTTGTCACACAAGTTAACTCCATCCAAGTTGTTTGTTGATGTGGAAATTCAAATCTTCTCAATTTAATCAAGGAAAAATCAAATTGAGAATTTCTTGTTGCATTTGTCAAGAATCCCTCCTAGAAAGAAAGGGATTATCAACCACCCCTATCTTGCACCTGTGGAACTCAAACTTCCCTCTTTACAAAGATTTTTTCAAAATGTCAGCATCTTGTTCCTCTGTCAGAATGTAGTGTAGCAACATCATCCACCTCTACATACAGTCTCATAAATGGTGATATTGGATATCTATATTCTTGGATCGATCGTTAAATACAATATTCTTAGATAGATTGAAGCAACTCTAATTATCACAGTTGGATCCATCATGTGACGAAACATTACAACAAGTATATTTCTCATCCATATCGCCTCACATGTTGCTTGACTTGCAACCATGTATTCCACTTTTGTTGAGATGAGAACCACATATATTTTCTTCCTATTGTAGCAAGAAACAATTGTAGACCCAACACTAAAAATTCCACCAGAAGTACTCTTTTTATCTAATGAAAT
The DNA here is from genome assembly GCA_031772625.1 of Pinus tabuliformis. Lineage (NCBI taxonomy): Eukaryota > Viridiplantae > Streptophyta > Pinopsida > Pinales > Pinaceae > Pinus > Pinus tabuliformis. The sequence continues at coordinate 463,151,973 of CM062810.1, forward strand.
TCGTGCTCAATTTGCATCTGTGAAGGCACACATCTTCACTCCATCTACTCGTCTATACCATAGTCCAAACTAGGTAGTGCCTTTGAGGTACTGTAAAACATGCTTAGATGCCTTCCAAAATAATTTGGTTGGCCTAACCATAGCTTGTTTTTTTGGTTGACTACATAGCACATATCTAGTCATGTGTTCACAAGATACTTGAGTGATCCCACTAGCTGCCTGTAAATGGTAGCATCCACTTCTTCACTTGAAGTGGCATCCTCCTTCCCCTAATTGTTTGCTAGAGTTGTCTCCATGGGTTTACAAAACTCCATGTAGAATCTCTTCAGTATCTCATTTGCATACTTTCCTTGAGAGACAAATAGTTCCCCATCACCTTGTCATACCACCATCTCGAGGAAGTAGTGCATGAGACCGATGTTCTTCATTTCAAATTCCTTTTTAAGGTCCTCCTTACAAGATCCAATCAGCTACTCACCACTAGTTAAAATCAAATCATCAACATATAAGAAAATAATAATAAATTTACCTTCTACCAAGATGTGATAGAGGTTTTCATCCACTTCACTTATGGTGAAGCCCAAACTAGTGAGATAGTTATCAATCTTGGTGTACAGAGCATGAGGTGATTGTACAACACTTGCTTGAGTCTGCACACATTAGACTCTTAATCAAATGTATTAAAACCTTTTTGTTTCTTGATGTACACCTCCTCCTCAATAACCCCATTGAGAAATGTTGTTTTTACGTCCATCTGGTGGATCTTCCACCCCATATGCATAACCAAATAAAGAATTGATCTCATGGATGAGTACCTTGCTACAAGAGAAAGTTCTCCTCATAGTCAATTCCCTTAACTTGAGAGTACCAATTGGTAACAAATCTGGCCTTACACTTCTCTATGACTCTGTCTGTTTCCTGCTTGACCTTGAAAATCCCTCTCAAACCCACTATAGATTTATATGTTGGTCTTGGGACCACTTCCCAAACACTGCTATTTGCAATGGATTCATATTCCTCCACCATTGCATCAACCGATACATGTTGCTCTATTTCTTCCTCAAAATAGGATGGCTCAATCTATATAAGCTCAGTCATAAGATCCATGTAGCTAGTGTACCTCTTAGGTGACCTCCTTTACCTACGCAAATTTGAAGGAGCTCCCACATTCTCCCTCGCATCCTACACAAGTCTGTTAGCTTCCTTATTTCTTTTTCTACCTTCTCTGGATGGTTCTACTTGAGTGAATGTCTCCACCCTCTTCTCCTCAATTTGTGGTTGCTCCACGACTTCCTGAGGCTCCTTCTTTGGAGATAAAAGATCCTCTTCTAGTGTGGGATCTAAATATCCCTCTCAAGAGAGAAACACATCACTTTCTCATCATCAAACTTTACATCCCTTCACACAACTATCACTATGAGGGATGGAAAGTACACACGGTAGCTGTGGGGAGTTTATGTGTAACCCACAAATACCCCCATTCTACGGTCGACTCAAGCTTATTCCTTGACTCTTTGGAGACATGGCAGTAAACAGAGGCTCCAAAAATATTGAAGTGTGACACATCCGAGTTTCTCCCCAAGAAATCCTCCTCCAATGTAATCATGCCAAGAATGGAGTGAGGACTTTAGTTATGAAAACATATTGTTATATTGCATGCCTCAACCCACAAATGCAGAGTTAGGCCTTGGTCATGCAATATCACCCTCGTTGATCCCATAATGCTATGATTCTTTCTCTCAACCACCTCATTCTACTGTGGGTTGTGGGGTTTTTTCAACTCTCTTCGAATGCCTTCTTTCACACAACTCTTTTTAAATTCATTCAACACATACTAACCTACATTATCACTCTTGAGAGCCTTCACCTTCTTGTTGGTTTCTTTCTCAACCAGTGCCTTGAATTCTATGATCTTGGAGAGTGTCTCATATTTCTTCCACATGAAGAAGATATAACACTTCCATGAGAAGTCATCGATAAAAATGACAAAATATTTGTGTCTAGCAGTGGAGGTTGAAGAAAGGTCCACAAAGATCAGAGTGGATCCTTTCTAGGACTACAAATGCTTTGTTGTCTCGATCATGGAATGTAGATTTTGTGTACTTACCCAATGTACATCTTTGTATAAATCCTACTGATCAAGTGCTCCTTTAGGGAGGCCAATGGTTATTTGTTGTATAATATTTAAGGTTCCATGATGCAAATGGCCAATTCCTTTGTTCCAAATTTCACTGACATCGCAACCCTACACTTTCTCTGCCTTAGTGCTTAATGCAACACAGTCTTCCACATCTAGCCTACACAAGTTTGTTATGAAACCAACTCACAAAAAGATAGATCAACGCCTTAGAATTCAGCCTCTTTGAGTGGGCAACCTCCTTTACATTACACAAATGAATGATTCTTTGATGATTCAAATGTCAAAACCTCCTTTCTATATATAGGAGTCTAAGGAGTCACAATATAACCCAGCCAACCTAACAATAATAATATAAAGGCACAAAAATAACAATAGAGGGATTCTATGGGGCAAAGTAATAACAATATGGGGACAATAGGGGCACAACAATATTAATAAGGGATACAACTACAATTGTAATGGGGTAATCACTAGTATTATAGGGACCTAACATGCCCCTCTCCTTCAAAAAAGTGTTGTCCTCAACGCTTGAGTAGTTCTGGATGCTTCTGTATAAAATTCTTATCCTCCCATGTGGAATCTTCAGCGGCTATGTTCTTCCACTTGATGAGATACTCTGAAATTGATCGATTTCATAGCTATCGAGTTCTTGTTTCTGTGACTGCTTCCGGTTCCAATATAATTTTTCCTTCCCCATCAAGTTCTGGAAATATTCTTTGAACTAGGAGCTTGTCGCCTATAACCTTTTTTAAACATGAAACATGGAAAACTGGGTGCACTCGAGAAGCTGCAGGAAGCTCCAATTTGTATGCCATAGTACCAATCTTTTGCAACACCTTGTACGGACCATAATACTTTGGTGATAATTTATTATCCTTCTTAGCTTGCTTGAGGGACATTTGTTTATATGGTTGTAGCCGTAGGAATACCCAATCACCTACATCAAAACTTCTTTCATTGTGATGTTGATCTGCCTGTTGTTTCATTCTATTCTGCGCCAACATGAGGTTATGCTTTAAGAGTTGGAGGACTTGTTGTTGATGCTCGATGTGATGTTCCACTGCCTAAACCTTAGAATTTTCTCTTAAATATGATGTGACGGATGGTGGCTGATATCCATAAAGTGCCATAAATGGGGTCATTTTTGTTGTTGTGTGGAAGGAAGTGTTATACCACCATTCAGCCAACAGCAACCATTTGACGCATTCTGATAGTTTATCAGATACAAAGCAATGAAGATATAATTCCAAACATTTGTTAACTATCTCAGTTTGCCCATTAGATTGAGGATGATAAGATGAGCTATGAGCTAACTGAGTACCAAGACAAGAAAATAATTATGTCCAAAAATTTCTAGTGAAAATGGGACCTCTGTCACTTATAATAATCTTTGGGTTTCCATGTAGCTTTTGAATTGTTTCGATAAATGCAATAGAAATTTTACTAGCTTTAAATGGATGTGGTAATGCACAAAAGTGTGCATACTTGGTAAGTCTATCAACTACCACCATGATGACACTCTTTCCCTCAGACTTGGGTAAACCTGTGATAAAATCCATTGAAACCTCCTCACAACGTTGGCTTGGAATGGATAAAGGTTGTAATAGACCTGGGGTCTTAGTTGTTTCAACTTTATTTTGTTGGCAAACCAAACATTCTGCCACAAACTTTTGAATATTTGATTTAAGGCCATCCCAAAAAAATTCCTTCTTAACCCTGTGCTAAGTTTTTAAAAATCCTAAGTGCCCTCCTAAGGGAGAAGTGTGAAATTCCATAAGAATCTTTTGTTTGAGTTGGGAATTCTTACAGAGGTATAAGCGATCTTTGTACCATAACGAATAATTTTGCGAGCCAAATGTATCAGATGTACTGGAATCTTGTTGTAACTTTCGAATAAGTGCCCACACTTCTTCATCATTCTTCCATTCCTCCCTTGCTTCGTTTATCCAATTTGGTTGGATAATAGAAATGGCACGCAACAATGCTTCCACATCCTCATCCTTTCTTGAGAGTGCATCTGCCACCACATTTTGCTTCCATTTTTTGTATATGATTTCAACGTCATAACCCAACATCTTTGTGACCCACTTTTGTTGCTCTTCAGAGGATAATCTTTGTTCTAAAAATTATTTAAGGCTATCATGATTCGTTTTTACCTTGAAGTGTCTTCCCATTAGGTAGGGTCGTCATTTCTTAAGTGCATGTAGTATTGCCAACATTTCCTTCTAATAAATAGCTTTGTGTAAAAACTTTCCCTTGATTGGATGACTTTCAAAAGCAATGGGTCTTTCATCTTGCATTAAAACAACACCAATTCCATTTTGTAAAGCATCACATTCCACAATAAAGTTTTTTCTGATGTCTGGTGCAGCTAAGACCGGTGCTTGGCACATTGCCTCTTTAAGATGTTTGAAGGCCTTTGTTGCTTGTGGAGTCCATGAAAATGCATCCTTCTTCAATAATGTTGTTAGAGGTGCTGCTATTCTCCCATAATTCTTAACAAACTTGTGATAATACCCTGTCAACTCGAGAAATCCTTGCAATGCTTTATGGATGTGGGGATTTTCCATTCCTTAATGGCTTTAATTTTTCTAGGGTCTACCTTAACTCCTTCATGAGATAAAATATGACCTAGATATTCCATGTGTTGTACTCCAAAGAAAAATTTGGATCTTTTTTCATATAATTGTTTCTCCTCCAATAGTTGTAGCACCCTATCAACATGTTCAACATGATCCTTCCAAGACTTGCTGTAGATTAATATATCATCAAAAAATACTAACACAAATTTTCTAAGGAAAGGTTTGAAAACGGAATTCATCAAACCTTGAAATGTAGAAGGTGCATTGGTAAGGCCAAAAGGCATGACCAAAAATTCATAATGTCCCTCATGAGTTCTAAATGCTATTTTCAGAATGCCTTCAGTCTTCATTCTGATTTGATGATATCCAGAACAAAGATCCAACTTGGTGAAGTAAATTGATCCATGTAATTCATCCAGTAATTCATCGATGACAGGAATGGGAAACTTATCTTTAATAGTGATCTTGTTGAGCTCCCTATAATCTGGACACATGCACCATGATCCATCCTTCTTGTGCACCAATACTACTGAGCAGAGAAAGAACTTTGACTAGGTTGAAATATACTAGCCTCTAGAATTTCTGCAACCATACGTTCAATTTCACTCTTTTGGGAATAGGGATATATGTACGGCCTGATGTTTGGAGGAACACTTCCTAGAATTAGATGAATAGCATGATCATGATCACGAATAGGTGGGAGACCTTTGGGAGTCTCAAATACCTTGGAATGATTGTCCAAGACTTTTTGGAGATATGGAGAAATAGATGATTTCGATGTGGAAACATCTAGTGAACATAATTGTGCAATTACACCTCTTTGTTCCTTTTTTAGAATCTTTTTCATACTGTTAGAGCTGATTATCTTTCCCGGTTTCTCTACAATACCCCTTAATTCAACTTCCTTTCCTTCCACAGAAAATTTCATGAAAATTTCTTGAAAATTAAAAGCTATTGTACCCAAGGATTATAGCCATTGGACTCCTAGTACAACATCAACACCTCCCATTGGAATGGAAAGCATTGGGCTAGTCAATACATATTCTCCCATGGATAGCTTGATATTATGGCACTTTCCAGAGCAATTTATCGTTCCTCCATTTGCAACCATCACTTGACACTCTGGTGCTGGATATAGGAAGCAATTCAATTCTTTTGCTATCTTACAATGAATAAAATTGTGGGTACTTCCTGAATCAATCAACACTATTAACTTTTTCTTCTTGATTTGTCCTTCTATCTTGATGGTTTGAGGAGTGGTAATTCTAGCCAATGCATTACAAGATATGGTCGGATTCATTTCTTCTTTATCTAGGCTTTGTTCCTAGAGTATATCCTCTTCTTTTGACCTTTCTTGCTCCTTTTCTTCTTCCTCTTCACAATCTGGTAAAATAATTTCTTCTCAACACACTTATGACCTTTAGTGTATTTGCTATCACAACTGTAACAAAGCCATTTTTCTCTTTTTTCTTCCAATTGTTGTGGTGTCAACCTAATAGGTTGTGGAAGACTAGGGGAAACAACACTTCCATCTTTATAGTTGTGAGTGGTATGCTTCCTGGTTACCATAATTTTGCTTTCCATTTTTCTTGCTAACCTGAATGCCTTCTCTAATGAATCAAGTTCCCAAAGGCGAACATCATGTTGGATATTATCCTTTAAAGTCCCTATGAACACATCAACCCTATGCTCCTCTGTAATATTTTTTTCCCTTATGTTCAATTTTTGGAACTCCTCAATGTGCTCCATTATTGAACCCTTTTGTTTGAGACTTGTCAATTGGCTAAAAAAAGTGTTGCTTTTTGTATCCTCATAATGTGTTATCAATTCTTCTACAAAAATTGCCCGAGTGATAATTTTTTTATGAGAGCAAAGCCATTGATACCATACAAACTGATTTGGTTCCAAATATAAAGTTGTAATATGTACCTTTTGTGTGTTTTTCACATTATTGAGATCGAAAAATTGCTCCATCTGTAATATCCATGTTGCGGGATCCTTGCCATCAAACTTCCTCATATCGATTTTTGGAATATGGTGGGTCTTCGATCCAGAATTAGAGTCTATGAAATCATGATTAACATTTCTTTTGTTCACATCATGAGTTTCCTTTACTACCCTTTCACCATTAGTAAGTATTTCTTGTAGAAAATTTGTCAAATTTGTCTTCAAATCTGCCATGCCTGTCTTCAAATCTGTCTTCAAATCTATCTTCAAATCGTCCATCTTAGCTTCCACGTCATTCATCTTAGCTTCTACATATTTCTTTAAACCATCCATCTTAGATTCTGTTACTTTTTGTGCGAGTGACATTTGTTGCACTTGGTCTCGTAATTTTGATATATCATGTTGCATTTCTTCCTCTTCTTCATAAGTCATGCTAGAGCTTTTAGGTTTCTTACTAGGTGTTTGCATTTTCTTTCCTCAGGGCATCAGTTATCGATAATAATGCTCTACTATGCCCTTTTAATTCCGTCAAAATAATTTTTCAAACCAAGCTTAAGCAAAAATTTAAAACAATCTACACACCTTTTTTCATTTTGTAGGAGCTCGATATTGCTTCTAATGTATCTCTGTTATTTTGGATCATCTAGTTTTAAAATTGCGACCTGCATTAGCCCTCTGTGTCCTCTTTCCAATGCCACCAATTTGCTCCAAATTGGATTCTCCAAGGAAGAGTTATGCCAAATCTCCCATAGTGACCTAATTATAGACTAGTTCAGTAGAGCGAAATTGTACGACGTTCCACGTGTCCTTGTTTCAACCTTTGGCTCTAAAAAATATATACAAGAAACTACAGTCTGTCCTCTTTCTGTACCTTCTTACGAAATTTCAATCCGATGCTCAGAGAGAATGTTATGACGATTTTCCCTAGGTCACCTGTTTGAAATGTAATTCATGAGTCTGCAAAAAGACCAACTTCCTCAGATCATATCTCCGCAAATATAGCACGAAAAGCTCTGAAATTCAGATCCAAGGTTCAGCACGATTTTGTCTCAAATGGGTTTTTTTTCACTTCTGAAACGTCCCAGAAAAAAAAAAATTATAGCAAAAATGCCACGATGACATATTTGGAGTAGCGAAACCCTAGAATCCAAAGCTCTGATACCAAATGTTATGAAACTAGCTCACAAAAAGATAGAAAAGATAGATCAACACCTTAGAATTCAGCCTCTTTGAGGGGGCAACCTCCTTTACATTACACAAATGAATGGTTCTTTGATGATTCAAATGAAAAAACCTCCTTTCTATATATAGGAGTCTAAGGAGTCACAATATAACCTAGCCGACCTAATAATAATAATATAAAGGCACAAAAATAACAATAGAGGGATTCTATGGGGCACAGTAATAACAATATGGGGACAATAGGGGAACAAAAATATTAATAAGGGATACAACTACAATAGTAATGAGGCAATCACTAGTATTATAGGGACCTAACAAAGTTCTTCACACAAACCCTAATATGCTTCACTTTCACATGGTTATGTGTCTCAGGAATGCTTTTCCATCACTAAAGATCACATCATAACCATGGTCTTTCAAAACTACAACATATATGATATTTTTCTTTAGGTCTGGAACAAACATGACATCCTTGAGCCTAAGAGGGGAGCCCAACTCCCTCTGAAAGGTGATTGTACCAATATTGGTCATGTTGTAACTTCTGTCCTCCCCTAGCTTGATGTGCATCTAGAGATCTTTCTCCTCTAGGTCACTAAAAAAATTCCTACACCCTGTCATGTAGAACGATGCACCAGAGTCCAAGTACCACACGCTCGCCCTAATTGTGTTGGATATGCATGGGATAAGGGTAAAGTCAAGCTGGAATTATGAAGCAAATACTTCACCTACTGCTCCTCTTAAGGTCTTTTTGCTTTCCGTTTTCTAGGGACACTTCCTGGCATAGTGCCCATATTCATGACAATGGAAGAATTTAAGTTTTGACAAATCTTTCTTCTTTCCCCCTTGTCTAGATTCTGGTTTGGTTTGAGATTTATTCCCTTTTTCCTTCTTTCCATTTCCAACCAATGCAAACTTTTATTCATCCTTTCCCTTGGATGAGGTCCCATCTCTGGTATTCCCCCTTATTTCCTCCTGTACCAAATCAGACCATAAGCATTCCCAATTCAATAGTTTCTCCCTCCCGTTCACTAAATATTGATAGCTATGCCAACTCTTGGGAAGGCCCAAAACGGCTATGCTTACCAACTCATCCTCTGAAACAGTAACACCAACTCCTACAAGTTCATCATGAACTTTTGTGAACCTCCTCAGATATTGCAAGATAAATTAATTCTTCTACATCTTGATATTTCAAAGTTTACCCTTGAGCACCAATTTCCTATGGCCACTACTATTCTGGAACATATCTATCAGTGCCCACCATATTGTATAAGGATTTGCTTTCCCATGAAGATTGGTGACAATGTGGTCCCCTACTCCCTCCAATATTATTCTCCACACCTTGGCTACATCTTTCTTCCAATGAGCAAGGTTTTAGGCATCTGATTCTATTGGTTTTACAACATCTCTCTTGATGTAATCTAGCAATCCACTATCATCAAATACCTCCTCCATGCAAATGAAATTAGAGTTGCCTTCCAAGGCATACTCTACCCTCGACCCATTGAAGGTCATGTTCTCAGCTCTTAAGATATCTTGCTACATTGAACTACAAATTCAAACCTCCTGAGAAAGAACTTCGAAATTCCTGCTCTACTGTGAATCCTAATATGATACCAGGTAGAAATTATGGTGCATATTTGAAGCTGATCATGAAGTTTTTCAAAATCACAAGACACAAACCTTCTCTACTACTTTGTGTAAGTTAATTCACAATTTAGAACAAAAATTTTAGACATGCAATAAGAAATAAAACACATGCACACAATATTTTTCCCGAGGAAAGCAATATGTTGAAAACCCCAATGCCTTCTTGCATTAATCTGATCAATATAGATGTATTACAATTGCTTTGCTCAACTGAGAACAACTTGCAAGTGAATAACCTATCTCTCTACTCACTGAGAAGCTCTAGCCCAAACTTAGTCAATTTTTTCCTCTACTTGAGCCCCTATTCCCTTACACAATTCCTTGAGAAATTAGGCCCCAATTATTTAGGAATTTGTCCAAAATGAATTAAGCAATTCCTAAGGTTGATCATCTAGTTGCATGCAACACTTATACACTCAAGACTAGTCTACAACTGATGTTAAACTGACTTGGAATCTCCACCACAGCTGGGGAACTTGAATTCTTTGCATGCACTAGCTATTTTTGGCTTATTGATAAGTTAACTAGATGATCACCGAGTTTGACTAAAGTCCCACTGCATAACTGACCTTCCACTAGTTCCTCCAACAATTAGAACTAGTTTAACTGAAAACAACTTGAGATAATTGACTTTTATTGCTATAAATTAGCAATCACACATGCTTAACTGAACTCTATCTCCTCCAACTCGAATTTAATGAGTAAACTGGGTGACACAAGCCATGTCATACCATTTAATTAAATCTAAGTTGTCTGTTGATGTGGAAATTCAAGTTTTCTAAATTTAATCAAGGAAAAATCAAAGTGAGAATTTCTTGCCGCATTTTTCAACAATCCTTCATGTGAATCTAATCCATGTTTCCAATGACAGTCAGGGGTTCTAGCACAACAATGTGTTGATAACAACAACCAATGATAGAAGTAGTGTTCAAAATAAATAAAACAGTAAAAAAACATGTATTAAAACACAATCGATGGAGACCTCGAAAGGTACTCCAACTATGTCACTGTCTATCCCTGAAATCCCATCAATTGTTGTCAACCTCCATCGCTCTTCTTCCTGAAGAAGCCATCAATAATGTAAGGATGGACCCCTAGTCATTTACCTTTACCTTTTTTACTAGTGCCTCGTATTGAAAATTTTAAGACAAAATGTTTCTTTTGTCTTAAAAAAATTATCTTAAATACCCCTTCGTTTAGTAGTTTTGAATGCAACAAAAGACAAGTTATCTATAATCACATCAACAGATATCTAAGGGACAAAAGAGGAATTGATATCCTGGAAATCTTGTGAGGAAAGGTTGTCGCTTTCTTCAGAGTCGGCTACCCCACAAAAAGAAGAGCCCAACAAATTAGTGTCTTTATATAAGATAACATGATTGGAAAGTAAAATAACAACCTTGGTATATGCACGAGAAAGTAGTAGCTTGCAAGTTCGTGGACTTAGGGTGCACTGCGAGAGTCAATTTTGTAGTTTTTAGATAATATTTTCTTATATTGATATGTTTTTCTCTTAATTGTTAATTGTCTTAAATGAGTTTCTTCTTAAGTGGCCATTGTTTTAAATATAAAGTTGTCTTAAAATATCTTTGTTGCAAACTGTTTTTGTCTTAAATATAAAGTTTTGTCTTAAAATATTTTTGTCTCAAATTGTTTTTGTCTTAAATTTTATATTTAAAACAATTTAATTTATATTAAATTTCACTGTAAAATAACTAAAATAAAAAGTGATTTTTTAAGACAAAATATTTCTTTTGTATTAAAAAAATCTCTTTAAAGTGCCCTTGGTGTAATAGCAATATCTATCTTCCCTCGTGAATGGGTCATTTGAATGTGTGGTATTTAACCAACAAGTTGAATGTCATTTGAAGAAAAAGATTTTGATCAACTGTTCTGCTAAATCACTGAAGCAAAATCCGTAAATAAGAAAAGTAGTTGAAATGCAGAGATAAGAAAATTGTAGAATTCTAAATACAATGGCTCGACCATCACAGAATAACTTTAGTCTATTAAGATCTGAGTTAAGTTTCCTATTATATCAATAAAAATTGTATAATCTACCTACTAAAAAGACATAAAAGCTGGAAATTTATTTTTGATGAACTTCATAGACATTGATTTTTTTTTTAATAATCAAGGTTGTATATAGTTGAGGTGAAACACACACCTAACATAGAGTCAACCCCTCACTATGAAAAAGACCAAACTCGAGATGTTGAACTGTGCAGACAACACTATAACTAGAGGGAGAAGACACCACCAATATGTAGAAAGTGAAAAACAAGACATTGAACCACGCGAACTGAGACTGGAAGAACAAAAAATTGAAAATACGACGTGAACGTCAAACACACAATGCAGGGACGTTGCACTGCAGGGACGAACACTTAATTGTGGAATTTATAATACAACAACTCTATCACCGGACTGTTACTTTAGTCTATTAATATTTAAGTTTCCTATTGTATTAACAAACATTGTACAATTTATATACTAAAAGTACATCAAAACTGGAAACTAATTGTTGATGAATTTCATAGATGCTGCATTTTTTTTTATGTTTGAAGGTTGTGTATAGCTCAGGTTAAAAACATACCCAACAGAAAGATGACTCCCCAATGTTATGTAGAAAATCGAACGAGTTCTCAACTACAGTAACTACGTTGTAATTGGCGTGAGAAGACGCCATCGCTATCTAGAAAGACGATGCCGTGTCACTGCTATGCAAAAAGTCGAACTCAAGATGCTCAACCTCGTGGACAGCACTGCAAGAACAAAATTGCAAAAAATGGCTTTGATCCATGCAATTCCTCACGCTTGAGATGTCTAATGGAGGCGGCCCGTGGACAAAGTCTGATTGCGCTCCAACAGCTCCAAAACTTCTCGCACCAGTCTACTCACAGATAACCTGCCAGCCAATTCTGGCCAAAGAACCTATTGTAATGTTGAAAGAGCCTATTGTAATGTTGAGAGCAATGCTCTCAAATTTCCTTCCTTCATGTATTATTATATGTTTGTTGAGATTATGGTTTCTCGCTCAAATTTATTTCTATGTATTATTATATGTTTGTTGATATTATGGTGTTTCTCTCAAATTGTGAGAGGTTTATTTAGGAGGTAGATAGGAAGTTGTTCGAACTCCTTAATAAAATTGTGACTTGCTTTTTTTGTTAATAAACAATAGTGTGTTGAGTGCAATAACTTTACAAGTTGAGTTGGTTTCACCTGGGAATGCACATTTCTTTCATGTTCAAGTTCTTTCTTGAATTTTACTTGCTATCAGAGCGGGTCTCGACCTCACTCCATCACTGGAGGGCCGAGGTAAATCCTGCAAAGAAATGTTCATCCCGCGGAGAGACCAGCTCAATCTGGAGAGTGACTGCACTGAGCACACTCTATTTTATTGTTTATAAGCAAGAAAGCTTTGGACCTCTCTCCATCACTGGATGGCCAAGGTAAATCCTGCAAAGAAATGTGCATCGCCCGGAGAGACCAGCTTAATTTGGAGAGTGTCTGCACTGAGCGCACTATTGTTTATTAGGAAGAAAGCTCCGACATATATAAGGTTACAAGTTTGTTGAAGAGTTGGAACAACTTCTTTATAAATAGTATTGCATCCTAAATAAACCTCACAATTTAACCCATACACCATAATCTCAACAAACATCTAATAATACATTCTAAAAGAGTTTATATTTCTCCAATAATTTTAAATTTCATATTTAATATTATAATTTCACTGCATCAAATTTTATTTTTAATCAATTGATATTTCTTAAAAAAAAAAATTATCTTCATTAATCCAATGTTTCACTTTATTACTATGAAATATTAAACAATTATATTGTTAATTTTTTCTTGAATATTTAGTCAATATTAATTTTAGATTATAAAGTATTAATAAGGATCAAGCATTCATAAAGATAAAATACATTGACATATAAACTCCATTTAAATATTTCGACTTTAAATAATTTAACTCCTCTCAATATTTAAAAAAAATATAATCAAGATAAATTTATACTAATTATTACTCCTATCAAAAACTCTTCAATTAATTTCATCTTAATATCAAAATTTATTCCTACATTATCTCAGAATCGTAATTTAAACATTATGAAATTTAATCTTAATATCAAAATTTATTCCTATATTCTCTTAGAATCGTAATTTAAACATTATGAAATTTCCTTACCCAATAAATATGTTATATAACTATATTATATCTGATAATTTTATTTTTTTTATTTACCCACACACATAGTAATAAATTCTAACAACTCGCTGCCTTTTAGCTATTACAAACCATAGAAACGCTCATCTATAAAGAATTCTACAAGTGGTCTGAATATAAAATATAAACAAATTTTGAACAAACAAATTTGCTGACCATTCGTTTTGTTATATTCTCAAGGTCATTTCGTGTCTGGATATTCTATAACATATTATCTAGAATTTAAATAATCCTGTGTTTTTATTTATTCATCGAATTTACCAAGAAAAGTTCAATCATATTCATCGTCTTTCATTGCAGGTTCTTCATGTGATTGACTACCGTTTATTTGTATTGTATGATGTATTGCAAAGAGAAAATTACCTCCCTTCAATTGTTCCTTTCATTCTTTGTAATAGGATTTTCCGAATGTTTATTAAAACTTTGTTTAACCAGTATTAATTAAAATTATGAATATTGGGTTATTTATCTTAAAAGAAATCATGTGTTTTTTTCCTGTCCATTTCATTTAATTGTTTTAAGAAATGCTTTATAATCAAATATGAATAAGTAAGAAATTCAAGTCTTTATAAAATAAAATAAGTTTTAATAAAAATAATCATATATATATATATATATAATTAAATTGTAAATTTAATTTTATTAATAATATTATTAATTAAATTGTACTATACATCTTATATAAAATAAATTAAAATAATAATAATTCATATTAATATTTATTAATTTCAAAAATTATAATTAATAAACATATAAAAATTTAAAAAAACTAACTAAAAAAATATAATTAGAAATAAAAAAAATTATTCAAAATATATATAAAATATAAATAGTAACAATAAAGTGATTCATTTGACCTTATAAATTAAAATAATAATAAATGTTCATAACTATTATATTTCAAAATTTCATATTTAAATTTAATTATATAATAAAATATAATTTTACTCAATTCAAAATTTCATATTTAAATTTAATTATATAATAAAATATAATTTTACTCAATTCAATTTATTAAAATGTGATTTTTTATTTTATTAATAAAATTATTAATAAAATATAATACAAATATCTCATCAAATAAACTTAAATAATAATAATTCATATCAATATTTATGATATTTGAAAAAATAAAATTAATAAACCTATAAAAATTTAAGAAATTTAATTAATAAATGTAATTAAAAATAAAAATATATTTTTTAAATATATATAATATAAATAATAAGTATAAATTAAGATTTATTTTACTCTATAAATTAAAATAATAATTTATATTCATAATTATTATATTTCAAATTTTCACATTTACATTTAATTAACATGGATATAAAATCTTTATATTTACAATGTATTTTTATTTAAAAAATAAACTAAAGAAATTATCAAACATATTTAAGAAAAATGTCATGCATATATATATTATTATGACTTTTTCTCTCTCACACATATAAAATCTTAGATCAATAAAATTATATTATACATATCCTATTAAAATAAATTCAAATAATAATTAAAATATATTTATTTTAAATTTTAATGGATTAAATTTCTCAAAAAACAGTTTTTTTTTTTTTTAATTTAAGATTTGAAAAAAAAATTAATAGATAGAAAATTAAAATAAATATATACTAATTTTATTTTTTCTACGAAGATCTATTTTTTTTAATTTTATAATAATATGTACCCTTTTACACTTTGGCTGCTGCAGATCCCTTATCTTAAGGGAACTCTTTCTACTCAATTATTTTATTGGGATTTCACTCTTAATATTAGGATACTTAACCATTAACTAATTTTAATACCAATTATTCTCCTTCAATTTTACTTATGAAGTTGTTTATCTCGGTTGAAATAAAGCTTGGTTACGTACACATAAATAAATACATAGCGTCTTATTCCTGTTGAAAATGTATATGTCCATATTGTAATTGGAATTACATTTCGAAATGTAATGGGTTGGTACTTTTAATATGAAATCTGTTTTGTTTCTCAAATGACTTTAAGGCTATCATATACATAAAGGCTGCTCCTTTTCCCATGGAGTGTGGATGAGTGGTCTATGTTTATTTGGTTTCTTTTTTTTGTAATTCTTTAATTTTGGTTAGTGATTCCTATTAAAAGATAGAAGTATTATAATGATAGCGTTTATTGGCTGACATTCTTTCGATAAGATAGAAATTTTAGAGCAAGTTTATTAAAAAAAGTTAAAATTACATCTCAATTGTAAGACATCTTTTTATTCCGATGAGAGAAACTATTACATCGTTTTTCAATTTTAGTCACCATTAACATAAAAAAGTTATATGACCAATAACTCTGAGTAAAAAAGAAAACTAGTAGAAAAACTTTAAAACAAGGAGTGAAACTCGATGGAATTAGAATGGACAAGTGGTTACAGTAACTCCAAAACCAAAATCGAGGTCTTTGGAGACCTGAAGAAAAATCGTAGAGTGCGGGAGAAACCAATGAGAGCATACCATCACAGTCGCGTCGCTTCTGGAGAATCCCATTCACTTGACGACTAGTCAGAGATGATGACTGGTGAGAATGGCCACAGATTTCTGGGAGGAGACATAGGTACCGATGGAGCCACGGTTAATGGTGGAGCATCAACAACCACAGGGGAATTGTGGTCCACAATAGAGTCAGTGTATGATTCATACACTACAACTTTCTCCACCCGTGCAAGTATAGTTTCACTGTTATCTAAGTGGAACCAAAGGTTACAAGGAATCATTTTGATATCTTCCTCACCTGCAAACAATTTGTAATTACTTGTTTTTCTTAAAGAACCATGTCGAGTGAGGTCTCCACTTGTTGATGCAAAGTTATAAAATGGAGGAAATGAAGCAATGTTTTCTTAATTTCCCCAGATCCAGAATCCACTTTAACTGATTGCATGTAGCCTCAGAGACTGAAAAATAAGATCTTTCACAAAATTCCTTTGACTGAAATAGGAGAATGTCCCTCCCTACTTGTGAAGGGATAGAGTAAAAATAATTCACCATAGATTCCCAGCCAAAGAGTAGATGTTGAGAGGAAGAGGAACTTGACATTCCTCCTCTGTGACTTGGCATGCGTTGTCGAGGAGCCATTAAAACTGTTGAAACATTAATTTCATCTGCACACATTTATTGCAGGGCTGTTCCACCAAAACCACTGTCTCATATCGCACCAGCTTTCGCGTCGTCAGAGGGCCTCCAACACAATCCGCTGCTGCCACGCGTCCTATGTACGAACCCAAAACTGCCCATCTCTTGAACATTAAACTTCGATTAGGTTGTGTGGCTGAAGGATGCGAAATGCGTCTGATCAGGGCAACGCACATGGATTTCCTTCAACCTGCCAGAACGTTTCCTATTTATTTTACCGTCGGCTTTTATTAAATGCATTTATTGAACTGTCATAGTCTTAGGTAAAGTATTTAAAGTTTTTACGGCATGTAATTTTTTTTATTGTTAACCCATATGGTATGTACGCAATATAGTTTTGGTTGTATGCGTTGACTTTGTATTTTTGTCATTGCACACAGGAGGAGAAGGAACTGGGGCTCACAGCAGCGAGGAATGAAAAACCAGAGGTTTGCACAATAGTGCAAGGGTGAAGGTAAATAAAACGTAGACAAAGACTTTGTAGTGTAATGAAATGGTGTATAACTCACAGTAGTGCGAAACAAAAAAACCCCAAGGTTGAAATGTAATCTTTGTGTATTGCTCAAAGGAATGGAAGCAAGAGCGAATGAAGAATGATTGTGTGAGTTTTATTTTTGAGATTGAAATGTAATGTAAGAAATTTTTACAGCATATGTAAGAATTTTTTTTTACAGTTGTAAATGTAAAAGCCCTTTTTACAGCAGTAAATGTGAATGAAGATTTTACACAGCAGTGTAAAAATCATTTGTAAAAGAGGCAGAGTATTTAGTTTTTGGTAAAAGTTTTTGGTGAATCCCTCTGAGAGAGAGGAAGAAAATTGTATTAGGCAGTTTATAAATTAATACAAGTTTGTTTTGGCTGAGAAACTCTGCTTTGCTCAGAAATTTTTTTTTGGGGCTTCCCTGTGCAAAAGATCTTGTGGCAGAAAAACAGAGTATTGCTCTGTATTCAGTTAATTTGTGTTTGAAATTACCAAAAATTTCCAACAGTGGTATCAGAGCAGATCCAGGCTCTTTGAATGTGATAAAGAAGCCGAAGGAAGGTTCCTTTTGTTGCAGCAGTAAATCCTCTCCAGCAAAGTGAAGTCTCAGGCAAAAGAATCCAAGTATTCCTCAAATTTTTTTTGTTACTGCTGAAGAAACAATCAGTATTTTAAATATACAGTCAAGGATTTAGAGGCATAGCTGTGAATGCAAGGAATGGCTAGCACAAACATTAGCATGGGCATGTTTAATACTCAGCTCCCACAGTTTAATTGGAAAAACTATGACTATTGGGCTATAACCATGAGAGTCCTCTTTGCCTCACAAGATTTATGGGAATTAGTTGAGGATGGTTTTGAAGAACCAGCAGATGAAAATCAATTTAACAGCTTAACTCAGGGAGAGAAGGATATGTTGAAGAGAAATAGGAAAAAGAATTCAAAAGCCCTTGTGTTTTTGTATCAAGCAGTGGACCAGAGTGTGTTTCCAAGGATAGTAGCAGCTAAGACATCCAAAGAAGCATGGCAAACCCTCAAGACAGCCTATCAAGGCATGGAGAAAGTGAAGACTGCAAAACTACAATTTCTGAGGAAATATTTTGAGAATCTTTGCATGAAAGAGTCAAACAATATCGACTCATTCTTCACACATGTAATTGGTCTGGTCACACAGATAAGGACTCATGGAGAGACTCTTGAAGAAAGGAGGATTGTTGAGAAAATATTGAGAGTCCTACCCTCAAGGTTCCATGTGATTGTCACCACCATAGAATAGACAAAGGATCTCTCAAACTTTTTAGTTGATGAGCTACATGCATCACTGATAACACATGAGCAGAGGTTGAGTAGAAATGAAAACTCATCTCTAGAGCAAGCATTCAAGACCTAGATGTCATTTGGAAGAGGAAGAGGTCAAGGCAGAGGAAACAAGAGAGGAAGAGGCAGAAGCCAAAACAAAGGTGGAAGGAACAGTCCAGCAAATGCTCAAGGAAGAGGCAGCAATCCAAATCAGAACCAAGGCCAAGGCAGCAATCAACAAAGAGGACAACATCATGCTCAAGGACAAAGGTATGAAAAATCCAATGTCCAATGTTATTACCGTAAAAAATATGGGCATTATGCAAATGAATGTAGAAAAAAACAGCATGATATGAGTAATAGACCAAATGCAAATATCACTAGAGAAAATATCAACCAAGATAATGTGTTTTTAGCTTGTAACATGGCTGAAACAAATAGTGAAGATATATGGTTTTTAGATTCCGGCTGTAGTAACCATATGACAGGAAACATAGCCCTGCTTTTAAACTTAGATCAGAGTGTGAAATCACAAGTCACACTTGGGACTGATAGCAAAATTTCTATTATGGGAAAAGGAGAAGTAAAAGTATTTACAAAGAAAGGTGAGAAGAAAACCATAACAGATGTCTACTATGTCCTGGAATGAGATGTAACCTCTTGAGTATTGGACAGCTTGTTCAGAAGGGGTACAATGTTTTCTTTGAGAATGATGTATGCACCATCATGGATAGAGCACCCAGCAAACGATGCATTGCTGAAGTGAAGATGACAAGGAACAGGATGTTCCCTCTCAGAATAAGGGCAGATTTGAAAAACAAAGAAGTAATTGCAGCAGTTACCCAAGAGGCTTTCCAAAGTGTACCAAATGATGAAAATTGGTTGTGGCACTTGAGATTTGGACATCTCAACTTTGGAGGTCTTAACTTGTTGAGCAGAAAAGGAATGGTAAGAGGATTACCATTGATAAAGAAACCAGACAGCTTTTGTGAAGGTTGTATCTTGGGAAAACAACACAGAGAAATTTTTCCATCAGGGAAAAGCATAAGGGCAAAGGCACCCTTAGAGATTTTCCACTCAGATTTATATGGACCGATGCAAACTCCATCACTTGCAGGCAGCCAATATTTTCTAACATTCATTGATGATTTCACTAGAAAGACTTGGGTTTATTTCTTGAAGAACAAAAGTGAAGTGTTTAAAAAATTTCGAAATTTCAAGGCACTTGTAGAAAATCAAAGCGGGCTGCATATCAAAGTTTTGAGAACTAACAGAGGAGGTGAGTATATCTCCAAGGAATTCCTACAGTTTTGTAGAGAAAATGGAATACACAAACAGTTTACAGCTAGGTACACCCCGCAGCAAAATGGAGTTGCTGAAAGGAAGAACAGGACCATCATGGATATGGCGAGGAGCATGTTGAAGGCAAAGCATTTGCCAAATGATTATTGGGTTGAAGCTGTACATTGTGCAGTATATATCTTGAATAGGTGTCCTACAAAAGCAGTGATAAACAAAGTGTCGGAAGAAGCATGGAGTGGGAGAAGGCAAGGAGTCACCCACATGAAATTTTTTGGATGTGTGGCCTATGCACACATTCCGGATCAGCTAAGGAAGAAGTTGGACAGCAAAGGGGAGAAATGTATTTTCATTGGATACAGTGAGGAATCCAAAGCTTACAGGTTGTATATCCCATCCACCAAGAAGTTTTTTGTCAGTAGAGACGTTCAGTTCATTGAGGAAGAAGCTTGGGATGGAAGCATAGAGAAAACAGTGAATGTTAAAAACTATTTGTCTCATGATGAAGATGATGAGGAGATGGCTGAAATACATCCCCAAATAGCAGCGCCAACACAAGGACAGCAAGGAACACCCTTGAGGATAAACGAAAGTGCTTCTCCAAGTACACCACAAGGAGGAAATTCAAGTGCATCTTCAAGCACTTGCACACCGAATGAAAGAGGTAAGAAATTCAGAAATTTAAGTGACATTTATGATGAAGGAATGAATTCATTGTTTGCTTTGTATTGTCATGTTGATGACCCTATTCATTTCGAGATGCAATTAAAGATAAGAAATGGATAGAAGCTATGGATGAGGAGATCAATGCCATAGAAAGAAACAAGACATGGGATTTGGTTGAGCTACCAAAAGGTAAAGAAGTCATTGGAGTCAAATGGGTCTACAATACCAAGTGCAATGCTGAAGGCAAGATAGAAAGGCACAAGGCAAGACTTGTTGTCAAAGGATACAAGCAGCAGTATGGGAGAGATTATGAGGAGAATTTCGCACCGGTTGCAAGAATGGAAACCGTGAGAGCAGTGATATCCATAGCAGCTCAAAACAAGGTGGAAAGTTTATCAAATGGATGTGAAGTCAGCATTCCTAAATGGAGTGTTGATGGAAGAGGTTTACATTGAACAACCTCCAGGCTATGAAAAGAAAGGCGAAGAGCACAAAGTGTGTAAATTGAAGAAAGCTCTTTATGGGCTGAAGCAAGCGCCAAGAGCATGGTACAGTAGGATAGATTCCTATCTACTAGAGAATGGATTTGAAAAATGTGAGGGAGAACCCACTGTCTACATCAAAGAAAAGGATGGTAAATTGTTAATTGTTGTGTTATATGTTGATGATGTGATTTTTACAGGTAATGATGACTACCTCATTGAACAGTTCAAAACAGCCATGAAAGAAGAATTTGAAATGACTGACATGGGTTTGCTGAGATACTTCTTAGGAATAGAAGTAGATCAAAATGAAAATGGAATTTTTATTTCACAGGCAAAATATGTAAATGAAGTGTTGGAAAGATTCCATATGCAAGAGTGCAAAGCAGCAATCACTCCTACAATAATAGGATTAAAACTTAGCAAAGAGGACAACAACAAGGACTTTGTTCCTAGTTTGTACAAGAGTATAGTTGGCAACCTAATGTATTTGACTGCAAGTAGGCCTGACATAATGTTTGCTATTAGTTTAATTTCCAGATTCATGGAGAGGCCAAAGGAAGCACATTGGAAGGCAACAAAAATAATTATGAGGTATGTTAAAGATACAAAAAGGTTTGGCATTTTATATACAATCTCAGAATGTTCAAATTTGGTTGGATACACTGATAGTGATTGGGCTGGAAGTGTAGATGATAGGAAATTCACTTCCGGTTATGTCTTTCACATGGGTTCAGGAGCCATTTCATGGGCTTCTAAGAAACAGTCTATTGTGGCATTGTCTACAGCAGAGGCAGAATATGTGGCAGCTACAGTAGCAGCATGTCAAGCAGTTTCGATGAGAAGAATGTTAAGGAGCTTAGGCCAAGAACAGACAAAAGCAACAGTGATTTTTTGTGACAATAGCTCAGCGATTGCATTATCCAAGAATTCAGTGTTTCATAAGAGAATGAAACACATTGACACAAGATTTCATTACATCAAGGAATTGGTGAGCAATGGAGAAATTGTTCTACAACATTGCAAGACTCAGGAACATGTTGCAGACATTTTGACCAAACCATTGGACCAAAAAAGCTTTGAATTCTTGAGGAAATGTTTGGGTATGACTGATAACCCAGAAGCTGAAATTAAAGGGGAGTGTTGAAACATTAATTTCATCTTCGCGCATTTATTGCAGCGCTGTTCCACCAAAACCATTGTCTCATATCGCACCACCTTTCGCACAAAGTGGTTTTCGTCAGAGGGCCTCCGACACAATCCGTTGTTGCCACGCGTCTTGTGTACAAACCCAAAACTGCCCATCTCCCAGACATTAAACTTCGATTAGGTTGTGTGGCTGAAGGATGCGAAATGCGTCCAATCAGGTCAACGCACATGGATTTCCTTCAACCTGCCAGAACGTTTCCTATTTATTTTACCATCGGCTTTTATTAAATGCATTTATTGAACTGTCATAGTCTTAGGTAAAGTATTTAAAGTTTTTACGGCATGTAATTTTTTTTTATTGTTAACCCATATGGTATGTATGCAATATAGTTTTGGTTGTATGCGTTGACTTTGTATTGTCATTGCACACGGGAGGAGAAGGAACTAGGGTTCGCAGCAGCGAGGAATGAAAAACCAGAGGTTTGCACAGCAGTGCAAGGGTGAAGGTAAATAAAACGCAGACAAAGACTTTGTAATGTAATGAAATGGTGTATAACGCACAGCAGTGCGAAACATAAAAAAAACCCCAGGGTTGAAATGTAATTTTTGTGTATTGCTCAAACGAAGGGAAGCAAGAGCGAATGAAGAATGACTGTGTGAGTTTTATTTTTGAGATTGAAATGTAATGTAAGAAATTTTTACAGCATATGTAAGAATTTTTTTTTACAGTTGTAAATGTAAAAGCCCTTTTTACAGCAGTAAATGTGAATGAAGATTTTACACAGCGGTGTAAAAATCATTTGTAAAAGAGGCAGAGTATTTAGTTTTTGGTAAAAAAATTTGGTGAATCCCTCTGACAGAGAGGAAGAAAATTGTATTAGGCAGTTTATAAATTAATACAAATTTGTTTTGGCTGAGAAACTCTGCTTTGCTCAGAAATTTTTTTTTAGGGCTTCCCTGTGCAAAAGATCCTATGGCAGAAAAACAGAGTATTGCTCTGTATTCAGTTAATTTGTGTTTGAAATTACCAACAATTTCCAACAAAAACTAAAGTGTAAGTGGAAAATGGTTGAAGGAAATGACCTATGACTAGATACCATCCAAAGTAGGGATTACTAGCAGTGAGAGAAACAAAGACTAGAACCCCTAAAGCTAGGGAGTTAACTAGTAAAGGAAATATGATTGAGGGATTCATTAATAACATAAATATAAAAATCAAATGAGAACAAAAGGGATCGTCTACGCACAACACCTCCCTAGATTGTGTGAGTAATTTAACTAAAATTTGATAGTTATACGTGAAACGAACTACGGGAAAAGTAAAATCCACTAGGGTGAAGAGTCGAGTCACCATGTCAAAACTAGATAGAGAATGATCTAGGATACCATACCCCACATACCATAATTGGACAGTGGGAGGATATACCAGTTGGTTCAAACCCTTGGAGTGACGATGAAGACAAGATTGCCACAAGTTTAAAGGAGGTGTTTGTTCTAGTTTTATGAATAAAAATAAAAAAGAACATTGATCGTCCCAAAGATATGTGGAGCCAACAATTAGGGTCCAAGAGAGAGTACGTGTGACGGAAATAAAAAGCTCAAAACCCAAAGAATTAGAATAAAAAATCCAAGTACGAAGTGAAATAGTGTGAGGGAGAGGCGTATACCAAAGGTCACAGGAGTTGGCAGAGACCCTCTTTGTGACGCCAACAGATGTAAACAGTTTGCCACCCGTAAGAGATATTCGTGAAGTTATAAGGGTCTCGAGATATTACAAATACCAATGCTTAAGGGATGATGCAAATGATTATAGGTTCTCCAATGGGACATTCACCCGTAAGAGATATTCATGAAGTTATAAGGGTCTAGAGATATTACAAATACCAATGCTTAAGGGATGATACAAATGATTATAGGTTCTCCAATGGGACATTTGGCATGCCCGACGCATGCTTCAAAATCTCCAAACCACCCAGACATCATGCACTCAACAATGAGATCAGAGATTATGATGTCAGTGGTTTTGGGAAGGTCTGACAATCGATCCAGCAAGATAAAAGCCATTACAACTATGTGATTAATAGTGAGGAAAAATGTGATATCATACATCCCCGTAATACCTAGCATTTGTACACATTTATAGTGATGAGACTCACGGGTGAGGCCCAAGAACTGGATTTCCAACATGTGCAGAGGGACGAAGTTAAAAGTCCAAGTGGCAGGGATGGACGTGCAATCTATGATTGCCAACCCTCACACCAATCTCCATTTAGACATGGCAATCATGCCCTTTGTCAAAAATATTCAAATGAGGTTCACCCCATCTCGGAAGTTGTCTTTCTTTATTTCAATAGTATTTTTTTAAATGAATAATTTTATTTTTTTCAAATGAATATTATTTAAATTTTTGTTAATGGAGACATTTTATTGAAACAGTTCCTCTATTAACATAAATCCAAGGCCTTTAGAAAGCTATATTCTAAATTTCTTTTAAAATTTCAATATTTTTTTAAATTAGTTATTTATGTCTTATTATTATATGTATGCATATTTACTATTGTTAGCAATTCATTAGTGTGCAAGTGAATTATTTAACTAACCTTTTCAAAATATACATATGCTATAATGATTGTTTTCTTAGTATTCTCCAAAATACTATTTAGATTATGTTTATCTCTGCCCAATATTTGTTTATCTCTGCCCAATATTTACTAACATAATTAGGATCTTCCTTGTCATAATTAGTAGAGAAATTTATTCTTATTTCATAGAAAAGAACATTCTTATATTACCTATTAATCATTAAGATTATTATCTTAATCTTTGTTCAGAAAGAAGGTTAGGAAAAATTCCACTTTCTCTATATATTATTGTCTTACTTTTAGCATTGTAGAACTACTTAATCAATTATTTAACCTTTCTAATTTATATTTTCCTCGGTCGTCTATTGTTGCACCTTAATGTATTCATTTGTTTATCGTCATTTTCCTTACTTTTAATGGCATAATTTTTTCATCATAGGTGCCACTTGGATTTTAAAATCTATGTCATCTTTTCATCATAGATGCCACTTGGATTTTAAAATCTATGTCATCACTTACTTTTTGGTTCTTTCCATTAGATTACCTAAGGGATTTCAGTTTTGGTTGTTATTGGTGGTTGAGTACTTCAACTTGAGTGACTTGTAACAATTAAAATTCTTTTCTTGTCATTTATTTACTAAAATTAGGAAATGGATAATAGCATGATTACTTGGTTCATAATTTGAATAAACAATAACCCCTGATATACCACAAATTGAAGTATTGGCCAAGAATATTTATTGTCTACACACACAACATTTCAAAATCATTTTCCCTAATGATAATTTATTTACATTTTGATTAGTATGTGCTTCATTTTTTAATACGTAATGGACTTTTCAAGGTCCCAATAATCAGTTCCTACATAAGCCTCTGTTTATACCTCATGGGAATTTTTAAGGAATTTTGGTATAAGGAATCCTTTTATAATACTTGTATTTTCATGGCATTTACTCAAGAAATAGTTACATGTATTGTGTCTCCTTTAAAACATAGACTTATTTAAATTGCTTAAGTCCCTTTCAACCATTTGTGTCTAGCTTAATTTGTTTTCATGTCATTAATTTGGAGGTCATCCTCTTACTTCCTTTATGCCTTATAAATGATCTTTCTACCTCATTAGAGGTTTGGCATAAGAGATCCATGCCCATTACTTGTATTGTCACGACATTCACTCAAAGAATAAGTCTCCTCTAAAACTTAGAATCATTTAAATTGCTCACATCCCCTTCAACGTTTTGTATCTCAATTTATTTTCATGTCATTATTTTTTTGACGTTATCCTCCTACTTCCTTTATATTTTTTAAATGAGTTTTTGTTTCTACCTCTGAGGTAGTTTGGTTCAAGGGATTCTTTCTCATTACCTATATTGTCATGCCGTTAATGCAAAGAATAGTTACATCTATTGCACCCCGTATAAAACTTAGTTTTTTTCAAATTTCTCAATTCCTCTTCAATAGTTTTTTCCTCATGTTATTAATTTTATTAATTTTGGGATTATCCTCTTGCTTAGTTTATACTATTTTATTTTTCCTCCAAATTTTGTATTCAATATTCATTCTCTTATTTTTTATTGTCTACTTTTCTATTACCATTCGTATACTATCCCTCCATATGTATTTTATTTTAATCTACATCCGTATATCTATTTTTGGTTGGTTATTCCAAGATCTTCTTGTATGGTGTCCAAAATCCATGCAATAAAAGCTTTGAACTTTTCTTACTTTAATGCATCGAATTCGAGTTGTCACATGATTTCTTTAAATATCAAATCATATCAAGTTATTAATACTCACAATTGATGAATTATGTTTCCAAGTTATGCAAAGGAATAAGGATATCCATATACATTCTTAAATTTTGTTACAAAATTTGTCATTCTCTTGATTAGTTAATTCCGTTTTTAATTATAATGTTAGACTAAACAAAGCGCAATTGAAATAATAGAAACATACACAGCACAAACCAAAACCTCACAAAACCATAACACAGAGATTTAACGTAGTTCACCCAACCAATCTGGGCTACGTCCACCAGAACAGAGGCATCGACAATCTTATTATTCAAAAGAGATTACAACAAATCTAATAATTCACACATGCTCTCAGCTCTCCCCTATTTTCTCTACTTTCTCTACACAGACTTACAATCCTTTACGGATTACATTTCTATATAGCTGGAGCATAAAACTGAATCATAAATTCCCTCACAACAAATATAGGATGCATTAACTCCTCCTCAAAAAATATTGGAGCTAATATAGCAACTAATCCTATTGTTGTCACATACATGAGATTTCTGCCCAATTTAATAAAACCGAAAACCTCAACAATCTCCACCTTGACAACAATTAGCCTGATGCCTTATTGATGCAGGAGCATCTGGTTAACAGGGCGGAGATAGAAGGAAGGTTGGCATGGTTTCTGAGAAGGACAGAGAACATAGCTCGCAGAACGGACAGCGTGTCTGTTTCGTCTTTATTTTTAATTATTTTAATTATTTGTTGTTTTTTGGTTTCTGTTTGAAAATGCCTAGAATACTGTAACGAGTTCTAATTAGGAACAGTAATATTAGTTAGAATCATTAGTTGCTGAACAGTTATATACTATTGTAAAAAAACAAACAAAGGGAAACAAGCTAGCCATGGATAAATGTCAAATATGAAATAACTGATGTAACTGATAATTGAACAACTGACAGCAGTTATCTAACTGCTTGAGAACAATGTTAAAAAAACAAGGGAAAGCAAGCCCAGAGGGGTTGGGCAGTGAAAAGTGAAAAGAAAAGAACAGAAATAAAGAGATACAACTTGTTTTTTTCCAGTGCACAAACAACTCTTACGCGCGTCCTCAAAAAGAAATAGAGACTGTACAATTCCATGCTGTGCCTACATTTCATTTTTTCTTTCATGTACAAAATCTATTACATGTTCTTGATAGACTTCGAACCAGCAGAAGGACAAACAACCAAACGGGAGGTGACACCAACCAGCACTGGTCATGAGTTACAGCGCCCAGAAAAATACACTTACAAGGTATGCAAACGAAACTGAAGGCGAAACAAGTTCTTTCCACATATAATTAACAATTCATCTCAGCATAAATACAATTATTAACAGTCCATCTCAGTATAAAAATTAGTGTTCAACGCTGTTTCAAACCCTATCCACTTCCCAAGCCTAGGGTTTGACAGGGTCATGAGTAAAAGCTGCGGCGAGAACTACTCACTACAGTAGCCAACAACCAAACCAATGACCCATACAAGAATCCATTACAGACAAGGAAAAACAACAAATCTACCCGGAAGATATCTAGAATGGCCGGAAGCCCAATGCATTCAACCCAGTGAACGGCTCCACCTGCATAGAGACGAAAGGAGGAAGGGTTAATTACCAACCCTTGAAGAAAAGCAGAAAACAGAGAAATTGAAAGGGAAAATGCAGAGAGCATGAACAAGAAATCATACCTGAAGGTGAGACACGACTGCAAAGCAAAACCCTCGAACAGACGAACCCTACTTACAGAGGAGCCGAGCTATTAGAGTCTAAATAAGTAGTGGAAAAGAAATCTGGCAGGGAACGAGAGCTTACCAGTTGAAATAGCCAAGAGCCGAATAGGGCAAGCCGCGAAATCCATCAAACTTGGAGGCTGACGAATCGAGAATGTAACCAGAATGCCATTAACTTATAATGCTCAAATAACCTCTTGAGAGAAACGAACAGACAACACCGTGACAAACAACAACACCAGTGGGAAGCGCCAAACGACAGAGGAACAAACATACAAACGATACAGTAGCGAACTTACCAAAGCGACACCAGACCGTCGAGGCATACAAGCCGGACCTGGAGCAACAGAACCGCAACCAAACGTTTGCCATACAGTTAACCGAGCAGGCAGGGACCGCATTGTGTTTTCACCGCAGACAATACAACAAATACAAAGGAAAAATCGCAGAGACTGTAGAGCTAAACTACCAAGTAACAATAATAACCCAAAGGGCGCGAACAGGGTAAAACCCAAGCGAGAACTTTCCAGGATCCCGAGGAGGGACAGTTGTCCACCGATAAGACCACCCCAGTACATGCCAAGTTGATTGTAAATCAATCTGAAATTAATACCAAATCAATCGTATACTGTCCGGTTCATAGAAGTGTTACACATCCGCTTAGGAGTGGCGGGACCACGTGGGCTGGCCCCATCAAGTGGTATCAGAGCAGCGTTTTGAGGAAGTAGAGGAAGATGGAAGTACAAAGACGAGGACGTGGAAGAGGTGCACGTAGAGGAGCAGATGAAGGATTGAGAGAACAGCTGAGAATCCTTACAGCTCGCTTAGAAGCAGTAGAGGCGGGTAGGCGACGAGACCCGGAACTTGGGGATGACAGTGAAGACGAGGCAACAACTGTTACAGATGGGTCAGAGGAAGAAGCCCTAGAGTTGAGGCTGTTGCGATCAGTTCTGTTAGCTAGTAGCAAGCCCAAACCGGAGATTCCTAACTATGATGGTAGTCTATCCGCGGATGTCTTGTTGGATTGGGTGAGTGAATTAGACAAATATTTTGAAAATGAGGAGATCAGTGAGGACAAAAGAGTTAGATTTGTTGTGACCAAGTTAAAAGGACACGCTGCCCTATGGTGGGATAGTGTCCAAGCGGACAAAAGGCGAATGAACAAACTGCCGATAAGAAAATGGACAAGGATGGTGGAAAAACTGAAGGGTAGATTTTTGCCTAAAGACTACCAGGTTGAACTTTATCGGCGAGTACAGAATTTAAGGCAGAAAGGTATGACTGTACAAGAATACACAGAAGAATTTTATCGTGTAAATTTACGTGCTGGTTATACAGAGGATACTCCCGAAAAAACAGCAAGGTACGTGAATGGCTTAAGAATGGAAATATTGGACGAGATTAGCATTCTCTCTCCCCGAAGTGTTGAGGAAGCCTTTCAAAGTGCTGTAAAGGCGGAGGAAAAAATCAACAGGAGACAGAACAACAGGAGAGGGAGAGGAAATGGCAGAGGATGAGGACAGTCTTATGGCAGAGGGAGAACTGCCGCAAATAGCGAGGAAGGCAGCAGTTCCAGAGCTTCAGGGATAGCAGAGAAAGGAGAAAGCACCAGAGGAGGTCGGCCATACCAGCGGGGACGAGGAAATGGCCGCGGAAGAGGGACCAATATCCAGTGCTACAGGTGCCATAAGTGGGGGCACCGATCCTTCGAATGCCCGGAAGCTGAGCATGCGGGTCAGAGGGGAACACTTGTTGCACAGCCTGAGGAAGCTGAAGCACAACCCCGGGAGGTAGAAAACATGGCAGAAACAGGGGAAGCTTTGATTTTAAATAAAGTACTGTTGAAACAAACCAAGGAGGTGGCTGAACAGACCCAGCGAAAAGCACTGTTCCGAACAGTTTGCAAATCACTTGGAAAGTGCTGTAAATTGATAATAGACAGCGGAAGTACAGACAATTTGTGATCCGGATTTAAACAGGAACGCAACAGATTACAGAGATAACCATAGATATAGAGATGCGATATTCATAAAAATAGAGATGCAGCGGAAATAATACTTCATTTCATTAATGGAGAATATTGAAATATGCTTACAAATAGAAATAAACTAGCTAGGGCGATGGTAGCTTATCTCTGAGAAGAGATGTGTCGGCTACATGCCTCTGAATTGTTTCGAACTATGTTACAATGAGGCTCGAGGGCCTATTTATTGTTGAGAAACAATGGAAAAGCCTTCATATTCCAAAACCTAACCCTAGAAGATGAAACGCCAAATTGTGGGCCCCGTTTTTGGGTAAGTTGGTACATCAACTTCCCGGGGTCGCAAATTGGTCGTACTATCTCCGTTCGACGCGCATGATAGCCCGTTGGAAAGATCTCTCCAAGGACTACGATGGAAAAGACGATTTTTATCAGAAAAATCGTTGGCGGTGGATTTCCCAAAAAACGTCGTTTAGGGCCTCAAAACGGCTCCGGAAGTTTAGGACCCAAAAAAAACTGCTACTCAAAACGGCTCCGGGAATTTAGTACCCAAAAAAACTGCTAAAAATAGTTAACTATGCTATAATTAAGGAAACTGAAAAACTGAAAGAGACAGTTGTGGGGGTCCAAATGGGATAGGTGGGTGGCCACCAACATCCACCTGGATCATTCCTCCCCCCTTAGGAAGCAATGGTCCCCATTGCGTTGAGTTCCTCCCTGAGATGAGGAAGCTTCTGCTGAGCTGGGTCTCTGGTGAGCTGTTCTGCAATCTCTGATGTGTCCAAAAATGGTGGGGAGCATGGTCGGCGACGGTCCACATTGAACACTCGGTGCAAGCGAAGGAATGGAGGAACGCTGTGCTTCAAAGCATTGTTTCCCGTAGCCATGTTACTGGTGTAAGGACCATGTCGAAGTGGTCTGAGTTTCTGATGGGTTCTGGTAAGGTGCTCCCTCTACAAATGTAACCAAACTTTGTCATCCACCTAAAACTTGTGTGGTACCCCTCCAGGTAAGGAGAAGTTGTTCTTGTGTTCTGTCACGACTGTATCTCTCTGTTGTTGCTGCTGTGTGGAGGAACCCTTCGCGGGGGTCATGGATGTAGCAACGATCTTCCCCTTACTTTGGGAGCGAACTAGACAAAAAATAAATTTCCTAGTCTGTGAGATGAGCTTGCTGCCTTTCTTAGCAGTAATCAAAGAGGTGACGGTAGGTGGGGCTACCTCTGGTATCCTGTATAATGAATTATCCAAAGGAATGATGACAGCGCGAGGCCTTGACTCATACACAGCATGTCGCCTCCACAAGTATGGCTGGCCTAATAGTACATCACAAACATCCAGAGGTGTAACATCACACAATACCTCGTTTGTGAAGGGCTTGATGCTATAGGGAAGGCGGCACTGCTGGCGAACTTTGAGATCTCGTCCTTCGTGAAGCCAACCGATACTGTATGGCTGTGGGTGTGGTGTAGTTGGTAGGCCCAACCGCTTCACGACCTCTGCTGAAATGAGGTTCTTTTGGCTGCCACTATCGACAATGAATTGCAGCGGCAAACCCTTCACCCACATCTGTGAGTGGAAAAGACGTTCCCCCTCCTCTGGATCTTCGGGCTCATTTTTCTGGATCTTGGCAGTAGCAACAGTGGCACTGGGATCCGCATCAATGATCTACTTTTCTTTGTCATTCCCCTTGTCGGGTTCTGACTCATAGTCGGAACATGCATCTAATTCGGAAGCCTTCAACTCAGCCACCAACGACTGCTTGGTCCGACACTCACTTGTGTTATGAGTGGGACTCTTGTGGAACTCACACCACTTTCCTGTGTCCTTCTTCGGCTTCGTGGTGTTGTTCTTTTCTGATGGGTTGTCTTGGGTCACCCCGCCTTGGCTTTGTCCTTTGGGCTTTGGATTTGCAGATCCAAAGTCTCGCTTCTTCTGTTTGAACTTTTGCTCGATTTTGACAGCGTATCGGTACGCTGTGCCGAGTGAGGAGATGTTCAAGAACTCCATCTCTTCTTGGATGTGTCTGTGTAGGCAGCCGCGGTATTTGAGTACCAGATGCAGCTCAGAATCTTTGATACCCAATTGTGTGCGATGGGTATGAAAAATGTTTGTGAACTCCGACACATCTTGGTCTCGTCCTTGCCGTAGGGTGGTCCATTTGATGTATTTGTCCTCATAGCTTTTGACAAGGTAGTACTTCTCCTTGATGGCATCCCGGAAGTCATTCCAAGTGGGTGTGGCTGAAAACAGTGAGCCTGTACTTTCATCCTTCTATTCGCAGTAGGTTTCCCACCAGTCGTTGACGTGGGGGGATGCTTTGAGAAGAGCGAAAACAATCTTTTCCCGAATTGAAAATTCATGAACAGAAAAATACCCATCGAGCAGATTTAACCATTTATCTACGGCATCTGCATCTATTTGACCCTCGAAGATGGGGATTTCAAAATTTACTTGTACCTTAAATGGTGTGGCATTTCCAGAGTAACTCTTGGAAGCCGATGCGTCGCCTCTAGGTAGCCGCTGAAGGATTTGGGCAAAGTTGTCCATCATCGCGTTCCTTTGTTGCTCGAGGGCTTCTTCGAGCAATATTCTGATAGGATCTCCTGCCCCCTCGTCTTTCTTCTCATCCGCCATGGGAGGTCGTCGAGATTTGCGAGGCTGGTCTTGCAAAGGTTCGACCAATTCAAGCCCTAACTCCTTATATCCCGACCTCGTTGGGGACATGCAAAGAAAAACAGAGAAAAAACAGACTGCTCTGATACCACTGATCCGGATTTAAACAGGAACGCAACAG
Source organism: Pinus tabuliformis (assembly GCA_031772625.1). NCBI lineage: Eukaryota > Viridiplantae > Streptophyta > Pinopsida > Pinales > Pinaceae > Pinus > Pinus tabuliformis. Next base: position 463,185,106 of record CM062810.1, read on the forward strand.
ATTACAGAGATAACCATAGATATAGAGATGCGATATTCATAAAAATAGAGATGCAGCGGAAATAATACTTCATTTCATTAATGGAGAATATTGAAATATGCTTACAAATAGAAATAAACCAGCTAGGGCGATGGTAGCTTATCTCTGAGAAGAGATGTGTCGGCTACATGCCTCTGAACGGCTCCGGAAGTTTAGGACCCAAAAAAACTGCTAAAAATAGTAAACTATGCTATAATTAAGGAAACTAAAAAACTGAAAGAGACAGTTGTGGGGGTCCAAATGGGATAGGTGGGTGGCCACCAACATCCACCTGGATCATTCCTCCCCCCTTAATGGAGAATATTGAAATATGCTTACAAATAGAAATAAACCAGCTAGGGCGATGGTAGCTTATCTCTGAGAAGAGATGTGTCGGCTACATGCCTCTGAACTGTTTCGAACTGTGTTACAATGAGGCTCGAGGGCCTATTTATTGTTGAGAAACAATGGAAAAGCCTTCATATTCCAAAACCTAACCCTAGAAGATGAAACGCCAAATTGTGGGCCCCGTTTTTGGGTAAGTTGGTACATCAACTTCCCGGGGTCGCGAATTGGTCGTACTATCTCCGTTTGATGTGCATGATAGCCCGTTGGAAAGATCTCTCCGAGGACTACGACGGAAAAGACGATTTTTATCAAAAAAATCGCTAGCGGTGGATTTCCCAAAAAAACGTCGTTTAGGGCCTCAAAACGGCTCCGGAAGTTTAGGACCCAAAAAAACTGCTAAAAATAGTAAACTATGCTATAATTAAGGAAACTAAAAAACTGAAAGAGACAGTTGTGGGGGTCTAAATGGGATAGGTGGGTGGCCACCAACATCCACCTGGATCAATTTGGTTGCCACCGAAATGGTGGAAAAGCTGGGACTGAAGCGACTTAAACACCCCACACCTTACAGGGTGTCGTGGCTACAGAAAGGCCACCAGTTATTAGTTGATGAACAGTGTGAAGTTGAATTTCGCATTGGCAAATATCACGACATGGTGGTCTGTGATATTATGCCAATGGACGTGTGCCATATACTGCTGGGGAGACCGTGGCAGTATGATCGGAAGGTGACACACGATGGGAAGACAAATTGTTATAAATTTGTGAAAGATGGGATCAAACATACACTTGTACCCATCAGGGAAGAGGATGCAGTGGAACTGAGTGGAACAAAGGCACTATTAATTGGAGGAAAATAGTTTGTGAAGCAGATTGAGGAAAATGAGGTCAATTATGCAATTGTGAGGAGGACGAAACCGATGTTGCTGAACACAGAAAAATCAGAACTGCCTAAAGAAATTCAGGAGCTGTTGAAAGAATTCCAAGACATTGTGGTTGATGATTTACCTGATAAATTGCCTCCCAAGAGGAGTATCAGCCATCACATTGACTTTATACCGGGAGCAAGCTTGCCAAACAAGGCAGCGTACAGGATGAGTCCAAAAGACAATGAAGAAGTTCGCAAACAAGTGCAGGAGTTGCTGGATAAGGGACTGATCAGAGAAAGTTTGAGCCCCTGTGCAGTACCAACAGTACTTGCACCTAAGAAGGGTGGAGAATGGCGAATGTGTACAGATTCGTGGGCTATTAACAAAATCACGATTCGATACAGATTTCCCTTGCCCAGGATGGACGACATGATGGACTGTCTTAGTGGGGCAGCTTATTTTACAAAAATAGATCTGAAGAGTGGTTATCATCAGATCAGGATTAGGGAAGGAGATGAGTGGAAGACAACATTTAAAACCAATGAGGGACTGTACGAATGGCTGGTCATGCCATTTGGATTAAGCAACGCTCCTAGTACCTTCATGAGATTGATGAACGAGATGTTAAAGGAATTTATTGGCAAGTTCGTGATAGTTTATCTTGATGATATCTTGATTTTCAGCAGAACGAAGGAAGAACATCTTCAACATGTTCGAAGGGTGTTAGAGAAGCTAAAGCAAAACAAACTGCTGATAAACTTGAAGAAATGCACTTTCCTGCAGAAGGAGCTGGTCTATTTGGGATTTGTCGTTGCAGAAAATGAACTGAAAATGGACCCAGAAAAGATTGCAGCAATTATAAATTGGCCGTCACCAAAAAGCTTATTTGAGGTACGTAGTTTTCATGGACTGGCAAGTTTTTATCGGAAATTTATTAAAAATTTTAGTGAAATCTGCGCACCAATGTTAGAGACCATCAAAAAGGCAAGTCAACCTTTTTGCTGGACCAAGGCGGCAGAAGACAGTTTTCAGCTTTTGAAGCGGAAGATCACGGAGAGGCCAATCTTGAGACTGCCCAACTTTAATAAACTTTTCCAGGTTCGATGTGACGGAAGTGGAACAGCTATTGACGCTGTGGTCAGTCAAGAAGACAGACCAGTGGCGTTTTTTAGTGAAAAACTAAATGAGAGTCGGCAGAAATATTCCTCATATGAAAAGGAATTTTATGCAGTGGTCCAAGCTTTGAAACATTGGAGACACTACCTACTGGGCAATGAATTCGTTTTGTTCTCTGATAATTCGGCATTACAATATGTAATGCAGCAGCACAAGTTAAACCATAAGCACGCCAAGTGGGTAGAATTTTTGTAGAGTTTTACTTTTGTGTTAAAACACATAAGTGGGCAAGCCAACAAAGTGGCAGATGCTTTGAGCAGGAGAGCCTTGCTCCTACAGGAAAGCAACATACAGGTGATGGGATTCGAACATCTGAAAGATTTGTATCAGATGGACATAGATTTCAAGGAAGCTTTTGAAGCCTACCAAAATCCCGTATTGAGAAATGCAAGCCCATGGTTAGACTATAATTTACAGGAAGGATTATTGTTCCGAGGTGGGCAGTTATGTATCCCGGACTGTTCAATGAGGGAGAATATAGTACAGGAGAAGCATAGTGGTGGATTAGCGGGACATTTCGTGATCAACAAAACTTTGGAGCAACTCGAACATTTTTACTATTGGCCTAAAATGAGCAGGGATGTACAAAGATTGGTAAACAGGTGTAAAGTCTGCCAACTGTCAAAGGGACACAATCAGAATACTGGAATTTACACACCACTACTCGTTCCAAGCAGGCCATGGGACTCGGTCAACATTGACTTTGTTCTCGGACTGCCTAGAACACAGTGGGGGTATGATTCGGTAATGGTGGTGGTAGACAGATTTTCAAAAATGGCTCATTTTATTCCTTGCCGGAAAACTAGTGACGCCATGTACGTGGCACACCTGTTTTTCACGGAAGTTGTTAGATTACATGGCCTACCCAAAACTATCATTTCAGACAGGGACGTAAAGTTCACAGGACACTTTTGGCGCACCCTGTGGAAAAAGTTGGTCACGCAGTTGAATTTCAGCTCTGCATATCATCCGCAGACTGATGGACAAACGGAGGTGGTGAACAGGAGCTTGGGAAATTTATTACGGAGTTTGACTGGAGAAAATTCACGATTATGGGATCGAGCTCTTGCCCATGCAGAATTCGCTTATAACGATTCACCTAATCGTAGCATCGGACTTAGCCCATTCTAGATTTTGTATGGCATGCATCCTCGAGGAATACATGAACTGCGAGATTTGGGAAAACTGGAACGGAGGAGCGCGGATGGGGAAGATTTTGCAGAAGCAATGAGCGAGCTTCATGAAAAAGTAAAACTAAGGTTGCAGGACAGCGTACAAAAATACAAGCAGCAAGCAAACTCAAAACGACGAGAGGTGCATTTTAATGTTGGAGACAAGGTCCTTGCGCATTTGTGCCGGGAACGGTTTCCTAAAGGCACATATAACAAGTTAAAATATAAGAAAATTGGTCCATGCAAGATCCTACGGAAATTTTCAGCCAACACTTACAAGATTCAGCTGCCACCGGACATAGGCATATCACCTATTTTTAATGTCGCGGATCTATTCCCATATAATGCCCAAGCAGAGGATGATAGTGCGGTATAGCCAGAACGGGACACCCAATTAGAAAGCAGTTCTTGGAAGAAACAGTTACCTTCGGCCCGGACCCATGAGATTGAAGGGATCCTCAGCACCCAGGTAGCCAAGAAGACGCGCAGGAAGGAATATCTGCGTTACCTCGTCAAGTGGAGAGACCGTCCAATGGAGGACAGCTCGTGGCTCGACGCGGCACAGATTCAGAAGGCTGGTTATTCGGTGGAGGAACTCATGGAATGGAGCCATGAAATTTCTTTTACCCCGGAAGCCTGATGTAGGAGCATCTGGTTAATAGGGCGGAGATAGAAAGAAGGTTAGCATGGTTTCTGAGAAGGACAGAGAACATAGCTCACAGAACGGACAGCATGTCTGTTTCGTCTTTATTTTTAATTATTTTTATTATTTGTTGTTTTTTGGTTTCTGTTTGAAAATGCCTAGAATACTGTAACGAGTTCTAATTAGGAACAGTAATATTAGTTAGAATCATTAGTTGCTGAACAGTTATATACTATTGTAAAAAAACAAACAAAGGGAAATAAGCTAGCCATGGATAAATGTCAAATATGAAATAACTGATGTAACTGATAATTGAACAACTGACAGCAGTTATCTAACTGTTTGAGAACAATGTTACAAAAACGAGGGAAAGCAAGCCCAGAGGGGTTGGGCAGTGAAAAGTGAAAAGAAAAGACCAGAAATACAGAGATACAACTTGTTTTTTTCCAGTGCACAAACAACTCTTACGTGCGTCCTCAAAAAGAAATAGAGACTGTACAATTCCATGTTGTGCCTACATTTCATTTTTTCTTTCATGTACAAAATATATTACATGTTCTTGACAGACTTCGAACCAGTAGAAGGACAAACAACCAAACGGGAGGTGACACCAACCAACACAGGTCACGAGTTATAGCGCCTAGACAAATACACTTACAAGGTATGCAAACGAAACTGAAGGCGAAACAAGTTTTCTTTCCACATATAATTAACAATTCATCTCAGCATAAATACAATTATTAACAGTCCATCTCAGCATACAAATTAGTGTTCAACGCCGTTTCAAACCCTATCCACTTCCCAAGCCTAGGGTTTGACAGGGTCATGAGTAAAAGCCACGGCGAGAACTACTCACTACAGTAGCCAACAACCAAACCAACGACCCATACAAGAATCCATTACAGACAAGGAAAAAAAACAAATCTACCCGGAAGATATCCAGAATGGCCGGAAGCCCAATGCATTCGACCCAGTGAACGGCTCCACCTGCATAGAGACGAAAGGAGGAAGGGTTAATTACCAACCCTTGAAGAAAAGCGGGAAACAGAGAAATTGAAAGGGAAAATGCAGAGAGCATGAACAAGAAATCATACCTGAAGGTGAGCCACGACTGCAAAGCAAAACCCTCGAACGGACGAACCCTGCTCACAGAGGAGCCGAGCTATTAGAGTCTAAATAAGTAGTGGAAAAGAAATCTGGCAGGGAACGAGAGCTTACCAGTTGAAATAGCCGAGAGCCGAATAGGGCAAGCCGCGAAATCCATCAAACTTGGAGGCTGACGAACCGAGAATGTAACCAGAATGCCATTAACTTATAATTCTCAAATAACCATGGACTCTTGAGAGAAACGAACAGACAACACCGTGACAAACAACAACACCAGTGGGAAGCACCAAACGACAGAGGAACAAACATACAAACGATACAGTAGCGAACTTACCAAAGCGACACCAGACCGTTGAGGCATACAAGCCGGACCTGGAGCAACAGAACCGCAACCAAACGTTTTCCATACAGTTAACTGAGCAGGCAGGGACTTTCACCGCAGACAATACAAAAAATACAAAGGAAAAATCGCAGAGACTGTAGAGCTAAACTACCAAGTAACAATAATAACCCAAAGGGCGCGAACATGGTAAAACCCAAGCGAGAACTTTCCAGGATCCCGAGGAGGGACAGTTGTCCACCGATAAGACCACCCCAGTACATGCCAAGTTGATTGTAAATCAATCTGAAATTAATACCAAATCAATCGTATACTGTCCAGTTCATAGAAGTGTTACACAACCGCTTAGGAGTGGCGGGACGACGTGGGCTGGCCCCATCACTTGTTCATTTTATTATTTTTATCTTTTCTGCAAGCCAAGAGAAGCCAGACACCACCGCAGCTTCTCTAACAAAACTGGTTTCATGAACATGTCTGCACAGTTTTCCTTCATATGAACCTTTTTAAGAGAAACACCCCTTTCAGTGATAACCTGTCTTACAAAATGGTACTTGATTGGTATATGCTTTGATTCACTATGATAGGTTGTATTCTTAGCCAAATTAATTGCACTTTGACTGTCAAAAAATAACTTGATGTTGTCCTGCAACCTACCAAACTCACCAATCAAACCTTTCAACCAAACCGCTTGTTTGCAAGCATGCGAAGCAGCTATGTATTTTGCTTCCGTAGTGGATAAAGCAACAATATTCTGTAGCTTTGACATCCAGCTAATAGCTCCACCTGCAAGAGTAAAGACATACCCTAATGTTGACCTTCTCTTATCCAAATCACCTGCAAAATCGGAATCAACATATGATCCGGATCTTGGGAGGAGGCCCCCAAGATCTAAAAGATTGAAATGGATCTTGGGGGGAGAGACCCCCAAGATCTGAAAACTTGCATTGCTAGAAGAAAAATAAGGAGAATGCCCAATAAACAAAACCACAAAGAAAATTTTATTTAAAATAGTAATGGAAATAAACCAGCTAGGGCGATGGTAGCTTATCTCTGAGAAGAGATGTGGTCGCTACATGCCTCTAAACTGTAAAGGCTACATTGTGGCGGACAATCTGTCCTTTTAAAAAATGTGACTTGTTACTTGTAGTATTTTTCAGTTACAATACCACGGGTCAATTCCATGGGTGAATGAATACCATGGGTGGATTTTCCAATACCACGAGCGGATGCCATTTACAATACCATGGGTAAATTCCATGGGTCGATGAATAATATGGGTGGATGAGTACCATGGGTGGATTTTACAATACCACAGGCGGATGCCATTTACAATACCATGGGTAAATTCCATGGGTCGATGAATAATATGGGTGGATGAGTACCATGGGTTGATGTCATTTTCCATTCGGATCATTCCTCCCTCCTTAAGAAGCAATGGTCCCCATTGCGTAAAGTTCTCTTCTGCGAAGTCTTTGTGGAATATGAAGAGCCACTGAAGATAATGGTTTTATGTGGTTAACCCAAAACCCTGATAAACGAAGATCCGAGGATAGAGATACCCTGTAATGCTTGTGACCAACTGTGATTCTGACAGTGTGCAGCCTAGCAAATGGACTTCGATGACAAAGATTTTATGCGGTTGACCCATAACTATGATGTTGGTTGCTGATGAAGTAGCAGGTGCCTACATAGCCTGGGGTGGGAGGGCATGTCTCCAAATAACCCAAGCCAAATGCTGCTATGTTGAAACTAATGAATGTGAAGCAGGTGCCTACTAAAGTGGGGTGGGAGGGCACGTCTCCAATGGAAACCCACTCCGAATGCTGCTCCAAAGTTAAAATGGACATAACTCGGCCAATATAACTCATAATATTTATTATAACCTGTTTTTAGAAGCAGAAGGATCATTTTGCATCTTCCCATGAGTTGGAAATCCCTATACGGACACTTTGAGATCTTAGATTCGTGCTGCAACAGTTCCGCCGTCACAAAAATTCTAATAAAATAGCTGATTTTAAATCAGCGATATCTCTCACATCCGAACTCTGATTCAACCCATTTTTTTTTTGAAATTGGGTGAATTGTCGAGAGGAATCCAGATCTGGTATTTGGTTTTGTAAATTTTGTACCAAATGTTTCATATCTGATCTGCAAAGTTGCTGCTCAAAAAACAAATTCCTGCAAAAAAATGAAAAAAGAAAAATTCTTCCTGCTTGACCCAAGAAAGTGCTCTGTGGAGGTTGTAGCACATGCATGAAGTTTCCTGAATATTGCTGCAAAATTTGAAACTGAAATATGCATCAAACTCTCATTCCCATGGAATCATAACCTGCTCTGATACCACTGATCCGGATCTTGGGAGGAGGCCCCCAAGATCTAAAAGATTGAAATGGATCTTGGGGGGAGAGACCCCAAGATCTGAAAACTTGCATTGCTAGAAGAAAAATAAGGAGAATGCCCAATAAACAAAACCACAAAGAAAATTTTATTTAAAATAGTAATGGAAATAAACCAGCTAGGGCGATGGTAGCTTATCTCTGAGAAGAGATGTGGTCGCTACATGCCTCTAAACTGTAAAGGCTACATTGTGGCGGACAATCTGTCCTTTTACAAAATGTGACTTGTTACTTATAGTATTTTTCAGTTACAATACCACGGGTCAATTCCATGGGTGAATGAATACCATGGGTGGATTTTACAATACCACGAGCGGATGCCATTTACAATACCATGGGTAAATTCCATGGTTCGATGAATAATATGGGTGGATGAGTACCATGGGTGGATTTTACAATACCACAGGCGGATGCCATTTACAATACCATGGGTAAATTCCATGGGTCGATGAATAATATGGGTGGATGAGTACCATGGGTTGATGCCATTTTCCATTCAGATCATCAATCTTATTATTCAAAAGAGATTACAACAAATCTAATAATTCACACATGCTGTCAGCTCTCCCCTATTTTCTCTACTTTCTCTACACAAACTTACAATCCTTTACGGATTACATTTCTATATAGCTGGAGCATAAAACTAAATCATAAATTCCCTCACAACAAATATAGGATGCATTAACTCCTCCTCAAAAAATACTGGAGCTAATATAACAACTAATCCTATTGTTGTCACATACATGATATTTCTACCCAATTTAATAAAACTGAAAACCTCAACAATCTCCACCTTGACAACAATTAGCTTGATGCCTTGTTCATTTTATTATTTTTATCTTTTATACAAGCCAAGAGAAGCCAGACACCACCGTAGCTTCTCTAACAAAACTGGTTTCGTGAACATGTCTGCACAATTTTCCTTCGTATGCACCTTTTTAAGAGAAACACCCCTTTCAGTGATAACTTGTCTTACAAAATGGTACTTGATTGGTATATGCTTTGATTTACTATGATAGGTTGGATTCTTAGCCAAATTAATTGCACTTTGACTGTCACAAAATAACTTGATGTTGTCCTACAACCTACCAAACTCACCAATCAAACCTTTCAACCAAACCGCTTCTTTGCAAGCATGCGAAGCAGCTATGTATTTTGCTTCTGTAGTGGATAAAGCAACAATATTCTGTAGCTTTGACATCCAGCTAATAGCTCCACCTACAAGAGTAAAGACATACCCTGATGTTGACCTTCTCTTATCCAAATCACCTGCAAAATCGGAATCAACATAACCGCAAACAAATTCACTACTTTTATTATAAGTGATACAATAACCACTTGTGCCTCTCAAATATCGAAGCATCCATTTCATTGCTGACTAGTGCTCTTTTCATGGATTTGCCATATACCTGCTGACAACCCCAACTGCATGTGAAATATCTGGTCGAGTACAAACCATCGCATACATCAAACATCCTACTACATTGGCATATGGAATTCAAGACATATATTCCTTTTCTTCATATGTATTAGGATATAAACTGGAAGAAAGCTTAAAATGGGAAGCTAAAGGGACTGACACAGGCTTCACATGTTCATACCAAACCTCAAGAGTATTTTCTCAATATACTTCCATTGTGATAGCCACAGCTTACCATTCCTCCTGTCTCTGAAAATCTCCATGCCCAAAATTTGTCTTGTTGCTCCCAGATCTTTTATATCAACTGTCCTTGCCATCTGAGCCTTTAACCTGTTGATATCCACTATGCTTTTGCTTGCTAAAAGCATATTGTCAACATATAACACTAAGATAATGAACATGCCATCATTTAATTGCTTAAAATAAACACAATTATCATATTCACTTCTTATATATTTCTGACTCAACATGAAAGAATCAAACTTCTTGTACCATTGTCGAGGCGACTGCTTCTGGCCATACAATGATTTCTTGAGCCTGCAGACAAATTTCTTATTGCGATGCTGAACAAACCCTTCCGGTTGTTCCATATAAATTTCCTCATCTAAGTCTCCATGTAAAAACGCAGTCTTAACATCTAGTTGTTGCAATTCTAAATCAAGCAAAGCGACTAATGCTAACACAATTCTAATTGAAACTATTTTAACAATTGGTGAAAAAATCTCATGAAAGTCAATCCCTGATTTCTGAGAAAAAACTTTTGCGACCAGCCTCGCTTTGTACCTGTCCTTAGTATCATTCACACCTCGTTTCACCTTGAAAACCCATTTACATCCCATAGTTTTCCTGACTTTCGGAAGTTCAATCAGATCCCATGTGTCATTCTTGTGTAATGGCATCATCTTGTCCTTCATAGCTTCTTTCCACTTTTCACTTTTAGAACCTTCTACAACTTCCTGATAACACAAAGGTTCATCATCGTTAGCGGTTAAAGCAACTGAAGTAACATAATCATCATACCTTCTAGGAGGACGTTTAATTCTCGTGGACCTCCTTAAAGATGTTTTTGGTACTTCCACAATTGGTTGACTACCATCTGTAGGAGCTTCTTCATGATCAGTATCTGAGACCTGTTCATGATCTACATCTGAACCCTGTTCATGATCAGATTCTGAAACCTGTTCATGACTAGTATCTGAACTATGGTCATCATGACTATCATTAGAAGTGCTTTCAAACTGAATGTGCTGAAAATCAGATACATCATCCTGTTTCAATCTATTATCTACATCTAACTGTACAAGAGAGGATTCATTAAACTTTACATCTCCGTTGATGATGATCTTGCGGGTAGTAGGATCCCACAATCTATATCCCTTTGTTCCATCACCATATCCAACAAAGATATACCTTTTTTACTTTGGATCTAATTTAGTTCGTTGATGTTTAGGCACTAGAGCATATGCATCACAACCAAACACTCTGAGTTTAGAATAATCACAGGGGTGACCTTTCCATACCTCTTGAGGAATCTTGCAACCTATCGCCGTGGATAGTGATCGATTTATCACATAACAAGCTGTAGCCACTGCTTCTGACCACAATTCCTTCTGAAAACTGGTGTTACTTAGCATACTCATTTCTCTCTCTAAAAGAGTCCTATTCATGCGTTCAACAACTCCATTTTTCTGAGGAGTATACACAGTGGTCTTATGTCTCTCGATCCCTGCATCCTTGCAATAGTTTTCAAACTCCTTGGAAGTAAACTCACCACCATTGTCAGTTCTTAAACATTTTATAGTTCTACCAGTGATGTTTTCTACCAATGCTCTAAACTGCTTGAAAACTGTAAACACATCAAACTTCATTTTCAACATGTAGACCCACACTTTCCTAGAGAAATCATCAATAAACGATACAAAATATGACGAGCCACCATATGAAGTTGTAGGGGCTCGACCCCAAACATCTGAATGGATATAATCAAGTATTCCTTTACTAGTATGTTTGCATGTTTTAAACTTTTGTTTACTTTGTTTTCCAAACAGACAATGTTTACAGAAATCTAACTTTCCAGACTTTAGATTAGGAAGTAATTTGCGATCAGCGAAAATTTTTAACCCTCTTTCGCTCATATGGCCCAACCTTTGATGCCATAAGCGAATGGAACTACTGTCATGTTTAGACACCGTAGACACATGATCTGACCCTATTCTTCCTTCTAACTGAAATAGATTTCCTACCTCCTTAGCTTTCATGACTAGTAAAATACCTTTCTAAATTTTCATTACTCCACCTTGAATTACAGTTTTATATCTATTTCTGTCAAGTGCTCCTAGTGAAATTAGATTTTTCCTTAAATCTGGTACATGTCTTACATCAGTTAACATTTTGGTTGTCCCATCAAACATTCGCAGCTGTATACTCCCTATTCCCACAATATTACATGTGACATCATTACCCATGTACACGACTCCATCATTGATTGATCTATACATCTTAAACCATTCTTTATGAATACACATGTGGTTTGATGCACCAGAATCTAACAGCCAATGTTGATCATGATTTGACAAATTAACTGATAACACTTCATCACTCATACCTGAACCAGATGTCGAACCTGTATCTATCGTGTTTGCCTCTTGCTTCGCTGTCACAGAGTCCTCTTTGGATGCTTGTTGTCTCTTCCAACAATCCTTCTTCAAATGTCCCGATTTGCCACAAAACCAGCACTTTACCTTACTCTTCTTCCCTTTCGATTTTGATCATGAATCAATGTGCTTACCAGAGCGTCTTTCTCTTGAACGACCTCTAGCCATCATTACCTCTGATGTAGAGGATTCTGAATTTGACCTCTTCCTTGTCTCTTCGGACAACAAAGCTCCAACAACATCATCAAATTCAATGGTTTTTTATGAACTAAGACTTATAGAAGTAACAAAATGATCCCATGACTCGGGCAACGAGCACAATAAAGTTATAGCTTTATTTTCTGATTCAAATGTTACTTCTATACTTTCTAATTGCACCAGGAGAGTATTAAAGACATTTAAATGATCAGCAATAGCTGTACCTTCCTTCATACGCAGACTGTACAATTGTCGCTTCAGAAGAATCCTATTGGTCAAGGATTTTGTCATGTACAGCTTCTCCAGCTTTGTCCACAAACCAGTAGCAGTTTTCTCTGACACGATGTTAAACAAAACATCATCTGCCAAACAAAGTCGAATACCGCTCAGATCTCTTCCATCTAATTCATTCCATTCATCATCTGTCATGGGGTAAGGTTGTTTGGCTCTTCCCAACAGCGCCTTCGCCACGCCTTGTTGCACAAGCAGATCGTGCATCTTCACTTTCCAGATCTCGAAGTTATTTTTGCCATTAAACTTCTCGATCTCAAAACGAGCACTTTGAGTTTTTGCCATGTTGTATCAAACAAACAATCTCCAATTCCGAATTAGAAAATGCCTCTGTTGTACCGTGTAATCACAATTTTAAAAGAAAAAACCAAAACATTGCAAGTTTACTAGAGGGAAAATCTGGCGGGCGCTCCTAGACAACGAAAAAACCGCGCCTAAAACAAATCCACTGCCTGGCACTCCGTTGACAGCCAATCAACCGCGCCAGATCAAAATCCATTTAAGTGTCGCAAAATGGGCGCGCTTAATCCCGTTGATTCTGTGCCAATTTGAATATTGAATCTCTGGTGTGAGTATCAGACTCGAATCCGCGCTAATTGGCGCGTCTGTTAAAAAATAAAACGCGCCAATTTGTTTACCGCCAAATTGGCGTGACTGTCTCTGCTAAAATCGTGCCAATTGCTGAATCTCCACCTTCAGCCGATCTGTCACACGCACTAGCTCCAGGTTATGGGCCCTCCACGCTCCGCTGCGCCGCTCTGATACCACTTGTTTGACTAAACAAAGCGCAGCTGAAATAATAGAAACATACACAGCACAGACAAAAACCTCACAAAACCATAACACAAAGATTTAACGTGGTTCACCCAACCAATCTGGGCTACGTCCACCAGAAAAGACGCATCGGAAATCTTATTATTCAAAATAGATTACAACAAATCTAATAATTCACACATGCTCTCAGCTCTCCCCTATTTTCTCTACACAGACTTACAATCCTTTACGGATTACATTTCTATATAGCTGGAGCATAAAACTGAATCATAAATTCCCTCACAACAAATATAGGATGCATTAACTCCTCCTCAAAAAATACTGGAGCTAATATAGCAACTAATCCTATTGTTGTCACATACATAAGATTTCTGCCCAATTTAATAAAACCAAAAATCCCAACATATAATACAATGTAAATGATTCCTTTCTAAATGTGCCTGTGAACATATTATATTGTTTTATATATTGTTTCAATCAATTCATTTTAAATATGGTTTTGAAAGAATTAGTTGACCGTCACTCTTTCTAAATCTATTGAATAATGTCATTTCTCCTTGACTACAAATTATGTTATTAGTTTTTTCCAATTTGATTCTTTGTTTTTTTCTTTAAGACTCCTGAAAATAATATTATCGTCTTCCATGTTGAGTCTCCTAACACTATTTTCGATTTTTTATTCATGATTTCCTACCTCTATCCCTTATTCATGTATGCATGACATGACTCTGAGTTCACATTGGACCTTTACTAGATACTTTCTTCCACGGTGGGAAGAATCCTACTTCCTTTTCGTGGGATTGCCCCTAAAACTCTCTTATTGGAGTTTAGTTATCAATATACTTGATCCAAATAAATAGTGATATATGTAACAATGTTACAAAAATGATTGCAGTTTTTTTGGAATTCCACCCGGGTGTTGGTAAAAATGATTGCCGCTTTTTTGGAATTCCACCCGAGTGTTGGTAAATAACTAGTGAGAGCATCTTAGATCCCAATATGTTTTCTTAATAATTTATTAATTTTATGACATCATCACTATATATATATGAAAAGTGTTTTCGTGATAACATCATGACACCACATGATCATTATACAACATAGTTGCAAGGAAAAAAAACGTAGGTATTAACGGAATGGCCAACCCAAAAACGTAGGTATTAACGGAATGGCCAACCCTTTAATACCAATTAAAAGTAATTTTCTCTCAATTTACCTTCGACCACCATCTGACATAAGACAAAAAAATGTAGAATTTGAATAACCACCTCACATAAGATTAAAACTTTTCCCTGCATATCACACTATATTTTTATCATTTATCATTTTAGCTTATTTTTTCCTTTTGCATTTCTTTCTTACATCTTTGATCTGTATGTCCAATCGCTAATCCTATTGATTTTATCACTGGACCATTCGCCGTGATGCTTGGTATTTTACCCACAACATGTACATATGCATGTTATCACAAAGCAAAATATGAATTTATGTTTTATATTATGAATTGTTCTCCCAAATCCTTTCTTAAAAAATATTGAATTCGATAATTCAATGTTTTACGATATTCTTTGAATAAATTACAAGTTTAAGCCCTTCTATACATTCTATCTTTGTTGAATTAGTATATATTTACATTCCTTTATTTTCTATTTCAAATAGAAATATTAAGCATTTAGAGGTTAATCTCTTTTATAAATACGTAATAAATGATATAGGGTTGAAAATTATTAAAATATTATTTATATCTTATTAAAAAATTAAAATGAGAATAAATAGTGAATAGATTATGTATTGTTTAACTTTTTTTTTAGAGAAAAGAAAATATAATATACATATTATATTAAAATATAACATATATATAGTTTTTATAAATTAAAGTTTATTTTACCATATAAATAAAAATAATGATTTCATAAAGTCCACATGGGGCAGCTCAAGTTGCATGGTCGTGAAAATGAAGTCTCACGGAACTGGAGATCTTGGGTTCGATTCTTGTGCTACCCTCCCCGGAAATGGAGTGAATAATGGACATGTAAAAACTCGAAAATGAGAGGATCCTACCTAATCTTACAAAAAAATAAATAAAAAATAATGATTTCATAACCATCTTTATATTTAATTAATAAGCGGATAAAAATTTAATATTTACAATATAACAAAATTTTTAATAATATTGTGCTACCCTCCCTGGAAATGGGGTGAATAATGGACATGTAAAAACTCGAAAATGAGAGGATCCTACCTAATCTTACAAAAAAATAAATAAAAAATAATGATTTCATAACCATCTTTATATTTAATTAATAAGCGGATAAAAATTTAATATTTACAATATAACAAAATTTTTAATAATATATATTTATCATGGATATTGCTAACTCCTAAATGATTTTTTTTACAACACCTATGGGCCAATACCTAGAAGAGAAAGAGAGAGTGGGAGAGAGAGGGAAGAAAATCATAATACCATGGGCTAATACCATGACTTATCAATATCATGGGCCATCTAGGTTTTTGATTATTATGATATGGATCTAAGCTTTTAATTATTTTGTTACAATATTATGGGCCAATACCATGGCTTCTCAATACCACATGCCTAAAAACCATAACTTATTTCAAAATCATAACATTTCATAAATACTTTATTTTCTTTTAATTTTATAACATTTTTTAATTAAATCTGAAAGAAAAAGGGTTATAATTACTTTTGAAGTATATCTAAACCCTCCATCCTCACGACTACTAAAAATATTCCCATGGAAATTAAATGAAGGTTTTAATGAATTAAAAATGATAATACTTTTATATATACATATGTGAAATTTATATAATAGAAATAATATTATAAAGAACCATGATAGATGCATATTGAGCAAGGATCAAGTGAAGAATGAAATCAAAGAGACTAACAATGATATAGGAAAGATAGTGCATGATTCTTTTAAGTTTTTTAATTGTATTTTCTTTGACATGATTGATCCAAAATATATGTTGAATATTTTACAACCAGTTATATATATATATATATATATATATAAAATTTAGATACTTTCTTAAATACAATACAACGGTATCATATTTAAGAGACGGAGTGAGATGGAGGGGGAATAGAGTGGGGGAGAGAGATGTAGAGGTGGGAGAGAGAGGAAGAGAGAGGAAGGAAGAGAGAGAGGAGGGGGGAGAGAGGATGAGAGAGCGAGGGTGAGAGCGATGGAATTGGAGGGGGAAAGAGAGGGAGGGAAGAACAAATGCATTGAGTGATAGAGGTGGAGATAGAGAGTACCTGACAAGAGAGAGATGAAATGGAATGAGGGAGAGAGCAGACAGGGAAAGAGAGGGAAAAGGAAAGGATAGAGATAGGGAAAGAATGGTAAGAGAGAGACATGGAAACATATATGAGGGGGGAGAGAGGGGGAGAACGAGAAGGAGAGAGGGAGGGAGATAGTGACTGAGTTGGAGGGTGGATAGAGAGAGATAGATTGATGGGGGGAGGAGACAAATTGAGGTAGGAGAGAAAGGGAGAGAGATGAAGGAAGAGAGAGAGGAGAGAGATGGGGGAGAGAGAGATGGATTTGGAAGGGGAGGAAATACATAGAGAGAGAAAGGTGGAGAGGGAGAGGGGGTGACAAGGGAGATATCGAAAAATGGTGAGGGAGAGAGAGAGAGAGAGAGAGGGAGAGAGAGAGAGGCGGGGGAGAGAGTGAGAGAGAAGGTGAAGAGAGATAGGGAGAGGAAGAGGGAGGGAGAGATAGATAGATAGATATGGAGAGAGATTATGTATGTTTTGGGGGTGAGAAGGAGAGACAAGGGGAGATAGAGATATTGATGGAGGGGTAAGAGAGGGTAGAAGAGAGAGGCAAAGAGAGGGAGGGAGGAAGAGAGACAAACATGGATAAAGAAGTGGAAGAGAGAGAGAGAGAGAGAGAGAGAGAGAGAGAAGAGGAAGAGAGAGAGGGAGAGCAAGAAGGAGGGAGAGAGAGATATATATAAATACATATATGGAGAGAGTGTGTGTGTTTGGGGGATGAGATAGAGAGACAATGGGAGATAAACATATAGATGGAGGGAGAAGAGAAAGAGAGAGAGTGGGAGAGGGAGGGAGAGATAGCGAGAGAAGGGGAAGAGATATAGAGGGAGAGGGAGAGGTAGATATATATATGGGGAGAGAGAGTGTGTATATTTATGGGATGATATAGAGAGACAAAGAAGGAGAGACAGGGGGAGATAGGGATATAGATGAAGGGAATAAGAGAGAGACAAAGAGAGGGAGGGAGGAAGATAGATAGATATCAAGAGAGAGATAAAGAGCATGTGACATGTGTTTATGGGATGGAGATATAGAGACAAATAAGGAGAGATGGGGGGAGGTATAGATATAGATGGAAGGAGAGAGAGGGAAGAAGAGAAAGATAGAGGAACGAAGTGAGAGGCAGAGAGAGAAAGACGAGGGAGAGAGGAGGGGGAGAGAGGCAAGGAGAGAGGGAGGGAGATATACACATAATAGAAGGTGGATAGAGAGGGAAGAAGAAAGAGACACATAGAGACAAATATAGACATAGAAGTTAGATCTAGTAAGTCGTGAATATTTTGTTTCTTCACTAAAATAGATGTACTAATTTTAGTGTAGTTGTTGATTTCTAATCCTATTTGACCACTTGCAATATATGCATTAATTTCAGTGCAGATGTCAATTTCTAATCCTATTTAACACCCTACACTAGATGCTTTGATTTTAGTGTAGATGTTAATTTCTACTCATGTTTCATTGCCTGCACTGGATGCATTAGTTTCAGTGTAGATATTGATTTACAATCCTATTTGATCGCTTGAAATAGATATATTGATTTCAATGTAGATGTCAATTTCTAATCATATTAAATACATTATACTAGATGCATTGATTTCAAAGCAGATGTTGAATTCTTCTCCTATTTGATTGCTTGCACTAGATGCATTGATTTCGGTGTAGTTATTGATTTCTAATCCTATTTGATTACTTGCACTAGATGCATTGATTTCAGTGTAGATGTTTCTTTATAATCCTATTTGATTGTTTGTACTAGATCCATTAATTTCAGTGTAGATTTTGATTTATAATCATATTTGATTGTTTACACTGTATGTATTGATCTCCATATAGATGTTGATTTCTAATTTGATGCAACTAGATGTATGATGTACATTAATTTCAAAGTACTTAGATTAATAGTGTGCATTGATTTCAGTGTAAGCACATCTTTTTCTGCTACATCTATATCTCTATCTCCCATTTCCTCTTCTTCTTTATATCTTTATCTCACCACCCCAACATACACACTCTCTCCATATCTATCTATATATCTCACTATCCCCCACCCTTTTCCCCTGCCTCTCTCTCCCTCTTCCCCTGATTGTGATTTATAATCATATTTTATTGTTTACACTATATGTATTGATTTCAGTATAGATGTTGATTTATAATTTTATGCAACTAGGCATATGATGTACATTAATTTCAGAGTACTTAGATTAATAGTATGCATTGATTTCAGTGTAAGCACATCTCTTCCTGCTACATCTATATCTCTATCTCCCGTTTCCTCTGCATCTTTATATCTTTATCTCACCACCCCAACATACACAGTATCTCCATATCTATCTATATATCTCTCTCTCCGTCGCCCTTTTCCCCTCCCTTTCTCTCTCTCTCTTCCCCTTCTCTCTCTCTAACACTTGTCTCTTCATATCTATATCTTTTCCTCCCTCCCTATCTTTGTCTCTCTCTTCTTCCCTCTCTCCCCACTCCATATATATCTCTATCTCCCTTCATCTCTGCTTCTCACTCCTAGAACATACACACTCTCTCTCTCAGTGTAAGCATATAAAAATTATTCATTATGTGCATTGAATTCTATGTGACATTAATTCAACCATAAATATAATACTTGAATTTTCATCCTAAATAAAATGTTCACTTACGCAAAATGTTTTCTTCCTGAAACTATAAATTATTTGTAATTTACTACATTCTTACCATTCTCATTTTCCATCATTCAGCATTGTTAATAACTTTGCAGTTAAACGTGGTAATAGAAAATAACTACCATTGAAAAGTATTTTGGGTTTAACTGTCACATATCCCCATGGTGCAATGCCACCAACTACCTACTATGCTCCAGTGGATCCACTATGTGGACTCTTATGTTCACTAAATATACTTTTAATAGAAGCTTTCAAATCCACCATTATGCATGTATTACAAATTAGAGGAACAATCAATCATGGGCATCCAATAGGACCAGATTATGCATAAAGAGTTCCTTCCTCTACTAACTCAAAACCACCATAATGGAAACTTTATCATAAATATACTATAGCTAGCATTGTCTATAGCATGATCATAGTCCTACTTCCATTGTCGAATATATTGCTAACATGTATATCTTATGTAATATGCACAATTTCCCTCCCCTATTATGCATAATGCATGGAATATATAACCTGAAACATAGGCTATACAATTTCAAGCCTTAACCATAGTTACCAAATTTACGTAGATGTCTCAAGCATAATTATTCATTATCTTGAATAAAAGATGGGATAACACCAATACTGCATAAGATCCAAATATTATGTTCCTTTACTAATCTTAACTTGGATTGGATTTATATGCAATGGTTGTCACATGCACCCATATATAATCATCTCATACCCAAGTTAACATAGGCAATTCTACTCATGCATAGTGGTCACATGCACATTGTTCACTCAATTCATATGCAAGAATAAATTAAGCAATTTCTCTTAGATGCTTACAAAATTGAAAACATGGATAGTAAGGAGTCAAGATACAAAAAATCCCATGCAAACTAGATTATCTAAAAGGATGTCAGTTGGAAAAATGAGCAGCGCCACCCAACCTAGAACTGACTTCCTTTAGTTCGCCCTCAAGCCGAGAGTTCTTGCCATCGATCAACGGCCTCCTCTTGATCTACTCAATCGGTATTTAATTCCCTCTTTCATGATATGGTTTCCATTAGTGGAGTCCCACTTTTATGGACCTTCTTTATCCATTTGCCTAGGATTTTCCAATTTACGCTTACCTTTCTCTCCCATGAGGCTTTCCTCATAAAAGCT
Source organism: Pinus tabuliformis (assembly GCA_031772625.1). Classification (NCBI taxonomy): domain Eukaryota; kingdom Viridiplantae; phylum Streptophyta; class Pinopsida; order Pinales; family Pinaceae; genus Pinus; species Pinus tabuliformis. Next base: position 463,205,631 of record CM062810.1, read on the forward strand.
TTCCTTTCTCTCCTGCAAGGCTTTTATGTTTTTCTTAACTTAGCATCTTTATCCAGCTAAGTAGCTTAATGGATATTTATCTCCAATCCATTAAGCTTATCTAGAATTAAATCTAGACGTCTTATCATGAAAGAATTATCCCATCCCCTTCCCCAATGGGATTTGGCAAGAATCTCATGCCTTGGTGTCTCGGTTTTCCAAGTGATTAAATTATTTTATTTATTTCATAATAAACTATTTACTTCTCTTGTTACATGTCAGACACAACTTTTCTTAGCTTAGGTTAACAAATTTTTACATACAATGGAGGGGTGTTACATACTTCCCCCTTAAATTTACATCGTCCTCAATGTATTAGTGCATCCTAAAATATTATTTCCTTGTTCTCTCTGAGTTTACAGGCTCCCATGGCCTTCCCATCTGATGCAAATCTTCTGATAAATATGGGTTATAAACGTGCACATCTCCTTCCATCGCTAGCTATAACATTTGTTTCAATCAATTTTGTGAGGGATTTTAGATGCAGAAACTCAACTTTGTTTACCATAGTTAATACCATAACTTAATATACATTACTACTATTTGAGTAACTATGGGTTATATTTTCCGCCATTTAAATATGATTCCTCATGTTAATTGTATTTAAAGAAATTTATGTTCTTCCCTTGCATTTTTCCAAATACTTTGTGTTCTTCCTGAACACTTGCTTCGTGCAGTTTCCCTGCATTAGTCACAACAAGTCAGCTAGCACATATGTATAAAATATCATATCAAGTTAGCTCAAACATAACCATCAAAATCATACCCCTTGTGTAACCATCATAATCATAACCATATGTCATACGTATACTAATATTGAAGAAAAACATGGATAGTTATCCTTAGTTTCCCATACCAATTCTTGGTTTTCACTTTTATCCTACCTCTATACACACTCTGGATCTGTTGCCTTACTAGGCAATCCCCTAGTGCCTTCATTTGCACCTACACATAGTGTTCATTACACACAGCTATACATGTGATATATTATCATGCAATACATCTATCCATACCAATACCATATGTACCGCTTTTACACAGTACCACCTGTACAACTTGTACACCGTACGAATATCCATAGCATCACTTGCACAACATATACTTCATCCACATGTTTTCAACCATTTTTGTAGTATGCTAACAATTCGTTCAACTATTCATCTTACCTTTAGGCAAGTCCAATCAAACCATGTTTGGTTTGTTGATTGGGGAATAAGGAATTATGGAACCAGAGTATAACTGATTTTTTTTTATGTTAAAGTATTCAAGTGCTTTTACTTAGCTAATCCTTTTCATGTATCTTGTGGTTACAAGAAATTTTCAGCAAATGATAACATAGATGCATAATACAACTTTACAAAACCAATAACTTTGAGTTTTCACATTGCATTTGTCCTATAGGCGAGGTTTTAACACAACAACGGAGTTTGAATTTTGCTTAATCATAAAGCAGACTATTGACTATGATACTTAGTCTATCATAGATATTTGAAGTCTAATAACAACCTTAACTTTATCTTTAACCAAGAAAATGATTGTTTCATACTTAAAAGTACTCCATACTTAGTTAATCATGGCATATGACTTATTGTTTCTCTTTTTACACTTCTTCCAACATTTTGTTGGCCACGAACCAATTTCACAATCAATATGAAATTACATACATTACTCATACATGAGTTATGAAATTTGCAATGTTTTCAATTCCACACCATCTAAGTTTTTAGGCACTATGTGTACCAAGGTGTGATCCTAGTGTATTTATCTCATTAAATCACCCCTGGAAATAAAAGAATAAAACTCATTTATCCAATATGAACAATTGTTATGTTTTCCTCTTCAAACGAGACAACATTATCAATGCAATCTGTCAGGTAAACTTCCCAATATTGCTTGGTAGGAAATAGTGGTACAACATATGTATTCCAACTAGTATGATTGTGAATTAATTGATTAGATTTCTAGATCCCAATATCTTTGTGCACACCACCTCGATTACTAGTACCACTTAGTCATTATCTTCTTATTTTAGCAACCAGTTGTTGCCTCATTTGTTATCCTCTTTCTTCCTTGTCTAGAACATTTTATATGTTCCATTTTACTTGATACATGTATTATTTTACTACCATCCTAAGATCATTTGATTTTCATAGGTTGTATTAATGTGTAAACTTATAGTTTGCCACAGATTGGTTTATTAATTTAGACTAGCCATGTTTCGAAGCTAGGGTACTTCTTACTATTCATTAGGTTTCATTTGAATTGCTCTATTTTTAATTTAAGTGCATCAACACCACCATATCCAATCTATTTGTCATATAGTGTTTATATATACACACAAATCATTTTAATATTATCACTTCCCATATGAAGTACCTTTGCAAGATCTACAATCCTTCTACTAAAAGAATATTTTTCTTGCTTCAGATTGGAAATATTCCTATTGGGAAGATATCAACAAGACTCCATCCATACCTAGATGGTATTCACCTCAAGATTGTGAAGTTTGTGATTGCATGCTTTGAGTTAACACCTTGGAGTTTGAGTAAACTTAAGAATGTGGCCTTGAACTTGTATTTAATACTATCTTACTAATATTAATTGCGAGCCTTAGGAGCTTCTTTTACACTTCCATTATGTATTGGTACTTTTGGGTGACAGTCCCCTTGACCTATTTATGAAGGTCACACAATTATTAATGTATGTTGTCTTCACATATACAATGAATTGTATTACAGGTGTGCATACTGTTGGATAGGTAAATCCCCTCTGCTGACAGAGGCGATCCCACTAGTCTAAAACAGAACTAGCCACAATCAAACCACGCTGCCACACAAGTTCCTAGTTATGCATCAAAGGTGAATTAAGAAGACCAACCTGGAATCCAACGCTATGATCGAAGCAGAGTTGATATTCCCGCTCCCTCGCTCCAGCAGATCATAAACAGACACCTGCACATGCAAAGGAAGAAACAGATACCAGCATAAAATCCACCAAGGCACAACTATATTTCAGTCAGAAAGGAAATAAATCACACATCACCATAATAGACAATGAGATTGGAACTATAATAGCAGTCGCTCATTAATTAATAATAAAAAGGAAAAGTTACAACCAAGGTTCTGACGTTGAACCTCTCCTCCGGCTGGGCGAGCAACTATATGTGTCTTGCAATGTATCTCCTCTCCGGCAGCATAACCTCTCTATGCTTCATTATCACTCATGATAACCACAACTAGCATTCCCCAAAGAACTCAAGAACTCAACAACTAGCACTCCTCCAAGAACTCAAGAACTCAACAACTAGCACTCCATGACTAATGACTCTCACTCTAGCGACTAGCTTGTCAAATGCATAAGGACAAGCTTATATAGATGAAGAAGGGAGGAGGATACGACGAACCGGGACACCTTTTGTGGATTAACATCTTTTCCCCGAAAGCCACTAAAGATGGAGATAGGATAGAGCTCGGCGTAAGACTGATTTTTTATCTTCAAAAAGCTCCATGTAATGAAGGAAACAACAGTCGGACGTGCATTAAGGCAAAAAGCATGACTAAACTTGGTTGGCACGACTGCTGCTCTAAGACAGAGTGCCAATGGTCGCGCCCTCTTTTGAGGATCTCCATGATTGGCGCGGGTAAAATACTGTAGACTTGCGCCAATGGAAAAGGGACACTTTTCAGGGATAATCTGTAGGAGGTGTCTTTAGGGAACATGAAGTACATGCTCAAGGGAACATAATGCAAATGTTTTTAGACTTTGTCACTTCTTATAACTCTCGGGATGAGTCCTCCAAGGTACGACAAGAGGAGTAACAGGGATGGTGACAAATTACTGTGTAACAGATGCCCCCTAAAGCATGAAGTCCGAGAGGTGGAGAGGGGTGAAATGCTTTACAAGAACACAAATAAGAACACATATAGTTATCGCCGCCGAGGATCTGTATTAAGAGACATGACTGATAGTTCAATTACATGATGTACGTGGTATGGTCGCAGCCATCCATAAAAGAGTACATAAATAATCTAGATCCATAGCATGGACGCAGCCATCCATAAAAGAGTACATAAATAATCTAGATCCATAGCATGGACGCAGCCATCTAGTTAGGATCAATGAATTGACTCAGTTATGGTCGTAGCCATCCAGTGAACGAGTCAAGTATCAAGAATCACGCCTGGATTACAACAGACACAATCCAGGGTCTTGCGCTCCATCTCGACCCGAACAAGAGTACAAGTTCAAGCATGTGAATATGTGAGCTGATGTCGAACATGCATGAACATCGTCTGATTACCAGTCAATAGTGGAAACTGTTAACAGACGCGAGAGGTACCACCAATAATGACGATGGCCCTCAAGGTACTATAGGTACAATCTACGGCGTGTGAATAAATGATCTGAAGTCGAACACCCGTAGAGTCATTCGATCGGAGGCCAATGATGAAAACCTCACGTCGAACACGAAGAACCTGCCATTGAGGCATGCAGGCTCCAAGGCACCGGAAGGGAGTCTCTAGATCAACTTCCTGGATAATGAGTTGAAGTCGACAGGAAGTGACCTTGATTGAAGGTGGGCCATGATGTTTCCCACATCATCGACACGAGACAGAGAGACAATATTGTGAATCAAGATTGTACAAACTATCAGAGGGAGGTTGTTTCTTTGCAGAGGTCAACTTCTCTTGAACATATCGGCGGCACATTAGCGGAATTGGCAGTATTTGACATCAATGTATCAAAGGTCATGATGACGAGGCAATGAGTGAATGAGCGGTCAAATCAGGTACCCAAGTCCATGGAAGCAAGTGAAAGATGTGAGATGAGATATCCCCACCCTGGACACGAAAGCAGAAAAGTGCCATGTTCAAGAGCGACATACTGTCGTCACGGTAATAATGATGGGTCAAAAATTTTCTTTTCCCCCCGCCATTTCTGGCGAGTACCCCAGTTATTTTTAACAAGCTTGATGGGGATAGCATGTGCTTGTGGTGTGACAAAATCCGATGTCGTCAAATTTTAACGAGTCTGACAAAGGAAGAACTCGGTGTCTTTTCATGTTTAGAAAGTTTGAAAAGACAACAGAAAAGAAAACTCCAGGGGTGTCCTTTTTCGTAAAGTTGTGTCTCTCGGGCCCGAAAAAGTATAAAATAATACCCGAAAGAACCGCCCGATCATTACGATCGAGGAGTACTTTTCATAATTAGTGATTTCGACCTGAAAAAGTAAAAAAGTGGTCAAAAACACGTCGTTTCGTAACCATTAACGAGTTTGAAACGACAAAAACCCGGTAATCTTTTTATGTTTTAACGGTCGACAAAAAGAACTTAAAACGACCGCCCCTTCTTAACATTTAACGAGTCAAGAGGAGCGACTAGGCAATGTTTTCCTCTTTAAACGGTCAGAAAAGAGCTGAAAGCAGACCTCCATTTTTATTCTCTTTAACGAGTCAAAAAGGAAAAATACTCGGCAATCTTTTCATATTTTACGAGTCAGAAAAGAGCATAAAGGTGACTCGTCCTGAAGGAACGAGTGGTATAAAGGGTAGCGACTGGTTCCGGTAATGGTGGAACTTGCTTGAAACATGTAAAGGTCAAGAGGCTGGCTAATAAAACCACTCATTGTTGTGGTTCCTCAGGAAAGGATAAACAACCAGGTGAAAGCATATGATCGGCCAAAGAGATGGTGGCGATGGAATGAAACAACCAAGGCTCATCTAGCAGAATTTAGCAGATAAAAGGCAATCATGGGATGTAAATCAGGTATGGGTTCATTTTTACACAAGCTTGAACCATGGAGAACTTTTCTTGGATTCGGTTTCATGTTTACACAAGCTTGAAACGAAAAACTATGCTTGCTATAAATTTGCATGCCCCCAGCATGATAATGCATTGGGATGTAAATCAGGTATGGGTTCATTTTTTCACAGGCTTGAACCATGGAGAACTTTGCTTGGATTCGGTTTCATGTTTACACAAGCTTGAAACGAAAAACTATGCTTGCTATAAATTTGCATGCCCCCAGCATGATAATGCAAATCGAGGTACATGCCCCCCAAGCTTCATGGCATTCACGGAGTGGATGGAATGAAGGTTCACTCTCGAGATCTGTGAAAGACTCGACTTGTATTTTACGAGATCTTAATCAAAAGACTCGATTTGGAAAGGGAGTTGTTTCATTTTTTAATGAGGTTGACACAGTAAAAGAACTATCCTCATAATCCTTGTTTCATTTTTTAACGAGGTCGCCACAAGATCAAAACTATCCTCGCCCAGACCTAGTTTCATTTTTTAAGGAGCTTGACATAGGAAAGGAACTATGCTCCGCCCGAACTTCATCATAATGAACAGGAAGTCGGGGCTTCCAAGAGTGCCACTCCCGGTGGAAGGACAACATCTTAGAAGTCAAGACCCAATGCCCCCAGGACACTATGCACGACGGTGGCATCGCTGGATACAGGCACGGGATAGGTGGCCACGTAGTTGACCTGCGGTGAGGCAGATGCAACTGGTGGATGAACACCAGGAGGGGATGACGACTGCGCAGGGGGGACCCGTGGACTAACGAACGATAATTGATCGATAGTCACAATTCGTCCATTGTGTGGAAAGCAAACCACACGGAAAAGTGAAGAAATAAGGGCCCCCATGGCATAAACATAGTCACGACCAAGGAGAAGATTGAAATCTAAAGCACCTTGGGTAACCGATACGTCTATATAGACGGTCTTGCCTCCCAAAGTAATAGGGAACTTTGGAAGGATCCCTAATGGTTGGCTAGTTCCTCCGTCAAAAGCAGTCAGATTCGATGCTACGGGCACAAGCTGTGGGGAACCCAAAGCTTGCCAAGTAGTAGCAGACATAAGACTAACAGATGCACCCTCATCCAAAACAGTGCCAGGTATTGCCTTGTCATAGGCGTGTACCATGACCCAAAAAGGCACATGAGACGGGAGGTGGAAGGTAGTCAAACGTCTCCAGTCGAAGGAAGCGACTGAACTACTTGGTGGGGGAATCGTATGATTGCCCCCCTGCTCGGGGGAGAGCGCAGTAGGACTCTCAGATGTAGGGGTATTTCCAGATGTAGGAGAATTTGAGGAGACGAGAAGAACATGAGTTTGATGCTCTTCCGAAATAGAGTGGTCGGCGGGTGGTGAACTCGAGTCGACGCTCTTTCCGACCAATGGTTGGTCTGGAACAGGCTTGGCAGAGCCAGATTCAGGAAGAGGAGGCTGGACAAGAGAGGAATCTTGGTTGATTTCTTTGTCAGCAGGGGAACATTCTGCAATTGCAGAAAGACGTTGATAACCAGTAGGAAGTTGGGTTGAGGGAGCTATAAGACTTTCCAATACAATAGAGGCTCTATCCATGAATGGACAAAGGTGAAGGGGATGATTGCCTGCACAAAGTTTACAAGGGATTGGAATCTTCTCTTTTCCCTTACTGTTTCCAGGTGATAAGGTAACATCGCCATGATCTACAGAGGACGATGCAGGGCGGTCCGGATCATGAGACCATACTTCTAAAACCCTGGGAATGCCAGGACAATCGTGGAGAAGGTGGTCTTCCTTGCACAACTTACAAGGAAATTTGACCTTCCGCGGAGGAGCACAAGGTGGCTCGACTTGGGTTATACCTTTAACCTCTGGTTTAGGAGTCTTCTTCTTCTTCTTTGTCTTCTTCTTCTTCTTCTTAGCCACCTGGTTACTTGAATCCAGAGGTTCACCAGGCGAAGTAGAAGATGAGGACGCAGCAGTAGGCAAAGAAGGGGAAGGGTCCACCTTGGAATCAGCAAGACGTTGTTCGGGTGGAGGAGGTGGTGGTGGACCCGAACTGAACGGAGGAGCATTAGAGGGTATCTCAGGTTCCTTCCTGGTAGATGGCGGGTAATATTTTGTTCAAGTACTGATATTGATGGGTATCGTTCCAGCCATAAACACTTGAGAACCAAAGGAAGAGGGAGGCTGAGTAGGGTTAGCCACCATTTGAGTTTTTTGAGTTTGCTGTGAGGGAAAGGGTTCTTTAAGCACCGCAGGAGTCCCAGGAGTGCCTTTCAACAAACGACTAACTTCGGACCGCCTCGGGCAGTCCTTTGTATAGTGATCCTCATCACAGATAAGACAAGGATACTTGGGTTTGCGTTTGGCACCATCCTCGGACGGAGGGTTAGGGGTTTCCTGCTTGGGTTGATCTGGCTTATTCTTCGGTTTCCCTTTCTTCTTTGCTTTCGAGGGTTTGTTTGCCGTGGTGGTTTGGACGGCATTGACCTCAGAAATAACATTCGAACCAGGCGATGCCTGGGAAGGTTGTCCATTCGAAGCAGAAGTTATCACACTCGAGACCACCGAGTTCGAAAACAACCATACGGGCAAACCGATGGTTAACCCAGGCAAAGACAAAGTTGCGATATACTGAACACCGACATTTCCAACAGCAGGAAACAGACTAGGGTTTCCATCAGGGGGAACACCTTGGCCGGTGGGCACCGGGAAGGCTGCCATTGAACGAGAAATAATCCTACTCAAGCTAACGCAAACAAAATCTAATTGGGTAGATGTTATCGTGGCCAATAAATTTTAAGACACTGAACTTAACCTTTTCATTTTTTAAGAGTCGAGAAAAGGATAAAAGATGACTCTAGTCTCCTTCGAATGTTTAATGAGCACGAAGTGACAAGATGCTCACAGGCACCTTTTCTTTTAGGGAGTCCGAAAAGGATCAAAAGTGACTACTCTGGAGACTCTAGGTAAAAGGTTTACCAAACAATCCGTAAAACTGCTTATACACCTCGGCAATTAGTTGAAAACCAAGGACTTCCCGTACTGTAGTCAATCTTCCCAAATGCTGTGTTCAGTGCATTACGGCTTGTAAGGCGGCAGACTCGGCTTCCTATGGATAAAGGATAATAGCCTAGTGGGGTCTCCCGTATATACGCGACGGTACGTGGGAGCTCAGTCCGTATTGGCACCTATCGTTTCACCGTGGAGGAATCACCCAACCACTCGATGATAAACTACCAGGTTTAAAGACGTCGGAACACGTCTCTAACCTAGACCTCTAGAGTATTTGCATTATGTTCCAATGCGTTGTTATGTTCATTGAGTTTATTTTACAGTTAATCTTCAATTAAGTTTTAGTTTTTTGGTCCTACCGTATGTGATATCTCAAAAACTTCTTAAATGCAAACTATATGCCAAAACTATATCATTTCATTCAATGAATTATAACTATAGGAGAGTTGAGATTTTCAAACAAACAAAATGCATAATAAGCAAACAACAAAGATCCTAATGCAGCTAATAACAAGAAATAAAACTTTTCTTTTTCTTGTCTTTTTAAAAGCAACAAATAACAACAAATGCTAACTAATAGAATGCAAAAAGATATTTTGCTTTTCTCTTTTTAAAATGGCATAAGGCATTTAAACAAATTTCCAGAGATATTAACAAGCATGAATAAACAAAATTCACTTAATGCAAAGAGAGCCAAATCTGAAACACCAAGATGAACTGTCAATACAAGGAAAAGCGCATAGACCTTCAATGAACCATGTGATCTAAGTTCAAATGAAGTCAAGCAAAATACAAACAAGCTAGAAGTGAATTGCTCGAAGCACAGAATAACAAGCTTTAACAACCACCAAACAGATGCAAAAGAGTATCCAAAAAGTTGACTGGGTCAAGAGAAGACCGAAACAGAAACTGGCAAACACCCAAAGTATGCAAATGTAATCTATGCACACTTTTCATTCATATCCTGAAAATGAGAATTCTAATTATGCAAGTGTGATCTATGCAAGAGAATTCTCAAACACACGATGATTCTAATGTAATCTAAGAACCAATCAAGTGCAAACCAAGAAAAATGGGTGAGAGTTCCAAAGATCATAAACTAAAAATACTCAAAGGCGATTAACACTCATACGCAATTTAGCAAAAACAAAATAAAAAAGATGCAAAATTGTGAATAGATCGAGACAAAACCTCCAAGTAATGATCAAAGGAAATCAAATCAATAATTTGCTAGAAAATGACTCAAAACCAGTAAAAAAAGACTCTGATACATTCAGGTGATTGAACAAAACAGGAAACCCAAGCTTGAAAGGCGGTGAACAAGTTCAGAGGGTTGGCGCGACTGTCAGGAAGAAAACTGCGCTAATTGATCATTGGCGCGAGCTGTACATTGGCCAATGGCGCCAATTGGCGTGACTGTCAAATAAAAAAAACCATGCCAACAGACTTTGCTGGCTTAAAAAATAAACAAAGCAACCCAGGGTCGGGTCGACCGTACTCAGACGGATCAAACAGCAAATAACAATCTCAAAACTGACCCAGAAAGCTCATTCACTCAAGCAAGCGAGAGAAAAACAATCATGCAAGACAAACTCAATAGCTTATCCCCAGTGGAGTCGCCAAATTGTTGGATAGGTAAATCCCCTCTGCAGACAGAGGCGATCCCACTAGTCTAAAACAGAACTAGCCACAATCAAACCACGCTGCCACGCAAGTTCCTAGTTATGCATCAAAGGTGAATTAAGAAGACCAACCTGGAATCCAACGCTATGATCGAAGAAGAGTTGATATTCCCGCTCCCTCGCTCCAGCAGATCATAAACAGACACCTGCACATGCAAAGGAAGAAACAGATACCAGCATAAAATCCACCAAGGCACAACTATATTTCAGTCAGAAAGGAAATAAATCACACATCACCATAATAGACAATGAGATTGGAACTATAATAGCAGTCGCTCATTAATTAATAATAAAAAGGAAAAGTTACAACCAAGGTTCTGACGTTGAACCTCTCCTCCGGCTGGGCGAGCAAATATATGTGTCTTGCAATGTATCTCCTCTCCGGCAGCATAACCTCTCTATGCTTCATTATCACTCATGATAACCACAACTAGCATTCCCCCAAGAACTCAAGAACTCAACAACTAGCACTCCTCCAAGAACTCAAGAACTCAACAACTAGCACTCCATGACTAATGACTCTCACTCTAGCGACTAGCTTGTCAAATGCATAAGGACAAGCTTATATAGATGAAGAAGGGAGGAGGATACGACGAACCGGGACACCTTTTGTGGATTAACATCTTTTCCCCGAAAGCCACTAAAGATGGAGATAGGATAGAGCTCGGCGTAAGACTGATTTTTTATCTTCAAAAAGCTCCATGTAATGAAGGAAACAACAGTCGGACGTGCATTAAGGCAAAAAGCATGACTAAACTCGGTTGGCGCGACTGCTGCTCTAAGACAGAGCGCCAATGGTCGCGCCCTCTTTTGAGGATCTCCATGATTGGCGCGGGTAAAATACTGTAGACTTGCGCCAATGGAAAAGGGACACTTTTCAGGGATAATCTGTAGGAGGTGTCTTCAGGGAACATGAAGTACATGCTCAAGGGAACATAATGCAAGTGTTTTTAGACTTTGTCACTTCTTATAACTCCCGGGATGAGTCCTCCAAGGTACGACAAGAGGAGTAACAGGGATGGTGACAAATTACTGTGTAACACATACACTTCACAATTATAATTTTAGTTTAGTCTAGATTGGAAATATAACTCATGCATATTCCACCACTTAGTTACCATTATTAGAATATTTCTTTATCCAAGGAGAACCTGTAGGTTCCATCTTATCAAATATGTATGTTGCTATAGAATATGAGACTAATGACTTAATACAATTTAGTGCCCTTCATTAGGATGAATTAAACAATTCAACCATTGACAAGACCATATCCAAAAATGAACTAAATCATCATATGTACATGCATTAATTATCACAAAATATTAAATTTAAAGACAATTTAAAATTTCATACCACATATATAGATCTGTCTTTGACTAGCTTAACAATATTTTAGGGAAACTTCCTGAATACTACAATTTTAAGAAGACCTTCAAAATTGTTCTAGGGTGGAATATCAGTTATCCATCAATCTCTTGAGTTATCTTATAAGATTTCAATGTTTCCTCCTCATATTCATCATTTCTTCGGATCGTTGTAAGCATTGACTTTATTTCATTAAGTTGTGTCATAGACTGGATCGACATTAGTTTTGTTTTATTCCTTGTATTCATAAAACTCTTAGTTTACTTTTGACATATGTAAAATAGTCTGAGTTAAACATAGAAAACAAACTTTCCTTATCTACCGTTACTCTTTTCAACGCCACATGCTTTACAATTGTCACCAATTGTTCATTGCTCCCACTCTATTACGAACATATAAGACTATGCGAGTATCTTAGCCTGACTTAAGAGCATTCCACAATAACTTAAGTTTTGACATCTTCAACAAACTATAATAAGTAGAATTTAAATCATCACTTTGTTCAATAAGTAGGCACAATAAAAGTAATCAATATTTATTCAAATAACAACTAACATGTTGATTATTTCTTTGCATTACTCTTTATTCCAACATAATTCAACATTGCAGAATCCTTTGTTTTAGTGTAGCATTTTAGGGTTTCTCCTCCCCATATTGTTGTTATAGCTATTCAAATATTGAAGAAATGCATTATAAGTGCAATTTATTTTAATTAATGATTTATAAAATAGATATAGTTTAAGAATCAAATACCACACATATTTTTAATTTATTCTTCAAGTTCAATTATGAATATCTAGCATCTTAAATCAGTTTTTAACTCATGTTAATTTGTGACAATTTTCATCCGTCCACGCATGTAAGCATATCATTGTAACTCATTGTAACCATGCAATTTAACCCTTCATACAAGCCATACATATATGTAAGCATAGGCATGTAATCACATCATGAGTATCCCCTTCAAACATAATGTAAATTTGCAACTTTGAAAATAAAGTACTCCTATTATTCTATTTTATGTATAAAATAAAACAATTCATATAATTGTACACACTCTTCTGTGTATTTCATTTATACCTAAAGTGCCCCCAATCCGCTACTTTCGTTTTGAGTGTTTAAATAAGTATGCAGACCAATAAAAAATTAATATCATTGTCCTCATGGAAATCATGGCATATCTATCAACATGTTTTGGTGTTTTCACACGTTAAGGTGTACCAAATATATAACACCTACCACTACCAATAGGTATTTAATCTACAAAGTATTCCAACGTACAAAGACATTTAGTTAGAAAATTTCAACTCATGCAATTTTGTAATCTTCACTAATAATTTCAAAATTATTTTTAATCGAAGTATTTTTTTTTACAATCTTCCTCTTCTTGATTGGCTTCACTTGTAAAATTGATGAACTTTGGATCTAGGGCATGAGATTATAAATATGTATTCAAGTGCTCATACCTTATAGTGAATACCTCTGACCTCCACATGCACATCTATCTAATTCTTTGAAACATAATGTGAGGTGCAGTGTAGCTTTCAACTTTTTCTACATATAAATATGGCTAAAAATGAGTAACCCTATCCTTTGTTCACATATTACAAAGGGTCAACCTGGTGTTTTTCTCGAGTTAAGATGTGATTGTTTGATCGGCAACTATTCTATTGTTTTACATGCAGATCATGACTACAAACACAACCTTAGTTCAATGGAACAGACTACTTGTTGTCTGAAAGTGGGACTCAATTGAGGTCTCCAGACACCCGAGAAGGATCTTTTCCTCACAATTTACATGGAAGCTCACAGAGAAGGCGGGTGAAGAACACTTCCAAAGAAGCAGGCCTGTCCATTCCCCATTTTCCTAGGTGCAGTTAGTTTCTCAACAATATGGTGTATCCGGCTCTCTCAGCTTATTAAAAAAATGAACATTTGCATGTTGTGGGCACTATACTACAGATTACCTATAACCTATGTCACAAGGTTCGTCGAACTTTAACCCTGAGGTTCGAATTTTGGTGAACCTTAAAAAAAATTTGAGGTTCGGCGAACCTCATCGAACCTCATAGCCATTGACCAAGTCCATAGATCAAAACTCATAACTTCATGTCACAACTCAAGCTTGTAATTTATCCTTGCAGTTTCCATGTCCGTGATAGCATTTTTGATGTTTACTTATGTTGATTTCTTACTATTTTATCCTATAATTCATTATATATATATATAGACAAACCTAATGGCGAACCTCATCAAAACATTCGAACTCAAACCGAACCTAATCATTGCCGAGCAAGAACTCGAACCCGAACCATGTGACATTGCCTATAACAACACTAGTGAGCATGTCATCCTCTGGGGAATGTGTACACCAATGTTGATCCTTCTTTAGCTGTGGTGCCCATGGTCATTATGCATAGGGAGGAGATGAAGTTAAAGGGATTTTATCTGTAATTTAAAATAAACCTTATCTATGATTATGCTTATTATAGCAACAAGATGACGTTAAAGGGATTTTATCTGTAATTTAAAATAAACCTTATCTATGATTATGCTTATTATAGCAACAACTCTAGATTTATGAATAAAACATGCGGGATGTGTGGGCTGGCAATAAGGATAGTGCTTATCTACTGCATTCTTTTTAAGGCATGTCACCAAATCCTCTGACACTTTTGTGACAATTTAATCCGCTAGTGAACGATGCTTTGGTGGCAAATAAATATGCCTTTGCATGATACTTTGTAGTCCCTATCTCCTGGACTTGAAGGCGAGATGACGGTGACATATTTGTCAGCCACACAAAATCAATGTTTTGAACAAACACCGCTTAGACAAAGTGATCCTCTATTAATCAATTGAAAAGTGATTTTGTGCTTTAAATCCAGCATCCAACACTTTTTTCATTTATATCTTGAGCTTGTTAGAAACAACCCATCAGATCACAACTATATCATCACCATATATAGTATTAGACGTATTCCATATGTTGGAAAGAGTTATTCTCCGACCCCTTTCATAAAGCCTTTCCTTCGTTTCATTTCCTATTATTCGAATTCATGATTTCCTATTTCAATTCCTTTTGGGATGATCTCGCAATAGAAGAAAACTTTGGAGGTTGTTCCACTACGATAGCACTATGAGGTTTCACTAATTATGAATTTGGAGAGCTACCTACTAATTTTCCAAGGAGGGTAGTTTCTTCGTGAATATGAAAGTCCAATTGATGCAATAGACTCTCGATTCACCCTGGTGATAAGTAACGTAGATTCAGGATTTCTATAGGTCTAGCACCTTAATCAATAATTAACCAAGCCCACTAACATGAGTGCCCCTTCTCGTAGTTTCACCTCGAAACACCTCGCCTGACGACCGAACCAGTGGGCCGCAATTCGCTGTGGAGAGAAGGGATGAGTAGAAAAGTGAGCAGATTGTTTGAGTGGTCGGTCTGCAAAGTGAGGGGAGAAAGTATCTAGCCACGTAGGGATTTAATGTAATCACAGTTGGTTTTGAGCCCCACCTCTTTTTATTTTACCAACAATCGAGAATCAAAGACAATTCCACTAAGAATCAAAAAGACACCATTAAATAAAAGAGCCCAAACTTTCATGCATTGCACGTCATTGGAACGACAAGAAAATAATGGTAGTGGCGGTACCAACGATCACCATTTCTGATATCACCCAACCCAGTTTACTTTTCTACTAGAAGGGAATGCCAATTTGTTTAATGTGTTCCATAGTATAATTCCTCGACATCATTGATTATGTGTATGCCGATATTTCCTAATGAAGGGGAGAGTTATAACAAACAAAATATCGAATACCGCACTAAACCCTTGCTAATTTTATATAATTGTGGTCGTGGCCATACCTGTAATAACTTAATGTATATCTTTTACAGCGATGATTTAACCTTTTCATTGTTAATCAAACTTTTTATTCGTACTTTTTCAACGCCTTTGTATGACCTTTAAACCTAGTGTAACATAGTATCACCTTCATTGCAGCGCTTTTTTAAATATATATTCCTTTGTATATTCTGATACAAGATTTTCAATGATATATTCATTACTACATTTATACACTCCTTACAACTACAGAATCATTATAAGAATAAAAAATCTTCATCGAAATATTGTGGATATTACCCTTCTTCCTTTACTATCTAATGATCTGATGGCTAATTTTATTTTTAAGTGATCCTTTTAAGCAAAAGGGAAACAAAACTGGTTATATGATTGTCAAGTAACATAGAAGACTTCACTCTTTAATCAAGTATCCTTTTAGCCATTTCAATATCCATTATTTCAAACAACTTTAGTCAGAATTGCCTTTGATTTCAAGTAATCAATATAATATATACTGTATTATATATGTTCTTGTTACATCCAATAAATCATTTTAAAATTCAATTTCAACCTTGATGGATTCTCATTGGAACCTCTTATTTGTGTAGGACCTAGTCTAGTACCCACAACGTTTTCATATATTATAGAGGTGGATTGGCCCATAGGCCAAAATGTTTGAACTTTAGTGCTTTGATACCATTTGTCACAATAGCCCCGTGGCACAATGCCACTAACTACCTACTATGCTCCACTGGATCCACGATGTGGACTCTTAGGTTCAATAAATAGAACATTAATACAAGCTTCCAAATCCACCCTTATGCATGTATTACAACTCATAGGAACAATCAATCATGGGCATTCAACATGACAAGATTTTGCATAAAGACTTCCTTTCTTTGCTAACTCAACACCAACATAAATGGAAACTTTATCATAAATATACTATACCTAGCATTGTCTATAACATGATCATAGTCCTACTTCCATAGTTGAATGCATTTCTAACATGTATATCTTATGTAATATGCACAATTAGTTAAAACAACTTCATTAGATGCAATTTCCCTCCCCCATGGTGCATGGTGCATAATGCATGGTATAGATAACCTGAACCATAGGCTATACAATTTCAAGCCTTAACCATAGTTACCCAATTTACCTAGTTGTCTCAAGCATAATTATTCACTATCTTGAACAAAAGACGTGATAGCAGCAATACTGCATAAGATCCACATATTATGTTCCTTTACTCTTAACTTGGATTGAATTTATATGCAATGGCTATCACATGCACCCATATATAATCATCTCATATCCAAGTTAACACAGGCAATTATACTCATGCATAGCGATCACATGCACATTATTCAATCAATTCATATGCAAGAACAACCTAAGAAATTTCTCTTAGATGCTTACAAAATTGACAACATAGAGAGTAAGGAGTCAACATACAAAACATCCCATGCAAACCAGATTATCTAAAAGGATGTCTCTTGGAAAACTGAGCACTGCCACACAACCTAGAACTAACTTCCTTCAGTTCACCCCCGAGCCGAGAGTTCTTGCAATCGATCAATTACCTCCTGTCGATGTCCTCAACGGGTATTTAATACCCTCCTTCATGATATGGTTTGCATTAGCAGCATCCCACTTTTATGGATTTTTTTTATCCATTTGCCTAGGCATCTCCTAGAAAAAATCGCATTTCTCTCCCGTGAGGCTTTTCCTCATAAAAGCTTGCCTTTCTCTCCCACAAGGCTTTTATGTTTTTCTTAACTTAACATCTTTCTCTAGGTAAGTAGCTTAATGGATATTTATCTCCAATCCATTAAGCTTATCTAGAATTGGATCTAGAATTATCCATTCCCATTCACCCACGGGATTTGGCAAGAATATCATCTCTTGGTGTCTCGCTTTTCCATGTGATTAAATTATTTTATTTATTTCATAATAAAGTATTTATTTACACATCACACCTACCTTTTATTAGCTTAGGTTAGCGAATTTTTACATACAATGAAGGGGTGTTAAATTAACACTCCATAAGTCACAATGATTGACTTTGGAAAAAACTGCTCTTAATATTAGAGAACAACCGTAGTTTAAGTTAGATATTACTATAAATAATATAAATATTATATTATTTATATTTATATTTTGAAAAATATAAATAAATTATATATTTTAAAATTAAAAAAAAAAATTAATAATAAAATATTACAACTATAAATTTTAATAATTTTAAAATTTTAACTAATTATTCAATATAAAACTAATAATTTCATTATAATTTGAAAATATAACACAAAAGAACCTAAAATTTTAACTAATTATTCAATGTAAAATTAATAATTTCATCATAATTTGAAAATATAACACAAAAGAACCTAAAATATTCTGTGTTAGCCCAATGAAAACATTAAATCGATGAGCATCTAGAAGTTATTTGATTATGTCAACTCAGAATACTAAAATAATGTACAAGAGGATTGATCAAATCTAGGCTCATATTATGTCCTAAAAGTTTAAGTTAATATGAAAGAATAAGAGTTATAGACCTCATATATAGACATAGCATTAAAAACTCTTATCCAAGGCGATAGTCACAATTGAGAAAAATAAGCATTTTACAATTAACTAACCGCTAGAAAGGTATAAGTAACATTGCGACTCCCTTTAATTTCCGCTGATTAAAGTATATGAATTGGGGTTTTAATGAAACAGCTACATGAATAGCCAATACTAACCAGACTTCACATGCTTAAGTTGTTGGGGAATTCGGAACATTTAAATGTAGAAATAAAAAATATCCACATTCAAATAATGAAATCTTCTGGAGAGAGGTATGTACCTAAATAGAGTTTCCTCCAAAGTAATGCATCAAGTTTAGCGGTACAAAACCAATAAGAATTTGTCAGTTCGATCATGAGAAGTTTTGCTCACCCATGTCTCTATATTATGGTCAATTTTTTCCCTCACATGAATAAGAGAATATAAAATACTATATTGCACATATATACTTTTAATTGAGGGATTGTTAATGGCCCTCATACATTCATGTATCATAGAATTTATCCTACTAAGTTTCACATTATTATTATTCTTAGCAGCCAAGAAGTTGTAAATGGGTTAGGAGAGCACAAAAAAACACGCAACATAAAATGTATCCTCCAAAATAGACACTTGAACTCCTTTGCCATCACAATTCACTTTTCTTTCACACATCTAGCTTTCCTCTACCGCTTCTATTTTCCCTACGGAATCTATGTATATCAAAATATATGGAAACCCGAAATTTGGTCCTGAAGCTTCTAAACTTGTTATTTTATTCCTCAATAAGTACATCAACATCCATATTAATGGTTCAATTCATAATATTACGTCATATTTCATAAGGTTATAAGGAAGAAGGGTTGTAGGTAGGTGGTTATCTGTCCGTGGACTTGATGGACAATGGTCGAGAGAGAGCCTTCCCTGAACACAACACCTTCAATATATTAATAGAGATCATTGTTGGAAAATTAATCCAATGACAAAACCATTGACGGCTAGTGCAAGATATAGATCAACATATGATTTGATTTCACATTATCATTTTAATTATAACAATGGATAACTATGTTTTACAAATTATATTTTACAATTTTATAATTTATTTGATTTTTTACGGTTATCTTTAAATGGGCCTATCAAAGACATTAACCACTTAATAAATTAAAAATTATTTTTATAAAAATAAAAAATTAATTTAAACTTTTCAAAATATTTAATTTAATATATAATTTTCATGTTAATTTTAATGAACTACATAAAAAAATATTGAAACTTATTCACTAATGAAAGTTAAACTATCTTGACTCTAGAGTAATTACAACATAATTAATGGGTTAATATTGTTCATTCTTTTTTTCTCAAAATTTTGAAGTATTGTAAAGTTGTAAATTAAAATTTGATTTTAAAACTTTTCTTTTTAAGTTTGGTAATACTATATTTTCATCATGTCCATCTTCTCACCCCAACGGGAATAGAACAATATTTAAATGATCATTACAAATTTAACTACCACAAATGAATCTAATTTTAAAACTTTAAAGTACTTTTAAATCTCCAATTTACCTTAGAATAAGATTTTGTTGTTTAGAATTTTGAAATGATAAGATGGTGAATAGGTTTGAACCATAAATCCAACCTATTTGACAGCTTCTATTATTAGTGGTGGGTGGCCCTTGTAGAGACAAACAAATAATAGTGGTGATTGCATGGTACTTATTTAATTATTTTAATTTAAAATTCAATAGGAGGTCACTTAGCTATAAAATATTGTATGTCGATTAGATTACTAATGGGTGTAAATTCATTCCACTTCGAAAAAATTGATTCTCAAGCTATATAAGATTACTTATACATCCATTGTCTAAATATTCTCGGGATTAATATCATTAAAATTTATTAAGCTCTAAATGAGTTAATATCAATTTAATCGAATGGTTTTCAATGATTTATCCATCATTTCTTTCCAATGGAGACATAAAATTTGTAACTAGATACACCAATTTCAAATAGATCTCAAAAAATTATGGTATTACTTTTATCTACAAATCTCTTTAAGGAAAATAAGAGTGAAACAAATGATGAAAGACCATTAGAAACTGAGATTTGGGGTTTAAAACAAACCCATGAGTAATTTTTTTGTTGCCATAGATGTATAACATGTCAAAGCAACTTGTTCCTATTTGAGAAATACACGACTAACATGTCGGAGGATTGGTTAGAAATAGCATATCCTATTCTAAATCCCATGCCCCTAATAAAAAGGACTAATGGTAATGAAGTTAAGGATGTTTTGCACGGTGAAAACTCATATCATGTTGTTGTTAATTAATTGTTAATTAGATAATTAATTGCTAGGATGGGCCAATCGCATGTGTGTTTTTTTTATATACATATCTTGTACATCAACCAAATAAAAAATAAGAATTTTGAATTTTGAATATATTTAATTTAATATTCAAATTTAAAAAAAATCACTGAACTTTATAAAAAAATAAAAATATCTAAAGCAATTTTTTATTTATTTATTTATCTTTATTCCTTTTAAATCATTTTTATTTTTGAAAATTTGATTTAAAATGCGTAAAAATAGTCACTTCTTGTAGATTAACTAATTAAAAAAAAAGTAGTATATTTAATTTAATATTCAAATTTTATAGAAGTTTTAGTAAACTTTATAAATTATTTTCAAAAAATTCCAAATTAATTAAAGTCAAAGACTAGTTTGACAGAGTAAGTACAATATGGAGCAGTGGAGCCTATACAAAGTGCTATGGTTTTGGGTTTAACTAGATCCTTAGAGGACTTCGACACCATAAGGCTGGTCAATACATTTTGCATAAGAGTAAGATATGAGCTAGAAGTTGAAATACCATTAACTCTCTTTGGCATTAAAAGCTAGCAACCCCAATCATTTGAAGCAAGAAATCCCTTTTGCTATAATTTATCAAGTGGTTACAAGGTCGAGATATGGTGGTGATTTGTGCTCTTCGTCGTTGTTTTGGCATAGGCCATGTCTGGCTCCTTGGCATCTAGGTCACCTCCGTAGCATGTGTGTCACAATTTTATTCTATTGAATGGTTCAAAAATGGGAAGGGATGTGACATTGCTATCCCCTAGAGAATTTTTTTTGGGAAACAACATTGATCTGACCATCCTCATAACTCTCTTTCATTTGATTATGTTTGGTGATATTTCTAAGTGATCACTTCTCGGTTAGTGTGGCAATGTTATCCAATTGTATAAAAAACTCCCCAACTAGACTTGGTTCCCAAGTCAACCTTGAGGGATGAAAAATATATGAGTGGGAGTTGTGCCTGCAAAATGTTTGACGGAGCCACTGGCTAATATTATGAATGGAGTTTCACTAATAACTTATATCAGGTTAAGCAAGGTTCAGGGGATGAGTTTCTTCAAAATTTCCCCAGTTTTATTAGGCCCATTTCCGATGATTCCTTGTGCCTCAAGATAAAAGAGGTGGAAATGGTAGGTTTGGTAGCTAATAACATCCATCAGATTATAGGTATTCTGGAGGGAGCAATTAAAATTATTTATGAACTGAGGTTATTAAAGATGACAAGTGATCTAAAAGAATATGGCATTAAAAAGGATGCCACTATCTCCTTAATGGTTGATCTGCAAGGAGATGATAAGAGACATGGGGAATCTTTCTCTCTGTTACAGGGAAAAGTGTCTATTTAGAACTGCTCTATCCCACTAAGGTGTGACAGCTGCCTTATAAACAAACAGAGAAAAACTACTTTTGTATTTCCTTTATGAATTATAGATAGAGAGGAATAGAAAGAACCAACATGTGTCTTGCGCTAATCCTTTGATCCAATCCCTCTCTTCTTTGATAGTCTCCAGCTACCTGCTCCCTTGCATGCCCAGCTTCACAAAGTACCTGTAAGATCACAGAAGAGGAGCACTATACAAAGACATGGATCTATATTCATAAGCAACTTAGGATTAGATTTAAGTTAACCATACAAATGTAACAAGCATCAATGATACAAAAGCATAGAGGAGAACTCAAATAGTTTTTATTGATAAACAAGAAAAGATCCGGGAGGAGTTACAACTAGTGGTTCCGACCCAGCATCAACCTCCCAGCAAAGAAGCCCCTCTTCACCTCAAACAAAGCATAAATCACCCAACAATCTGATGTTTGTCTCTAGAAACCAACAACAATTCCTTACAATATACAAAATTCCAGCCTCTGGATCTCTGGGATGAGGGATCCATATATAGATATCTGTAAGGAGGATGAGTCAGCTTGTGATTTGATTAGTGTCTTCTCTCTGTCAGTTCTTGCTTCCACTTGGAGACTGAGGGCCTCTTACTCATCCTTGGTCGAATTCAGTGAGGCAAGTGTCACAGGAGAAGATTCTGGAAGCTTCCATTGCCTCTCCACCTCGCAGAATGACACTGCCATTTGTCATTTCTCGCTCATCGCACCCTACAGAAGGGAGTTTTGAAATGCAACGCACCCTCACAGTGCATTTGGGTGAGATGCAATGCACCTAGCCAGTGGAGCAGCTGCAATGATCCTGTTTTGACCAATTTTGAGCAGTTTCTGGTGGAGAACTTCTGGGAGAAGCTGTAATCTATTGACCTTGTTCCTTTAGGGGTTAGAACAACACTTTTGGGGGCTTAGGAGCCCTTGGTTTATGGACATATCATGCTTGGAGTTGTAGGGCACAAAAATGTCTATAACAGTTTCCCCCTAAAGTATGAGGCCATTAACCTTTTGGTGTCGGGTGAAATGCTTTATTATGAGGATCCGAAGTTCTTTCAATGTTGGGAGGAGACTTGTAATAAGATACAATACAATACATTATCTTCATACTGTTTTCATGATTTAGCTGAGGCGGGCATTCCCATGCTCAGCTTTATAAATTCATTTTCATGTACATAGGACAGACAATCATCTGAGTGTAGACTGATGATTCTGATAGAGCCATCATCCTTTTGGTAGGATGATTATCTGTGCTGCAATGTTGTACATTTAATGTCTTTATTTCCCTGAATATATATCGCAGCCCGGATGGATGAAACTAGACCCGGGGTCTTCAATCTCGTCCAATCTTCACTCGAAGTACAAGTCGATCCATGTGAGAAATGTTCTGAAGTCGAACATGGAAAGACATCGCTTGATTACCAGTCAATGATGTAAACTGTTAACAAGCGCGAGAGGAATCACCGATAATGATAATGATCCTCAAGGTCCTACAGTACAATTCACGTGGTGTGAATAAAGGACTTGGCGTCGAACACCACGCAAAATCTTTCGGTCGAAGGCCATTGATGTAAACCTGTCGCTGGAAGTGAGAAACTTGCCATTGAGGCATGCAAGCTTCAAAGTATTTAATGGGGTGTTCCTAGATCAACTTCTTGGATAATGAGCTGATGTCGACAATAAGTGATCCCTCACAGGAGGGCCTTAATGAATCCCACATCAATGACACGGAACGGAGCAAATGATTTTGGTGGAGGTGAAAACGATCTGGTGATATAAGGTTCAGGGTGGTGGTCATGAAAGAATGGAGTATAATGTATGGTAGTGGGTGAGACACAGGTGGCTTCTCTGGATGACTTCTCTTGAACATATTGGCGACACTGATGCGATGGATTGGTAGCATTAATCCCAAATGTGGATGGTATGGCGTGACCATGGTGATGTGACCGGTGAATGAAACAACCCAACCCGACTAGGACACGGAGTGGAAGTGTCATGTTCAAGAGCGACTTGCTACCAACAAAGTTTCTTTGAGTTTTCTTCCCAATTTTTCCCCAGTCATTGCTGACCAGTACCTCTTTATTTTTGTCAAGCTTGAGGAGGATAACATATGCTTGTTCTATAATTTTCCCTTCGGGCAAACCCATCGCTATGTTTTAACGAGCCTAGCGATAGTGAAACTCGTTCTCGTCTAAAGACAAGTTTGTCGCTATTAATCTTTTTAATGAGTTTAACGACAAAGATAACTCGATCCTTTTCAATTTTAGAGAGTCTGAAAAGGAACGTAAAGGTAACTCCAAAATTCCTTTTTCGGCATCTAATCCCTTAAGTCCGAAAAAGTATAAAACAATACAGAAGGGATGAATTTTCGATAGTTTTAACGAGCCGAACAAAACAAGCGCTCGATCTTTTTGTGTAATAATCCCTCAGGTCCAAAAAGATTGAAATCTAGAGGAGGGATAGCACTTCCTATCCCTTTCACGAGCTGGAGAGGCCAACAACTCGGCAATATTTTCATATTTTACGAGTCAGTTGAAAAGAGCTTAAAGGAGACTCGTCTTTTGAGGAACGAGTGATAAAATGGGTAGCAGCTGATTCCAGGTAAGGTTTGGAATTTTCCAATCACGGCAGTGTCACGAGGATGCCTAGTGAAATCACTCTTCGCAGCTGTTCCTCAAAATGGGTAAACAATCAAATGGAGGCTAATGATTGGCCAATGAAAAGTGGAGGTGACAGTGCAAACACGACCAAGGCTTTAACGGCTGAAGTACTACATTCACAATGGTTATTTACCGGGGAATAGTTCATTTTTTAATGAGCTTAAACGCGGGTGGAAACATTTGCTCATGTATTATGTTTATTTTTTAACGAGCTTGAACTATGTGCTAAAACTGCTTGATTAATCCAGTCTTGTGATAAGAATGTCCCATATAAAAACGACAACTTTTAGAGTTTTGCCCCACATCCTTTCTTTATGCAAGTTAGGAAACGACCAATCCAAAAAACAGATAAATGATCGCTCTTTGTTTGCACTCCAAAAGGTTTGCATGCCCCCAGGTATAAAACAGAGTTTCAAGGTTACCACTTCTTCAGTCCGTTAAAACATTTGTTTTACCGAGAGAGGCCTACCTCTTACAGGTTACCAAAGATTGTTCTATTTACGACGTAAACAAAACACTTCTTCGGCGATGTCTACCGAAATAAACAAAGGTGAACGGCGATGCCCGCCAACTCACATAACTTTGACAAGAGAATCTTGTTCCAGAATAACCCCCTCTTCCAATCACGGACGGGGGTAAAGACTAGTCATATTCTCCCGCGGAAACGTGCCCTATACCCGAAGTTTTCCTGCCGAGGCAGACCAGGGTGCATGCCCCCTAGGTTTCAGCCATATCCCTCCGAATCACTCGCGCTCATCGGGAGGACAGACTGGAGATTGAGACATTTCTTGCGTGAAAAGACCATTCAAGGATGGTATATGACTATTTGCTCTGTATGATCCGGGAAATGAAAGCTAGTCCACGAGCTTGACCACTCTTCCTTCGTGCGGAAAACACATTACTCTAAAGAGCGAGGAGACAATTGCTCCCATGCAATAAATATAGTCTCGTCCAAGGAGTAGATTGTAATCCAGGGGTCCTTGAACTACCATTACGTTCATGTGAACGGTTTTCCCTCTCAATGTTATGGGCACATCGGGAAGGATCCCTAACGGTCGACTGGTTCCTTTATCAAAGCCTGTTAGATTTCTCATCTCAGGCAAAAGCGATGGTGAACCAAGCGCTTTCCAAGCAGTTGAGGAAAGGATACTCACAGAAGCCCCCTCATCTATGATGGTACCAGCCATAACCATTCTATATATTTCAACAATAATTCGGAATGGTACACTAGCTGGTAAACGGGGTCTGCCTAGTTGATTCCAGTCAAAGGAGACAAATAGGTTGCTTGGAGGTGGGACCGAATAGACGGCCGGGTACGACTCTGACGAAATTCCTTCCTGCGGTAAAGGAACAGGTAAATTGTCCCTATGTCCGTTGGAGTCTGTGCTTATGAAAAGAATTTGGACGGTGTCATCGTTGTTCTCTTCAGTGATTGTATCATCTGAAGATGTAACCTCTGAAGGCAAGACCGGGTCAACTGCCGCCTCGACCTTTTGCTTTTGTCTAGTATGGATTTAGATGGTTCATCTTCAATGACAGATGCATCGGCCGACCACCTGAGCGGGTCAGCCGGATTTTCAACTTGTGACGGACTCGGCAAGAGTTTTTAATATCCAGGAGGAAGTCGTAACGGTGAAACCGGACGATCATCCAAAACTCTTTTAGCTTCGTCTAAGAAGGGACAACGGTGGACGGCATGATCATCTTCGCACAGTTTACAAGGAAATCTATATTTTCCTTTTTGTCCTGGGGCTTCACTTTCACTAGTTGAAGGTGTGTTTTCAACATGATCATCAGATGTTGACGACACCGGGTTGTGCAAACGAGGAGACCAGTCCCTTAAGATCCGAGGGATGCAAGGACAATCTCTTTGAAAGTGGTCTCCTTTGCAAATGACGCATGGCGATTTAGGCCTGGTCGGTGCAGTGTGTGGATTTTCGTTAGACGACACTCGTTTGGCCCCATTCGCTTTCGGTTCCTTCTTCTTCTTCTCTTTCTTCTTCTTTTCCTTCTTCTCCTTAGGAACTTGACTTTTGGCTTTACCAACCCCATCAAGCGAAGAGGAAGGAGGAGAGGAAGAATTAGAGGAAGTAGAAGGTTGGTGGGTAACTCTGGACTCGTCTAATTGCTGATTCAATTGTTCAGGAATAGTGGTGTTCTGAACGACAGAGGTTGAGAAGAGCCATACAGGCAAACCAATTGTCAGTCCTGGAAGCGACAATGTGGCCATATGGGGTGCACCAACATCTCCCCAAGAGGAGAAGGGACTAGGATTTCCTCCAAGGGGAATTCCTTGGTTGGTGGACTCCATTTTCTCAACTCAAGATCAACGTAGGAAAGGGGTAATGAACATTCCATTTAAAATAATTTTTTAGACGCTTTGACACAACTTGTTTTTTCAGTTTTTAAGAGTCAAGAAAAAACAAAAGATGACTCTAGTCGCCTTCGACTTTTAATGAGCCTGAAGTGACAAGTGCTCAGATGGACCTTTTCCATTAAGGAGTCTGAAAAGGAATGAAAGGGACTACTCTGGAGATCTAGGTAGAGGGAGTACCAAACCAATCGCAAAACTACAGAATACTTTTTACGGTACGACAGTCAATCTTCCCGAATGTTGTGTTTAGTGCATTGCAATCGATAGGGCGACAGACACGGCTTCCTGTGGATAAAGGATTTAAGCCTATAGGGGTCTCCCAAAATATACTCGACGGTACGTGGGAGCACAAGTCCGTACTGGCACTTATCGTCTCAAAGTGGAGGAATCACCCAACCATCAGTGAGGACAACAGTTACCAGGCTTTACGACGCCGGAATACGTCTCTAGCCTAGACCTCTAAATGTTGTGCGTTAAGTTCCAAAGCGTTGTTAGATTCATTGAATTTATTTTAAGTTGATCTTGTTTATGAAGTTTGCCTTTCGGGTTCACCACGAGATGTAGATGTAATTCCTAAAATGCAATCTAAAGATGATAAACAAACTTTTATCTCTTTTGTGCAATGAAAATCCTAGCTACTAGGGGAAAAGAAAGACAGAATCTTTTCACAAAGAGCAAAGAGCACACTGTAAATGCACTTTCCTAAATCAAGCCAAACAGACTGTCTATATGCAAATGCACATGCATGTATTTGTTTTCGACTTTCTTAGTATTGATGCTAAAAGGAAAGTTGATGTACAAATCTGAATTTCTTTTCAAGCAACAAATATAAACAAGCTCTTTTTGGAAATCAAAAACAGAGATGATTGCGACACCTTACGATTTTGAAATGAACACTCGTTATTGACACTAGAAAATTACAAATTCAGACCAAAAGCAATAGTAACAGGATAATCGACCATCAACAACAATCAAACTCTCTCCTATGATCGAAATCGACACTTGCGACAGATTCAAATCAAAGGACGACAGTACGACTATGCTACTTTTGCAAAGGAAAACTGTAAACGACTCAACAAACAAACAAAAACATCTACAGCTCTTTTGTACAAAGGAGGCCGAATAACAGCAAGGAAAAGAGGTTTTAAACAAACATATACTGATCACAGGCAGCAAAATTCAGGGATAGAACTGGAAAGAATGAAGCACAGGAACCACAGCTGCACAGAGCTAGTCTGATCAGCGCACCTGTAACATAGAGAATCTGAAATGCAGTGCAGGTTGCCCCTTCGGGAAGTGCGCTGAAATTCAGGATCTCTGAACAGTACCTGCGCTGGGCCAGAAACGAGACTCTGTCCGGGTTCCAGGTCACAGTTTGCAGTTCAGTCCTTGGTTTTTGGCTGAGTAAAAAGAAATCAGTAATGCAACAATCAAGGGTAGATCTATGGAGGATCTAAGAGCTATCACAAGGGAAATCAGATAGTTTGTGAATCAGTTGTTTAAATCATAAACGGATCCAGTGAATGGATTGAAGCAGCAGTTATCTACTTTGCATTTGTTATGGCAAATGCAATTCGAAAGCTACTTATAAGTTTATGAAACAAACAAAAAAGAATGATACACAAACAAACTAATTAGACAATCCCCAGCGGAGTCGCCATTTTGCTACAGGGAAAAGTGTCTATTTAGAACTGCTCTATCCCACTAAGGTGTGAATGCTGCCTTAGAAACAAACAGAGAAAAACTACTTTTGTATTTCCTTTATGAATTATAGATAGAGAGGAATAGAAAGAACCAACCTGTGTCTTGCGCTAATCCTTTGATCCAATCCCTCTCTTCTTTGATAGTCTCCAGCTACCTGCTCCCTTCCATGCCCAGCTTCACAAAGTACCCGTAAGATCACAGAAGAGGAGCACTATACAAAGACATGGATCTATATTCATAAACAACTTAGGATCAGATTTAAGTTAACCATACAAATGTAACAAGCATCAATGATACAAAAGCATAGAGGAGAACTCAAATAGTTTTTATTGATAAACAAGAAAAGATCCAGGAGGAGTTACAACTAGTGGTTTCAACCCAGCATCAACCTCCCAGCAAAGAAGCCCCTCTTCACCTCAAACAAAGCATAAATCACCCAACAATCTGATGTTTGTCTCTAGAAACCAACAACAATTCCTTACAATATACAAAATTCCAGCCTCTGGATCTTTGGGATGAGGGATCCATATATAGATATCTGTAAGGAGGATGAGTCAGCTTATGATTTGATTAATGTCTTCTCTCTGTCAGTTCTTGCTTCCACTTGGAGACTGAGGGCCTCTTACTCATCCTTGGTCGAGTTCAGTGAGGCAAGTGTCACAGGAGAAGATTCTGGAAGCTTCCATTTCCTCTCCACCTCGCGGAATGACACTACCATTTGTCATTTCTCGCTCATCGCACCCTACAGAAGGGAGTTTTGAAATACAACGCACCCTCACAGTGCATTTGGGTGAGATGCAACGCACCTAGCCAGTGGAGCAGCTGCAATGATCCTGTTTTGACCAATTCTGAGCAGTTTCTGGTGGAGAACTTCTGGGAGAAGTTGTAATCTGTTGACCTTGTTCCTTTAGGGGTTAGAACAACACTTTTAGGGACTTAGGAGCCCTTGGTTTATGGACATTTCATGCTTGGAGTTGTAGGGCACAAAAATGTCTATAACACTCTCCCAAGCCCATATCTTTTAAAGAAGCACTAAACCTAGATATAAATCCTTAGACTTCCAATGAGCTTTCAAGCGAGGCATTTGTTGTGGAACATTCCTCCAAAATCCCAATGCTAGAGGTAAATGAAATCATTAATAAGAAAAGAAAAACAAATTTTGAAAGTTAGGTAATCATATGTCATTTTAATGGCTTTTGACCCTCATCATCTACTTTACAGGACTAGGTTCATTAGAATTGGTACTAAAATATTGATTTGTTGTCTTATTCCAAAGGTTTTTTTTGTAGCTTTCTTTAAAGATATTGAACACCATAAGAGTGTTTTAGATCAACATCCCTGGTATTGGGGAAGAGTTGGTCTCTCAATACAGTGATGGTTTCCAGAGTTCAATTCGCTCACCATGAAGTCATTTCTGGCTCCTATTTGGGTTAGGCTCCCAAAATTTCCCTTCAATGGATCTAGCCATAAATCTTAGAGGACATCGAAGATTACATGGGTTGCTATAACAAGGTAAATGATGAAATATTGTCAAAGGTATTCACAAGTTTCATTTGCATTTGTGTGGAAGTGGACCTAAGTGAAGGTTTTCTAGACAAAATTTTCCTCAAGTGGGGAGGTAACAAGTTCCCAATCTTTAGACTATGCGAACACAATGTTCAAGTGTAGAACCTACCAACACCCTGGGCACCTTCAACATGTGTGTCCCTTTCTGAAAGGGACTATCAACTCACAGGACAAGAAGAGAAATAACTATGGATGGAGAGATCCAAAGACAATAGTAGGTGCCAATAATTCTATGGATCAAAAGCATTCTAGCTCCTAGCAGTAGAAAACAAAATAAACTATGCAACATCTCAAGATCCAAGGAAACCCCCAATGGTATCGACTCAACCCTCGATGGAGAAAATTGTTTTTCCAAGGAAGAAGGAGATACCCTTGGCTTCGTCATTTCAGGTAGCTAGTGGGCCAAAGAAAAATCATGAATTCGATTATCTGATGATGAGAAAGAAGTGTCAAATATGGATAAATGTAGCAGCCATTGCAATCTCTCAAGAAAATGAACGATTGACCTTAACGTTAGTTTTAATAGATTGTTTCATAAAATGGACTATTTTCCATAAAAAAAAGGGAAAAAAACAATGTTCACCCTAGGAAATAGTAAAACTTCTGTTATATAATATAAATACCTAATATAATTTTCTTTCCTAAAAATAATAAAATTAAATTAAAAAAAAAAAAAAAAACCCAAAAAAAAAAAAAACAAAAACAAAACAAAACAAAATACAATATACTTAGTCATAAACCTTTATAATAATCATATTGTAAATTTAATAATTTAATAATAATAATGCTGATAAAGAGTTGGTTAACCTTAATAAGAGTGAGTGATAATGGTTCCCTACTGGTTAAAAAAATTGATCCTCCAAAAAAAATAAATTTAACTGTAATAACATTTTTAATAAAATAAAATAATAGTGGGCTCTAAAAACGAGTCAGGAAATGACTTACCATCGTGGAGTAATATTAAATAGTAATGAAAATTACACCATTATTTCTTAAATATGAGATTACTTACCCTAAAATTTAAAGGAAAATGAACATGTTCTTTGCGGCCTGTCCTGGTTCATCAATGTACTTGAAAATGATCAACTTTAAGATTGGATACTCAAGAAAAATGTATTTATAGATTTCCTAGCTTGCATGCCGTTAATGTCAGATTTCAACACGCACATGCATGGGTTGAGAGGAGAATCCAAGGTTGTTACGACTGCTCCTATCTACGAGCACAGTAACAAGGCAAGGGTCGGCATGTGACCCATATTTAATGTTCTTGTGAGTTCCCCTAACTATACTACAAATGACAGCATGCCCTACATTCCTTCTTTCACAACTGCCAGCTGTGGGAACACAGAGATATCACTTTATATATACCTGCAACCAAAGGTGTCTCGGAACAAATTGAACATAAAAAATGCTATGCCCTATTCTAAAGCTCATGTATTTGATAAAATATAATGGTGATAATGAAGTCAAGGATGTTTTCAATGGTGAAAAGTCATTACATGACAATATCAATTAGTGAGAAGTCATTACATGACAATGTTAATTAATTACATAATTAATTGTTGCGATACCACCAATGGTAGGGATACTTGTTGGTAGCACATTTTTTTAATTATTTTATATATATATATATATATATATATATATATATATATTTTTTTAAATTAAGTAAAAATAGTTATATTTTATACATCAATTAATTGGAAAAATAAAAAATTTCAAAATATCCAATTTAATATTTAAATTTTATAAAAAATAATAAATATGATAAAAAAATTTCAAAAATTTCAAACAGTAGTTTGACAAAGTATTTACAATATACACTATTATAAACAAATATAAAGTGGTTATTTGAAACTTTGTACTATACTTTAACATCATATTTTTAGTCAGGGAAGGAAAAGAAAAGTTAAAGCTATTAGAATAAAGGACAAATATCATCATGGAATTGTCATAAATCTTATGTGGTTCATATTTTTAGTCATGGAAGGAAAAGAAAAGTTAAAGCTATTAGAGTAAAGGACAAATATCATCATGGAATTGTCATAAATCTTATTTGGTTTACCTATTGTTTATTTATTTGAAAAGTTAAAGCTATTAGAGTAAAGGACAAATATCATCATGGAATTGTCATAAATCTTATGTGGTTTACCTATTGTTTATTTATTTTAATATGTTTGTATGTTTGACAAAGTAATTACAACATACTCTATTATAAACAAATATAAAGTGGTTATTTGAAATATAAAGTGATTATTTGAAACTTTGTATTGCTTTAAGAAGAAAGAGAAAAGTTAAAGCTATTAGAATAAAGGACAAATATCATTATGGAATTGTCATAAATAAATCTTATGTGCTTTACCTATTATTTATTTATTTTAATATGATGAATGTTAGGTAAATTTTTAGAACAATATCCAAAAATGTCTTCCCATGTTTAGCTTCTCTTTCCAAATTGAGAGGCATTGTTAGCTTTTCTTTCTCAAATTACATTGTTAACCATTTGGCATTTCTAACTTAGTTTTTTGTTCTATATTTTTAAACTAGTTTTATTAACATGTAGCTATATTTATATTAGTATATTTCTATGTGTAAGAACTACATGCATACATGTGTGTATATACACATTATTTTGAATTTATGCTAAATATTTGATATCATATAGTATTAATTATATAACTCATTAATACTTTAATCTTACATTATAATGGATTAATATATATTCTTGTTGGATCTGCACAGGTTATACAATGTAGAGTTTTAGTTTTATAAAGCCTAAAAATTACCCTATCAACCCATAAATCTCACGTTACATGTTGATTGTTTTCAATTATGCAAGGACAAGTTGGTTAGGTGAACCAAGGTAGATATATGGACTTTCTCTTTTTTCATACAACATTGGTACTTTAGTTTAGCTAACATCAATACTCATTGAGTTTTTTCTCCCCTTTCTATCAAATGCAGTAAACTCAAGAAATACATGTTCCAATGACATTTCATTGTCTTTTATAACTGAAAGTTTTACTTTCTCACCTTTGTTGCCGCAAAATCATTTGTTCGCATGCTACCAACTTTTTAGAGCATATTTGTAAGAAACAAAAAGGTCAAACTCAGTATTCAAATGTTGAAATGGTTCAATTTAATGACGTAGACTTAGTAATATGTAGCCTTGTTTGTAAATATAATATTTCATCTATGAATTTTATTAAATTGTGATATTGAAATGATTACTAAGTTGAACATACAAACCAATATCTTTGGTAATTTTTATTTTACAATATATTTTTTTATTTTATGCCTTATTTTTCATGTTGGCTTGACCCACGTGGGATTTGAACATTGAATCACATGGTTTACATAATATTTCATAACACCATGATCACTAATTGAGCTGCACTAGGGGATTATTTTGTGCCTTAATATTTTGGATATTTATTTTAGTAATAATGATCGGTTTATTGGGATAATATGGTTACCATTTATTGAGTTAAGTTGGTTTTACTTGGTAACAATATTGTTAACTTTCAGTTGTTATTTTTTCAAGCATGAGGAGAGCCATCATTGGTTGTTATCCACCGATAAAGTGTTGCTATTTTCTAAGGAAAATCACACCATCTAAAATAATATCTTAGAGGTTCATAAGGAGTAAGATTTTCACTCCTAATATATGCTTCTAAGTTTTGGTTTGTTAATCTATTTTATTACATCTCAGGAAGATGAGATCTTAGCCAATCAAATGTGTTTCTAGGTATTATTGTCAAAGAAAAAGGTGGTTTCATCTTAGATAGTATTTGCAAGAAAGCGTATATCCCTTGTCATCGTTGAGGGTACCTCTAGTTGGGTCATATACTTCCTAGTAATATCTTGCCTTAATCCCATAAATAATACCATATAATACCCTTGGCTACAATTCATCCTCTTCTCCAAGATTAGCACATTATAAATATCGATGGTATGATAAATGTTTTTAAAATGACAACTAGTACTTATGTAGTCTCAACACTCTAATAAAAAAACTTTTGTCTTTTGCATTATTATAATTACAAACTTTACAAATTCTCAATATATTATCAAAATTTATTTTGGTCAATTTAGTTATTTCAAAATTGGTGCATGTTATCTTCAGACTCAAAAGAGACTAAATAATGAAAGCAAATATGCCAAAAATTGTGCTTGTGTAAATCTTGATATATTGTTTCAATAGTACGAGTAATTGACAAAACATAAACTACAATTAAAATCTAATGTTTATCATGGAAAATAACAACAATTTTCCCATATGTTTTTTGATTATTTCTTCTCACTTTACTAGGCCAGTTGCATCTTTAGCTAGAGTAACAATGGTGGAGTCACTTGAACCTTCCAATAGGAAATGGGTAAGAGGTAGGTGCATGTGCTCGGAGATTATAACAATCAATTTCAAGACGACATCAAAAGAAGTTGAAATCTCCAATTTTCTTTCCTCTAAGAGGATGAATGCTGTAGAAGACTCTTTTTCCTAGTTCCTTATCCCAAGGATATGTTGCCCCATCTCCACAACATTTTAGTATCTACTTTTGTTTTTCTTTGAGTTCTTATGATCTATAACTATCTTCCACTACCCCATTACATAGTCAACGAAGCAATTATGCCCTTGGCCTCCTCATTACATTTCATGCATTGGTTGAGACATTCCTTAATATTTTCATTTCCTCTTTGAGTTAAAAATAACAACAACATTGAGACATTATTTCTCTTATTTGTTTGAGGTAAGGAAGGGCTCTAGAGAAGGCACTCTGATACTAGAGTATGCTAGAGACCTCAAATTCTTATGTGTGTGTCTTCTCATCCGCAATGTGACCAATGTTTCATTCCAAATCACTTGATTATTATTCATATCTCTTGCACATGATCTCAAATTAACCCCCACACTATCATGATTTCCCATATTAGATAATATGAGCATTAACCATACATAATCAATACAAGAAAAAATGAGGCTTGAATAAATGTTGATCAAAATAACCTCCATCAAGATGATGGAATGAATGGAGCCAAGAGGTAAGGAGATTTTAATATTTTATATCCTCCACATAGGGTGGATGTGAGAAGTGGATAGGGAAAGCATACCACCTACAAAAAAAAATGTAAGTAGCCCCTTTAGAGAGAAATGAATTTGTTAGTGCTCCCTTACTATCCTTCAAATAAATACACATTTGGGGAATGTTTCTCTTACATTTGCAATTTCATTTCCCTCTTGAGACAAATACATCTTGATATACAAGTATGAAACATATTAGAATTAACTAAACAGTGATATTATTTTTTCATCAATTATGTCCATCCATGGTACTTTCAAAGGTTTGTTGAAAAAATTCCACTAATTGATTATGGTCAAGTCCCTTATGATGGAGACTTGATTAAAACTATGATTGGGCATTGTATTAATGCATTGGAGTGTCACTATAGTTGCTTATTCTTGGAGGGAACCCCTAAACCCAAGTGACCTCAAAAACATTTTCTCCATTGGCATAAGTATCCTCATAAAAATACATGTAATGACAAAATAACCTTGTGTTAGGTTACTTTCTTATTTCATTGTTAAGAATGAATAAATTTGATACAAACTTTATTTTGGAAAGCAACCTTTGCCCATATGTTATTTCATGTTACTTAGATGAAAAGGGGTCAATCTATATACAAATTTTGTAATAGTGAATAAGTTTGTGTGTATCATTGTGTAATTTTAAAGTTATGGCATAGCCAAACAATTATTTTAAAGTCATGGCATAGCCAAAAACTAACTTATGTATTAGATCTCATTATTTGCCGGAACTATTGTTTGTTTAGTCTACAAAGTGTACACACTCTATTCTTTTTTGGATCTGAGCCAAGAAAACACATAACATTAACTCTTAGGCCAACACGTAATATTAACTCTTAAGCCCACTAACAACATGTGTGTTTGTGAGAAAGACATAGAAAGTATGTGTTTGTGAGAGAGAATCTGAACTAGTTCAATTACTTAATCCATATATCTCAACTAATTAGGAATAAAATGACCATAATTATGAATAAAATATCCATAAGTCAACAATTAAAATCTTATTACTATCTGTAAACTAGATCCAAATCAAACTTTCGAAATTTTATTTAAATTTTAAATATATATATATATATATATATATATATATATATATATAATTTCAATTAAATTATATATATATATATATATATATATATATATATTTTTATAAAATTTTATAAATATTGAAATTTTTTATTTTTAATTAAATTAAAAAATAAAAAATTTCACCTTGTTTTGAAATTGAAATTTATATACTTAAACATTTTCGCTGTAATATTTCACCTTAATCTAAATATTTAATATCCCATTGTCCAAAATTTAGATATATATTTTGAACCTATATTTTTAAAATTTCTTAAACCAATTCTCAAACAATTTCGCGTTGCACACGTCATACCTGCAGCCGAATAAAAGTTTGCACATTAACTTGGATTGAAGCAATAACAAAAGGAAATTAACCTAGTTCACACATGAGGCATATCATGGATATCCTGAAACCTAGTAGTAGCACCTTGTCGTTCTGGCGGTTCAACTCTACTGTTGTCTGTACTGCATCACTGTCGCAATAAAAAAGAACTGTCACAATTAAAAAGAATAACTGAGAAGTGTGCTTATAGACCCAAATTAAGAACCAAAGCATTGTTGCAAATCATTTATTAACCAAAGCATTGTCGCAAATCAAAAAATAAATGAGATGTATCCTTCTTATATAATGGATGAAAATCAAGAACCCAAGCATTCACGACTTTTTTTTACTCTATTTTCATTTACATTTAGAATTGGAATACAGTGATATACTCACAATGGCTATTTAAAATAGAAAATAATTTTAAAATATATAATTTTATTATCTGCTCATATTTATTTTCACGAATTTGCTAATTAGTCTTAAGTACTTACTGAAACCACAAGTGCTGGTGACCTTAAAGCATAAACATTGAGTAATTAGAGCTTCGGTTTAACACACACATGTCTATGAACTTAAAACACAAACACTGGGTAAGTTTAACATAAATTAGGAGAAATTACATGATATTCTTTTATATGCTTATGCTTACAACACAATTTCATGTTGCATATGATCTGTCTGGAAACAGTGTAATTTTTTTATTTCTTTTATAAAGGAGTAATTTTTGTATTTCTTTGAAGTCAACAACAACAAAATTATAGACAATTATATCTGGTACAAAAGTGAATTTCCATGTTGCATATGATCTCTATGGAAACGGCGTAATTTTTTATAATTTCTCTATTTCTTTTTAGTTTGAAGTTAACAACAAAATTGATAGACATTTATATCTGGTACAAAAGTGAATTCACTAACATTGTACGTGTTCACAAAACCTTTTGTTTCTTTTTAGATTGAAGTTTACAACCGAAAAGAAAAGTGATAGACAATTATATCTTCTACAAAAGTGAATTCACTGATGGCTAAAAAATTACTGAGATCGATGGCCGCTAGTCAGTTCAAGATATAAAGTGAATATTGGATAATGGGAAACTTCATCCAAAAATCAATAGAGTTGGGACATGTATCTGACACGGGTTGAGGGGCAGGAAAACATTTTGAGGAAAAAACAACAGGCAGTCTCAGATTAATTAATGCCAGTTGTGAATGTAATTTTCTGAAGTGAAGAAAAAGACAACCACGTGCTCTTCATTTGCATGCCTCCGACCATTGTTGTTCGATGCCACTTCCAGATAGAGTGAAAATATCATGCTTCGCGTCCTTCACCTTTGTGTGAAGGACCGCCATGAATATAGTTATCAGAAAGGCCGCCATGCTTGGTTGCTCGCAGCATAGGCCTATACAAGTAAGTTTCTCCAATCCTAGCCTTTCGTGATTCTGAAAATGGATTTTTTGTGATTCTGAAAATGGATCCAACCAAAGTCTTTAGTAAACTAAATACTTTTTTTTGGGATAATTATTTTCGGGCTCTAAAAGTGGATCCAACCAGAGTCTTTAGTCAACTAAATATTTTTTTGGGATAATTATTTTACGGTTCAGCAGTCTGCAGATATAAAACCGAATGCAGAAGGTTTGCATAGCGTTTTTGCAATGAAACGTCCTACAGAGCTTTCGTTAAGATTCTCTTTGTGTAGCGCTGGTCGAAACAGGTTTTGCATTCATGAACAAATGTTTCCCTACCTTTTGCAACTTTCTCACAATTCAGTTTTTTTATGTTTTTAGGCGGGGATGAGAGTTACAGTACACTTACGAACAAAAAGTGTCTCTTTAAAATTTCTGAAAAAACAATCAGCTTCGTGAAATAAAATTATTTAAAATTTCTGAAAAAACAATAAACTTCTGAAATAAAATTAATAAAAATATGGAGGTTAAAACGAACATTAACCTGGAGAAGTCGCCGCCATTATTAAAATATGGAGGTTAAAACGAACATTAACCTGGAGAAGTCGCCGCCATGAACCAATATGTAGGTGATATCCGTTTGCATTTCGATATCCTTTTTGATTTCGCATATTATGTTTCGTTTCTCGAGGCCGATTTAACGCGTATTTCATCTTTCTCGAGGCAGATTTACATGAGGCTAACTGAAAATTGCTCGAATTTTATGGTGGGTTTCATAGCAGAGACGACCATACTTCCTTCTTCGAAAGGACGCAAGCCAAGTAAGTTCTTTGGCCAGGCCTGAACCTCAAAGTCTAGTAAAGTTTCCTATCTTACGAAGAAGTCATTGGAAGTCTAGTAAAGTTTCCTACCTTACGAAGAAGTCATTGGAAGTCTAGTAAAGTTTCCTATCTTAGGAAGAAGTCATTGGAAGAGAAGAGAATACGAAGAAGTCATTGGCAGACGAGAGACATTGTGTAGATGGTCCAGCGAAAGCCGTGCGGAGCGACAGAATATCAGCTTTCTGGCTCAACCGACGGTTTCGCAAGGAGCGAAGGCGCTTTGGACCGATCTTCAATTAGGGGATTAGTGGGATTAGTGGATGCAGGAAGCTGACAGATGGTTAACATGCTAACAGAAATCCAGTTACACTACACCATTCACGAGCTGAGAGGAAAGTTACACGACACCATTAACGAGCTGATAGGAAAATGGAAAATTATGCTACAGGACATAACATTTTATGTCATGGATTAATGTTAGCTACAAATCTAGTATTAATGGATATCAATGCTTTCCATTGTACTTTTATTAGTCCCTGCCATCTGGCATCCGGCAGGGACTATAGTAATCGATAGGACCCCGACTTAGCATTAGTTGACCCCTGCCCTTCTCTGTTATACGGCGGTTAGAGCGGGGATATGCTAAGTTTCGTTTGCACTCACTCTTTCGCGATCCTTCGCCATCTTATTTGGCCTCTTCCCGAGGCGGAAGAGGCCGGAGCATAGCTTAAACTCGTATTTACGCACAATCGAGTGGCCCTGACCGTGTGCGGTTTCGTTTTAATGCTAACATTAATTCCTTAATGTTTAATGTTAAGTGCGAATGGGCATACATATGCTAAGGTTTGCTTGTTCTTTTGCAGGTGTCGGCCGTATGCTCAAGGTTTGCATGGCGGGAGGTGTCCGCCTACCGGCTCGGCGGTTTTGTGCGAAGCATTTGAAGAGCAGGCGGTGTGTTGCCTCAGTATCTTTCACTGGTAAACCAGTGTCACTCTTTGCATTATGTTTTCCATTGTGGCATCCACGAAAAACGGGTTCATAGCTGAAAACGACGGGTTCCTGGTTCTGCAATGGGGTTTTTGGTTTGGAAAGTGGGGCGCATGCCCAACCACATACAGAGGTCAAAAACCCTAGGTCAGTTGGAAGGGGCGGTTTTGTGCGAAGCATTTGAAGAGCAGGCGGGTTCATAGCTGAAAACGACGGGTTTCTGGTTCTGCAATGGGGTTTTTGGTTGGGAAAGTGGGGCGCATGCCCAACCACATACAGAGGTCAAAAACCCTAGGTCACAAGACCCCTTCCCATGCCAGACTGTTCAACTTCCGCGCAGCTCAAACATAGCTTTTGCATGTAACTTGTGAAATGATGTTATGCATAGATTTATATCGGTAATCCTTTAATCCGCTCCTATATTCGTATCCGCTCAGTTATCCATATCGGCTTCTATAGCAGTATAAACAATTATTCGCTAAAGCCGAGCTATCATCCCCTTATAGTTCCTGCGCCACTTCTGCGTTCAGGGTTCAAATATCATCTTTCTATGATGATGACTCAGACGCTCAGAAAACGCGACCGAGAGCCGGAAGCTCTGCCGGTCTCCACTGACGTGCAGGAGGCGAAACGCTTCCACGGCGAAGAAACAGAGCGGTTTTGTCAATTAGACAAAACCCTGTCACAAGAAGAAGACGAATGGGCTGCCAGTGAGGAGGTCATAAATGAGGTCATGAAAAGCCTGGAGGAAGAGATGGGCACGCCTCCTTTCACTTCTTGTCCATCAAATTCTGGGCATAATTTGGCGTCGTCCGATATTCCTAGCGGCCAAGAAGGTGGAACCCTAGCTTCGGACTTGGGGGATGATCTGTTTTATCTGTTGGGGGCTTCAGATGACGAGCTCGGCATTCCTTTGAGCCCTCTTACGAATGTGATGGACGAAGCACGCCAGTCTCCTGAGGAGAAGGCTGATTTTAAATCTATTAGCGAAGTCTGGGACTTCGATGACAATTTTGGAAACTATCGACAGTTTGCATCGTATGACGATGCCCATCAAGCGAGCGAGCTACAGATGCCGGGGGAAAATCCAGCACGAGGGTGGATAGCAAATCGAAAACGAATTGCAAGGCACTGATTTCCTTTCTGGAAAAAAAGACCACCCAGGACTTGAGGTTTGCAAGACGAGATCGATACCTACAGAAAGGCATGGGGACGAGCGAACCAGAACCCCTAACCAGTTCCGAAGAAAGGCCAGTAATTACGAGAATTCGAAGTCGAGCAAAGAGACATGGGTTCGTGACCTTCTGTAGAGAAGGGCAGACAACGATGGATTTCAGGCTGGGAGTTGTGAGTCACGAAGCGGACTTCAATAACATTCCCCCGGAAATAGTTGAATGGGTCGAGCAAGCATGGAGGGATCGAACGCCTGATCAGTTACTTTTTTTTCCGGGGCCAGGCAGGTTTCTGGTTGTGTACATCGGGTATACAGAGATTGAAACGTATGCTACAGAGGATTGGGAATTTCGTATTTCACGTGTAAGAGACGGGAACAGGATCGGTGTGGCGCAGAACGAGAAATGGGAGTGCGCGTTGAGAAGCAGATGGTTGGAGTCGAAGGATGAGGTTGGCAAATGCGGTTGAGAAGGAAGACCTAGCGTTATAAGAAATTCGGAAGGTATTTTCATTGGACCATCAGCTTAGCTGATTTGACGTGGGTTAGGGTGATTCAGGGGATATGCTTAACATCTGTTGCGCCCTCACATAGACTGATTTGATGGGGGTTACATGTCTTGTGTACAGATTTCATTCCAGGTGACATTGTGCATGCAGCGTGGGGCTACGTGTAACGTAATTTTCTTCTTATATAAGAAGCTTATACATGATTTCGTCGTTACGGCTTGTTATTTCGCGCTTCCGCTCCAGGGTTCTAGGATATGCTACTGAACATTGCTTTATTTACAGTTTTTTGGCCTGTAAGTTCTGAATTCTTTTACAATTGCATGCTTGTATTTCTTTACTTTGCTCTCGCACATATCACATATACATGCTAAGTAACCCATTAATTGAATTGATGAATAGATTGATTGGTATCTCTAATGCCATATCCCTGTAGCTTCGTTAAACATTTGTTTGCAAGGTATTGATTGTATTCCTAGGGTCATAGAGTGCTTTGCCTTTGGTTTCCTTCTTGCATTGCTATTGATAGCATAGTATTTCCAGTCTTGATATTAGGTTCAAGAACTAGGATATTTTTTGGAGTGTGCATATGAGTTTGTGAGGATATTAGATCAGAGAGAGGATATTTTCATTTATGCGTGCAGTGCCTCTTCAGAAAATTAATGCATTTGGTTGAATTAATAGCACGTTAAGCAGATCTGAGTCCATTCTTTTATTTTCTTGATTTTACAGAGGGTTGAGTGGTGATTATACATGCTAAGTAACCCATTAATTGAATTGATGAATAGATTGATTGGTATCTCTAATGCCATATCCTTTTTGGATGCTTTCAATTTACACAATACTTACATGAAAAGCTCTGCTGCTTTTTGGATGAAAAGCAGATGTCTGGTCCTTGAGTGTTGAGGAATCATGTTCTCTGCCTGGAGCAAATTCAATGGGGTTTTCCATGAGCTAGAGCTAGTGTCCAAGACAGACAATGGACTAGTGCTCTGAATTGGGTTTGCTATATGGGGCTTCTCTTCGTCTTTGTTTGTTCTGTCATCTCTAAATTTCGAAGGAAATATTGGCTTGGTATCCCTGTAGCTTCGTCAAACATTTGTTTGCAAGGTATTGATTGTATTCCTAGGGTCATAGAGTGCTTTGCCTTTGGTTTCCTTCTTGCATTGCTATTGATAGCATAGTATTTCCAGTCTTGATATTAGGTTCAAGAACTAGGATATTTTTTGGAGTGTGCATATGAGTTTGTCACGATATTAGATCAGAGAGAGGATATTTTCATTTATGCGTGCAGTGCCTCTTCAGAAAATTAATGCATTTGGTTGAATTAATAGCACGTTAAGCAGATCTGAGTCCATTCTTTTATTTTCTTGATTTTACAGAGGGTTGAGTGGTGATTATACATGCTAAGTAACCCATTAATTGAATTGATGAATAGATTGATTGGTATCTCTAATGCCATATCCTTTTTGGATGCTTTCAATTTACACAATACTTACATGAAAAGCTCTGCTGCTTTTTGGATGAAAAGCAGATGTCTGGTCCTTCAGTGTTGAGGAATCATGTTCTCTGCCTGGAGCAAATTCAATGTTCCCTAAGTGTAATATAGCTGCCAACCAGTCCAGCACGTCACCTCTCTTGTTTCTTTATCTATTTGAGTGGTTTGCTAATCTGCTGAGTGGTGTGTGTTATGTCATATTCTAGTGTGATAACTGCTGTGGTTTGACTTCTGATTTAAGGATCCTGTGTGTATAATTTTTATGCTTTGTCTCTAAGGTTTACAGAACTCAGCTAAATTTGTTTCATATTTAAATCTGCAAATCCGATGGTTGTCCGTGTGGTAAATCTTTATGGGAAGCATTATATACTTCTTTGTGTGAACACTGATCAGAAGTTATAATAATATTCTTTCATATGCTCTGAGGTGTCTCACTCTTTCAACACTTTGTTTCTGAGCTTTGGTTTAGGGTTTCAATGTTGTTATCAATAGGTAATGTTTTGATGAAGTGTTGGTATAGAGATATCATAAAACGAGAGCTAGATCTACAGCTCTTGAGTCAATAGTGACACAAGAGCTGGAGATGTCTCAAAACTACCGAGTTGCATCAAACTAATAGAGATTTGGAACCATTAGTTGGATGTAAC
Organism: Pinus tabuliformis; assembly: GCA_031772625.1. Classification (NCBI taxonomy): domain Eukaryota; kingdom Viridiplantae; phylum Streptophyta; class Pinopsida; order Pinales; family Pinaceae; genus Pinus; species Pinus tabuliformis. The sequence continues at coordinate 463,249,467 of CM062810.1, forward strand.
TTTAATGCAAACACTGTGATAATATTATTTGATTCCTGTTGTATTGATGTGAAACAGAGTATGCATATTTAATTTTTGTGGTTGCCAAATTTACAAAACTTGCATATTCAACTTCTGTTGTTTGATTCACAGAGCTTGTACATTCACTCACTCTTTTGAGACAGTGATCTTAATTGATACTTGTGACTTTTGGTAAACATTGACTATTGCATGAAGGAAAGTTAATCTCTAAAACCATACATTTGTAGCCTTTCTGACTAGTTGTTTACAGAGTATTGATTGGTATCTCTAATGCCATATCCCTGTAGCTTCTTCAAACATTTGTTTGCAAGGTATACACAATCAATCGTTAGCTTTATGATGCTTTCAATTTACACAATACTTACATGAAAAGCTCTGCTGCTTTTTGGATGAAATGCAGATGTCTGGTCCTTCAGTGTTGAGGAATCATGTTCTCTGCCTGGAGCAAATTCAATGTTCCCTAAGTGCAATATAGCTGCCAACCAATCCAGCACGTCACCCCTCTTCTTTCTTTATCTATTTGAGTGGTTTGCTAATCTGCTGAGTGGTGTGTGTTATGTCATATTCTAGTGTGATAACTGCTGTGGTTTGACTTCTGATTTAAGGATCCTGTGTGTATAATTTTTATGCTTTGTCTCTAAGATTTACAGAACTCAGCTAAATTTGTTTCATATTTAAATCTGGAAATCCGATGGTTGTCCGTGTGGTAAATCTTTATGGGAAGCATTATATACTTCTTTGTGTGAACACTGATCAGAAGTTATAATAATATTCTTTCATATGCTCTGAGGTGTCTCACTCTTTCAACACTTTGTTTCTGAGCTTTGGTTTAGGGTTTCAATGTTGTTATCAATAGGTAATGTTTTGATGAAGTGTTGGTATAGAGATATCATAAAACGAGAGCTAGATCTACAGCTCTTGAGTCAATAGTGACACAAGAGCTGGAGATCTCTCAAAACTCAGTGTCCTCTGTCACATTATATGTATAACAGAGCCTTGGATATTCGAGACCCTTCAATTGTAACTTGGGGGTTAGTAAATCACATAATGAGATCTTCAGTTCTTGTTGAATAAGTTAACAAGCCTGTTGAGTATTGTGGTTTAACCTACACTTATTGGACCTTAAGCTTCTTTATGTCTAGTGACCCGAGTTGCATCAAACTAATAGAGATTTGGAACCATTAGTTGGATGTAACTTTAATGCAAACACTGTGATAATATTATTTGATTCCTGTTGTATTGATGTGAAACAGAGTATGCATATTTAATTTTTGTGGTTGCCTAATTTACAAAACTTGCATATTCAACTTCTGTTGTTTGATTCACAGAGCTTGTACATTCACTCACTCTTTTGAGACAGTGATCTTAATTCATACTTGTGACTTTTGGTAAACATTGACTATTGCATGAAGGAAAGTTAATCTCTAAAACCATACATTTGTAGCCTTTCTGACTAGTTGTTTACAGAGTATTGATTGGTATCTCTAATGCCATATCCCTGTAGCTTCTTCAAACATTTGTTTGCAAGGTATACACAATCAATCATTAACTTTATGATGCTTTCAATTTACACAATACTTACATGAAAAGCTCTGCTGCTTTTTGGATGAAAAGCAGATGTCTGGTCCTTCAGTGTTGAGGAATCATGTTCTTTGCCTGGAGCAAATTCAATGTTCCCTAAGTGTAATATAGCTGCCAACCAATCCAGCACGTCACCCCTCTTGTTTCTTTATCTATTTGAGTGGTTTGCTAATCTGCTGAGTGGTGTGTGTTATGTCATATTCTAGTGTGATAACTGTTGTGGTTTGACTTCTGATTTAAGGATCCTGTGTGTATAATTTTTATGCTTTGTCTCTAAGATTTACAGAACTCAACTAAATTTGTTTCATATTTAAATCTGGAAATCGGATGGTTGTCCGTGTGGTAAATCTTTATGGGAAGCTTTTTTTTAAGTCCCAAGGCTGCAACAAATGTTATTAATATTTTCTCATTTGTTGCATTGGCGTCCACTGTACTGTATTCCACTGTACTGTATTCTGCTCACGTCTTGCTTCCGATGTTCATTGAACATATGATTGGCACTTATTACATGGTACGGTTGCACTTCGAAGCATTCTTTTCACTTCTGGATTGAACATGGACATGGTCATCAATTTCTACATCGGCTCTTGGCTGCATGGTATGGTTGCATCTTCAAGATAGTTTCCTGGGCAAGATAACTGCTTCGTTTTGTCGCTGTTTCAAGCGAGCGTGTTACTTCTTGCAAGTGGGCGTGTCACAATCTGGGTTGATTACATGCTTCTAAGCAATGGATATTGCTCTTCGTCACCCATCTCATCACTTCTGGGTTGCATATCTGCTTCTAATTTATATTGTACCGCAAGTACCATTGCGGAATGCCTTCAATCATCTATATATTGCATTGAGTACCATAGTGGTGCTTTCTTCCGCATTTAGTCACCAGGGATGCCTTCTCTGAGTCAGCACATATATTAGAATGTCTCTTATTGGACCTTAAGCTTCTTTATGTCTAGTGACCCGAGTTGCATCAAACTAATAGAGATTTGGAACCATTAGTTGGATGTAACTTTAATGCAAACACTGTGATAATATTATTTGATTCCTGTTGTATTGATGTGAAACAGAGTATGCATATTTAATTTTTGTGGTTGCCTAATTTACAAAACTTGCATATTCAACTTCTGTTGTTTGATTCACAGAGCTTGTACATTCACTCACTCTTTTGAGACAGTGATCTTAATTCATACTTGTGACTTTTGGTAAACATTGACTATTGCATGAAGGAAAGTTAATCTCTAAAACCATACATTTGTAGCCTTTCTGACTAGTTGTTTACAGAGTATTGATTGGTATCTCTAATGCCATATCCCTGTAGCTTCTTCAAACATTTGTTTGCAAGGTATACACAATCAATCGTTAACTTTATGATGCTTTCAATTTACACAATACTTACATGAAAAGCTCTGCTGCTTTTTGGATGAAAAGCAGATGTCTGGTCCTTCAGTGTTGAGGAATCATGTTGTCTGCCTGGAGCAAATTCAATGTTCCCTAAGTGTAATATAGCTGCCAACCAATCCAGCACGTCACCCCTCTTGTTTCTTTATCTATTTGAGTGGTTTGCTAATCTGCTGAGTGGTGTGTGTTATGTCATATTCTAGTGTGATAACTGCTGTGGTTTGACTTCTGATTTAAGGATCCTGTGTGTATAATTTTTATGCTTTGTCTCTAAGATTTACAGAACTCAACTAAATTTGTTTCATATTTAATTCTGGAAATCGGATGGTTGTCCGTGTGGTAAATCTTTATGGGAAGCATTATATACTTCTTTGTGTGAACACTGATCAGAAGTTATAATAATATTCTTTCATATGCTCTGAGGTGACTCACTCTTTCAACACTTTGTTTTTGAGCTTTGGTTTAGGGTTTCAATGTTGTTATCAATAGGTAATGTTTTGATGAAGTGTTGGTATAGAGGGGTTTACGTTGTTCTTTATCTTGGCAGTCATATTTCGAACTTCAGTATCAGAGCTGCGCAGTGGATGCTACCGGACATAAGGAGTCTCCGTAGCTTAGCAGACATTTGCGGTTCCAAAGGTGCGCACAATCACTTCGTGTTCTATAATCATTTTCATTGTTCAACTTGTTATTATGGTTCTCTGGTTGTAACTGCATTGCATCAGTAAACATAATATTGCATCGAACACTTAGTCGTCATCATGTCTTCTATGTCTGATAAACACAAGTTGCAATTAGTATTGCAAAAGCATCACTTATTTCGTGTGGACAATTTCTCATATCTAATTGGAGACTGCCTATTCGATAGTTTAGAACTTTTGCTAGATTTCCGATACACATCAGTGGAGCTAAGGAAAGGAACAATAGAATATTTTAGAGCCTGTCTCAAAAAACAAGATAGTGAGGCAATTTTGTCTTATGAACATGAACTGCATGAAGCTTCACTTAGAGAAATGCATAACATTAGCAACCGTGAAGTCTATTTAGACAAAATGGCTAAATCTGCCTCAAACAATATACCCCTAGCATCTAGAGGTCTGTGGGGAGATATTTTCTGCGTCCATTGGCTGTCAAACTGGTTGAAAATTCCAATTAGGCTTTGGTCCAAAACAAAGATGCGAGTGTATTTGCACTTCAATTCAAGTATTACAACGAATACTTGTGACAAGGACCCTTTGAATGGGCACTTCGAGCCTTTGGTTCATAAGCAGCCTACAATCCGTTCTACCTTCCAACAACAAGCCGATACCTCAAAGAACAATATCGAACCACAGCCTGAGACAAAATGTCAATCAATCAAAGCTAAATTACACGCACCTTGTCACTTAAACAAGCATGTGCTTAAGGACATTGCTCAGAAGAATCAGGAAAGGCAAAACGTAGGCATTCAATACAACAGAAGTACAATGGAACAACAAGTAGTTCTATACAACATAGAAGATGTTTGTGACACACCTATGTCTGATAAACACAAGTTGCAATTGGTATTGCAAAAGCATGACTTATTTCGTGTGGACAATTTCTCATATCTAATTGGAGACTGTTTATTCGATAGTTTAGAACTTTTGCTAGATTTCCGATACACATCAGTGGAGCTAAGGAAAGGAACAATAGAATATTTTAGAAACTGTCTCAAAAAACAAGATAGTGAGGCAATTTGGTCTTATGAACATGAACTGCATGAAGCCTCACTCAAAGAAATGCATAACATTAGAAACCGTGAAATCTATTTAGACAAAATGGCTAAATCTGCCTCAAACAATATACCCCCAGCATCTAGAGGTCTATGGGGAGATATTTTCTGCATCCATTGGCTGTCAAACTGGTTGAAAATTCCAATTAGGGTTTGGTCCAAAACAAAGATGAGACTGTATTTGCACTTCAATTCAGGTATTACAACAAATACTTGTGACATACTGTTCCATGACGAAGATCCTTTGAATGGGCACTTCGAGCCTTTGGTTCATAGGCAGCCTACAATTGGTTGTACCTCCCAACAACAAGCCGATACCTCAAAGAAACCTTGTCACTTAAACAAGCATGTGCTTAAGGGGATTGCTCATGAAAATCCGAAAAGGCAAAACATAGGCATTCAATATAACAGAAGTACAATGGAACAACAAGTAATTCTAAACAACACAGAAGATATTTGTGACACACTGCACACAAAAGATGTTAGTGACACACGGGGGTTCCGGTCACTTAGAAACTTGAAAGAACATATTAGAACCAACAGACGAACAGAAGTTGTAACTTCTTGTCGATCAGACAAACAATCAAAAAGTCTATCTTTAAGCAATTGTCGATCAGACAAACAATCAAAAAGTCTATCTTTGCGTTTGCTTAAAGGCATCATTCGGGGAAAATTGAAAACACAGAAAATAAGACTTGCCTTCAACACAACAATAATGAAACAAGAAATAGTCATAGAAAACATGGACTACAGCCCATGTTCAGGAAGATCAACGGATCTATCAGCGCGATCAACGAACCAAGTAAAATTCGAGACACTGAGAATTCGATCACTTAGAAACTTGGAAAAACAGATTAGAAACAACGCACAAACGGGAATTGTAATCGCTTGTTCATTAGGCAAAGAGACAAAAAGCTTATCTTTGCATTTGCTTAAAGGCATTATCCGGACAAAATCGAAAACGGAGAAAATAAGACTTGCGTTCAACACAGCAACAATGAAACAAGAAATAGTCATAGAAAACATGGACTACAATCGATTTGCAACAACATCAAAGGATCGTTCAGCACAATCAAAGAAACCAGGAGAATCCAACCTCTCGATTCAATCAAGATCAATGAACAAATTACCAGAATTATCAGAATTTGATCAAGTATATCAAAGGCAAGTAAGTGACACACCTATTTTCAATTGTTCATCATGTGAAACAACTTTTTTCAAAAGAGACATCTGCTTTGTGAAACAAGAATGTCAAGCAAAACAAAATAAGATTAGGAAACTATCAACTAGTTTCGAGAATGTTAAATCTCGTGTTGAAAATTGCTACATTTGTAAACATTGCAAAAAAGCAATTGAACATGAAACAATTGCTAAATATGCAGTCCCTGAACACATAAGAAGAAACAATGGCACTAGAACACTGAGAGATCTCACTGAACTAGAGGAAAGACTAGTCGCATTAAGATTGCCCTTCTTGCAAATAAAAGAAATGGGCCATCGACATAAGAAGTCGCAACTGGGCTTAACTGGAGGAGTCATCAATGTCCCTACTAACATTTCCAGAATCCAATCTGCATTGCCTCGAACTATAAAAGACACTGACACGGTTGCCGTTGTTCTCAAAAAGAGTTTAAGATTCAAAAGTGCTTATGCATTTGGTCGAGTTCGAGTTCACAAAGTGATGAAAGCACTAAAACAATTATGCAAAAGGATGCTTTACAAGCTCGAGAACGCTACCATAAATGACAATTGGAAAGAGACATTCCTACAGAACCAAGAAGCTTATGAAAGTTCAAGTGACACTGAAGATAGCGAACACGATAACCAGGACAACGATGAACCAACGACAAAAACATTGGTCCATGGATTCATTGATGCACACACCGTCCATGACCTTGTAAATAAACAAATTAACATTGCACCTGCTGCTGGATACATGCCATTAGGAATCTTCAAAGATAAGTACTCAGAAGAAATGAGTTTCCCATCGCTTTTCTATGGCAACAAACGCCCAGCTGACATCTCCAAAAACTTTACATATCAAAAGATTTGCCACTGGGAAGTGCTGCATAAAAGCCACGATTTTGCTTATCATACTACAAACCTGTTCTATAAAGCAATTCGCATTATCATAAATCAGGTGTTGAATACAATGTGGATTAGAATTAGAAAGGGGCAGTTGAAAGGTAGAAAACTAGTTGCAAAAGACGTTAAGTCAAAACCAAACCTAGATCGTATTTTAAATTCTGACATTGGGTACATGGACCTAAAAACAATTCGTACCTCACCTGACTACCACCAGCAAATACGGAACAAACTCTATGCAATGATACGACAACTAGGGCCGCCCACTTTCTTTGTTTCGTTTAGTAGTGCGGAGCATCTTTGGGATCCTTTAATGCATGCATTGAGACACATAAAACAAAACACTAGAAGACCAAACACAGGCGAACTTGATGAAAATGAACCTAGCTCATTAATAAGAAACGACCCTGTTACTTGTGTACGTTACTATAGATCTAGGAGGGATGCATTACATCAATTGATATCTCATGATCACAAGTATTATGGAGAGCTCACTGACCACTTCTATGTAACTGAATTCCAAAACCGGGGCAGTGAACATGAACATGGCTTACTATGGATAAAATCTGCACCAATCTATGGTCAAAATACAAATATTGAAGTCGAAGAATTCGTTGACAATTACTTGTCAACTAATTCACTATTACTTGCAAGTGAACTTAGAGTTCTACAACACCATTGTCACACAAAAAGTTGTAGGAAGCGTGCAAATTCTAATTGCAAATTTAATTTCCCAGTACCACCAATGAAAGTAACAAAAATACTTGAGCCTCTTGAATTCGATAGTGATAAAACAAAAGCACATGCAAAGCTAATCTTTGAAGCAATAAACAACACAAGATACAGTGAAAATGATACATTTGATAGCTTTTTAGCCAACCTTGGACTAGTACACAATGAATACATACATGCTATCCAATGTACACTAAAGCGAACAACACTCTTATTGCAAAGGAACCCAGTTGACACCTGGACAAACAACTTCGCTAAACATATTCCAGGAATTTGGATTGCAAACACTGATTCCCAATTTGTACTTGATTCATATGCAGCTGCAATGTATTGCAGTTCTTATATGACCAAAGAAGATAAAACACTGACAAGAACATTTAAAAACATACGCGACAATCATGTGAAAACAAAATCTGATATCCTAGATACCATTAGTTCTTTGGGGAAAGCTTTGGTCAACTTGCAACAAATGTCTGCACAACAAGCAGTGCATATTGTGTTATCGCTCCCACTAAACTCTAGTTCACGGAAATGTGTATTTATTAACACATCTCCTGTCGATGATCGTGCATTTGTTCTTAAAAGACAAAAAGATCTGCAGAAGGAAGCAGATGACTCAGAAGACATAATGTGCCCATCAATTACTGACTACTATGCTCTCCGACCTACTGCTATTGAACATGTCTGCTTAGCAGAATTTGCATCTAGCTATACAAAGAAAGGACAAGAACGCAGAAAACCAAGTAGACCATGTGTCATTCGATCTGTTAGATATAACAAATACAAGGACATTGAAAATCACTGTAGAGAGCAATTGATGTTATACTATCCTTATCGAGGAAGTGAAACTGCAATTAAGCAACGTTACACAAGTTGGCAAGCTGCATATGTTGCGGTCGAAGAAATAGTCAAGCAAAATGAACAGAAGTTCAAATTTGCTACAACAACTACATGGGGTGACATAGATGACGCAATGCACACAGTAGAAACAGAAACTGGAGAAATATTTGACATAGATAGTTTGAAATCAAATGAAACAGAAACTATAACATTTAACAAATCGATAGATGACAAATATGAAAACTACGACTTCCAAAATGACTTGGGACATTTGCAAGATAGCAAAAAGTTTGCTTTACCATCTACAAGGCCATATGAAATCGTGAAACAACCACGTATACTTGAAGACGTAGAGTACTATGAATTAATGCGACAATTAAACACCGAACAAGCAAGCATAGTTACTGATGTTATAACAAGGAAATTGTACAGACCAGACGAGCTAATCTACCTATTATTAACAGGAGGTGCAGGAACAGGCAAGACACACACAGCCAAGGCAATCTTCCAATCCTTAGTACGCATACACAATGTGGCATTGCCTTATAACCCATCACAACTAATAGGAATAATCGCTGCATACACGGGCAAAGCTGCCTTCAATGCTGGTGGTGTCACATTGCATTCTGCATTCTATTTGCCCTTTAACAAAGCAGATTGCCCCTCACTAAACAATGAAAAATTGGACACATTATCAAAGCATTTCCAACAATTGTGTGTCCTCCTCATAGATGAGGCATCGCTCGTTGGTGCAACAACACTATATCAAATTGATAAGCGCCTGCGACAAATCTTACACACACCAACTTCATACTTTGGCAATGTTGACACGATATTCTCCGGCGATCTTTACCAGGCAAACCCAGTCAGAGACTCCCTGATCTTTGAAAACCCAAAAATCAACAAAAACACAATTCCATATGCCTTCTGGCCAGAGAAAATAAAATGTTATCAACTGCACACAGCCATGCGCCAAAAAGACCCATTGTTCATTGATGTACTAAATAGGATGAGATTAAACATGCAAACAGATGAAGATATCGCTTATGTAAACAACAACTGCTATAGGGTCCCACCTTCAAGCCCAGTCTTCCCACACATTTTCTATCGCAACAAAGATGTCCATATTCACAATGTGAAAATGCTTTCCCTAACAAAGGGGGAACAAATAATGCTCATTGCAATTGACAACTACGAGCTTCCTGGGTCGAGTTATTTTGCTTTTGATAAAACAATCTCACTGCCATCAACAATTACAGTTAAACAGAACATGCTAGTTGAACTATATGCAGGAAATTACAATACAAACGATGGATTAGTAAATGGTGCTGAAGGGATTTTCAAATCCTATTCATCTAATAACAACAGGCCTGACATTGTCTGGATAGAATTTTCAGACCCAGAAATTGGGAAACAACAAAGAAGCAACTTCAAACAACTATACGACATAAATATAATGCCAAATTGGACACCAATCTTTCGAATAGCAAAATCGCTAGCAATGTCTCGGAACAAATTACAAATTACAATTCGAAAACAATTTCCCATCCAATTAGCCTGTGCCCGGACAATACACCGGACACAAGGGTTGACATTGGATCAGCTTGCATTTGACCCAACTGGTGTGACAAAACATGGTCTAGTCTACACTGCATTATCACGTGTTCGAACTATTGACTCACTATACTTGATTAACAAATTGACACAACAAAACTTCCATGTCAAAAACAAAATAATCAATGAGATGGCACGGCTAGAAACAACTGGTGCATGGAAACTAGAATTCGCAAAGAAGAAATCTGTTAACAAGGATGTTTTATCGATTGCAAGCCTGAACACACGTAGTCTACGTGCACATCTTAGTGACGTGATTCATCACAGTGACTTAATGGACAACATGATTCTATGTTTTCAAGAAACTCATTTGTACACTCCACCAGTAGTCAAAGAATTCTTATCATTCAATTTTGCGGCTGCACATTGTACACATGGAATTCTTACTTGCATAAACAAAAAAATACCTATTAGAGCAAGAAAGACATTTTGCAAAAACAAAACAGAGCTTACCCTAATTGACATGTACTTCCAACGACCAATTTGTTTAATGAACATTTATGCAGCACCATTTGAACAAGTATCCACAATAATGCAAATAATTCAGGAAGCAAAGTCGCAAACTACATATACTGACTGTGTTTTTTTAGTTATTGGTGATTTGAACATTGACATACAACAAGAAACAGCTCGTAGCAAACTCTTTGTACAATTTATGGAAATGGAAAACTTACATGAAATAACAAGCAAACTATCTCCGCACCGAAACACAGTAATAGACCATATCTGGACAACTTTGCCTATGAAACAGTGTGAGATAAATGTAACATGGGCTTATTGGTCTGATCACAGCATATTCTATGCGCTATTACAGCTCTAGTGACCCTTGGAACAAATCAATTTTAGCCTGTAGCAAAATCAAAGTAGCATTGATACACAAGTTTCTCTACAATTTGCTAAACTTCTTATTCAAGGAAACTTCATATTTCCCTGTTCAAACAAACGCTGTGTTACCCGAGCAATATCAATCTCCAATGGCCATACTGAAAGTCTATTTCTTGTAGCTCCCTTGCAACACTCTGCGTTAACTGATCTAGGTATGTAACACATAGAATAACGTTATGCACAGATTTATTATTACATGGAACACATTTTGCTTGTAGACCTAATAGAATACATATTTATTATTACATGGAACAAGTTTTGCTTGTAGACCTCATAGCTTGTACTCGTGTTGTACAGATAACTAATAAGAAAACACAGCACGAAGAAGTAACTCCTCCAGAGCCTTGCTGCTTTTCAGATCAGAGATTGGTAAACAGATAATTAATATGAAAAGACAACACGAAGAAATACCTGCTCCAGAGACATGCTCCCTCTCTGAGACTTGTGACGTCTCAGAAACTGCTAAAAAGTAACTAAAAAACCTTCAAATCTATTCTTACAAGTTTTGTAGTACAAACACAATGTTAATTCAGATTCTTCAATATTGTTCTACAAGCAGAAACAGGAAAGTACATCAAGTTTTGTAGTACAAACATAATGTTAATTCAGATTCTTTAATATTGTTCTACAGGCAGAAACAGGAAAGTACTTCTGAGATAGCAGCCAAGCATCAACTTTGTAGAACAATCACAATACAGGAGTTAAAAGGGCTGAAAATGGGAACAACTTTTCACGGCCAGGTTCTAGTGATATACAAAACACTGGTCGACAAAGCCCACGGAATTGAATTGTTACGTGCTGACCTGGTGGACAGCAAAGGGCATATGACAATTACGCTAAATGTGCCACACAGCCTCATTGCTGCTACTGAAGCGAAGCTTCTAGTTGGCCAGGGAATCTGTGTTACAGATTTCAAGGTCTCTGCTAAGACAGTCTACGACCATGGAGACTGTCCGTGTATACTTGTTTTGCATGGGAAGAGCATATTGGAACCAATTCCACCTATCTGTATGGAATACAGATTTGTTCCCACGAAAACTATTAACCAGCTCACCCGCACAACAGCTGAGTTTGCAATCGGCACAGTTGCCGGTCTTGTAACAACAGCGAAAGAAATAGCTGGTCAATATGTCCTAACTATCAAGGACGGCCCAGCTGAAAAAGACAAAGCCACGGTATATACGAATTCAACCATTTATTCTTTTTAACATTTAAATCATCTATACATTTTAAGTAACCGTTCACTTAAAAGCAATTACATTTAACACTAGTACATTTTGCAACGCAGGTCTATCTTTTCAATACATTTAAGCCAATTTTCAAATCCATCCAACAACAAATTTCGAAACAAGAAGCACCAATGGTCCTGTTTCGAAATGTTGCCCGAGGCAAAGAACGTGGCTCATTACGGACATGCAAATCTACATTCATTACACCCGTTACTTCAGACAGGGTACTTGGAGACCTGAGAAAACTACTTGCCTCAACAACAAAGGTCCTCTCATACTCCACAAAATATATATTATAAATCTTTATTTCCTCTTCTCCTAAATCACGCACGTTCATTTAACATCCTTTTAGCATTTTTATTACAATATCTAATGCTAGGCTTGTACTGAAACATGGACCAGGTTAAAGGTATGCTGACTATAGCAGACATACACGCAGAACCCTTTGTTATAATCTGTAACAATTGCTCTCTGCCCGCCGATACATTTGGAACAGTTATCATGGACCAACTTAACTGTTCTACATGCAAACAGCTAACTACATATCGACGCAGTTTGCAATTAAATTGCACAATCCAAACAGAGGGAAATGTTCAATACAAATGCATCCTAAAGGACAGTTTACTGCTCGAACTGTGTCCATCCTTAACAGGACTGACGTATGAAAAATATCTCGAAGACGTTGGTGACGTTACATACAGTTTGCGAGATTTCCATGTACACAGCAACTTCCTGTTGGATAGTTCGGATGTCATTGTCCGGACAGATTGACACATTTTATCCTCTGTAGGGTGTCACTTTCTCTGGTCTACGAGTTCATATTTGCTGGAAGCTTGGAATACCATCTTCATAGAATTGTTATATCTGTCTTTATTATTATTTGAACATAAGAACTCTTCCTCTGGGCATTTTAGTTTCTGTTGGGCTGAAAATAAACAACTCTGATGAATGTTTTGATGCTTCGGATTACCATCTTCTTGCTACTGTTATACCTGTAGTTACTCTTCCTTTGGGCATTTACTTTCTACTGGAATGAAAAGAAAGAAAGCTCCTTATTGTTTAACGGCAGAAGTTTGTCATGCCATTGGCAACTCAATGTTTTGAACTCTTGTATCAGTTGAATTCACTTAATATCCACTTGAAACATTTTTTGTACTACTCTTTGATCTGAATGACTATGCTGACTGCTTTCTAACAAATATTTTGGAGAAGCCTGATTCTTCCTGCAAAACTCATGGACTGGCTACAGGTGGTGAATGAAGAATTACATTGTCATTGAGTCATAACTATGTGTCCTGAATTTAAAATGATAATAAAGTTGTTATGATTCTTTTCTTCTGATGCTTAGATCCAGAGCTGACTACTTTGCTTTAAACGTGATATAAAAATAGCTTCAGGTCAACAGGAGTAAAGAACTTTATTGATTTATTTTTTGTAAATCATCTAAGCAGAAATATGTTGCTGTTTTCAGATATGCAATAGAGGCAAATGCCATATAATAACTGATGTTGGCTTCTAAATTGACCAATGGCCTCAGGGCCGCATTGGTCAAGCATTTACTGATTTTTACTTAAGACAAATCTAACTATATTTCAGTCTCATTCTGTCTGAATGACTGCTTAGATCCAGAGCTGACTACTTTGCTTTAAACGTGATATAAAAATAGCTTCAGGTCAACAGGAGTAAAGAACTTTATTGATTTATTTTTTGTAAATCATCTAAGCAGAAATATGTTGGTGTTTTCAGATATGCAATAAAGGCAAATGCCATATAATAACTGATGTTGGCTTCTAAATTGACCAATGGCCTCAGGGCCGCATTGGTCAAGCATTTACTGATTTTTACTTAAGACAAATCTAACTATATTGTGTCAAAATTAGCTCACCGTAAAAACTGAAACGAATACTCATGGACTGGCTACAGGTGGTGAATGAAGAATTTGCTATTGCTGAGGCCCTCATGACCACTGTTCATGCAACAACAGGTAGGCATGGGCCTCTTTGTTTTAAGTCCTGAATTTAAAATGATAATAAAGTTGTTATGATTCTTTTCTTCTGATGCTTAGATCCAGAGCTGACTACTTTGCTTTAAACGTGATATAAAAATAGCTTCAGGTCAACAGGAGTAAAGAACTTTATTGATTTATTTCTTGTAAATCATCTAAGCAGAAATATGTTGGTGTTTTCAGATATGCAATAAAGGCAAATGCCATATAATAACTGATGTTGGCTTCTAAATTGACCAATGGCCTCAGGGCCGCATTGGTCAAGCATTTACTGATTTTTACTTAAGACAAATCTAACTATATTTCAGTCTTATTCTGTCTGATTTATAAAGGGAAAGGCATCTAGATCGAGGAAATACTGATCTGCTAGATCTACGAATCTGTTACCATAATGCAGTTAGTGCTCTCCAATTGCTTCTAGCATGAATGCCAATCTAGATGATACAGAATGGTGCATGCTGAACATCAGGCACTAGATCATCTTGTGTGTTCCTGAGTTGATTAGGTACAAGTATCATGCGGCAATCAAATGGAGGATTTCTTATACTACTTGAAAATCTTCATTCTTGACACATTACAAGCAAAAAGAATGCTATTATTTGGCAGACCTAGGCAAATTAACTATATTGTGTCAAAATTAGCTCACCGTAAAAACTGAAACGAATACTCATGGACTGGCTACAGGTGGTGAATGAAGAATTTGCTATTGCTGAGGCCCTCATGACCACTGTTCATGCAACAAAAGGTAGGCACGAGCCTCTTTGTTTTAAGTCCTGAATTTAAAATGATAATAAAGTTGTTATGATTCTTTTCTTCTGATGCTTAGATCCAGAGCTGACTACTTTGCTTTAAACGTGATATAAAAATAGCTTCAGGTCAACAGGAGTAAAGAACTTTATTGATTTATTTCTTGTAAATCATCTAAGCAGAAATATGTTGGTGTTTTCAGATATGCAATAAAGGCAAATGCCATATAATAACTGATGTTTACCATAATGCAGTTAGTGCTCTCCAATTGCTTCTAGCATGAATGCCAATCTAGATGATACAGAATGGTGCATGCTGAACATCAGGCACTAGATCATCTTGTGTGTTCCTGAGTTGATTAGGTACAAGTATCATGCGGCAATCAAATGGAGGATTTCTTATACTACTTGAAAATCTTCATTCTTGACACATTACAAGCAAAAAGAATGCTATTATTTGGCAGACCTAGGCAAATAGTAAGTGGATCACTTCTGTATGCCATCGTAAAGACCATCTATTCTTATGCATGTTCGTATGGGCTTCATATA
The DNA here is from genome assembly GCA_031772625.1 of Pinus tabuliformis. Classification (NCBI taxonomy): domain Eukaryota; kingdom Viridiplantae; phylum Streptophyta; class Pinopsida; order Pinales; family Pinaceae; genus Pinus; species Pinus tabuliformis. Next base: position 463,264,902 of record CM062810.1, read on the forward strand.
GAGTTTAGTTTAACAGTTCTTCTTGTTGAAACTTCTGAGAGGATCCCTTTCTCATTATTAATGCTATTTCCTATTCACTGATTTTATTTTGTTTTTGTTTTCTTTCGATGTATGTTTTCTATCATACTTTTTTAAACTTGTTTTGTGTCCTTAGTCAGACACATCCTAATTCATGATTGCTTACAAATGATGTTCAGAATCAGAGGATTTTGTACCGGCTGTTCCAGTTGCTGCTAAAGAGAAACCAAAAAGTGTGTGGGATGAAGAGGCTTTGGTCCTTAGTCACACATCCTAATTCATGATTGCTTCAGTCTTATTCTGTCTGATTTATAAAGGGAAGGCATCTAGATCGAGGAAATACTGATCTGCTAGATCTACGAATCTGTTACCATAATGCAGTTAGTGCTCTCCAATTGCTTCTAGCATGAATGCCAATCTAGATGATACAGAATGGTGCATGCTGAACATCAGGCACTAGATCATCTTGTGTGTTCCTGAGTTGGCAGACCTAGGCAAATTAACTATATTGTGTCAAAATTAGCTCAGCGTAAAAACTGAAACGAATACTCATGGACTGGCTACAGGTGGTGAATGAAGAATTTGCTATTGCTGAGGCCCTCATGACCACTGTTCATGCAACAACAGGTAGGCATGGGCTTCTTTGTTTTAAGTCCTGAATTTAAAATGATAATAAAGTTGTTATGATTCTTTTCTTCTGATGCTTAGATCCAGAGCTGACTACTTTGCTTTAAACGTGATATAAAAATAGCTTCAGGTCAACAGGAAATACTGATCTGCTAGATCTACGAATCTGTTACCATAATGCAGTTAGTGCTCTCCAATTGCTTCTAGCATGAATGCCAATCTAGATGATACAGAATGGTGCATGCTGAACATCAGGCACTAGATCATCTTGTGTGTTCCTGAGTTGATTAGCTACAAGTATCATGCGGCAATCAAATGGAGGATTTCTTATACTACTTGAAAATCTTCATTCTTGACACATTACAAGCAAAAAGAATGCTATTATTTGGCAGACCTAGGCAAATAGTAAGTGGATTACTTCTGTATGCCATCGTAAAGACCATCTATTCTTATGCATGTTCGTATGGGCTTCATAAATGATGTTCAGCATCAGAGCATTCTGTACCGGCTGAATGGTAAAATTCCAAAGGTCAGTCACAAGGTTTGCTGTTAAAATTTTTGTATTTATTCCATATTCGGGGTTTAATCTTGTTGAGATCATAAAAGGACAGTGCATCTATTTTGATCTCTTCAACAAACCCTAATCCAGTAGTAGTGCAAACAGCTTCTTGCTCATCATAGGGTCCGGTTTCAGGGTCCGGTTTCATCTTAGTAGTACCATTTGCTCCCCATGTCAGATCGATATGCCCTGCCGCTTCCATATGCCATTTGCACCCCATGTCAGATCGATATGCCCATCATTAAATACTGATCATATTTAATCTACCGCCACAGACTCAAAGGGGCACCTAATTTCGCATTTACTACTGCCGCCACATCCATCATTCCATATGCCATCTCAACCCCATGTCAGATCGATATGCCCATCATTAAATACTGCCCTGATCCAATCTGATCTTCAAGATTATTTCTGCACCTAGATAGATTGCCCGATGTCAGATACATCACTTCTACCGCCAAATACATCATTCCATATCCCATTCGCTCCCCATGTCTTATCGACCACTTAATTGCACCTCAAGTATTTTAGCACCATTCACACTTAAAACCACCTTACAAACACGTTGAACTTTTGTATAAATTGGCCTCCTCTGCACCTGGATATTCACATACACCTCCCCGCTTCACATAACATGGAATCCATTAGCATAAGCCAACTTACTGAACTCACAGCATTGTTTCTCTTAGCACTTATTCTCACGACTCTTCTGATCATTGACATCGTAAAAGTCGAAAGACAAAGGAAAAAGAAACCAAAAAAAAACTAACATCTCTTTTGGATTATCTTACGCATTGTCTTATTTCCCCGCTTCTTTCTCTATTACAGGTGTACAACGGATGCTTCAAATATGCATTTGGATCCGCCATCACCGTCTCTGCTCAACTGCAGACATCATGTATCTCTCGGCCTACAGTGAATGTCCGTGTCCTAATAACTTCATAAGTTAGATAAGAACTTGAATCAGATCGACTGCAGTGTGTAATAGTTTTGTCATTAAGGCTTTTGCCTACCTTTTGCTCTTAGGAAAGCAACTCGATGCAACAAAAATCAATGTCAATTTGCTATCTCTGATTTCAACGATGCTTTTGTTAATGGGTGACACTTCTGGTATACAGAAGCTGCATTTTGCTTCTTAAAAACTCAGTTCCTTCCAATACCGTAAAAGTTTATATTAATATTAAGTTATAGTTAATTTTCTTAATTATTCACATAATTAACAACGTCATTCTCATTGCTTAGAAATTTGTTTTATTCATTAAAATTTTCAAGCACTTCACTTTCGGATGCACAGTAATTTGAACCTGCAGGAAAAGAAAAAAAACCGAACGGCTGTCAACGTCCTAATGATTACAGCATAAGCTGACTAAAGCGTAGAAAAACACTGAAATCAATGGGGGAGCCTCTAGGCCACCTGCTATTAGCTCTCCGATTGCTGATCCCTCCACAAGTAGCTCTGGTGACGCATAGCTCTGGTGAGGCATTAACGGCAGCATTAGCATGAATTATTTCGTGAAGCCCTGGCGAGGGGGGCCAATCTCCTAGATATGGTTATGGGTCTGGATCAAACAGTTACTAGAGAACCAGCAACAGATCCAGTGCAGCTACTGTCAGACAGGCTCAACTTCACGCAGGGTGTCCTAATAACTTCATAAGTTAGATAAGAACTTGAATCAGATCGACTGCAGTGTGTAATAGTTTTGTCATTAAGGCTTTTGCCTACCTTTTGCTCTTAGGAAAGCAACTCGATGCAACAAAAATCAATGTTAATGGGTGACACTTCTGGTATACAGAAGCTGCATTTTGCTTCTTAAAAACTCAGTTCCTTCCAATACTGTAAAAGTTTATATTAATATTAAGTTATAGTTAATTTTCTTAATTATTCACATAATTAACAACGTCATTCTCATTGCTTAGAAATTTGTTTTATTCATTAAAATTTTCAAGCACTTCACTTTCGGATGCACAGTAATTTGAACCTGCAGGAAAAGAAAAAAAACCGAACGGCTGTCAACGTCCTAATGATTACAGCATAAGCTGACTAAAGCGTAGAAAAACACTGAAATCAGATTACAGTTTTTGTTAGTTTCTCAGTCCCAGCCACTTCTGGCAGCGTTTCTTCCAGGCAGTTGGATTCATGTACTAATGGGGGAGCCTCTAGGCCACCTGCTATTAGCTCTCCGATTGCTGATCCCTCCACAAGTAGCTCTGGTGACGCATAGCTCTGGTGAGGCATTAACGGCAGCATTAGCATGAATTATTTCGTGAAGCCCTGGCGAGGGGGGCCAATCTCCTAGATATGGTTATGGGTCTGGATCAAACAGTTACTAGAGAACCAGCAACAGATCCAGTGCAGCTACTGTCAGACAGGCTCAACTTCACGCAGGGACTCGCTGCGTCGCAGCTTTCCTTGTTATAAACTTTTATCAGTTTTGTGACATGAGCGTACAATAAGACCTCAATATATTCAGCCACCCAGTAAAATGCGTAACAATAAAAAATAAATAATTTTTAAAAATGATAATATTTTAAACTTCGGTTAAATGCATCCTTTACAAATAAGTCATAATAAATTAATGTCAGTCAAAGCGATATGCCATAATGGTGTAAGTTATATGCTAATAGATTACCAAATGGCATATGACATAAAATGAATTAATGTTATCATAAGACTTTCTTCCATAAAATGAATTAATGTTATCATAAAACTTTCTTCCAATTTGTTATAGATATGAGTTTGTAATGTGTTTTTCTTTTTTATCAGAAATATATTCTTTTAGCTTGGGTATTGTTTACGACAATTAGGTTCATCATTCCCAATCCTCTCGAAACTTGAAGACAAAGCTAGAGGCCGCCTCATTCCTATGTGATATGCATAATTTATGCATATGGTTGTAAGAATTCGGGAAGTTATTTCCAATATGGTTTCTCAAAGGAGGAAACTCGTTATGTACTAGTTTGGTTCTGTGTTTTTCGGTGTTCATTCCTTGGTATGATAATTCAACAGATATGATAATTTTTCAATATGATTAATCTCACATACTTTTTCAATTATTGTTGACCTTTATCTAGTATTACCTTTTCAATTATTGCAAGTTATTTCTAATATGGTTTCTCAAAGGAGTAAACCTGGTTACGATACTAGTTTGGTTCTGGGTTTTTCGGTGTTCATTCCTTGGTATGATAATTCAACGGATATGATTATTTTTCAATATGATTAATATCACATACTTTTTCAATTTTATTTTTCAATATGATTAAGGTCACATACTTTTTCAATTATGGTTGACCTTTATCTAGTATGATTGTAAGTTTCGTTTGCTCGCTTTCGCATTACACTCTTCTTTATTTGTTGTAGCTTTCCATGGTAGAATGATGGTTAAGGGTGTATTTTCCTTCGAGAGTGGTTCCATGGCGGCTTCATCTGATAAGGGGATTTTAAATTATGAAAAATGGAATTATTATAATGTAAGTATTGTGGGGTGGGATGTGGCGCAACTCGGTTATATAGATATTAGGTGTGTTTCATTATATAGACATTAGGTGTGTTTTATTATGTTTATTGATAAGGGGATTTTAAATTATGAAAAATGGAATTATTATAATGTAAGTATTGTGGGGTGGGATGTGGCACAACTAGGTTATATAGATATTGGGTGTATAAAAGGGGTATTTTGTAAAAAAAGGAATATTTATTAGAAAGAGATTATTTTTTTATTAAAAGGATGTATTGGGATTCGGTTCAACACAAGGATTTTGGGATATTTTTTATCAATATATAGTGAGTTTGAGGTATTATTTAATATCTTATGAACACATGAACTATGGCATAGGTTGACTAAGTGAAGACTCTATGGGTGGTTAAAGTCATTGGTCTCAGTTCCCTTGGCATAAGTATTCAACAAGAAAAATAGCATCAACATGGATTGACATGTTGATGGTGAAATTCCATGGGTTTTATTTGTTAGTTTTCTCCCATTTTTACACTAGTCCCCATTAATTTTACTCTTCTAAAGTAAGGGATCATGGCCCGTGGCAGTCCAAGGGGTCAACATGGTCGATGAAGGAAACCTATCACCATGCTTAGAAAGGCGATGAATCTTCTATGAAGGTGTTCTTGACACATAATCCACCTAAAACAATATTAGAATGCGGGTTTGCTCGAAATGTTGAAATTAATGAATAAATAACACCATGGGTTCATAATATATGTAATACAAGGAGTAAGGTTACCAAGTATTTCAAAATGATAGATTTGTATTGGAAAATTAAAACTATTATGAGTAAGGTTTTAGTGGAGCAGCATGAAGCATATCAAGATATATGATCTAACTAGATGAGCTACATCTTTAGATAAAGGTAGTAGACTAAAAATTTTTGGAGATGGAAAAGAGGACTCAAGTCTATATTTCATAGAACATGAGGGTGCTTATGGAAAGGCTAATTATGGCATTATTCACATACCCCTTTATTAAAATTTAGCAGTATTACACAAGTTATTGAAATTCTTGTTTTTTAATTAGGGTAGAAGCATTCTTGCTTCAACAATATTATTTTATTTATCTTGATTGCTTCAATCATAGGATTAGTTTCTTTCTGCATGGTATCTAGAGTAGTTATTTCCCTTAGGTAAAAATGGACAAAACACCTTCTCTTCTATTGTTGGCTTGATTTCCTAAACAATAAACTAGCATCTTTAACTCTCACATAGTTTTTCTTTAGTTTCATGCAAAAATATGGGATATCTTAAAAAATATTAAGGATTTGTTATTACAATATTATATAGGAATTAAGTAAAGTTGTCTTTATGCTATAATTTTTTGGCTGTATATATAGATAAATTAGAGAGTTGTTTGAAATAAGTAAGCCATCTATGTACCTATTCAATTATAATAATCATTATCCTTATTCATTCTAACAATATTATTTTTATGGTAAAAGGTCCTTATAAATTCAAGAAGCAACTATATATTCTAAAGAAAAAAATTCCCCAATAAAAGTACCAATTTTAATAATGACGAAAGAGAAGCTCTGATAATTAAATCTGAAAGATCATTTACACTAACTTTATGTATTGCCATAACATCTTGGAAGAGGTGACTTCATTCAAATATATCTGAATTGTATTCATTAGAAGCTGAGTTAAATATACATCGGAGAAAATGATAAATGGAGGGTAGAAGGCTTGTTATGGACTTGAAGAAAAATATAAATTAGTAACACTTTGGCTTTGGAATAAGAGTAAACTCCACTTTGATAATCTTGCCACTCATATCATCTTATATATTTGTGAAGTTGGAAATCGTATCATTTATAGAGAATCATGAAGAATGATAGAGAAAATCCAAAAGCATTTTATAAATAATAATAATATTATTAAAATTAAAAGAAATGAATCTTATCCTATCATCCTCATATGAGCAAGTCTTTACCCCATTTAGAGGATGACTATGACTAGGTAGTTAATGAACGAGAAGAAGATAAATGACATGAAAGGGAAGATGCCAAGTCTTAAGGTTGTATCAAAATCTAGTCAAAACCACTTGTGTTCATGTGTTTTCATGTCACACATCAAATAGAGTGATTTTGAAATTACAAGATTTTAGTTAGTTTTAATGTTACAAATCTTCTTTACCCAATACTATCAATAATGATTTATCTTTTTAACAGAGAAAGAAAATGACATATACCAAAAAGAAATGAATTACTCATGTTCATCCTTTAAACTTATATCCCTATGTCTCAACTACAGTCAACCCTTTACGAAATCCTAAAACAAAGGTCATTGACCTAAGATATTGCAAATTTTCATACCACCTTGCCGAAGTGACATTTGAAAGGTATTGGTTGGACACATATGACTAAGCAATGACTTAGAATGTATTGGTTGGACACATATGACTAAGCAATGACTTATAATGATGATTGGGCAGTGAGATGAAAATTAAAAACTACTCTATGCATAAGTTATGCAAGGTCTTGTGACTTTTTATACTTCATACACAAGTAATATGAGGCATCCATTTCTTTATACATTGTTATTAATTCTCTTCCATTATACATGTGTGATACATAGAGGGGATTTATAAATGAAAAGGTCAAGATTCACATGGAACAAATCAACAATTGTTAATCCACTTTGTGCATATCAATGAATGTTGAGCTGCAAACTTTCATAGGTCATAACTTGAGTTCTCAATGTCCAATTTTGGAAAAGGAGAGCTTGTTTGAAAGCTATAAGCATAAGGAAAACTTTGGAAACTATTTTCATAGCTAAAATGATCAATGTAATCTTGGAAAATTAATAAATATCTAAAACATTTTTTGGGCCTATAGACAAATTGTTTTTGAAAATAATTTATCAAAAAGAAATATGGAATATCTGAAGTGGGGCCCATCTTGGAGGATGAATTCTTAACTTCATATTTTTAAATTGTATCTTCATTCAATTAATGCAAAGAGAGAAAACATATCCATGAGGAAATTTTAAAAGTAAATTAAAGAATTAAAGAGAGAAAATCACAATAAGAAAGTTTCTGGGATTTTTGAAACAATCTACTCAACTTCACCTTTCATACATTCTGACACATTTATCTTTCTCCTAAAATTTCCATGTATGCTCAACAATAGGTATCTGGATTTGATTATGTCTTTTCATTTTTTCCAAACATTTTGTAATGTCCCTCAAGTTAACTTAACATTTCTTAAAAATATTAAGAAAAAGAAAAAAAATATTAAAATATAGAAAATAAACATCATTGAGGTCTACCCAGATAAAACATCATGATTTTGTTTTTCTTAAAAACAAAGAACATTCCAATTCTCTTATCAGTGCTTCTAACTTACATGTCACGTGTTTTTTCGAATCAACAAATTTCCTTCGAGAACAGCCATCCAAATCAAGCTAAGCACATCCTTATGTTAAATACTTTGTTCCGAATTTTTTTTCTTTTATTTTGCATTTCTTACTATAAAAATCTATTTTATGGAATATTAGCCCCCATCTACCCTTCAAAATATATATATTTATATATATATATATATAACTGGTCTTGTATACAATATAACATCCACATATTTATGGTTGTATGCACCGCAAGGGTTTAGTTACCTAGTCGACATATTTGTATTCTTATCATGGAACAGTATAATAATTTTGACTTTAAACGGGATTTATTTGGGTTGCATAAGGAGATCTCCACATATATAAGGACCATATATCTGAATATATTTGTGTGTCGTCATGTCTGTCAACTTTATTTGACTTTCCTTTTGGTAAGGTTATTATATATGTTTTTCGAAACTACGAGTTATTTTGATAATGCACCACGTGGAAACTTGAACCGGTGTGGAGGCATCTAAACTCTTGGGTCCATGTGATTTTTCGTATAGATGGAAGTATGGTCACTTGCAACTCTACCTATTGAGGTGTATCCATATAGAAGGTTCGAATGTCACAGGTTTTTCCTATTGGTAATGTTATTATACATGTTTTTCGAAGTTACTAGTCATTTTGATAATGCACCACGTGCAAACTTGAACCGGTGTGGAGGCATCCAAGCTCTTGGGTCCATGTGATTTTTCATATAGATGGAAGTATGGTCACTTGCAACTCTACCTATTGACATGTATTCATATAGAAGGTTCCAATGTCACAGTTTTTTTATCGACAGTGAAGGCATTTTGGTGTTAATTTGGAGTAACTACCCCTACGAACTCTGCCATTTCAATTTCATTTGCACATTCATTATTGGGGACAAGACTCTGCAACTAGGTTTTGACTATCATCATAACCTAGTTTGTTTTTTTCATTTGAAGCTCGACTCTGCTTCCCTGGATTATTCTAAGCTCGAATTACTTTGGTGAAGAGTTTGCTCACGGCTCATGCGAGAATTTGTTTTCTCTCAAGTCAATGTATAACCCTATATGTAACTCTTGTGTCGATTTTCTTGAAAAATGTATTCTTATAATTATTTTGCTCGATTATAACTTTTCTTTCACAGTAATCTCCATAATTTGTCTCTTGGTTCAGATAATGCTTATTCTAGTTTCTTTTCCAGGTGAAACCACGGTGTTCACGCATTACAAGGTGTTGGTAGGAATTCACACAAATATGTGCATGCCAAGTAAACTTATCGAAACCCTAACTCTATAAATTTTAAAGGGCCTTAGCTTCCTAGAATTTGTTTTTTCATGATATCTCCGTATTGAAACCTAAATTGTGTTGTTCTCTGCACTTAGGGCTAAGTTACGGAACTTTGAACCCTCGCTAATGAGAGGTAAATTCCTCTACCATCTTTACCCCTATCCTTCCATATTTTTTTAAAAGAAATTACACCAGACTATTTCCAGAACTTTTAGCCCCATTATTGCATGTCTTACAGGTTCATCTACACTTATGGGCACTCTTGGCGGGCACTCTTGGCAAGATTCGCTCTCATCTTAGACTCTCTCAAGTTTATACTTCGTGCTTTAAAATTTTCCAAGTTCTTACAAAATATTTGTTTTATGACCAGGTATTCATCCTTGTGAGACTGAGACCCTTACAAGGTTTTTTAGGGTTAGGGTTTTGAAAACAAGACAAGAAACTTGCATCAGCTAGTTTGTTATGTTTCTTGATGCTCTGACAAATATTTATTTCAAGACATCAAAATATATATATATATATATATATATATATATATATATATATATATTTTGCCAGTTTGACCCTGGTGGCTATAATTTTGGCCTTAATAATTAATTTAAAATATTTAGAGACCATTCTAGTTTCCTGAACGGAGAATGTAGACAATATTATTATACAATTTATCTTGTATTCAGTTTGAATTACCTGGCAGTGACTATGTAGTTTGTTTCCATGATACTTTTTCTTGACAAACATTTAAAATATAATTCTATATACGAAGATTGGTTGCTAAATACAAACCCTCGGGTTTCATTATTTTTCTTCATTCTTATATAAGTATATACCAGTCATTGTAATAATGCTCGCAGCCTAGCTGCTTTTTTGTAAAATATCAAGGTTGCATTTTAGGTGTGCAACATGTAGTATATTCTACGCATTCATTTCCACACTAAAGATTTTTGGGTGTATTTGTATAAATATTCTTATAGGGTTATCTTAACTTATCAATTATTATTATCTCTTGTCTTTTTCTAAAGATACAGTTACAATTGTTTTCTTATTTACTTCTAAAACTTTGAAAATTGATAATTTTTTCGCATCTATCCTGTATAGTATCTTCGAGATTCTTTAGATATTTTCTAGGTATATATTTATCCCATTATATGAAATAATATATAAAATCCTATCCCAGAACTCTGACGAAACCTTTCATGAGATATGCCAAATGTCTACGCAGCTTAGTCTTCTCAAGGATTCTATTTTTCTTGGGTAAGTAGGAAGATCTCCTGCCTCCTTGAAATCTTGAACAACTAACTTGGTCCCGTTGTTTTAAAATATTTCAAAATTTATATAGTTATTTTATCTTGATATTAATACCATTACCTTCTACAATAGGAAGGGGATTGTACCAATAAGGTCGGTTCTATAATTCTTAGCTATGTTAAATTCATCATATTATTTTTAACTGTGTTGGCATTTATTTTCTCCGCAAGCCATTTCTTATTTTCAAAAATGTTGTGCGTCGGTTTTTACCTTAACCTGTTACCAACGATTTCGAAAAGGGTAAGAATTATCATGCATTTGCAGCTCCTAACTATAACAAGTTAGGAGAATTATATATATATCTATATATAAGACTGATACATCTATAATATTATAAATAAATTTTTAGAAAATCTAAATCTCATTTCATTGTTTAGCTTTCTAATATCAGTCTGCACCATGTTCCATACATAGTCAATCAACATAAAATTATGAACAGCTAAATACTTACCTAAAGCTTCCTATAAATTAATGGCTTTTGCATTTCTTCCTGAACTTACAGCTAGTTCTCTCTGAGCACTGTTTTTTTAAGAAAAGACTTGAAGGGTTTTTCTTACTATTCACCTCATAACATTTTCAGTTCAAACCAATCTTTCTTTCCTACTCGTTATATTTCTCAACTTAGTTGTATTTATCTCCCACATTACTCTCCTATACAATTTCACTTCATGACATCTTTCTCCACTCATGAAAATTTGTTGGTGATTTGTCTTTACCAAAATTATCTCGCAAAATGAAGAATTTTTCTTTCTTTTTTTTTCTTCCCCTTCTAGGCATAACGTATTTCTTTTGTGATAGATAGTACCTTCTAGGCATAACTTATTTCTTTTGTGATAGACAGTAGTTAAATTGTTTTGTGATAGATAGTAGTTAAACCTCACATGAGAGTCTTTAACACATTTCTAGCAATGTTAACACATCCAAAATAATTTCTTCTTCCATTAATTAAAATAAATATTTATTGTGACACATAGTAGTTAAATTGTTTTGTGACATATAGTAGTTAAACCTCACATAACAGTCTTTAACACATTTCCAGGAATGTTAATACATCTAAAATAATTTCTTCTTCCATTAATTGAAATAAATATTTACATCAACAATTCATATCATTAGGCCTATTAGATTTCCTAACCAATGAAAAAATTATAAGTAATTATCCATGGCTATTGCACATTTCATGTTTTATTTCTATTCCAAGGAGAGAAGATCTGTGCTTGAAATGAAGAAAATGTAGTTTAATTATGGTTAATATATTTTTCATGTGAAAGTTTGTTTCAATTTTTTTAGACAATGTTAAACTTGTCACATTGGGATATTATTGTTAATTTTTCCCATAAAGAACTATTTAAGTTTCGTGTTGCAAACATTATTCTATATGGTGATGTATCATTGGATTTTTGTGCAATTGAATCTTTAGAAACTCATTTGATTCTAATGTATGATTTCCTTTAAAGTTCTTTGAAGACCTATCCATGTTCTTTTTTCAATATTGCAAAGTTATAGTTGGTTTTGGATTCACATTATTTTGAAGGGGGAAGGAATATTTGTTAAAGACAAACCCTATTACATTAAAAAAAAAACTATATTTTCATATCCATTTATTGAGTGCTTAATGATTAATTCTAGTGCAAAAGAGTTTTTCTTTGAAAACTTGTTTGGGTCTGCTATTTACCATTCACCCATTGGATTCATCAAAAGACATATAGAATAATCTTCCCACTATAAAAATAAGAGTATAGCCTTTACGAAAATGAGGGGAGTCTTTCTTGTTCCCCACAAAATTCCCTCTCAATAAAGGTCAATTTCCTTCGATACGAAAAAGAAAAATCAATAGTGATTGATCCAAAATTGACATAAAGGTGTCAAATCTTAGCTAAATCATTAAGATATTCACCAAGAGTTGACTTTCTATAATAGAATAGTATTAAAACAAATTATTATATCTAAACTTAAAGAAAAAATTCTTATCAAATAAAAATAATAATAATAATAATTAAATTGTAATTTATAAATGAACACTATCTCTTTATTTTAACTAATATATGAAAATTATTAAAATAGAAAACAAATTTCCATACACTTCCTAATGAAAAAGTCGTGGACAAATCATATTATGTCATGCATCAAAAGTATTTGTTATCGTTGTCATACTACTTGATTTAAATATAAAACTACCTTTTATTAAGATGCACTGCAAACATTCACATTAAATTTCCATTTTAAAATCTTTGCTATAGTCGAAACCTTCCTAATATATTTATAAAAATATTTGTTATACTACATATTTAAAATTGTTTTTTCCTTTTAGTTATATAAATAAATTTTAAAACAAAGTGAATATTTCTTTTTTAAATTCAATAAATCCCTATTAATTTTAATAATATTCACAGGCATCATTAACATGATATATTTTTATCTTAACTCTGTATAACATCTAAAGGAAAACCAAAACAGAAAAAACATTATATTTTATATTATTTAAAAGGTTACTAGTTAAATATTTTATTTTTACGATTCATCTAACGTATATAAGCTTATAGTTTAAAATGAAAAACAGTTGATTACATGGCATCAATGGAGAGCGATGGGTGATCGGGAGCTTTTTCAGGGTGTTTTTCTTCGATTGGAGTTAACGTGCATTCTCTAGTTTAATTTTTAATTTTTTAATTAAATGATATAGGGTTTATTTAACGATTACGGCTATAAAAAATATAGGTTTGGAAGATCGTGGGTTTTTGAATCAATAGGTTTTTTTTTTGGTCCTTTGAACCATTTAACTAATATGTATTAAAAAATTAAAATTAGAATTAATTGATTTATGTATTAATTGAGAACAAAATTAAATGAAATTATAGATAATATTTTGGCAAGATAATAAGACTCTGTGAATTATGTGGTTTAAGATTGAAGTCCCCTTATTCCATTTATGTGTCATGTGACTACAAACCACTCAACCTATCAATTAATTTACATAAAATAATAATAATAATAAATGAGTAACTTTAATTTTATTATATTTTAATTAAATGACAAATGAAATGTATAATTTAACCTCATGTCATGTGAGTACAAACCACTCAACTTATCAATTTATTTACATAAAAAAATAATAAATGAGTATTTTTAATTTTATTATATTTTAATTAAATGAAATGTATAAATTTTTAACATCTAAAATACAGAATTTTATAAATTTTTCAATTTTGTTTTTTTATTAATGGTACAGACAAATGATACATCAATATGACATAATTATTGTGTGACTTTTGCACTTTTATTTGTTTTTTTTACTAATTTGGATCTTATTATGTTTTCTCTTTGAATTTAATATTTATTAGCCTTTGCGTCATAGGGGACTATAACACTTGTTTTGTGGTGAAAGTGTGTCAAATCTTCATTATATTGCTCATTTTTTGCAATTTTAACTCAAATTTCGAGAAAATGTTAATATAGCTATTTTTGCAGAAATCGAAAAATAATTTCCTAATTTTTGGAAATCTTATTTCTAATTTTTCATTGGCTAAAAGAGCCTTGATGTGACATAATGCCCCTACTAGAGGATATTTTATTTCTATATTTGTCAATTCTTGACAAATAATTTTAATATTAAAAAGGTTATTTTTGTGAATGGCCATTCCATTGTCGAGTGCTCTAACAGTAACACTATGTTTTTGCCCATTGAAACTGACAGGGTTCTAGGTATGTTATGTAAGGGAGGCAAGGGGCATGGACAATTGAACAAATCTCCATAATTTTGCTGAGTGTGGTGGTATGAAGGAAGAAATGAAGGGGTGGGGGGAAGGGGTGATGAACAAATCACCATTTAAAACATTGTGTGGATTTTGGTGGTGCATAAGAAGATGAAAGATAGGGGTGGGGGCGGGGTGATGAACAAATCACCATTTAAAACATTGTGTGGAGTGTCGTGGTGCATGGAAAGAACAATATGTCTTCCTCTAGATCTTCACATTCCTCACAAGTAACAATTCCTTGCACCGTATAAAAATTTTAAATTTTAATCCGAGATGAACCATTAGAACAAATAAATTTATCAAGCAAGCATACAATAGTCCCCAACAATAATGACAATTTATGTGATGGGACAAGGGTGTTCTTTGTAATTGAAAATGTTGTGTATTCTAATGTATTTTAATATTAGCATGTCCTAATTTTATGCGAGAGGACAAGGATGTTCTTTGGAGATGACAATGTTGCGTATTATTCTCTGCATGTTAAAGATTTGAGCTCCAAACAACAAATGAATGGAAAAACAAGTTCAAATAATTAGATCTAGGAGATGTAAGGCATGATTTAAGAAAACATAATCGACATCATTGGCCTTCCTAGCATCATTCTAAAGTAACCTTTCTATATTTTCTTGCTATTTTAACAATTTGATTTGCACATAGGTTGTTAATTCACGTGAGACAAAGTAATTAACTAGACAATAACTTCACGTACAACACCAAATTTTCTTAGAATGTTACAATAATGTTGGGTTTAAGAAAACAAAAACTCTAGAAAAAATAGTTTAATTATGTGAAGATGCAAAATAAGAACCACATCCACATACTTGTTCTCTGCATCATTGCATACTCATTCTTTGTACCTCCGCTCATATACCCACCTTCCATGATGCTATTGAGAACATTGCACAAATTTATATGATGTTTCATTAGAAGGTACTTTTACACATGTAATTTGTGTGAAATCATAAACGCATCATCATCTTCATATGGTAGCATTTTGAACCCGGAAATGATAGTGAGGCCTCTTCCTTAGTTTACAACCAAAATCAATTGCCCTATTGCTTACAAATCATTCACATACATGGATTATATAGTCAAGAGAATCCATCACATGACACATAGTCCTACTAGCCTTGAAGAGTTTGTCAACGTCTCCATCTACCCCATTCATAAGATGAATCTTGACAGCAATGAAATGAAGTTGCATAAATAATATCTTTACATGTACCTAACCCTAAATCTATAGGGTTAAAAATATATATATTGTATCAATCTATGATTTTTGCAAGAGTAATGAATTGTCACGAAGTGACATGTATGAAAAAATGCATGTTTTGGTCACATCCCCTTCTGACAAGTTGCAAAAAAATCAGAAATGCTTATAATAGAACCCTTTGTTTTAAATACAAAATTGCATCATCAGTAGATCACTAAAAGGAACATAACTTATAATTAAAAAAACAAAAGTTACATTTCTCTTATTAACTTGTTAAAAGACATTATATGTGTAACATGTATGTTTAGCATTCATACCTTGGTCATGGCACTCACTGAAATCGTATTTCTATAATAAATGGTTCCATGTTACATTAATTTGAATGTGAGTCATTGCATGTTTGGTGTATATATTAAAAATGGTGGCAGCTCACCTGCTACATTCAACTAGTATAGCTTAACTTATGTTTATTCCTTCCCAACATTAATATAAATATTCAAACCTATACTAAAGCCCCATTGCAAGGTAACTTCTAATACTTTTGCTAGTGGTGAATCATACCTTTTATTAATGGGGTTGTCAAACTTGACATACTTTCCTTCCTAAGCTTCTTTCACAACACGTATGGGTTTGTTGTTTTCGTTTTATTATCATTGTTATCTTTATAATATCTTATTATTTTTTTAACTGTATACTCTCTATATATTTTTTTATCATTACACCACTGCACAAAATCCATATTGTAGTGGGTCAAACTCTCTTGAGCTCCAGTTGTCCACTTCGATGATTACAGCGTTTGGAAGGAGAGAATGCAGAGTATCTTTGAGGAGGCAGAAGTCTGGGATATCATGGTGCATACCACACAAAAACCTGTTGTTGTGCCTACTGATGCTACTCAGTTGATAGCTTATAATAAAAAGAACAACAAGGGTAAGAGGCTGATTTTAGACAGAATCAAATACCATTGCATTCCTCATGTGAGAGGAAAGAGCAATGCCCATGAGATGTGGACAGCATTGTCCAATCTCTACCAGAGTACCAATGAGAACCGGAAGATGGTCCTGAAGGAGAAGTTGAAGAACATTAAGATGGGTAATGATAGTGCAGCTGGATATCTCACAAAGATTACTAATGTGAGAGATGAGTTGGCAGCGATTGGAGAGGCCATTCCACCCACTGAGTTGGTGCGGATTGCAGTGAATGGCCTCCCCCGTTCATGATTGAACTTTGCTGATGGGGTTTGTGCACATGAGATCCTTCGCACATGGGAGAGGTTTTGGGATGATTGCATTCAGACAAAGATCAGGAAATGTCAACTTGGGGCAGCCAAGCCAGTTGAGCAGGATGAGGATGTAGCACTGGTGGCGGGAGGCAAGAAAGGAAAGGGAAGAAGCAGGCTTCCACAAGCAGTGGTGGGGGCAAAGGCAAAGGCAAAGGTAAACATGGGAACACATAGAAGGACTATTCCAAGGTGAAGTGTTGGAATTGTCAAAAGATGGGACACTATGCAGTTGTGTGTCCAGAGAAGAGGAAGAAGAAGGGGAAGAACCAGCACGTGGCAACTTCAATAGAAATTGAGGACTTTGTTGGTCGTTTTGACCGAGAGTTTGCATTCACTACGTGTGAGTCCTCTAGTGCAGGATCACCTGCCACACAGGTTCAGAGGGAGCATGCTTTTCCCTCGATTATCGGAGCATCTTCAGGTATCTGGTATGTGGACAGTGGGGCTTCACGTCATATGACAGGAGTCCATGAGTACTTCTCAGAGCTTTCAGAGAGTGGCACTGATATTGAGGTAGTACTCGGTGATGACAGAGTTGTTAGAGCAGTCGGGGTGGGGACAGTGACATTTCAGAGGGAGTCCAAACCTCCCTTGAAGGTGTCAGAGGTTCTTTATGTGCCAGGGATGAGGAAGAACCTCATATCCGTCTCAGTTTTGGAGGACAGAGGATATGAGGTACTGTTCAGGGGAGGACAGGTGTTGATGTATCCCAGGGGAACTCTAGCTGATTCAGCTAGAGTGATAGGTGTACACCATGCAAAGGTGTACAAGTTTGCATTCCAGCCCCTTTTGGCATTGAGCAGTAGTACCGACAGCAGAGCTAGCAGTTCTGAGCTGTGTGAGATTTGGCACCGCAGGATGGGACATATGTATCATGGAGCCTTGAGGACATTGCGGGAGATCACTACAGGTGTGCCAGATTTTAGTATCGATCACTTTGATACTTGCAGAGGTTGTGCGATGGGCAAATTTGCCAAATCCCCTTTTCCCAGCAGTGACAGCAGAGTGACGGGGATACTTGATTTGATTCATTCCGATGTGAGCGGTCGGATGTCTCATGCTTCCTTGAGTGGATATGAGTACTATGTTTTATTCATTGATGATCACTCCAGGAGGACCTGGATTTATTTTTTGAACACGAAGAGTGAGGTCTTCAAGCGATTTCAAGAGTTCAGAGCTCTTGTGGAGGCTCAGACAGGTCGAAAGATCAAGTCCTTGAGGTCGGACAATGGAGGAGAGTACACCCTTGGAGAGTTTGTTTACTATTGTGCGGAGGCAGGCATTAGGAGGGAGTTCATTGTTCCTTACAACCCCCAGCAGAACGAGGTTGTGGAGAGGAAGAACAGATCCATCATAGGGGTTGCCAAA
The DNA here is from genome assembly GCA_031772625.1 of Pinus tabuliformis. NCBI lineage: Eukaryota > Viridiplantae > Streptophyta > Pinopsida > Pinales > Pinaceae > Pinus > Pinus tabuliformis. Next base: position 463,283,175 of record CM062810.1, read on the forward strand.
GCCATGTTACATGATCAGGGGTTGCCATTGTTCTTGTGGGCAGAGGCCTGCAACACAGCTGTTTACTTGCAGAACAGGAGTCCGCATCGTGCCTTGGGGCACATGACTCCGGAGGAGGCTTTCTCTGGGAAGAAGCCTGATATTGGTCATCTTCATATCTTTGGATGCATCACATACTCCTATATACCCAAGGAGAAGAGGACCAAACTAGAGCCCATCGCAGAGAAGGGTATCTTTGTGGGCTACAGTGAGACCTCAATGGCCTTTCAGATTTACATTCCTGCACAGAGGAGAGTTGTTGTCAGACGGGATGTGAAGTTCGAGGAGGACAGGGCCTTTAGGAGGTCATGAGAGTTAGAATATCTGGATCAGCTAGACCCTCAGCAGCAGTTGAGTCAGTTGCAGGGATCCAGTGGGCAGGGATCAGGAGGATCCGGAGGTACATCTATGAGGATGTCAGGTCGGTCAGTGAGCAGTGGCTCGCCGAGCCAGAGGGGTGGTGCTCCGGGCAGCATGCAGAGCAGTTCACTAGGGAGTCCATTGATGGATAGTTCACACGGTGCCTCAGCTTCTACAGGTTCAGGTGCAGGCAGGAGGACAGCAGACAGACAATCAGGAGTTCAGGTTACTGATGGTGATGAGGAGGAGGAGTTTCATTCTCCTATGGGAGAAGCATGCTCAGGGAAGAGAAAGCCCAAGTGGATTCAGGACACCTTGAGAGATTGCACATCTGTTGCTGAGCCGTAGAGGCCGGTCAGAGAGAGTAGACCGCCTGAGAGGTTTTGTAGCTATATGGCGATGGTTACCAGCATCCTTGACTCTGAGCCTTCTAGCTATGAGGAGGTAGCTAGCCAGCAGGTCTGGAGAGAGGCCATGCAGGAGGAGTATTCTTCTATTATGAAGAATGATGTTTGGGAGGTGGTGCCGAGGCCTGAGGGCAAATCCGTGGTTACTTCCAGATGTCTTTACAAGGTAAAGCATGCTGCAGATGGCAGCATTGAGAAATTCAAAGCGAGGTTTGTGGCTAGAGGGTTCTCCCAGGTAGAGGGAGTTGATTATGAGGAGACCTTCGCTCCCGTGGCTCGATATACTTCGATCCGCTCCATTATATCGATAACAGCAGAGATGGGTTGGAAGATCTACCAGATGGATGTGAAGACCGCATTTCTCAATGGCTTCATACAGGAGGAGGTGTACATTGAGTAGCCACAGGGCTTTGAGGTGCATGGGAAGGTGTCCCTTGTGTGCAGACTGAAGAAGGCCCTTTATGGCCTGAAGCAAGCTCCCAGAGCTTGGTACTCTAGGATAGATACATATTTGCAGGGGATGGGTTTCACAAAGAGTGAGGCAGATCTGAACCTTTACTTTATTGTGATTGGTGAGGAGCCTCTCATTCTAGTGCTGTATGTGGATGACTTGATCATTACAGGTGCAGAGAGACTCATAGAGCACTGCAAGAGAGATCTTGCGACGGAGTTTGAGATGAAGGACATCGGCTTGATGCATTACTTTTTGGGTTTGGAGGTGTAGCAGGAGGAGGGGCATTTCTTCCTGGGGCAGGGGAATTATATTGTGGACATCCTTAGCAGATTCCACATGGAGGATTGTAGACCCATGTCGACACCAATGATCACCAACTAGAAGAAGCTTCATGCTTCAGATTCCGAGTTGGTGGATCCCACATTGTACAGGCATCTGATTGATTCCTTGACGTATTTGGTCAACACTAGACCAGATATCTGTTTTTCAGTCAACACGATGAGTTAGTTTATGTGTGAGCCTAGGAAGGTTCACTGGATGGCTGCAAAACACATTTTGTGATACTTGTAGGGGACAGTGGATTATGGTCTGAACTACAGGCAGGGAGATGGAGTGAGATTTGCAGGATACACTGATTCTGATTGGGCAGGTTGTGCTTCTGATAAGAAGAGCACTTCAGGGTGTTGTTTTGGGTTGGGTTCAGCAGTAGTGTCATGGTTCAGCCGGAAGCAGCAGTCAGTAGCACTGAGTTCAGCGGAAGCAGAGTATATGGCAGCCAATCTAGCTAGTTGTGAGGCTATCTGGCTTCGCAAGATGTTGTTTGGCTTGTTTGGTCAGCCGTTGAGACCTTCAGTGATTTACTGTGATAATCAGAGTTGCATTAAACTCACGGAGAATCCAGTATTTCATGACAGGTCAAAGCATATCGGGATCAGATATCATTTCATCAGAGACTATGTTTAGAAGGGAGTTGTGAAGCTTGAGTATATTTCCACTGATGAGCAGGTTGCAGATATCCTTACCAAAGCCTTACCACGGGGCAAGCATGTCTACTTCAGAGACAAGATGGGTGTGGTGAGGAACACCTTCCTCGGTAAGAGGGAGTGTTGAAATTTGGTACCGGAGAACAGGTGGTTCCCTTTGGCTTTGATCTTTGGCCTAGGGAAAAGTGTCCAAAAGAATTTAATTTTTCTCCTAAAGTGACTTTATAATTTTATAAAGTTAAATTTAATTTAAAAGTAACTTTAAGTGATAAAGTTACTAAGTCTAATTTTAAAGTGACTTTTATAAAGTCAATGAAAAATTAGAAAGGAAAAGTGACTTTGAATAAATGACTAAGTGGGTCTTTATTAAAGTGGGGTGAATTAAAAAATAAAAAGTGAGATTTAAATGAGCATTTAATCTTAGCCATTGATCTAAATCTATTTCAGCCATTAGATTTAGAGATCACCCAAAAGTCACTTGGGTCACTCAAAAGTCATTTGGAGTTATATTAAGGGAGGAAAATGAGGAAAAGATCACATTCGATTCAATTCTTTCATGAGCAGATTGGGAGAAGGAGAGCAAGAGAGCAAGAGAGATTTCTGAGCAGGGAGGAGAAGGAGACAACAGCTTGGCACACATTCCAAGGCAGCAGTTGAGCAGATTTGTACAGCTGATTCAGCACACAGTGAAAGACAGATTTTGGCACGATTTTCGAGGAGAGGCTTGCACAAAAATCGAGGAGCAGTTTGTTGGTTTTTTTCTGCACGCAAAACGAGGGCCATACAACAACATTTAATGCTGAAAGTGGGCACAAAAATCGAGGAGACCGTACAACATTTATTGTTGTCCTGTTTGCTGTAATTTCCAGTTTGCTGTGAAGCATGGGAAAAGAGATAAGTTGTAAATTTGCTTGCTGATTTTTTGCTGAAAATTTCTCACTGTAAAAGGCAAATTTCAGAAATAAAGAAGAGCTCTCAAACTGGTTTTCCCCAAGAGTTGTAGGGGGTTTCTCCAAGGTCACATTGACAAAAAATCTCAGTGTTTAAATGTGTTTTAATGGCTGTTTATTACTGCTTATTTTTATTTCTGCAATTTCCAGCATTCTGTAAAATTTTCAGAATTTGTGTTTTCAGCAAATTTATTTTTTTCAGCTTGTTAAATGTATGGTTATGGGAAAGGGCATTTAACTATATGGCAGAAATAAGGAGAAACTAAAAACCGGGGTGGGAAAACAAAAGTTTCTACATTTTATTAACATGTAGCTATATTTATATTAGTATATTTATATATGTAAGAACTACATGCATACATGTGTGTATATACACACCATTTTGAATTTATGCTAAATACTTAATATCATATAGTATTAATTATATAACTCATTAATACTTTAATCTTACATTATAATGGATTAATATGTATTCTTGTTGGATCTGCACTGGTTATACAATGTAGAGTTTTAGTTTTATAAAGCCTAAAAATTACACTATCAACCCATAAATCTTATGTTACATGTTGATTGTTTTCAATTATGCAAGGAAAAGTTGGGTAGGTGAACCGAGGTAGATATATGGGCTTTCTCTTTTTTCATACAACATTGGAACTTTATTTTAGCTAACATCAATACTCATTGAGTTTTTTCTCCCCTTTCTATCAAATGCAGTAAACTCAAGAAATACATGTGCCAATGACATTTCATTGTCTTTTATAACTCAAAGTTTTACTTTCTCACCTTTGTTGCCGCAAAATCGTTTGTTCGCATGCTACCAACTTTTTAGAGCATATTTGTAAGAAAAAAAAAGCATCAACCTCAGTATTCAAATGTTGAAATGGTTCAATTTAATGACGTAGACTTAGTAATATGTAGCCTTGTTTGTAAATATAATATTTCATCTATGAATTTTATTAAATTGTGATACTGAAATGATTACTAAGTTGAACATACAAACCAATATCTTTGGTAATTTTTATTTTACAATATATTTTTTTATTTTATGCCTTATTTTTCTTGCTGGCTTGACCCACGTGGGATTTGAACATTGAATCACATGGTTTACATAATATTTCATAACACCATGATCACTAATTGAACTGCACTAGGGGATTATTTTGTGTCTTAATATTTTGGATATTTATTTTAGTAATAATGATCGGTTTATTAGGATAATATGGTTACCATTTATTGAGTTAAGTTGGTTTTACTTGGTAACAAGATTGTTAACTTTCAGTTGTTATTTTTTCAAGCATGAGGAGAGCCATCATTGGTTGTTATCCACCAATAAATTGTTGCTATTTTCTAAGTAAAATCACACCATCTAAAATAATATCTTAGAGGTTCATAAGGAGTAAGATTTTCACTCCTACTATATGCTTCTAAGTTTTGGGTTGTTAATGTATATTATTACATCTCAGGAAGATGAGATCTTGGCCAATCAAATGTGTTTCTAGGTATTATTGTCAAAGAAAAAGGTGGTTTCATCTTAGATAGTATTTGCAAGAAAACTTATATCCCTTGTCATCGTTGAGGGTACCTCTAGTTGGGTCATATGCTTCCTAGTAATGTCTTGCCTTAATCCCATACATAATACCATATAATACCCTTGGCTACAATTCATCCTCTTCTCCAAGATTAGCACATTATAAATATCGATGGTATGATAAATGTTTTTAAAATGACAACTAGTACTTATGTAGTCTCAACACTCTAATAAAAAAATTGTTGTCTTTTGCATTATTATAATTACAAACTTTACAAATTCTCAATATATTACCAAAATTTATTTTGGTCAATTTAGTTATTTCAAAATTGGTGCATGTTATCTTCAGACTCAAAAGAGACTAAATAATGAAAGCAAATATGCCAAAAATTGTTCTTGTGTAAGTGTTGATATATTGTTTCAATAATACGAGTAATTGACAAAACATAAACTACAATTAAAATCTAATGTTTATCATGGTAAATAATAACAATATTCCCATATGTTTTTTGATTATTTCTTCTCACTTTACTAGGCAAGTTGCATCTTTAGCTAGAGTAACAATGGTGGAGTCACTTGAACCTTCCAATGGGAAATGGGTAAGAGGTAGGTGCATGTGCTCGGAGATTATAACAATCAATTTCAAGACGACATCAAAAGAAGTTGAAATCTCCAATTTTCTTTCCTCTAAGAGGATGAATGTTGTAGAAGACTCTTTTTCCTACTTCCTTATCCCAAGGATATGTTGCCCCATCTCCACAACATTTTAGTATCTACTTTTGTTTTTCTTTGAGTTCTTATGATCTATAACTATCTTCCACTACCCCATTACATAGTCAATGAAGCAATTATGCCCTTGGCCTCCTCATTACATTTCATGCATTGGTTGAGACATTCCTTAATATTTTCATTTCCTCTTTGAGTTAAAAATAACAACAACATTGAGACATTATTTCTCTTATTTGTTTGAGGTAAGGAAGGGCTCTAGAGAAGGCACTCTGATACTAGAGTATGCTAGAGACCTCAAATTCTTATGTGTGTTTCTTCTTATCCGCAATGTGACTAATGTTTCATTCCAAATCACTTGATTATTATTCATATCTCTTGCACATGATCTCAAATTAACCCCCACACTATCATGATTTCCCATACTAGATAATATGAGCATTAACCATACATAATCAATACAAGAAAAAATGAGGCTTGAGTAAATGTTGATCAAAATAACCTCCATCAAGATGATGGAATGAATGGAGCCAAGAGGTAAGGAGATTTTAATATTTTATATCCTCCACATAGGGTGGATGTGAGAAGTGGATAGGGAAATCATACCACCTACAAAAAAAAATGTAAGTAGCCCCTTTAGAGAGAAATGAATTTGTTAGTGCTCCCTTACTATCCTTCAAATAAATACACATTTGGGGAATGTTTCTCTTACATTTGCAATTTCATTTCCCTCTTGAGACAAATACACCTTGATATACAAGTATGAAACATATTAGAATTAACTAAACAGTGATATTATTTTTTCATCAATTATGTCCATCCATGGTACTTTCAAAGGTTTGTTGAAAAAATTCCACTAATTGATTATGGTCAAGTCCCTTATGATGGAGACTTGATTAAAACTATGATTGGGCATTGTATTAATGCATTGGAGTGTCACTATAGTTGCTTATTCTTGGAGGGAACCCCTAAACCCAAGTGACCTCAAAAACATTTTCTCCATTAGCATAAGTATCCTCATAAAAATACATGTAATGACAAAATAACCTTGTGTCAGGTTACTTTCTTATTTCATTATTAAGAATGAATAAATTTGATACAAACTTTATTTTGGAAAGCAACCTTTGCCCATATGTTATTTCATGTTACTTAGATGAAAAGGGGTCAATTTATATACACATTTTGTAATAGTGAATAAGTTTGTGTGTATCATTGTGTAATTTTAAAGTTATGGCATAGCCAAACAATTATTTTAAAGTCATGGCATAGCCAAAAACTAACTTATGTATTAGATCTCATTATTTGCCGGAACTATTGTTTGTTTAGTCTACAAAGTGTACACACTCTATTCTTTTTTGGATCTGAGCCAAGAAAACACATAACATTAACTCTTAGGCCAACACGTAATATTAACTCTTAAGCCCACTAACAACATGTGTGTTTGTGAGAAAGACATAGAGAGTCTGTGTTTGTGAGAGAGAATCTGAACTAGTTCAATTACTTAATCCATATATCTCAACTAATTATGAATAAAATGACCATAATTATGAATAAAATATCCATAAGTCAACAATTAAAGTCTTATTACTACCTGTAAATTAGATCCAAATCAAACTTTAGAAATTTTTTATTTTTAATTAAATTAAAAAATAAAAAATTCCACCTTGTTTTGAAATTGAAATTTATATACTTAAACATTTTCGCTGTAATATTTCACCTTAATCTAAATATTTAATATCCCATTGTCCAAAATTTAGATATATATTTTGAACCTAATTTTTAAAATTTCTTAAACCAATTCTCAAACAATTTCGCGTTGCACAATCATACCTGCAGCCGAATAAAAGTTTGCACATTAACTTGGATTGAAGCAATAACAAAACGAAATTAACCTAGTTCACACATGAGGCATATCATGGATATCCTGAAACCTAGTAGTAGCACCTTGTCGTTCTGGCGGTTCAGCTCTACTGTTGTTTGTACTGCATCACTGTCGCAATAAAAAAGAACTGTCACAATTAAAAAGAATAACTGAGAAGTGTGCTTATAGACCCAAATTAAGAACCAAAGCATTGTCGCAAATCATTTATTAACCAAAGCATTGTCGCAAATCAAAAAATAAATGAGATGTATCCTTCTTATATAATGGATGAAAATCAAGAACCCAAGCATTCACGATTTTTTTTTACTCTATTTTCATTTACATTTAGAATTGGAATACAGTGATATACTCACAATGGCTATTTAAAATAGAAAATAATTTTAAAATATATAATTTTATTATCTGCTCATATTTATTTTCACGAATTTGCTAATTAGTCTTAAGTACTTACTGAAACCACAAGTGATGGTGACCTTAAAGCATAAACATTGAGTAATTAGAGCTTCGGTTTTGTTAAATTATTAATTTCAACAGCGCGGTGGTTCTGGAAAACCACCCGGTCTCCCCGCACCACCATTCACCAAAGGCGGTATCCGTAGCTGAGGCTCCGACACAATCACACTCCGCCACGCGTCCTTTGTACGACGCCGAAAACTGCTCTCCCCGGACGCTAAAGGTAGTTTTGTTTGCGCGACCTTGGCGAGCGAATTGCGTTGGATCGAGTTTGGTGGCTCGGATCGGCGTGAAGCTGCGCGGAGGTTAACGACCGGGCGCGACGAATGGGGTGGCGACACGTGGCACCGAAGTGACGTCAGCCGACCCCCGCCCACGTCAAATGAATTTTTTTTGTCGTTTTCCTCGTTGACCGCCGTGGAGGAAACGTTGTGGTCTTTAATGCATTTACGTAGTTTTGGTGGCGGCCTTTAATGAGATGATGGGCATACGTCCCATATGTTTAATATAGTTATGGGGATGTTTTAATACATTTTTTTTATATGTTTGTTTTATATATGTCGTAAAAAAGAGGTCTACATGTGGTAGTTTTTTTTGTGTGTTGTGTGTGGTGGCTACGCACGAGAGTGCGATTTTCTTTCGTAAAAGCACAGCAGTGCGATATAGAAATGGGTATGTAATGTCTTGATTTAGCCATTGAAGAACAGAGAGTTGTTTTATGTAATATCCACAGCAGTGGAAAATCTGTGAGAGTAACAGAGTTTGTTTTGTGAATCCCTCTTTGCACAGAGGATGAAATATGTATCAGTTCTTTTGTTTTAAATCAATAGAAATGTGTTGTGACTGTGTAATGGACTGTGTTCTGAGTTAATTTTGGTTTAAAGAGGTTCTCTGCAAAAGATCCTGGACAGAGTAAACAAAGCATCGTCTCTGTGGTGGTTATTTTTATTTGGTTTTGGTATTTCTCCATTCAAAAATACCCAACAGTGGTATCAGAGCAGGCTCAGGCTCTTTAAAGAAGTTAAAGAAGCTGAAGGGAGAAGGTTGTTGCTGCAGCAAAACTTCTCAGGTAGTTAGAAGACTCAGACAGTGAAGGATTCAGGTATTCTTCAAAAGCATTTCTTTTGTTATTGCTGAAGACAGTTAGTTGTTTTAAAAAAAAAATACACAGTCAAGGAATGGCTAGCACAAGCACTGGTATGGGTATGTTTAATACCCAGCTCCCACAGTTTAATGGGAAGAATTATGACTACTGGTCAATAACTATGAAAGCCTTGTTTTCTTCCCAAGACTTATGGGAAATAGTTGAGGAAGGTTTTGAACAGCCAGCAGATGAAACTGAGTTTAATAGATTAACTCCAGCAGAGAGAGATCTGCTGAAGAGCAATAGGAAGAAGGATTCAAAAGCCCGTATGTTGTTGTATCTAGCAGTAGACCAGAGTGTGTTTCCAAGGTTAGCAGCAGCTAAGACATCTAATGAAGCATGGGAAACCCTTAAGACAGCCTATCAAGGCATGGAGAGAGTGAAGACAGCAAAACTACAATTGCTGAGAAAGGATTTTGAAAACTTGAACATGAAGGAGTCAGACAACATTGAATCATTCTCCACTCATGTGATTAGTGTAATCACACAAATGAGAACTCATGGAGAAACCATTGAAGATAGAAGGAGAAAATATTGAGGGTCTTACCCTCAAAGTTTGATGCCATAGTCACCACCATTGAAGAGACAAAGGATCTCTCAAACTATTCAGTTGATGAGCTACATGCATCACTGATAACACATGAGCAGAGGTTGAGTAGGAATGAAAACTCATCTCTTGAGCAAGCCTTCAAAACCCAGATGTCCTTTGGAAGAGGAAGAGGTCAAGGAAGAGGAAACCGAAGAGGAAGAGGCAGAAGCCAGAACAGAGGTGGAAGGAACAGCCCATCAAATGCACAAGGAAGAGGCAGCAATCCAAATCAGAACCAAGGTCAAGGCAGCAGCCAACAAAGAGAACAGTATCATGCTCAAGGACAAAGGTATGATAAATCTAATGTTCAATGCTATTATTGCAAAAAGTATGGACATTATGCTAGTGATTGTAGAAAGAAATAACATGATATGAACAACAGACAAAATGCAAATGTTACAAGAGAAAACAGCAGTCAAGAAAATGTCCTGTTAGCTTGTAACATGGCTGAAACACATAGTGAAGACATATGGTTTTTAGACTCAGGTTGCAGCAACCATATGACAGGGAACATAGCCTTCTTTTCTGCCCTAGATAAAAATGTGAAGTCAGAGGTCACACTAGGAACTGATAGTAAAGTGTCTGTTATGGGAAAAGGAGAAGTAAAAATATTTTCAAAACAAGGAGAAAGGAAAACCATAGCAGATGTCTACTATGTCCCCGGAATGAGATGTAACCTCTTGAGTATTGGACAGCTTGTCCATAAGGGGTACAATGTTTTCTTTAAAAATGATGTATGCACCATCATGGATATACCACCCAGCAAAAGATGCATTGCTGAAGTGAAGATGACAAGGAACAGGATGTTCCCTCTCCGGATCAGGGCAGACTTGAAGAACAAGAAGGAAATGGCAGCAGTCACCCAAGAGGCCTTCCAAAGCGTGCCAAAGGATGAAAATTGGTTATGGCACTTGAGATTCGGGCATCTAAATTTTGGAGGTCTAAACTTATTGAGCAGAAAAGGAATGGTAAAGGGATTACCATTGATAGAGAAGCCGGACAGCCTTTGTGAAGGTTGTATATTGGGCAAACAACATAGAGAGAGTTTTCCATCAGGGAAAAGTACAAGGGCAAAGGCACCCTTAGAGATCATCCACTTAGATTTATGTGGACCGATGCAAGCTCCATCATTAGCAGGCAGCCTATATTTCTTGACATTCATTGATGATTTTACAAGAAAGACTTGGATATATTTCCTCAAGAACAAAAGTGAAGTCTTTGAGAAATTCCAAAACTTCAAAGCACTTGTGGAGAACCAAAGCGGGCTGCATATAAAAGTTTTGAGAACTGATAGAGGAGGTGAGTATATCTCAAATGAATTCCTAAATTTTTGTAGAGAAAATGGAATACATAAACAGTTCACAACTCGGTACACCCCACAACAAAATGGAGTTGCTGAAAGGAAGAACAGAACCATCATGAAGATGGCAAGGAGCATGTTGAAGGCAAAGCATTTGCCAAATGAGTATTGGGTTGAAGCTGTAAATTGTGCAGTGTATATTTTGAACAGGTGTCCTACAAAAGCAGTGATGAACAAAGTGCTAGAAGAGGCATGGAGTGGGAGAAAGCAAGGAGTCACCCACATGAGAGTTTTTGGATGTGTGGCCTATGCACACATTCCAGATCAGCTAAAGAGGAAGTTGGACAGCAAAGGGGAGAAGTGTATCCTTGTTGGATATAGTGATGAATCCAAAGCCTACAGGCTGTACATCCCATCTACCAAGAAATTCTTTGTTAGCAGGGATGTTCAATTCATTGAAGAGGAAGCTTGGGATGGAAGCATAGAGAAAACAGTGAACATTAAAAGCTGTTTGCCTCATGATGAAAATGAAGAGGAAGTGGCTGAAATGAATCCCCAAACAGGAGCACCAACACAAGAACAACAAGGTACACCATTGAGGATCAATGAGAGTGCTTCTCCAAGCACACCACAAGGAGGAAATTCAAGTGCATCTTCAAGCACTTGCACACCAAATGAAAGAGGTAAGAAGTTTAGAAATCTAAGTGAAATTTATGAAGAAGGAATGAATTCCTTATTTGCCTTGTTTTGTCATGTTGATGATCCTATTCATTTCAAAGATGCTATTAAAGATAAGAAATGGATAGAAGCTATGGATGAAGAGATGAATGCCATAGAGAGAAACAAAACATGGGATTTGGTTGAGTTACCAAAAGGCAAAGAAGTCATTGGTGTGAAATGGGTCTACAAGACCAAGAGCAATGCTGAAGGCAAGATTGAAAGGCATAAAGCAAGGCTGGTTGTCAAAGGCTACAAGCAGCAGTATGGGAGAGATTATGAGGAGACTTTCGCCCCGGTTGCAAGAATGGAAACCGTGAGAGCAGTGCTGTCCATAGCAGCTCAAAACAAATGGAAATTCTACCAAATGGATGTGAAATCAGTATTCCTAAATGGAGTGTTAATGGAAGAGGTTTATGTGGAACAACCTCTCGGATATGAGAAGAAAGGTGAAGAGCACAAAGTGTGCAAATTGAAGAAAGCTCTTTATGGGCTAAAGCAAGCGCCAAGAGCATGGTACAGCAGGATAGATTCATATCTATTGGAGAATGAATTTGACAAATGTGAAGGAGAACCCACAGTCTACATCAAGGAAAAGGATGGTAAAATTTTAATTGTTGTCTTATATGTTGATGATGTTATTTTCACAGGCAATGATGTTTATCTTATTGAGAATTTTAAGTCAGTCATGAAGGATGAATTTAAAATGACTGACATGGGTTTGTTGAGATACTTCTTAGGCATAGAAGTAGATCAAAATGAAAAAGAAATTTTTATATCTCAAGCAAGATATGTAAATCAAGTTTTGGGCAGATTTAACATGCAAGAATGCAAGGCAGCCATCACTCCCACAGTGATGGGATTAAAGCTCAGCAGAGAGGACAGCAGCAAGGATTTTGATCCTAGCTTGTATAAAAGCATTGTGGGCAGCCTTATGTATTTAACAGCAACTAGGCCTGATTTAATGTATGCTGTTAGTTTAATTTCCAGATTTATGGAGAGGCCAAAGGAGGTACATTGGCAGGCAACAAAGAGAATTTTGAGGTATGTCAAAGGCACCAAAATCTTTGGAATCCTATATCATACCTCAGAACATTCAGATTTGGTTGGGTACACAGATAGCGATTGGGCTGGAAGTGTAGATGATCGGAAGAGCACTTCCGGTTATGTTTTTAATATGGGTTCAGGAGCCATTTCATGGGCTTCTAAGAAGCAATCCATTGTAGCATTATCTACAGCAGAGGCAGAATAAGTGGCAGCGACAGCAGCAGCATGTCAGGCAGTATGGATGAGAAGGATGTTGAGAAGCTTAGGCCAAGCGCAGGCAAAAGCGACAGTGGTTTTTTGTGACAATAGCTCAGCTATTGCTTTGTCAAAGAATTCAGTGTTTCATAAGAGAACGAAACACATTGATACAATGTTTCACTACATCAGAGAATTAGTGAACAATGGCAAAATCGTCCTAGAACATTGCAGGACCCAGGAACAGGTTGCAGACATCTTGACAAAGCCACTGGTTCAGAAGAGTTTCGAATTTTTGAGAAAATTCTTGGGAATGACTGAACGCGCGACTGTTAAAATTAAAGGGGAGTGTTAAATTATTAATTTCAACAGCGCGGTGGTTCTGGAAAACCACCCGGTCTCCCCGCACCGCCATTCACCAAAGGCGGTATCCGTAGCTGAGGCTCCGACACAATCACACTCTGCCACGCGTCCTTTGTACGACGCTGAAAACTGCTCTCCCCGGACGCTAAAGGTAGTTTTGTTTGCGCGACCTTGGCGAGTGAATTGCGTTGGATCGAGTTTGGTGGCTCGGATTGGCGTGAAGCTGCGCGGAGGTTAACGACCGGGCGCGACGAATGGGGTGGCAACACGTGGCACCGAAGTGACGTCAGCCGACCCCCGCCCACGTCAAATGAATTTTTTTTGTCGTTTTCCTCGTTGACCGCCGTGGAGGAAACGTTGTGGTCTTTAATGCATTTACGTAGTTTTGGTGGCGGCCTTTAATGAGATGATGGGCATACGTCCCATATGTTTAATATAGTTATGGGGACGTTTTAATACATTTTTTTTATATGCTTGTTTTATATATGTCGTAAAAAAAGAGGTCTACATGTGGTAGTTTTTTTTGTGTGTTGTGTGTGGTGGCTACGCACGAGAGTGCAATTTTCTTTCGTAAAAACACAGCAGTGCGATATAGAAATGGGTATGTAATGTCTTGATTTAGCCATTGAAGAACAGAGAGTTGTTTTATGTAATATCCACAGCAGTGGAAAATCTGTGAGAGTAACAGAGTTTGTTTTGTGAATCCCTCTTTGCACAGAGGATGAAATATGTATCAGTTCTTTTGTTTTAAATCAATAGAAATGTGTTGTGACTGTGTAATGGACTGTGTTCTGAGTTAATTTTGGTTTAAAGAGGTTCTCTGCAAAAGATCCTGGACAGAGTAAACAGAGCATCGTCTCTGTGGTGGTTATTTTTATTTGGTTTTGGTATTTCTCCATTCAAAAATACCCAACAGGTTTAACACACACATGTCTATGAACTTAAAACACAAACACTGGGTAAGTTTAACATAAATTAGGAGAAATTACATGATATTCTTTTATATCCTTATGCTTACAACACAATTTCATGTTGCATATGATCTGTCTAGAAACAGTGTAATTTTTTTATTTCTTTTATAAAGGAGTAATTTTTGTATTTCTTTGAAGTCAACAACAACAAAATTATAGACAATTATATCTGGTACAAAAGTGAATTTCCATGTTGCATATGATCTCTATGGAAACGGCGTAATTTTTTATAATTTCTCTATTTCTTTTTAGTTTGAAGTTAACAACAAAATTGATAGACAATTATATCTGGTACAAAAGTGAATTCACTAACATTGTACGTGTTCACAAAACCTTTTGTTTCTTTTTAGATTGAAGTTTACAACCGAAAAGAAAAGTGATAGACAATTATATCTTCTACAAAAGTGAATTCACTGATGGCTAAAAAATTACTGAGATCGATGGCCGCTAGTCAGTTCAAGATATAAAGTGAATATTGGATAATGGGAAACTTCATCCAAAAATCAATAGAGTTGGGACATGTATCTGACACGGGTTGAGGGGCAGGAAAACATTTTGAGGAAAAAACAACAGGCAGTCTCAGATTAATTAATGCCAGTTGTGAATGTAATTTTCTGAAGTGAAGAAAAAGACAACCACGTGCTCTTCATTTGCATGCCTCCGACCATTGTTGTTCGATGCCACTTCCAGATAGAGTGAAAATATCATGCTTCGCGTCCTTCACCTTTGTGTGAAGGACTGCCATGAATATAGTTATCAGAAAGGCCGCCATGCTTGGTTGCTCACAGCATAGGCCTATACAAGTAAGTTTCTCCAATCCTAGCCTTTCGTGATTCTGAAAATGGATTTTTTGTGATTCTGAAAATGGATCCAACCAAAGTCTTTAGTAAACTAAATACTTTTTTTTGGGATAATTATTTTCGGGCTCTAAAAGTGGATCCAACCAGTGTTTAGTCAACTAAATATTTTTTTGGGATAATTATTTTACGGTTCAGCAGTCTGCAGATATAAAACCGAATGGAGAAGGTTTGCATAGCGTTTTTGCAATGAAACGTCCTACAGAGCTTTTGTTAAGATTCTCTTAGTGTAGCGTTGGTCGAAACAGGTTTTGCATTCATGAACAAATGTTTCCCTACCTTTTGCAACTTTCTCACAGTTCAGTTTTTTTTATGTTTTTAGGCGGGGATGAGAGTTACAGTACACTTACGAACAAAAAGTGTCTCTTTAAAATTTCTGAAAAAACAATCAGCTTCTGAAATAAAATTATTTAAAATTTCTGAAAACACAATAAACTTCTAAAATAAAATTAATAAAAATTTGGAGGTTAAAACGAACATTAACCTGGAGAAGTCGCCGCCATTATTAAAATATGGAGGTTAAAACGAACATTAACCTGGAGAAGTCGCCGCCATGAACCAATATGTAGGTGATATACGTTTACATTTCGATATCCTTTTTGATTTCGCATACTATGTTAGCATTGAATTGTCTTTAAGATGTTATGTTCAAACCCTTTTTCGCATCGATTTACAGCTACTAGATTCTGCCCATGGACGCCTGTGCTTTGCTTGTAGTCAACGCGTATTTCGTTTCTCGAGGGCGATTTAACGCGTATTTCATCTTTCTCGAGGCAGATTTACATGAGGCTAACTGAAAATTGCTCGAATTTTATGGTGGGTTTCATAGCAGAGACGACCATACTTCCTTCTTCGAAAGGACGCAAGCCAAGTAAGTTCTTTGGCCAGGCCTAAACCTCAAAGTCTAGTAAAGTTTCCTATCTTACGAAGAAGTCATTGGAAGTCTAGTAAAGTTTCCTACCTTACGAAGAAGTCATTGAAAGAGAAGAGACTACGAAGAAGTCATTGGAAGTCTAGTAAAGTTTCCTATCTTACGAAGAAGTCATTGGAAGAGAAGAGACTACGAAGAAGTCATTGGAAGACGAGAGACATTGTGTAGATGGTCCAGCGTGTTGGGGATTTTTCTGAGAAAATCCCAAAAACAAACAATTCAAACAAACTCCACAGAGGCAATGCTCTGTTTCTACCTTTCCAGGATCTTTTGTGCACAGTGAAGCTTTAAAAAAAATGACTGAGAACAGAGTTTTACATACCCAGAAAAGATTTCTATTCATTAAAACAAAATGCCTGTTACAAACTTCATCCTCTTTGCTGAGAGGGATTCACCAAAAATACATTTAACAAAACTCTGTCTCCTCCTGAGAATTTACTGTGCTGGGTAAAATTCTCATTTACATTCACTGCTGTGAAAACATTTTACTTACTGGTGTAAAAACCTTCTTTTACATACTGCTGTAAAAAAAAATTACACATGCTTACAAAACAAATACGCTCCTCTGCTTTTCTTTTATGCACTGCTGTGCAAAATTAATTCCTTGCTTCATAAAAATTTCATGCTGCTCCCTGCTCTTTCGCGCCTGCCTCTCTCCCGTGTGCAACCAATACAACAACCAAAAAAAAATACAGAGCACGTCTCTTTTTTTTACTTGGCTCATTCTATCAAAAATGAACACACTCACGAAACATATACAAAAGGATTTTTTTAAAACATAGTTGACTTGCCCATACCTCCAGCATAAAAGAAACATTAAGTGCCGTAAAAAAACATAAATATCTACCTACGCATATGACAATTCATTAATAAAAGGTATGGTCAACGAAACTTAAGTTTTCACTCCACGCAACATTAACTGCAGGCTCGTATGCATCTTGGAACAATCGACGACAGAGATCGATGGAGCAGATCGGACGGCGGACGGAGATATCGGGAGCCACTTTAATGTTGAACTTTACCTCCCAAAATATTACGTATGCTGACGTATGGGGTGGGACGTGTGCCCAAATTTTATTGCATCGGGTTCAATTAGCCGGAAAATGCCTTTGCCGGAAAGTGGTCCGAAAATTTTTAGGCTGGTTTGCTGAACGGTTTTGTGCTCCCGTCGTTGTGCTTGCTGAGTCGACATCCGTCGCTGCCCACGTCCGCCTGCAGCCTGCAGTTGGAATTAACATTCCAACACTCCCCTTTAATTTCAATTGCTGGGCATTCGGTCATACCCAGACACTTCCTCAAAAATTCAAAGCTTTTTTGATCCAGTGGCTTTGTCAAAATGTCTGCAACCTGTTCTTGAGTCCTGCAATGTTCTAGGACAATTTCTCCATTGTTTACCAATTCTCTAATGTAGTGAAACCTTGTATCAATGTGTTTTGTTCTCTTATGAAACACTGAATTCTTTGACAATGCAATAGCAGAGCTATTGTCACAAAAAGTCACTGTTGCTTTTGCCTGCTCTTGGCCTAAGCTCCTCAACATCCTTCTCATCCAAAATGCTTGACATGCTGCTGCTGTAGCTGCCACATATTCAGTCTCTGTTGTAGACAATGCTACAATGGACTGCTTCTTAGAAGCCCATGAAATGGCTCCTGAACCCATATGAAAAACATAACCGGAAGTGCTTTTCCGATCATCTACACTTCCAGCCCAATCACTATCAGTGTATCCAACCAGATCTGAATGTTCTGAGACATTATATAAAATTCCAAACATTTTGGTACCTTTGACATACCTCAAAATTCTTTTTGCTGCTTGCCAATGTGCCTCCTTTGGCCTCTCCATAAATCTGGAAATTAAACTAACAGTATACATAATGTTAGGCCTAGTTGCTGTTAAATACATAAGGCTACCAACAATACTCTTGTACAAACTAGGATCAAAATCCTTGTTGCTGTCCTCTCTGCTGAGTTTTAATCCCATTACTGTGGGAGTGATCGCTGCTTTGCATTCTTGCATGTTAAATCTCCCCAACACTTGATTTACATATCTAGCTTGTGAGCTAAAAATTCCTTTTTCATTTTGATCTACTTCTATGCCTAAGAAGTATCTCAAGAAACCCATGTCAGTCATTTCAAATTCCTCCTTCATGACTGATTTAAAATTCTCAATGAGCTGATCATCATTACCTGTGAAAATAACATCATCAACATATAAGACAACAATTGAAATTTTACCATCTTTTTCTTTGATGTAGACGGTGGGTTCTCCTTCACACTTGTCAAATTCATTATCCAATAGATAAGAATCTATCCTACTGTACCATGCTCTTGGTGCTTGCTTTAGCCGATAAAGAGCTTTCTTTAATTTGCACACTTTGTGCTCTTCACCTTTCTTCTCATAGCCTAGAGGCTGTTCAACAAAAACCTCTTCCTTTAACACTCCATTTAGGAATGCTGACTTCACGTCCATTTGGTAAACTTTCCATTTGTTTTGTGCTGCTATGGACAGCATTGCTTTCACGGTTTCCATTCTTGCAACCGGGGCGAAAGTCTCCTCATAATCTCTCCCATAGTGCTGCTTGTACCCTTTGACAACCAGCCTTGCCTTGTGTCTTTCTATTTTGCCTTCAGCATTGCTTTTTGTCTTGTAGATCCATTTCACTCCAATGACTTCTTTGCCTTTTGGTAGCTCAACCAAATCCCATGTTTTGTTTCTCTCTATGGCATTCATCTCCTCATCCATAGCTTCTATCCATTTCCTATCTTTAATTGCATCTTCGAAATGAAAAGGATCATCAACATGACAATACAAGGCAAATAAGGAATTCATTCTTTCATCATAAATATCACTTAGATTTCTAAACTTCTTACCTCTTTCATTTGGTGTGCAAGTGCTTGAAGACGCACTTGAATTTCCTCCTTGTGGTGTGCTTGGAGAAGCACTCTCATTTATCCTCAATGGTGTCCCTTGTTGTCCTTGTGTTGGTGCTGCTGTTTGGGGATGTATTTCAACCATCTCCTCTTCATCTTCATAATGAGACAAACAGTTTTTAACATTAACTGTCTTCTCTATGCTTCCATCCCAAGCTTCCTCTTCAATGAATTGAACATCTCTGCTGACAAAAAACTTCTTGGTGGATGGAATATACAACCTGTAAGCTTTGGATTCCTCACTGTATCCAATGAAGATGCATTTCTCCCCTTTGCTGTCCAACTTCCTCCTTAGCTGATCTGGTATGTGTGCATAAGCCACACATCCAAAAACTTTCAAGTGGGTGACACCTTGCTTTCTCCCACTCCATGCTTCTTCCGGCACTTTGTTCATCACTGTTTTTGTAGGACACCTGTTCAAAATATACACTGCACAATTTACAGCTTCAGCCCAATAATCATTTGGCAAATGCTTTTCCTTCAACATGCTCCTCGCCATATCCATGATGGTCCTATTCTTCCTTTCAGCAACTCCATTTTGCTGCAGAGTGTACCTTGCTGTAAACTGTTTATGAATTCCATTTTCTCTACAAAAACGTAAAAACTCCTTGGAGATATACTCACCTCCTCTATCAGTTCTCAGAAATTTTATATGCAGCCTGCTTTGGTTTTCCACAAGTGCCTTGAAATTTCTAAATTTTTCAAACACTTCACTTTTGTTTTTAAGGAAATATACCCAAGTTTTTCTTGTAAAGTCATCAATGAATGTTAGGAAATATTGGCTGCCTGCTAATGATGGAGCTTGCATCGGTCCACATAAATCTGAGTGGATGATCTCTAAGGGTGCCTTTGCCCTTATGCTCTTCCCTGATGGAAAACTTTCTCTATGTTGTTTCCCCAAAATGCAACCTTCACAAAGGCTGTCCGGTTTCTCTATCAATGGTAGTCCTCTTACCATTCCTTTCCTACTCAACAAATTTAGACCTCCAAAATTGAGATGTCCAAATCTCAAGTGCCACAACCAATTTTCATCCTTTGGCACGCTTTGGAAAGCCTCTTGGGTGACTGCTGCAATTTCATTTTTGTTTTTCAAATCTGCCCTGATTCTGAGAGGGAACATCCTGTTCCTTGTCATCTTCACTTCAGCAATGCATCTTTTGCTGGGTGCTATATCCATGATGGTGCATACATCATTTTTAAAGAAAACATTGTACCCCTTATGGACAAGCTGTCCAATACTCAAGAGGTTACATCTCATTCCAGGGACATAGTAGACATCTGCTATGTTTTTCTTCTCACCCTTCTTTGTAAATATTTTTACCTCTCCTTTTCCCATAACAGAGATTTTACTATCAGTTCCTAGTGTAACTTCTGATTTCATATTCTGATCTATAGCAGAAAAGAGGGCTATGTTTCCTGTCATATGGTTGCTGCAACCTGAGTCTAAAAACCATATGTCTTCACTGTTTGTTTCAGCCATGTTACAAGCTAACAACACATTATCTTGACTGTTGTTTTCTCTAGTGACATTTGCATTTGATCTATTGTTCATATCATGCTGCTTTTTCCTACATTCACTGGCATAATGCCCATATTTTTTACAATAATAGCATTGGACATTGGATTTTTCATACCTTTGTCCTTGAGCGTGATGTTGTCCTCTTTGTTGGCTGCTGCCTTGGCCTTGGTTCTGATTTGGATTTCTGCCTCTTCCTTGAGCATTTGCTGGGCTGTTCCTTCCACCTCTGTTTTGAATTCTACCTCTTCCTCTCTTGTTTCCTCTGCCTTGACCTCTTCCTCTTACAAAGGACATTTGGGTCTTGAAGGCTTGCTCTAGAGATGAGTTCTCATTTCTACTCAACCTCTGCTCATGTGTTATCAGTGATGCATGAAGCTCATCAACTGAAAAGTTTGAGAGATCCTTTGTCTCCTCTATGGTGGTGACAATTGCATCAAACTTTGAGGGTAAGACCCTCAATATTTTCTCCACAATCCTCCTTTCTTCAATGGTTTCTCCATGAGTCCTCATCTGTGTGACCAAACCAATCACATGTGTGAAGAATGAGTCAATATTATCTGACTCCTTCATGCTCAGATTCTCAAAATCTTATCTCAACAATTGTAGTTTTGCTGTCTTCACTCTCTCCATGCCTTGATAGGTTGTCTTGAGGGTTTTCCATGCTTCATTTGCTATTTTAGCTGCTGCTAACCTAGGAAACACACTCTGGTCTACTGCTAGATACAACAACACACGGGCTTTTGAATCCTTCTTCCTATTGCTCTTCAGCAGATCTCTCTCTCCCTGAGTTAATGCATTGAACTCATTTTCATCTGCTGGTTCTTCAAAACCATCTTCAACTATTTCCCATAAATCTTGAGAGGCAAACAAGGCTCTCATAGTTATTTCCCAATAGTCATAGTTTTTCCCATTGAACTGTGGGAGCTGGGTATTAAACATACCCATACCAGTGCTTGTGCTGGCCATTCCTTGCATCTTTAGTTATGCTTCAATTTCTTGACTGTGTATTTTAAAACACTGACTGTCTCTTCAGCAATAACAAAAAAAAAAACTTTGAGGAATACCTGAATCTTTTGTTGACTGTGTCTTCACTCTGCTGGAGAAGATTTACTGCTGCAACAAAAGACTCCTCCCTTCAGCTTCTTGAACACCTTCAAAGAGCCTAAACCTGGCTCTGATACCACTGTTGGGGATTTTTCTGAGAAAATCCCAAAAACAAACAATTCAAACAAACTCCACAGAGGCAATGCTCTGTTTCTACCTTTCCAGGATCTTTTGTGCACAGGGAAGCTTTAAAAAAAATGATTGAGAACAGAGTTTTACATACCCAGAAAAGATTTCTATTCATTAAAACAAAATGCCTGTTACAAACTTCATCCTCTTTGATGAGAGGGATTCACCAAAAATACATTTAACAAAACTCTGTCTCCTCCTGAGAATTTACTGTGTTGGGTAAAATTCTCATTTACATTCACTACTGTGAAAAAAATTTTACTTACTGGTGTAAAAACCTTCTTTTACATACTGCTGTAAAAAAAAATTTACACATGCTTACAAAACAAATACGCTCCTCTGCTTTTCTTTTATGCATTGCTGTGCAAAATTAATTCCTTGCTTCATAAAAATTTCACGTTGCTCCCTGCTCTTTCGCGCCTGCCTCTCTCCCGTGTGCAACCAATACAACAACCAAAAAAAAATACGGAGCACGTCTCTTTTTCTTACTTGGCTCATTCTATCAAAAATGAACACACTCACGAAACATATACAAAAGCATTTTTTTTAAACATAGTTGACTTGCCCATACCTCCAGCATAAAAGAAACATTAAGTGCCGTAAAAAAACATAAATATCTACCTACGCATATGACAATTCATTAATAAAAGGTATGGTCAACGAAACTTAAGTTTTCACTCCACGCAACATTAACTGCAGGCTCGTATGCATCTTGGAACAATCGACGGCGGAGATCGATGGAGCAGATCGGACGGCGGACGGAGATATCGGGAGCCACTTTAATGTTGAACTTTACCTCCCGAAATATTACGTACGCTGACGTATGGGGTGGGACGCGTGCCCAAATTTTATTGCATCGGGTTCAATTAGCCGGAAAATGTCTTTGCCGGAAAGTGGTCCGAAAAATTTCAGGCTGGTTTGCTGAACGGTTTTGTGCTCCCGTCGTTGTGCTTGCTGAGTCGGCATCCGTCGCTGCCCACGTCCGCCTGCAGCCTGCAGTTGGAATTAACATTCCAACACAGCGAAAGCCGTGCGGAGCGACAGAATATCAGCTTTCTGGCTCAACCGACGGTTTCACAAGGAGCGAAGGCGCTTTGGACCGATCTTCAATTAGGGGATTAGTGGGATTAGTGGATGCAAGAAGCTGACAGATGGTTAACATGCTAACATAAATCCAGTTACACTAAACCATTCACGAGCTGAGAGGAAAGTTACACGACACCATTAACGAGCTGATAGGAAAATGGAAAATTATGCTACAGGACATAACATTTTATGTCATGGATTAATGTTAGCTACAAATCTAGTATTAATGGATATGAATGCTTTCCATTGTACTTTTATTATAAACTTTTATCAGTTTTGTGACATGAGCGTACAATAAGATCTCAATATATTCAGCCACCCAGTAAAATGCGTAACAATAAAAAATAAATAATTTTTAAAAATGATAATATTTTAAACTTCGGTTAAATGCATCCTTTACAAATAAGTCATAATAAATTAATGTCAGTCAAAGCGATATGCCATAATGGTGTAAGTTATATGCTAATAGATTACCAAATGGCATATGACATAAAATGAATTAATGTTATCATAAGACTTTCTTCCATAAAATGAATTAATGTTATCATAAAACTTTCTTCCAATTTATTATAGATAAGAGTTTGTAATGTGTTTTTCTTTTTTATCATAAATGTATTCTTTTAGCTTGGGTATTGTTTACGACAATTAGGTTCATCATTCCCAATCCTCTCGAAACTTGAAGACAAAGCTAGAGGCCGCCTCATTCCTATGTGATATGCATAATTTATGCATATGGTTGTAAGAATTCGGGAAGTTATTTCCAATATGGTTTCTCAAAGGAGGAAACTCGTTATGTACTAGTTTGGTTCTGTGTTTTTCGGTGTTCATTACTTGGTATGATAATTCAACAGATATGATAATTTTTCAATATGATTAATCTCACATACTTTTTCAATTATTGTTGACCTTTATCTAGTATTACCTTTTCAATTATTGCAAGTTATTTCCAATATGGTTTCCCAAAGGAGTAAACCTGGTTACGTTACTAGTTTGGTTCTAGGTTTTTCAGTGTTCATTTCTTGGTATGATAATTCAACGGATATGATTATTTTTCAATATGATTAATATCACATACTTTTTCAATTTTATTTTTCAATATGATTAAGCTCACATACTTTTTCAATTATGGTTGACCTTTATCTAGTATGATTGTAAGTTTCGTTTGCTCGCTTTCGCATTACACTCTTCCTTATTAGTCCCTGCCTGGGACTAATAGCGATCGATCGATCGTTGACCAGCGATTAATTAGCTTTGACCAAGTAAAATTTCCCGTACATGTCAGGTTTAAGACAATGTTTGAAATAAAATTTTCTGCTCAATAGATTTTTATCCAAAGTTTGTGTTTCGACCTCTTATTGCCGGCTGCACGGTATACTTTTCTGAAAACTTAGGCTAAAGAGTTTGGAGTGGCCTGTATACTTTTTTGAAAACTTAGGCTAAAGAGTTTCTGTGTACTTTTCTTAAAAGTTAGTTTGTCCTAAGTTTTCGCTGCCTGTTCTCCGTGTCATGCATGCAGTGTCCTGCATCCTGCAAGTGCCAGCTGTTTGCATATGCAGAGGCATCCACGGTGGTCTACAAATGCCTTGTCTGGAGTCCGGAGTAAGTTCAGAGCAGAGAGTGTCGAGCAGCTAATTCTCCGGAGTAAGTTCAGAGCAGAGAGTGTGGAGCAGCTAGTTTGAGATGCAGAGAACCTCGAGCGAAGCTTCACCTTTACAACTTGTAAGTTCCGAGAGAAGCATTCCCCATCTAATGTAATATTCACCATAAAAAAATGTTGAATTTCTACAAACGTTTAACATGGTTATTTGATGTGGAGTTGAACTGGCCGGCCAGTAACACTTGCAGCCAGACGCTCCATTGAATCTTTCCCCCCTCGAGCACGAGCTATTGCGGTATCTTCTCATCATTTTTTCATTGAATTTATACCTTTTTCCATTAAAAATAAAATTCGTTTGGTCAGAGGACCTGGAATACCAAAGGCATTGCACATTCGCTGAAATATTTTTATTTAATCGATACAAAAGATGATTCCCAGAGCATCTTACATCTATCTGTTCACGATCCTTTTTTTGGGTTGAAAATTTGCAGTTTTTAGCTTATTTTGGAATTTCAGAAAGCATTTATTTCGGTTTCTCAGATATGTTATTGGGAGTTCTTCTGGCTCATCTGGGTTTTTCAATCGTCTTCTTCGATACTGTTTTATATTTTGAAGTATTCTTTAAGATATATAATATGTGTTTTGGGGGAATAATTAATTCGTGTCTTTATCTCTGCATTGTGCTGATGGATGACTAAAAATGGAAGATCTATCGGAGAGATGGGCAAGGGACCTGGATTGTTTTCCAACATCGGGAAGAAGGCCAGAGGTAAGCAGCGATCGTATTTATGTGTTAATTTTTCAATGACATTAAAAGAAATCCTTTATCCTTTAGCCCTATTTCTTTTATTTCGCTGTCTCTATGATGTTTTAATAAATATGTGCCGAATAAGACAACCAGTCCATCCCTCCTTCACTTGCAAAGGAACGTCTATCAATTCAACTCTCCCATGCTTTTATATATTTAAAGACAAATTACTTTTAACTTTAAGAATCTAATAGCTACCCATTTCGAAGGGCAGAAGATCTCTTGCTACAAATTGCCACTTGTTGTCCTAGTTCTAACATATTATTAAATGAATTGATGGTGTTCCAAAGAAATCATCCTCCTGTCTCACATTTAGATCGTTTCACTCGTATATAAGTGGTTTCATTCTTAGTTGAGTCTGTTGAGTCAAACTCTCCTTGGCCTTGTTGACGAGCCTAGTTAACTAAGTCTTAAGTTTCCGCTCACCAGCAAACTCGTCAGCTGCAAGGCAGATTTGTCAGTACTTGCCAGTCAGATCCTTACTGG
Organism: Pinus tabuliformis; assembly: GCA_031772625.1. Taxonomy (NCBI): domain Eukaryota; kingdom Viridiplantae; phylum Streptophyta; class Pinopsida; order Pinales; family Pinaceae; genus Pinus; species Pinus tabuliformis. The sequence continues at coordinate 463,308,730 of CM062810.1, forward strand.
CGAGTAACTTGCGGGTAATTCGCTGCTGAGCTAATTACCAGAACAGTTAGGAATTAGGTTGGACACCTAATTTTCATTAGAGGTAACTGTAGGGTGAAATCTGTAGCACAATTATTATAAGCAGTTTATAGATTTGGCCTTGAATTATGTTTTAGAATATTATTGTGGCATCGGTTTTAAATAGTCTGTTATCTCTGACCGGTCATGAAGGTAACTTTTGTGATTTTCAACAGAAGATATGATTAACAACAAGATATACAACAAGATACTATGGATTTGGGGGTTCATAGAGAACATTCTGGTCTGTTTGTTTATCAGCACGAACTCTTACAGACATGAACACTGAATAATCCATTTCAGAAATATTCATTTGTTAATATGCAACAAAAGTGCTGAGAATATACACAGGTGAATCAGATTTTTGTTTATATCCATAGATCGGACACCAGTAATGTGCCCTTCATTAGGAGTATTGTATTTGACAATTGGGAGATATGTCATGACATGAATTTCAAGTATTTCATTAAGGCTAATCTTGTCTTACTCTGACAAACACTTGGACTCACTAGTTTCCGCACAATATCCCTGTACCTAGAAAAACATAATTGGAATACTTTTGAGAAGTGATTTTAGCATGATTGTCACTACTGTTGGAAAGTTTGCAGAAAACTTTGATCTTCAGTCTCGGGTATTATGCAAATTGTGTGCTGAGTTTGGAGATATTTTCCCATTACAGCAAGAGTGCTATGTTGAGAGAGCCTTTCTAGAGGATTTGCAATATCTCTGTACCCAAAAAAAACCATACTTGGAATACTTTTGAGACGTGGTTTTAGCGTGATTGTCACTACTGTTGGAAAGTTTGCAGGAAACCTTGATCTCCAGTCTGGGGTACTACGCAAATTGTCTGCTGAGTTTGGGGATATTTTCGTATTACAGCAAGAGTCTTATGTTGAGAGAGCCTTTCGAGAGGATTTGCCTTTTGAATCTCCAGATGTAGAGTCAGGGTCTGTAAGGCAGCAGCACACATGCTTGCATCAGAAATCTTGTTGCTATCAATAAGAAGTGGTTGTAACATTCCCAAATCTTCAGTGATCAAATGGAAAAGACACTTGGAGCTGCTGCTGGGATCGAAATAAACCTGATCTGTGCTTATTGAGGTGTTGGGCACATGATTTTGTTTGCCATTTGCTCAGGCGCAACGAGGAAAGTACCTTTAGCATGAACAAATGGGTATGACATCAAATGTTTGAAGTCTTTATAAGATCAAATTCATCCTATGCATGAATGTTATGTAATCCTGTGCTCAGGATACATCATAGCACAAGAAAATCTGGGATTTGTGTTTGCTGATCTAAATCTGGAGATTTTGAGTAGCAAGTATTGATCTGGGACCAAATTTCCCTCAAAGAAAACGAAGTACATGGAGCATAATAGGGGCCGATGGACATGCCCCTCTACCTCCAATTCTGAAACTCACCCAGTGCTCTCGGTGTAAAATTGTTCTTCACATGCGGAGACTCATTATCTAATTGCAACCCAGCTGTTTCACAAATCAGATTGAAAATAAGTTAGTTAAAAATTTAAGCTTCTTCCTGGACATTATGGAATCCTTGATTTGGATTCCTCTTGTATGTTCATTCTCAAGGTCAAACTCATGTGCTTATTCGCTCATTTCTCTGACTACTTCCTAAGAATTGAAACAACCGAAGAACTCATGTCCTTATCCCCCCATATATCTTATTGACCATTATTGTTATGTTCCAAGAATCGCAACACCCGGCAAGGAATTTTAGAGTGGAGATTTTTTAATCTCATAATAATGATAAATATAATGATACTAGAATCTTTAATTTACCATTAAGAAAAGAATTCGCCAACATATGCCAAAGATAAACCGTGTAGGAGAACATTGTCTTCTGCGTGATTATTGGTTTGAAAGACTAAAGGCCATGCATAACATAATTCTAATGTTCCTCTTCAATCTAAAGCGAAAGACGAGTATAAAATGGTTTTAATGTTTTTGGCTCATGCCATCTTTTAAAATATTATATTCATCAAATGAAATTCCAAATCGAAACCTTTTAAAATGTATATTGGAATGAGATGAACCAATTGTGGGTTAGTATTATCCGAATTTCTATATGCCAAACCTTTTTAAATGCAGGTTGGATTTATATATCATCATTCGAGGGAAATTTTAAAAGGCTTAGTTTAAAGAGAGGTAGAGAAGTACGGATTTTTGTAAATCTAAGTTATAGTTGTTAAATTTCAAAATTTTAGGTGTCTTAAACATTTTTGATGGCGCTGAATCCATTTCTACCATCAAAAGACACGATACAAACTGCCTTTACAAAAATTTTTGAAATTTTTTTACCCCTCTTGAGTCTCTTTAGAGGACTCCATTTTAAAATGGGTCTTCAATTTATAATTTGACATTACAAACAATGTTGTTTGTGATCACCATGACCTCATAGTGTTTTACACGACAGAGAGTATAGCTTCTGAAACTTTTTCCAGAATGGTAATTTTTTTGTTGGTTAAAGATTGCAGAAAGCATATTGAACATAGTCAATGAAAGCATATTGAACCTTATAAATTTGGATACAACTCTGGAATGGAAACCAGATAAACAGGATGATAACAATCTATTTTCACCACTCACCAACCAAAAGGTGACTGATGATTAATACCAACACTTCTATTCGTCGTGTGGTGATACTAACATAAGTGGAAATCAAATTTTACACAGTTTAAAATTATTTGAATTATAAAAAATAAATTATCGATAATTAAAATTTTAAATAAATAAATATAAAATATTTATTTTAAATTAAACAAGGAAAAAAGAAATATAGTAAATATTAATTATTTTTTATTTTTTATCATAATAATAAAATAGAGTAAATATTAATTAATTCTTATCCTTTACCATAATATTGTCATTATTTTATTTTTTAAATATGTATATTTTAAATTGTTATTTTTCATTATTAAAATGATGAAAATAATTTAATTAAGTTTTAGAAGTTTCAAAAAGACATGACATTTTTATTTGTACCACATTACTATTAGAGATGGACAACAGTAAAGATACTTATTAGAGAAATATTTTAGATTTCCGAAAGAAAGAATATGGTGCTACTATAATTGGCTGATATTAATTGATTATATCAAACATATCTTCAGTGTCATGTGGAGCACGATAGCACACAATGGCTAGAGTGGCATACTTTTTCACTAATTATCAAAATTTCTTCCATTATTGTAGTGTTGAATTCTTTCTATCCTACTATAGACTAGTTATGTATTTTCTTCAATTTTATTTCTTCGTACGAATAAGGTTTACATGTAGTGAAACCCTAACACTAAATTAATGTTGGTTTCCATTTTAACCTTTATAAATTAGGATCATTCAATTTTTATGTTTTTCTTATGTAGAGAGAGGGATCTTAAGTTATAATTTAGTTTACTAATCTTATTTTGTTTAGTTTACTAATCTTATTTTGTTTATGCGTACGAATGGGCCAATTTACCTGGAGATATGGTTGTCTTCAACATGTATCTAAACAATTTTATTTCTCAATATTTCCACATATTTCGCTTCCATGGTTTTACATTCAAATATTACTCTTCTTATTTTATATTACTAATGTTTTTATCTTGATATCCCCAGGTTGAGGAGGAAGGAAATTTATGTGCTCTTTATTAGATATTATTCTCTGTTGCAAGTCTTTTTTTTTTTGGTTTCCATAAATAGCCTCTTTTGACTCTTTACCTCGTACCTAAACATACTAATCCCCTATATTATTTTCAATCGTTACAGGTACGACTTGAGGAAATAAAAGAATTTTGCTTCCGTTGTACCAAAGACATTCAACTTAATTCCTAAATTGACTTTCTCTTCCTTAGTTTACACGTCATACATTTCTCAATTCACCCCAAACTTTGTGTGAAGTTATCCTAACGTGAAGATAAAAGTGATTTGTTCATGATATCCTGAAATAGGGTTTTTGCTAGACTTCTAACCCTCCCATGGATACCATGTGTGTAAAACGATTATGAGCCTTAACAAATGGCATATTATATGGTTAGGCAGGGACTACCGGCTGCATGCAGCACTTGTTTGTTGTAGCTTTCCATGGTAGAATGATGGTTAAGGGTGTATTTTCCTTGGAGGGTGGTTCCATGGCGGCTTCATCATATTGACTAATGCTTTATTAGGTGTGGTTTATTATGTTTATTGATAAGGGGATTTTAAATTATGAAAAATGGAATTATTATAATGTAGGTATTGTGGGGTGGGATGTGGCGCAATTAGGTTATATAGATATTGGGTGTATAAAAGAGGTATTTTGTAAAAATAAGGAATATTTATTAGAAAGAGGTTATTTTTTTATTAAAAAGATGTATTGGGATGGGGTTCAACAAAAGGATTTTGGGATATTTTTGTATCAATATATAGTGAGTTTGAGGTATTATTTAATATCTTATAAACACATGAACTATGGCATAGGTTGACTAAGTGAAGACTCTATGGGTGGTTAAAGTCATTGGTCTCAGTCCCTTCGCATAAGTATTCAACAAGAAAAATAGCATCAACATGGATTGACATGTTGATGGTGAAATTCCATGGGTTTCATTTGTTAGTTTTCTCCCATTTTGCCACTGGTCCCCATTAATTTTACTCTTCTAAAGTAAGGAATCATGGCCCGTGGCAGTCCAAGGGGTCAACATGGTCAATGAAGGAAACCTATCACCATGCTTAGAAAGGAGATGAATCTTCTATGAAGGTGTTCTTGACACATAATCCACCTGAAACAATATTAGAATGCGGGTTTGCTCTAAATGTTGAAATTAATGAATAAATAACACCATGGGTTCATAATATATGTAATACAAGGAGTAAGGTTACCAAGTATTTCAAAATGATAGATTTGTATTGGAAAATTAAAACTATTATAAGTAAGGTTTTAGTGGAGCATCATGAAGCATATCAAGATATATGATCTAACTAGATGAGCTACATCTTTAGATAAAGGTAGTAGACCAAAAATTTTTGGTGATGGAAAAGAGGACTCAAGTCTATATTTCATAGAACATGAGGGTGCTTATGGAAAGGCTAATTATGGCACTATTCACATACCCTTTTATTGAAATTTAGCAGTATTACACAAGTTATTGAAATTCTTGTTTTTTAATTAGGGTAGAAGCATTCTTGCTTCAACAGTATTATTTTATTTATCTTGATTGCTTCAATCATAGGATTAGTTTCTTTCTGCATGGTATCTAGAGTAGTTATTTCCTTTAGGTAAAAATGGACAAACACCTTCTCCTCTATTGTTGGCTTGGTTTCCTGAACAATAAACTAGCATCTTTAACTCTCGCATAGTTTTTCTTTAGTTTCATGCAAAAATATGGGATATCTTAAAAAATGTTAAAGATTTGTTATTACAATATTATATAGGAATTAAGTAATGTTGTCTTTATGCTATATTTTTTGGCTATATATATATATAGATAAATTAGAGAGTTTTTTGAAATAAGTAAGCCATCTATGTACCTATTCAATTATAATAATCATTATCCTTATTCATTCTAACAGTATTATTTTTATGGTAAAATGTCCTTATAAATTCAAGAAGCAACTATATTTTCTAAAGAAAAAAAGTCCCCAATAGAAACACCACTTTTAATAATGACCAAAGAGAAGCTCTGATAATTAAATCTGAAGGATCATTTACACTAACTTTATGTATTGCCATAACATCTTGGAAGAGGTGACTTCATTCAAATATATCTGAATTGTATCCATTAGAAGCTGAGTTAAATATACATCCAAGAAAATGATAAATGGAGGGTAGAAGGCTTGTTATGGACTTGAAGAAAAATATAAATTAGTAATGCTTTGGCTTTGGAATAAGAGTAAACTCCACTTTGATAATCTTGTCACTCATATCATCTTATATATTTGTGAAGTTGGAAATTATCATTTATAGAGAATCATGAAGAATGATAGAGAAAATCCAAAAGCATTTTATAACTCATAATAATAATATTAAAATTAAAAGAAATGAATCTTATCCTATCATCCTCATATGAGCAAGTATTTACCCCATTTAGAGGATGACAATGACTAGGTAGTTAATGAACCAGAAGAAGATAAATGACATGAAAGGGAAGAGGCCAGGTCTTAAGGTTGCATCAAAATCTAGTCAAAACCACTTGTGTTCATGTGTTTTCATGTCACACATCAAATAGAGTGATTTTGAAACTACAAGATTTTAGTTAGTTTTAATGTTACAAATCTTCTTTACCCAATACTATCAATAATTATTTATCTTTTTAACAGAGAAAGAAAATAAAATATACGAAAAAGAAAGGAATTACTCATGTTCATCCTTTAAACTTATATCCCTATGTCTCAACTACACTCAACCCTTTACAAAATCCTAAAACAAAGGTCATTCACCTAAGATATTGCAAATTTTCATACCACCTTGCCGAAGTGACATTTGAAAGGTATTGGTTGGACACATATGACTAAGCAATGACTTAGAATGATGATTGGGCAGTGAGATGAAAATAAAAAACTACTCTATCCATAAGTTATGCAAGGTCTTGTGACTTTTTATACTTCATACACAAGTAATATGAGGCATCCATTTCTTTATACATTGTTATAAATTCTCTTCCATTATGCATGTGTGATACATAGGGGGGGATTTATAAATGAAAAGGTCAAGATTCACATGGAACAAATCAACAATTGTTAATCCACTTTGCACATATCAATGAATGTTGAGTTGCAAACTTTCATAGGCCATAACTTGAGTTCTCATTGTCCAATTTTGGAAAAGGAGAGCTCGTTTAAAAGCTATAAGCATAAAGAAAACTTTGGAATCTATTTTCATAGCTAAAATGATCAATGTAATCTTAGAAAATTAATAAATAATCTAAAACATTTTTTGGGCCTATAAACAAATTGTTTTTGAAAATAATTTATCAAAAAGAAATATGGAATATCTGAAGTGGGACCCATCTTGGAGGATGAATTCTTAACTTCATATTTTTAAATTGTATCTTCATTCAATTAATGCAAAGAGAAAAAACATATCCATGAGGATATTTTAAAGGTAAATTAAAGAATTAAAAGAGAGAAAATCACAATGAGAAAGTAATTGTTTTTGGGATTTTTTGTTAAGATAAATTTATTTTTGGAAAAAAAATTTGAAACAATCTACTCAACTTCACCTCTCATACATTCTGACACATTTATTTTTCTCCTAAAATTTCCATGTATGCTCAACAATAGGTATCTGGATTTGATTATGTCTTTTCCTTTCTTCCAAACATTTTATAATGTCCCTCGAGTTAACTTAACATTTCTTAAAAATATTAAGAAAAAGAAGAAAAATATTAAAATATAGAAAATACACATCATTGAGGTCTACCCGCATATAACATCATGATTTTTTTTTTCTTAAAAACAAAGAACATTCCAATTCTCTTATCACTGCTTCTAACCTACATGTCACGTGTTTTTTCGAATCATAAAATTTCCTTCGAGAACAGCCATCCAAATCAAGCTAAGCACGTCCTTATGTTAAATACTTTGTTCTGATTTTTTTTTCTTTTATTTTTGCATTTCTTAATATAGAAATCTATTTTATGGAATATTAGCCCCCATCTCCCCTTCAAAAATAAATAAATAAATAAATATATATATATATATATATATATATATATATATATATATATATATATATAACTCGTCTTATATACAATATAACATCCACATATTTATGGTTGTATGCACCGCAAGGGTTTAGTTACCCTAGTCGACATATTTGTATTCTTATCATGGAACAATATAATAATTTTGACTTTAAACGGGATTTATTTGGGTTGCATAAGGAGATCTCCACATATATAAGGACCATATATCTGAATATATTTGTGTGTAGTCATGTCTGTCAACTTTATTTGACTTTCCTTTTGGTAAGGTTATTATATATGTTTTTCGAAACTACTAGTTATTTTGATAATGCACCACGTGGAAACTTGAACCGTTGTGGAGGCATCTAAACTCTTGGGTCCATGTGATTTTTCGTATAGATGGAAGTATGGTCACTTGCAACTCTACCTATTGACGTGTATCCATATAGAAGGTTCGAATGTCACAGGTTTTTCCTATTCGTAATGTTATTATATATGTTTTTCGAAGCTACTAGTTATTTTGATAATGCACCACGTGGAAACTTGAACCGGTGTGGAGGCATCCAAGCTCTTGGGTCCATTTGATTTTTCATATAGATGGAAGTATGGTCACTTGCAACTCTAACTATTGACATGTATTCATATAGAAGGTTCCAATGTCACAGTTTTTTGATCGACAGTGAAGGCATTTTGGTGTTAATCTGGAGTAACTACCCCTACGAACTCTGCCATTTCAACTTCATTTGCACATTCATTATTGGGGAACAAGACTCTGCAACTAGGTTTGGACTATCATCATAACCTAGATTGTTTTCTTCATTCGAGGCTCGACTCTGCTTCCCTGGATTATTCTAAGCTCGAATTACTTTGGTGAAGAGTTTGCTCACGGCTCATGCGAGAATTTGTTTTCTCTCAACTCAATGTATAACCCTATATGTAACTCTTGTGTCAATTTTCTTGAAAAATGTATTCTTATAATTATTTTGCTCGATTATAACTTTTCTTTCACAGTAAACTCCATAATTTGTCTCTTGGTTCAGATAATGCTTATTCTAGTTTCTTTTCCAGGTGAAACCACGGTGTTCACGCATTACAAGGTGTTGGTAGGAATTCACACAAATATGTGCATGCCAAGTAAACTTATCGAAACCCTAACTTTATAAATATTAAAGGGCCTTAGCTTCCTAGAATTTGTTTTTTCATGATATCTCCGTATTGGAACCTAAATTGTGTTGTTCTCTGCACTTAGGGCTAAGTTATGGAACTTTGAACCCTCGCTAATGAGAGGTAAATTCCTCTACCATCTTTACCCCTTTAGCTTCCTAGAATTTGTTTTTTCATGATATCTCCGTATTGGAACCTAAATTGTGTTGTTCTCTGCACTTAGGGCTAAGTTATGGAACTTTGAACCCTCGCTAATGAGAGGTAAATTCCTCTACCATCTTTAACCCTACCCTTCCATATTTTTTTAAAAGAAATTACACCAGACTATTTCCAGAACTTTTAGCCCCGTTATTGCATGTCTTACAGGTTCATCTACACTTATGGGCACCCTTGGCAAGATTCGCTCTCATCTTAGACTCTCTCAAGTTTATACTTCGTGCTTTTAAATTTTCCAAGTTCTTACAAAATATTTGTTTTATGACCAGGTATTCATCCTTGTGAGACTGAGACCCTTACAAGGTTTTTGGGGTTAGGGTTTTGAAAACAAGACAAGAAACTTGCATCAGCTAGTTTGTTATGTTTCTTGATGCTCTGACAAATATTTATTTAGACATCAAAATATATATATATATATATATATATATATATATATATATATATATTTTGCCAGTTTGACCCTGGTGGCTATAATTTTGGCCTTAATAATTAATTTAAAATATTTAGAGACCATTCTAGTTTCCTGAACGGAGAATGTAGACAATATTATTATACAATTTATCTTGTATTCAGTTTGAATACCTGGCAGTGACTATGTAGTTTGTTTCCATGCTACCTTTTCTGGGCGAACATTTAAAATATAATTCTATATACGAAGATTGGTTGCTAAATACAAACCCTCTGGTTTCATTATTTTTCTTCATTCTTATATAAGTATATACCAGTCATTGTAATAATGCTCGCAGCCTATCTGCTTTTTTGTAAAATATCAAGTTTGTGCAACATGTAGTATATTCTACGCATTCATTTCCTCACTAAAGATTTTTGGGTGTATTTGTATAAATATTCTTATAGGGTTGTCTTAACTTATCAATTATGATTATCTCGTCTTTTTCTAAAGATATAGTTACAATTGTTTTCTTATTTACTTCTAAAACTTTGAAAATTGATAATTTTTTCGTATCTATCCTGTATAGTATCTTCGAGATTCTTTAGATATTTTCTAGGTATATATTTATCCCATTATATGAAATAATATATAAAATCCTATCCCAGAACTCTGACGAAACCTTTCCTGATGCCAAATGTCTACGCAGCTTAGTTTTCTCAAGGATTCTATTTTTCTGGGGTATGTAGGAAGATCTCCTGCCTCCTTCAAATAATGAACAAGTAACTTGGGCCAGTTGTTTAAAAATATTTCAAAATTTATATAGTTATTTTATCTTGATATTAATACCATTACCTTCTACAATAGGAAGAGGATTGTACCGATAAGGTCGGTTCTATAATTCTTAGCTATGTTAAATTCATCATATTATTTTTAACTGTGTTGGCATTTATTTTCTGCCCAAGCCATTTCTTATTTTCAAAAATGTTGTGTGTCAGTTTTTACCCTAACCTGTTACCAACGATTTCGGAAAAGGTAAGAATTATCATGCATTTGCAGCTTCTAACTATAACAAGTTACGAGAATTATATATATATATCTATATATATAGATATATATATTGATAAATATATATAAGACTGATACAGCTATAATATTATAAATAAATTCTCAAAAAATGTAAATCTCATTTCATTGTTTAGCTTTCTAATATCAGTCTGCACCATGTTCCATACATAGTCAATCAACATAAAATTATGAACAGCTAAATACTTACCTGAAGCTTCCTATAAATTAATGGCTTTTGCATTTCTTCCCAATCATCAACGAGCTTTTACAGCTAGTTCTCTCTGAGCACGGCTTTTTTTAAGAAAAGACTTGAAGGGTTTTTCTTACTATTCACCTCATAGCATCTTCAGTTCAAACCAATCTTTCTCTTCTACTCGTTATATTTCTCAATTTAGTTGTATTTATCTCCCACATTACTCCCTATACAATTTCACTTCATGACATCTTTCTCCACTCATAAAAATTTATTGGTGATTTGTCTCTACCAAAATTATCTCGCAAAATAATAATTATTCTTTTTTTTTTTCCTTCCCCTTCTAGGCCTAATGTATTTCTTTTGTGATAGATAGTAGTTAAATTGTTTTGTGATAGATAGTAGTTAAACCTCACAGGACAGTCTTTAGCACATTTCTAGAAATGTTAACACATCCAAAATAATTTCTTCTTCCATTAATTAAAATAAATATTTATTAAATAATTTCTTCTTCCATTAATTAAAATAAATATTTATTGTGACATATAGTAGTTAAATTGTTTTGTGACATATAGTAGTTAAACCTCACATGACAGTCTTTAACACATTTCCAAGAATGTTAACACATCTAAAATAATTTCTTCTTCCATTAATTAAAATAAATATTCACATCAACATGTCATATCATTAGGCCTTTTAGATTTCCTAACCAATGAAAAACTTATAAGTAATTATCGATGGCTATTGCACATTTCATGTTTTATTTCTATTCCAAGGAGAGAAGATCCGTACTTGAAATGAAGAAAATGTAGTTTAATTATGGTTAATATATTTTTCATGTGAAAGTTTGTTTCAATTTTTTTAGACAATGTTAAACTTGTCACATTGGGATATTATTGTTAATTTTTCCTATAAAGAACTATTTAAGTTTCGTGCTGCAAACATCATTCTATATGGTGATGTATCATTGGATTTTTGTGCAATTGAATCTTTACAAACTCATTTGATTCTAATGTATGATTTCCTTTAAAGTTCTTTGAAGACTTATCCATGTTTTTTTTTCAATCTTGCAAAGTTATATGGGTTTTGGATTCACATTATTTTGAAGGGGGAGGAATATTTGTTAAAGACAAACCGTATTACATTTAAAAAACTATATTTTCATATCCATTTATTGAGTGATTAATGATTAATTCTAGTGCAAAAGAGCTTTTCTTGGAAAACTTGTTTGGGTCTGCTATTTATCATTCACCCATTGGATTCATCAAAAGACCTATAAAATAATCTTCCCACTATAAAGATAAGAGTATAACCTTTATGAAAACGAGGGGAGTCTTTCTTGTTCCCCACAAAATTTCCTCTCAATAAAAGTCAATTTCCTTTGATACGAAAAAAGAAAAAGCAATAGTGATTGATCCAAAATTGACATAAAGGCGTCAAATCTTAGCTAAATAATTAAGATATTCACCAAGAGTTGACTTTTCATAATAAAATAGTATTAAAACAAATTATTATATTTAAACTTAGGAAAATTTGTTATCAAATAAAAATAATAATAATAATTAAATTGTAATTTATAAATTAACAATATCTCTTTATTTTAATTAATATATGAAAATTATTAAAAGAGAAAACAAATTTCCATACACTTCCTAATGAAAAAGTCGTGGACAAATCATATTATGTCATGCATCAAAAGTATTTGTTATCGTTGTCATACTACTTGATTTGAATATAAAACTACCTTTTATTAATATGCACTACATACATTCATATTAAATTTCCATTTTAAAATCTTTGCCATAGTCGAAACCTTCTTAATATATTTATAAAAATATTTGTTATACTACATATTTAAAAATATTTGTTATACTACATATTTAAAATTGTTTTTTCCTTTTAGTTATATAAATAAATTTTAAAACAAAGTGAATATTTCTTTTTTAAATTCAATAAATCCCTATTAATTTCAATAATATTCACAGACATCATTAGCATGATATACTTTTATCTTAAATCTGTATAACATCTAAAGGAAAACAAAAACAAAAAATTATATTTTATATTATTTAAAAAGTTACTAGTTAAATATTTTATTTTTACGATTCATCTAACGTATATAAGCTTATAGTTTAAAATGAAAAACAGTTGATTACATGGCATCACTGGAGAGCGATGGGTGATCGGGAGCTTTTTCAGGGTGTTTTTCTTCGATTGGAGTTAACGTGCATTCTCTAGTTTAATTTTTTATTTTTTAATTAAATGATATAGGGTTTATTTAACGATTACGGCTATAAAAAATATAGGTGTGGAAGATCGTGGGTTTTTGAATCAATAGTTTTTTTTTTTTTTCCTTTCAACCATTTAACTAATATGTATTAAAAAATTAAAATTAATTGATTTATGTATTATTTGACAACAAAATTAAATTAAATTAATTATAATCATAGATAATTTTTTGGCCAGATATTAAGACAGTGTGAATTATGTGGTTTAAGGTTCAAGTCCTCTTGATTCTATTTATCTAAATTTTTAGGGTAGTGATCCAAATAACCTTGTGTCATGTGAGTACAAACCACTCAACCTATCAATTAATTTACATAAAAATAATAATAATAATAAATGAGTAACTTTAATTTTATTATATTTTAATTAAATGAAATGTGTAATTTGACCTCATGTCATGTGAGTACAAACCACTCAACCTATCAATTCATTTACATAAAAAAAATAATAAATGAGTATTTTTAATTTTATTATATTTTAATTAAATGAAATGTATAAATTTTTAACATCTAAAATACAGAATTTTATAAACTTTTCAATTTTGTTTTTTTATTAATGGTACAGACAAATGATACATCAATATGACATAATTATTGTGTGACTTTTGCATTTTTATTTGTCTTTTTTACTAATTTGGATCTTATTATGTTTTCTGTTTGAATTTCATATTTATTAGCTTTTGCATCATAGGGGACTATAACACTTGTTTTGTGGTGAAAGTGTGTCAACTCTTCATTATATTGCTCATTTTTTGCAATTTTAACTCAAATTTCGAAAAAATGTTAATATACTTATTTTTGCATAAATCCAAAAATAATTTCCTAATTTTTGGAGATCTTATTTATAATTTTCCATTGGCTGAAGGAGCCTTGATGTGACATAATGCCCCTACTAGAGGATATTTTATTTCTGTATTTGTCGATTCTTGACAAATAATTTTAATATAAAAAATGTTATTTCTGTGAATGGCCATTCCATTGTTGAGTGCTCTAACACTAACACTATTTTTTTGCCCATTGAAACTCACAGGGTTCTAGGTATGTTATGTAAGGGAGGCGAGGGGCATGGACAATTGAACAAATCTCCATAATTTTGCTGAGTGCGGTGGTATGAAGGAATAAATGAAGGGGTTGGGGGAAGGGGTGATGAACAAATCACCATTTAAAACATTGTGTGGATTGTGGTGGTGCATAAGAAGAAGAAAGATAGGGGTGGGGGCGATGTGATGAACAAATCACCATTTAAAACATTGTGTGGAGTGTCGTGGTGCATGGAAAGAAGAATATGTCTTCCTCTAGACCTTCACATTCCTCACAAGTAACAATTCCTTGCACCATATAAAAATTTTAAATTTTAATCCGAGATGAACCATTAGAACAAATAAATTTATCAAGCAGGCATACAATATTCCCCATCAATAATGGAAATTTATGTGAGGGGACTACGATGTTCTTTGTAATTGACAATGTTGTGTATTCTAATGTATTTTAATATTAGCATGTGCTAATTTTATGCGAGAGGACAAGGATGTTCTTTGGAGATGACAATGTTGCCTATTATTCTCTGCATGTTAAAGATTTGAGCTCCAAACAACAAATGAATGGAAAAACAAGTTTGAATAATTAGATCTAGGAGATGTAAGGCATGATTTAAGAAAACATAATCGACATCATTGGCCTTCCTAGCATCATTCTAAAGTAACCTTTCTATATTTTCTTGCTATTTTAACAATTTTTTTCCACATACGTTGTTAATTCACGTGAGACAAAGTAATTAACTAGCCAATAAATTCACGTACAACACCAAATTTTCTTAGAATGTTACAATAATGTTGGGTTTAAGAAAACGAAAACTCTAAAAAAAACAGTTTAATTATGTGAAGATGCAAAATAAGAACCACATCCACATACTTGTTCTCTACATCATTGCATACTCATTCTTTGTACCTCCGCTCATATACCCACCTTCCATGATGCTATTGAGAACATTGCACAAATTTATATGATGTTTCATTAGAAGGTATTTTTACACATGTAATTTGTGTGCAATCATAAACGCATCCTCATCTTCATATGGTAGCATTTTGAACCTGGAAATGATAGTGAGGCCTATTCCTTATTTTACAACCAAAATCAATTGCCCTATTGCTTACAAATCATTCACATACATGGATTATATAGTCAAGAGAATCCATCACAAGACACATAGTCCTAGTAGCCTTGAAGAGTTTGTCAACATCTCCATCTACCCCATTCATAAGATGAATCTTGACAGCAATGAAATGAAGTTGCATAAATAATATCTTTACATGTACCTAACCTTAAATCAATAGGGTTAAAAATATATATTGTATCAATCTATGATTGTTGCAAGAGTAATGAATTGTCACGGAGTGACATGTATGAAAAAATGCATGTTTTGGTCACATCCCCTTCTGATAAGTTGCAAAAAAATCAGAAATGATTATAATAGAACCCTTTGTTTTAAATACAAAATTGCATCACTAGTAGATCACTAAAAGGAACATAACTTATAATTAAAAAAACAAAAGCTGCATTTCTCTTATTAACTTGTTAAAAGACATTATATGTGTAACATGTATGTTTAACATTCATTCCTGGGTCATGGAACTCACTGAAATTGTATTTTCTATAATAAATGGTTCCATGTTACATTAATTTGAATGTGAGTCATTGCATGTTTGGTGTATAGATTAAAAATGGTGGCAGCTCGCCTGCTACATTCAACTAGTATAGCTTAACTTATGTTTATTCCTTCCCAACATTAATATAAATATTCAAACCTATACTAAAGCCCCATTGCAAGGTAACTTCTAATACTTTTTCTAGTGGTGAATCACACCTTTTATTAATGGGGTTGTCAAACCTAACATACATTCCTCCCTAACCTTCTTTCACACCACGTATGGGGTTGTTGTTTTGGTTTTATTATCATTGTTATCGTTATAATATCTTATTATTTTTTGAACTGTATACTCTCTAAATATTTTTTTATCATTACACCACTGCACAAAATCCATATTGTAGTGTGTCAAACTCTCTTGAGCTCCAGTTGTCCGCTTCGATGATTACTACGAGGTGACCCAAACCTAACAATTTAGTTGATTATTACGAAGGTGAAATCCTCATCATACATATGTCTTGTTGCAAATCTTATGGTCACGATTTTTTGGGCTTGGTTCTAGGGTAACCACCTCTAGGGTTCACCCTCTATATTTCTCACTAGACATTTCAACAATTGGAGTAAATATATGCATTGGCTCCACCCTAGGGTTCGTTTTAGTTTTCCTTTAGCGTAGTCATTTTATTGCAACCCAAAATTGCTAACTCAATGTTTAATTAGGGATTTCCTTGACTAAAATCCTTCGTGAGGTAGTTTTTCTTTTGGGTGAGGATTTATTTTCAATTTTTTTATTTTTCTTTTGTTATCATGTTCATCCTTTTAATATTTCCCTTATTTCTTAGGCTCTCATTCTATTCAGGGTATTCCACCCATGCTCTAAATGTTGGATAGTAACAAAACTTCGTAGAAATGTCCACTCTAGCCACTCTCGCATTATAGTTATATCCTTTCTGGTGATTCCCAAACATTATTAAGAGTATCTCTTCTGTCAAATAAATTAAGTATTGGTTGGAAGCATTTTTCTTTCTTTGAGTTTTAATGAAAATTTTTATTATGCTTGTTAGGATATTATTCAAGCGGCTTGGGCAGGCTTGACACCCCTCATTACATATATTTCTCTCAATCGTATACACACTCAATTATTATAAATTTGTTCGTTTCCATTTTTTTCGTCTCCTGTGGGGGGGTTCCTTCTCCGTGGATCATTAAATTAATACTAACAAGTTATCTCCACTTTGGTTCCTGACTCTCTACAAGACCTTTGGAGACTCGCGTAAGATGCCTTGCTCAAGAATTCTTTTTTGTTTATTCTTTTCGGCAATAGGTCGAATTTCAGGTTCCAAATTTGTTTATTTTTGAAACTTAATTTTTTTTATAGATCCTCAACAACAGATGGTTGAAGATCAATTTCTTTTCTAGAGACAACATGTAGTTTTCTTGTGTAATTTGTTTATCATTTCAAGAGGATCTAACTGTTAGGATTTATCCCCTTATTCCTCACTTTATTTATTGGACTATGACCTACCTTCAGCCATGCAATTTTATACATATTTTAACATGGGAACTAAGTATTTTTATGTTAAAATTTCACAATTTCACATCTTCCTTCTAAATGCAGTCTAAAACTGTTGATTCTGCATACTGTACATTTCATGGACTCTAATATCTTTGTTTCCCATAATAGTATATCACTTTACAATGTTACTAGCATTCTACAGAGGTAAAATATTTTTGAATATTTCAGCATTTTGATTTATTACATATTGGTTACTATTTCTAGTATAGATAATATATTCCCCTTGTAATATGAGTGATAATTTCTTAGAAAATATGTTTATTTTTAATTTATGCTACTCATCAATTTTACAGTTATTTCAACTATCATGCGCAAGATTTAGAAACATCTCTTTTCCAAGTAATTATAGTCTGTGTTGGCCTTTCAATCTAGAACCTCTCGTCAGGCCTGTGTTGGCACTTGTTAGGGTTTCTTTTATTATGGATTGTATATTTTTCCTAATACTAGTGAATATGCTGAACATTTAGAAGTGTCTAAAATAACAGTAAATAAGTAATCCTAGTTCCTTTATTTGATTAAAGTACAAGGTAGTTACTCCTTTTATATATCTTCCTAATTGTATCTATGTATGAAGAAGGTTAATATTACTACTCCAATTATAGTCTTACAGAAACATATATTAATAAACCAAATTTTGACTTATTCTATAACAATGTTAAACTTACCAACCAGAATTAATTTCTACATACATTTAATAATCTTTGAGCAATGTATTTGTTGGTTCATGTTCTTTCACTCTTTCTCTTAAACTCAAGCGCATGTACATGCAGACCCTCCATTACACACTATTCTAGGAATACAGGGATCAGGGACTTATCTCTATATTCTAGGGAATATTCTAAGGGATTCCTCATACCACCTAGCCATAAGCTAGTTTCTTTCCTAGTTATCTCCGAGATGTTTTCACTAGTACAAAATGGCTAATTAGTTACTAAAAAAACGACTAAAATTTGCATATAAATGAATATTTTTTAGTCTGTGACTAGTAGTAGCTAATTTACAGTATCTTATAATGCGACCAACTTTTAGTCGTTTTTAGCATAGTCATTAATTGATTGTCTCAATTTTATCATCTAGCAGTATAGTTAGTCATAAATTTGGTCATTAATTTGGTTATTGATTTAGTCATTAATTGCCACAATTAATAACCAAATATAGAACAAAATATATTACTATATGATCATCTGAGAGAAGAAATTAATGACCAAAGAAATATGACCAAAATGTTGGTCGTGTTATAAGATATTGTAAATTAGGTACTAATAGTCATATATATGCAAATTTTAGTCGTCATTTGAAACCAAGTAATGACCAAATAAATATGACTAAATTTTTCTCGTGTTATAAGATATTGTATATTAGCTACTAATAGTCATATATATGAAAAATTTAGTTGTCATTTGTAATGAAAATTTAATCATTTGCAGTAGTCATTTATATTTTTTTGGTAGTTTCATATTCATCATATAAACGACTAATTTAATAGTTTATATTCATTTCATTTATTTTCATTAATAATCATTATAAATGACTAATTTAGTAGTATATTCATTTTATTTGTGTTCATTATTAATCAACATAGATTAATTAGTATGATTTTGTGACTAAATTAAAAAAATATCATACAATGTGAATTGGTTCGTCTAATATGAAAATTCAAAATTACATATGTTAATTAAAATACTAAACAATATCAAGTGCAACTATAAATAATTTCAACCACAGAAATTATATTATATGAAATGTCGAGTATTACAATATGACTTTCCAACTTAACATTGGCTGGACTACAATTTACACATGAAATGTTGTTTCATCACTATAAAACATTATCATTGTGTTATCAAGTCATTATAGGTGAATTCACCAACTATGAAGAATTGAATATCAGTCTCTATGTGTGTGTCTTATGCGAGATATTGGCTTTAAGGGTACTGCTAGACTAGTTCTCTTCTCTCTCTTTTTGCATTTGTCGCTCTAGTGTTAGTGTCCTCCTCTTTCTTCAAATCCTGTTGCTTACCATCAATACTGAGTTTCTTTCCTAAAAAAAAAAGAACCTAGAATGTAGAGTGTAAAACATGAAAGATGATGAACACTAGAATATAAATGAAAGTAGACTATAATGTTTATATTACATATACCTCAACATCAACACTGTTAAAGCCATTCTTTCCCATAAGAGGAAGAAACTTGATCAATTTTTCTTGAGTTGAGCAATAGTGTCCACTATGTGGCCAGATGACCTCTATAAACAAATTAAAGTCACTATAGAAAAGAACACCTCAGTAACTTAGTATTAAACCTTTGGGGAAATCTTAGGAAAAATCATGCCAACTAAGTTACATGCTAAAAAGATCAAGCTGTAAATAAATTGTTATAACAAATAATTTGAAGTGTGATGTCTAATCCCTGTCATTTTATTTCCAACAACAATTTTTTGTCCAATGCATGAACTTGGTCAAGTATATAAACAACATGTTCTCAAATAACAACGTGAAAGTAAACTTTTCTAATAATCATGAAAATCTTTCAATACAAAACAATTAAAAGGATTTCAATGAATATCTTGTAATATTAATTTCATCTTCAAGCTTTGGTTGTTGTTTAAACAAACATAATACCAAGTACTTTGAATTTCATAGTTAAAATGCAAATAAAAATCGAAATAAGCATCCAAAATACAATCAAACAATAAAGATAGGATATCATGGAATGGACATTGCAACTATAAAAAATTTGTTTACCTGTCCATTGATATCTTATCATGCATTCCTAAAACATTTACGTGCCCAAAATAACCATGAGGTGAAAGAATGACAACATTAAAAACCATAGGAATACTTACTAGAAACATTTCCGAAGCCAATGGCTGAAGTGCCTAAAGAATCTCCAACAACAAATGAATCATATCCAAGACATGTTCTCTATATTGTCTCCCCATCCTTTTTCCAATCACATTTGATGTAACCTGCCCACACCAGAGTCAAGTAACAATTAAATGAAGGAATTGACATTTGTTTTTATCTTTTATATGTATAAACATTGAATATAATTTGTTTTGGTAACATATTAATTTGTGTTTAAAGCCTTCTTGTCATGGGAATGTATCAATCAAGTAGAACATCTGAAAAAATGACCAAAATGAGGTCCTCTAACAATTTCTACAATACCAACCTTTGTCTTGTTGTGATATCTTGGATAGGAAAAAAGCATATCTGAAAATGAAAAAGTCATATATTACTTATGTTCAAACTATGTATATGGTGTATTCTTAGGTAACTTTTTAAGATGTCCCTCTACCTTTACCAAAGTGGATTGTAGCTTGGTTAAACTCTTTATCCTTTCATTCAACATAAATTTCTACAAGATAAATATCACACATTATTCTTTCCCATTTCTCAACATGCTATATATGATAAATTTAAAGTCACATAAAAGCAAGAGAAAACTATTTTCTAACCAAAACAAATAAACAAACAATGCCTCTAATAAAACTTCACACCTCAGAAATTACTCTACCACGTGCTCAGACTAAAAGTGACATTATTTGAATCATCTTTAGGTCACATTTAATGGGATATTCGTATTTTTACCATGATTTCAATTTGGTGTTAAAATAAATATATAAATCGAGGTTATGATCAGTGAACTTCAAGTATAATTCAAAAAAATAATGTCATTATATGGTATGGAGAGATAAACATCTTCATAACTAGAATTCCCTATTTTAGTTTGGTTTGAGTTGAGTTGGTATTTGAATATATAGTTTTCTCTAGAGAAGTGAAACAGAAAGATGAGAATCAAATAACCCTATGAATTTTTAATTAATTCATATTATATATCTCTAAAACAGTCAGGTCATCCTTCTATGTTATTTGATAGAGATTTATTGGCATAGAGTAATAATGAACTATCAAACACAATGATGCAATATATTAACCAAGGAAATAAAAATGACATGGCTTTGGTATCTGTGTGCTCGACGGAAATCCAACAATTGTTGTGTTCTTTCTTTATCATGAAATAGTATTAAAGAAAAATGTTGGTTTACAAATTGAACTCCATTACCAATAGGAGATGGTCATGTTGGGTAAGGAAAGGATGAATTGAAGGGCTCAAGGTCTAGCTCCAATACATAGTTATCCTTGTCACTACAAAATACAAAGTTGTCATCATTTGCTTATCTAGGTAAAAAAAAGTCAGTTTTTATTTTTGCACTTGTGATAGCATAGGAAAAAGAGAGCACTAGTGGAAATCAAATTATGTTGTCCCATCATTCAACCTAACAAAAAACTTATATATTCATTTTTTGACTACAGTGGAAATCAAATGTAAAACCCACTCAACTTGATCTTTAAATGAAATAGTTGTAATGAACTAGTACAATAGAAGCATGCTAACTCATAAACAAGAGATGATAAAAAAAAATAATGGAACATTATTTCCTGCGACATAATTGGCAGGAATAAAATTTCCACAAAATTCATTCAAAAAATGAGAAAAACTTATGGAAAAATAACATATCATTACTGTTTTGTACCCTATTTAAGACATGTAGCCTAGGGAAGTAGAGGAGGCCAAATGTAGCAGGATTCCAATTGTGTGGAATATAAAAACAGAAATGTGGAAAAACATGGCTGCCAATTCAAGAAATATCAGTCTAAATAATAGAACATGTTGAGGATAGTAATGATGAAAATAGATCATGTATTAATATCAAGCCCCTTATTGGTGATCAATTAGCAAGGCGGCTAGTAATTTTTACTCGTAAAAAAAATATATCATAATTAGTGTAATGACTACGTGGATCTTTTTGTGATTTTTTTTACATTTATATTATGGCATCCTTGAAAGAGAGAGTGATGAAAGTTCTCTAGGTTTGGTCA
This sequence comes from Pinus tabuliformis, assembly GCA_031772625.1. Taxonomy (NCBI): domain Eukaryota; kingdom Viridiplantae; phylum Streptophyta; class Pinopsida; order Pinales; family Pinaceae; genus Pinus; species Pinus tabuliformis. The sequence goes on from CM062810.1 coordinate 463,330,866, forward strand.
GATTGGTTTCCCCTTTCATATGCTTATGTGAATGGACAAAGAGCTACCTTTCTTTAGTTTGGAAATATAGGTGTCCCTCCCTTTGATTCAATATGTGGAGATGCCCCACCATGGAAGGACCTTGATAGTTCTATATCCAATCCTACAGACAAAAAGATGGATCTGGTCCAAATCAAGATGTTGCTACGGTGATTGGAGAGGGAAAAAAAACTTGAGAATTATTTAGTATTCCTCTTGTGGGGCATGAAAGATAGTGTAGAAAAATGATTTATTTATTTGTGGTGGTAGGGAGGTAATGTTTTTATGATTGTTTAGCTTAGAAGAATAAGAGAAGCATAAGAACAAATATCAAGACGAGAATTTCAGGTATGTGTATAACTTTGCAAATGGAGGGAAGCATGCAAGAGAAACTGATGCTTATATACAGTTGGGAGGGGGAAGGTGGAGCATGGGTGAAGAAAGAAAATCCACACTTTATGATGATAAGAACTATATATCATTATTATCGTCTATGAAAAATGTTCAAGAAGAATCATCTTTACGGTGACGCGTTGAGGTACATGAATCAGTTGATGCCTCTTGCAGTGGAACTTTACCAAAAAATGTTGGTGTCATGATGGTAGTGTGACATGATGTGCCCCAAAATGTTCAAAATATTCTAGGCAATGTCAAGTAAAATTTCTTTCTCTACTCCTTAACTCATATTTTGCCCCATCCATGTTTTGATAGACCAATTATTAAGATAATAGAATGATAATTCTTTAATGAAGGAGTCCAAGGGCTAGCAATTTAAGGATATGATCAATTTTTTTTTTAAAATGGATAGTCTTGTCTAACTTGCAAGGACTTGAGTGTCAAACTTGCTGTCGAGCCAATGTTATTCACATGTTAAAATTTTGAGTATGACTTGGGGTTGAGTTTGAATGAGAGGATTTTGCTTAATATTGTTTAGTCAAGGAAAAGAACCAAATTCAGAGTCCATTTAAATTATTATTCATAAAGCATAATAATAGAGTTGGTGATCTTAATAGGGCTCATCCTTATCGTGGTGTGTTACATTCAAATGGAATGAATGCATGAATTTCAAAAGGATAAGATATGATATAAATCTTGGGAAATTTTGACCAAATAAATAACCCAAACCTGACACATGAGATATGATATAAATCTTGGGAAATTTTAACCAAATACATAACCCAAACCTTAAACCTAGTAGTGTGAAATCCATTGTTTGAATTGTGGCTACTGAAGACAAATTTCTTAAATACTTTTAAAAATTAACATACAAATAATTTATAAAGTCATAGAATTTCATTGTCAATCAAATGTCAAACCAAACAATAATTAAAGCAATAACCCACAATGATAATCCAAAATCGACAAGACATATTGGACAAATGTTCAAAACTCATTGGGAACATCCTAATCCTACAAGCTGCTCATCTAAAGAAACTGAAGATGTTACCTTGCTTGGGAAACATGGAATGTTAATAATATAAATGAAAAAAAGATAAATAACTAAAACCGACTATTAGAACAAATGAAAACAACGAATGATAAAAAATGAAAATGGGGCAAAATGTCACATACCCACTCCATGAGATTGACATCCGCTTCCATACTCGATGTTTCCCAAGACTAAGTAGGTCATTCCACTGGTTTCCACATCCTCGTATCCACAGTAGAATTCATCCTCGTATCCACATACAACTTGCATTGGTCATACCCTTCCATAAAGAAAAAAATAAAAGAAAATGAAGCCCGAAAGCCTTTTTACTGGTCAACGGTTTAAAGATTTTGAAGCGTGTATTTAAAAGGAAGATTCTCATACCAATACCCTTGCTTGCTTTGAAACTCTATTCAAACACATCACTTCCTCCAAAAAATTTACATATCGGGATCGTCATAATTCAAGTCATTAACTAAATGAAGTTCTATCATCTCTAGAGCAACGGTGCTCTGAAGGAAGCAACCTAATACACTAATTTCCCTATCATGAAATTCAGTTATGTCTACATAAACCTGTATATACGGAAATGAGAGAGTGGGGATCTGAGACGTCAAGGTATGGAATATTTTGAAAGTTTTTGCATTGCATTTGAAAACCAGAATAAGCCAACTCTACACTCATTTACAAGGTAAAAGAGATAAATATTCATTATGAACATCATGGAAAAAAACCATGGAATATTTTTATGTTCTTTTCACATCTTATAGCAGGTTAACTTTTTAAATTTAGGTAGTGTATATTTTCCTTAAGAAATAGATATGAAACAAAGTCGTTACTTATTTTTGTTTCATATCTATTGGATATACTAAATCTGCAAACAGGACATAATAATGAACCAAAACATAATAGTCAACCTAAGCTACATCAATATATACTTTGTATAATTTATTTATTTATTTATTTTTATTTTTATGTTATACCTGAAACCTAAGTAGAAAATGCAAACATTCTTAAACATTGAGACATGTTATTCGTTGCACATATAAGAGAAAAGTAGAAATTTTGTTTTTACGAAGATAAAGTTGGCACCCATTGTTAGGTCCCTATAATACTAGTGATTCTCTCATTACTATTGTCATTGTATCCCTTATTATTATTTTTGTGCCCCTATTGTCCCCATATTGTTATTATTGTGCCCCATAGAATCCCTCTATTGTTATTTTTGTTCCTTTATATTATTATTGTTAGGTTGGCTTGGTTATATTGTGACCCTTTAACTCCTATATATAGAAAGGAGGTTTTGTCATTTGAATCATCCAAGAATTGTTTATTTATGTAATGTACAGGAGGTTGCCCCCTCAAAGAGGTTGAATTTTAAGGCGTTGATCTATATTTTCTATCTTTTGTGAGCTGGTTTCATAACATTTGGTATTAAAACATTGGATTCTAGGGTTTCACTCCTCCAAATAGGTCATCGTGGAATTTTCGCTATAATTTTTTTTGTCGATGTTTTAGAACCTAAAATAAAAACACATTTTAGATAAAATTGTGCTTAAGCTTGGGTCCAAATTTTAGATTTTGTCCCACTCTATTCTCGGAGATATAATCTAAGGACTTCAGGGTTTTTGCAAGCTCCAAAATTTCATCTAAAACACGTCATTATGGAATTTTCACTATAATTCTTTCACTACGAAGTTTCAGAAGCTAAAAAAAAAAAAAAGCAATCAAATTTGAGAAAAAATCGATCTGAACCTCGATTCCAAATTTCAAATCCTACTGTGCTATAGTTTCGGAGATATAATCTGAGGAGGTTAGGGTTTTTGCAGACCCCCGAATTACATTCTAAATAGGTCACCTTGGGAAAATCAACATAACTTTCGCTCTGAGCATCAGGTGGAATTTTCGTAAGAAGTTACATAAAGAGGATGGACTGTAGCTTGTGTGGGTATTAGTCTTAGAACCTAAGGTTGAAACAATGACCTGTGCCATGCCGTACAAGTTCGCTCTACTGAACCAGTTTATACTCAGGTCATCGTGGGATATTTCACATAACTCTTAATTGGTGAATCCAATCTTGATAGACATGTGGGGTTAGAAATATTACTTAGAGGGTTACCATGGGAAGAAATTTTAGACCTAGGAGATATAAAATTACAGAGATACATCAGATTCAATATCGAGCTCCTACAAAGTGAAAAAAGGTATGTAGTTTTTTTTATTTTTATTTTTGAATAAGCTTGGTTTGAAAAATTAGTTTGAACGAATTCAAAGGGCATAGTGAAGCATTATTATCGGTAACTGATGCCCCAAAGAAAGAAAATGGAAACACCTAATAAGCAACCTGAAAGCTCTAGAATGACTCATGAAGAAGAAAAAGAAATGCTACATGATATACCAAAATTATGAGACCAAATGAAACAAATTTCACTTGCACAAAAAGTAACAGAAAATAAGATGGGTGGTTTAAAGAAAGATGTAGAAGCTAAGATGGATGGTTTAAAGAAAGGTGTGGAAGCTAAGATGGATGGTTTAAATAAAGGCATAGAAGCTAAGATGAATGATGTGGGAGCTAAGATGGATGGTGTGGAAGCTAAGATGGATGGTGTGGAAGCTAAGATGGATGATTTAAAGAAAGTCATGTAAGATTTGAAGATAGATTTGAAGACAAATTTGATAAAGTTTCTACAAGAAATGCTTACTAATGGCGAAAGGGTAGTAAAGGAAACTCATGATGAGAACAAAATAAATGTTAATCATGATTTCATAGACTCTAACTTTGGATCGCAGAACCACCATGTTCCAAATATTGATATGAGAAAGTTTGATAGCAAGGATCCCAGAACATGGATACTACAAATGGAGCAATTTTTTGATCTCCATAATGTGAAAAACACACAAAAGGTATGCATTGCAACTTTATTTTTGGAACCAAATTAGTTTGTATGGTATCAATGACTTTGCTCTCGTAAATAAATTGTCACTTGGGTTGTTTTTATGGATGAAATGATAGCACATTATGAGGATACAAAAAGCAACAATTTTTTTATGCAATTGATAAATTTCAAACAAAACGGTTCAATGATGGAGCACATTGAGGACTTCCAAAAATTGAATATAAGGGTAAAAGCTATTCCAGAGGAGCATAGGATAGATGTGTTCATAGGGACTTTAAAAAATAAAATCCAACATGAGGTTCACCTTTGGAAACTAGATTCATTGGAGAAGGCATTCAGGTTGGCAAGAAAAATGGAAAGCAAAATTATGGCAACAAGGAAGCCTGCCTCTCATAATCATAAAGATGGAAGTGTTGTTACCCCTAGCCATCCACAACCTACAAGGTTGACACCACAACAATTGGAAGAAAAAATAGAAAAAGGGCTTTGTTACATTTGTGATAGAAAATACACTAAAGGTCATAAGTGTGTCGAGAAGAAATTATTTTACATAGATTGTGAAGAGGAGGAAGAAAAGGAACTAGAAACGTCAAAAGAAGAGGATATACACCAGAAACAAACCCTAGAAAAAGGAGAAATAAATACTACCATATCTTTTAATGCATTGGTTGGAATTACCACTCCTCAAACTATCAAGATAGAAGGGCATATCAAGAAGAAAAAGGTAATATTGTTGATTAATTTGGGAAGTACCCAGAATTTTATTCATTGTAAGATAGCCAAGGAATTGAATTGCTTCCTATGTGTAGCACCAGAGTATCAAGTGATGGTTGCAAGTGGAGGAACCATAAATTGCTCAAGAAAGCGCCATAATATCAAGCTATCCATGGGAGAATATGTATTGAATAGCCTAATGGTTTCCATTCCAATGGGTGGTGCTAATGTTGTACTAGGAGTCCAATGGCTACAATCCTTGGGTACAATGGCTTTTAATTTTTAAGAACTTTTCATAAAATTCTCTTCAGAAGGAAAGGAATTTGAATTAAGGGGTATCACAGGGAAACTAGGAATGATAATCAGCTCTAATCGAATGACAAAGCTTTTAAAGAAAGAACAATGAGGCATAATTGCACAATTATGTTCACTAGAGGTTCCCACATTGAAATCATCCATTTCTGCAGATCTCCAAAAAGTCTTGGACAATCATTCCAAGGAATTTGAGACTCCCAAAGGCCTCCCACCTATTTGTGATCATGATGATGGTATTAATTTGATTCGAGGAAGTGTTCCTCCAAACATCAGGCCTTACACATATCCCTATGTCCAAAAGAGTGAAATTGAACATATGGTTGTAGAAATGCTAGAGGTTGGTATAATTCAACCTAGTCAAAGTTCTTTCTCCACTCCACTAGTATTGGTTCACAAGAAGGATGGATCATGGTGCATGTGTCCGGATTATAGGGAGCTCAATAAGCTCACTATTAAAGATAGATTTCTCATTCCTGTCATTGATGAATTATTGGATGAATTACATGGATCAATTTATTTCAGCAAGTTGGATCTTTGTTGAGGATATCATCAAATCAAAATGAAGACTGAATACATTCCAAAAACAATATTTAGAACTCATGAGGGTCATTATGAATTTTTGGTCATGCCTTTTGGCCTTACTAATGCACCTTCTACATTTCAAGGTTTGATGAACTCCATTTTCAAACCCTTCCGTAGAAAATTTGTGTTAGTATTTCTTGATGGTATACTAATCTACTGCAAGTTTTGGAAGGATCATGTCCAACATGTTGACATGGTGCACAAACTATTGGAGGAAAAATAATTATATGCAAAAATCTCCAAATGTTTCTTTGGAGTACAAGAGGTGGAATATCTGGGTCATATTATATCTCATGAAGGTGTTAGGGTAGACCCTAATAAAATTAAAACCATTAAGGAATGGAAAATCCCCACACCCATAAAGCATCCACGAGGATTTCTTGGGTTGACAGGGTATTTTCCCAAGTTTGTTAATAATTATGGGATAATAGCAACACCTCTAACAACATTATTGAAGAACGATGCATTTTCATGGACTCTAGAAGCAACAAAGGCCTTTGAACATCTTAAAGAGGCAATGTGCCAAGCACCAGTCTTAGTTACACCAGACTTCACAAAAATCTTTATTGTGGAATGTGATGCCTTAGGAAATGGAATTGGTGTTGTTTTAATGCAAGAAGAAAGACTCATTGGTTTTGAAAGTCATCCAATCAAAGGAAAGTATTTACACAAAGCTATTTATGAGAAGGAAATGTTGGAAATACTACATGCACTTAAGAAATGGTGACCTTACCTAATGGGAAGACACTTCAAGGTAAAAACAGATCATGATAGTCTTAAATACTTTTTAGAACAAAGATTATCTTTAGAATAGAAACAAAAATGGGTCACAAAGATGTTGAGTTATGACTTTGAAATCATCTACAAAAAAGGGAAGAAAAATGTTGTGGCAGATGGACTCTCAAGAAAGGATGAGGACGTGGAATCATTTCTTTGCACCATTTATATTATCCAACTAGATTGGATAAACGAAGCAAGGGATGAATGGAAGAACAACGAGGAAGTGTGGGCACTCATTAAAAAAATACAACAAGATCCTAGTACATTCGATACATTTAGCTGGAAAAATGATTCGTTATGGTACAAGGATCGGTTATACCTATGTAATAGTTCCCAACTCAAACAAAAGATTCTTAGGGAATTGCACACCTCTCCCTTAGGAGGGCACTCACGATTTCTAAAAACCTATCGCAGGGTTAAGAAGTATTTTTTTTTAGATGGCCTTAAATCAGATATTCAAAAGTTTGTGGCAAAATGTTTGGTTTGCCAACAAAAATGAGTTAAAACAATTAAGACCCCAAGACTATTACAACCTTTATCCATTCTAAGCCAATGTTGGGAGGAGGTTTCATTGGTTTTTATCACAGATTTACCCAAGTCCAAAGGAAAGAGTGTTATCATGGTGGTAATTGATAGACATACCAAGTATGCACACTTTTGTGCATTATCTCATCCATTTAAAGCTAGTACAGTTTCTACTGCATTTATGGAAGCAATTCAAAAGCTACATGGAAACCCAAAGATTATTGTAAGTGACAGAGATCCCATTTTCACTGGAAATTTTTGGACATAATTATTTTCTTGTCTTGGTACTCAGTTAGCTCATAGCTCATCTTATCATTCTCAATCTGATGGGCAAACTAAGATAGTAAACAAATGTTTGGAAGGATATCTTCATTTCTTTATATCTAATAAACAGACACAATGGGTCAAATGGTTGCCTCTGGCTAAATGGTGGTATAACATTTCCTTCCATACTGCAACAAAAATGACTCCATTTATGGCAATTTATGGATATCATCCACCATCCATCACATCATATTTAACAGAAAATTCTAAGGTTCAAGTAGTGGAAGATCACATCGAGCATCAGCAACAAGTTCTCCAACTCTTAAAGAATAACCTCACCTTGGCGCAGAATAGAATGAAATAGCAAGCAGATCAACATCACAGGGAAAGAAGTTCTGATGTAGGTGATTGGGTATTCCTACAACTACAACCATATAAACAAATGTCCCTCAAGCAAGCTAAGAAGGATAATAAATTATCACCAAAGTATTATGGTCCGTACAAGGTGTTGCAAAAGATAGGTACTATGGAATACAAATTGGAGCTTCTTGCAGCTTCTCGAGTGCACCTAGTTTTCCATGTTTCGTACATAAAGAAGGTTATAGGTGACAAGCTTCGAGTTTAAACAATATTGCCAGAAGTTGATGAGGAAGAAAAAATCATATTTTAACCGAAAGCCGTGAAAGAAACAAGAACTTGACAACTACAAAATTGATCAATTTTAGAGTAACTCATCAAGTGGAAGAACTTACCCGTTTATGATTGCACATGGGAGGATGAGAATTTTATATAGAAGCATACAAAACTACTCAAGCTTTGAGGAAAACACTTTTTTTGAAGGAGAGGGGCATGTTAGGTCCCTATAATACTAGTGATTACCCCATTACTATTGTCGTTGTATCCCTTATTGTTATTGTTGTGCCCCTATTGTCCCCATATTATTATTATTGTGCCCCATAGAATCCCTATATTGTTATTTTTGTGCCTTTTTATTATTATTGTTAGGTCGGCTTAGTCATATTGTGACCCCTTAGACTCCTATATATAGAAAGGAGGTTTTGTGATTTGAATCATCCAAGAATTTTTCATTTGTGTAATGTAAAGGAGGTTGCCCCCTAGAAGAGGTTGAATTCTAAGGAATTGATCTATCTTTTCTATCTTTTTGTGAGTTGGTTTCATAAGACCCATTAACAAACATTGGAGATTAGGAAGGCTCTCGAACAAGAAATTGAGGAGACACATATTTCTTTAAGCAAAGGAACAACACATATGACCAACTCCTTTAATGATTTAAATCTCCCCATCATCTCAATAAATATGTCCACAAAGAAATTGTATGCATTATCGGGATATGAGTCCATTTACAATACAGTAAAATTACTTCCACATTGCATATTGAGTCTCAAGATAGAGCATGAGAGCTCTTGAAACAGTATCCCATTCACTCTCAATAATTTGATCATGTATACCCCTGCATACATGTACAAGACAACTTGCGTTTATAGTGGTTTATATTTTATCCACATACAACCTGCATTTACATTGGATTCATTGTAAAGCATTGAAAGTAGTAGTAAAATCCAGACTTACATGGTTGTAGTTTGAGGCAATGCTATTGAAGAAGTTTTGTCCATATCTAGTGGATGTTTGGCGCAAATTCAGTGACTCCTCTACTAAGGTCCATAAATGTAAGGAGTGCACAGAAGGTCAAATACTGACGATCAAATATTATTTATGGTTTGGCTAGTCGAGTGGGGCGTTCGATCAAATTGGATGAGCATACAACTAAGTTTCAAAATGGGTCCTATGCAAGTGATTTTAAATTATATCCCTTGCAAGCTTCAACATAGTACTCAGTATCATCATACAAAGGACCACCGAAAAACAGACCATCTGATCCTGTCGAGGTTTGAAGGACCAAGTCACCATTTTTCATAAGACCATTGCTACTGTCATTTTCACCAATTATTTTAATGTCAGCACCTGGGATTTCTGGCAGCACTGACCCCGAAAGCACTTTCCTAGGCACCCCCAAAAAGAAGGAATAACAGACTTGTTGGCACCCATCCGTTTTAATAAGAACATGCCGCCTTCTTGGATAAAAAAAGACTTTTTCAAATTTATTTTTCTCACTAGCATTCCTTTTATCTCCCAGTCGAAAGACCATTTCAACTTCAAGATTGGCCCAATAAGTGTACTGATATACAACAATGTTGCTTGGTCCATTAGCACTTGAAACGAGTTTGACATTATTGATCATATCTATAAATTTACCCTTCTTTTGCCATATGTCTACAATAATTCTTCGAGACAACTCATTTGCTTTGGGATAAGAACTTGAATCAATGAAATAACACTCAGTAGATATTTTTCTCAAGTCAAATATATAGACTTATGGTTCAATACATTAAATTCTAATGAAGACATTCCAAAGAAAATGCACGAGTTCAAGAAATGAAGCATGTTCACACGAGAAGCTTCTTAGCAGATTTGCTACCATCCTTTCTCAATCAACAATTTCATTGGTTCTTTTTTTTGTTGTACGATGTAAGAAGCCAAATTTTGATTAGACATAATACACAACCAATAGCCCTTTTGGATAAACACCATCTCTGAATGATAAAAAACACCAACATTGACATCAATAACCTTTCTCTCCCAACACCAGACATCATCCGAATCTAACATTTGAGATGAAGGTCCATGTCTTACCTCAAGAGACAATGCATCAGCTAGGACTTTCTCAAATATGAAGTCACTTCTCTCATTTGTTAAACATAAAGTGTTATGATTCTTTGAACCTAGAGTTCAACAACCAGAGAAGTAAGTGATATAGAAACCGAGGAGTCACATCCTTCCTTGCATATCACTGATCCACGGATATCAACAAGGGCCTTTACAAACTCAATGTTAGACATTGGTCTAGTTACTGTCACATCAATATGCGATGGTGAAAATTGAAGACCAAAATCACGTTCTACTGTTGTGGTCAGTGGGGATATTCAATATTAACATGGTTGATCCTCGAAGTAGAAGTTTCCCTTATCATCAATCCTCTTTAGTTGAGGTTTAACATTGTTTGGCGCATGTGTCAATCCAACTTGACACTTGCCATAATAGCCATTTGTCACTAATTTTAGGGTACCAACAATATTATAACATGTTTCTTCTATCTTTGGGATTGAAACCATGTTTGGCACAACCATGAAATTATCCAAACTACTAAACTTGAAGTGATCCTTCTCAACCTTGATTGTGTAGCGTGTTGATGTTGCATGATCAAGTTTGTAATATCCCTGGACATTTGTTGTAGCTATTTCTCGTCCATCAACTAATATCTTAACACCTTCAAAACAAACTCCTTCATAAGTCACCAGAAGTCCTCCAACTGAGAAACCTGTGACCTGAAATGGCTGAGATATATTAACATGACTGTGCTCAACAAGAACCTCTATAGATGGAAGTGAAACATTAAATATTGTATTCTCACCCTTGTAGAATGGCATCAACCTTTATTTTCCACATGGAATAAAATTAAAGCATATTTCCCATATGCATCAGATATTGCATGAAAAAGCGCTTGATTTGGCCAAGGATCTTATTTGAAGGAACTTCACCTCATGGACATCATCTGAATAAAGGTATACATGAACACCTAAAATAGGGTTACTCTGAGAAAAAACTAAGCCATCCATACCATAACTTGGTACATAACAGATGTCATCTACTACCAGATTTCCAAAGCCCAACTCCATCTCTGGAGAGCCTCTTTGGACAATTGTTAAGAGAACATGAGAATCACATATTTGAAAGAGAATATTATAGAAAATATACTCTATAAACCTCAATAATTGTACCTTGTGCGTAGCACCATCTTAGATAGGATCAACATTAGGTATGACACTGTATCTTCTTCCTCTGTTTAACAATTGTCTCACAGAGCCCGCTCTTTCCACTTCTTCACATTTGATTTCATGGAGGGCTACTGTGTCCTCTAAACACTCATCCTTAAGGAATTTCCAAACTTCTTCTTTTTATCAAATGAAGGCAAAGAGAGAAAAATATCATGGCCTTTCCTTTTTGAAAAACAAAATGTAGTGTGATTTGATATGAAGTTTGTATACTGCACAAGGATTGGTGAAGTTTATGTATTCATGATGGGAAGAAACCAACCTATATTTCCTTGGAGTAGTATTTGTAAATGTGTAACTACCTCCCTGTGATGTAAACACATCATTAATGAGATCATTGCTAGTGGAAATGAGTTCAATGTTCACATTGGCATGACCTACATTTATATCTCAACAAATTTCTACTCCAACAACCCCCATCACTCTCCCAGAAATAATGAACCTAGTGAAGTGAAAATTGATGTCTTCGTAGCCATTCCAACCATTGTGATCCACTGATACATATTCACCCATTTAAGATATATTCACCAAGTCATGGAATATGAATATTTCCAATGTTATTTTTCCACTCAATAATCTTAACATCAAATCCGAATTTGTCTTGTTCGTCTTCACATCAAATCCAAAATTGTCTCGTTCATCTTCAGAGAGCTCTTGAAACAATTTTTCAGAATTGTATGTAATCTGCACAAATATATTAAAAGATTATTAATGTATGTTGATTTATTACCAATGAAAATGTTTAAAACAATACAACACCAATAAATTTTTATTTCATCTCCATTGCACATAATTCACCTTCCTTCATAAAATGCATATGGCTCGTAGATCTTTTCCAAGTGCTTCAATTGTTGTAACATATATTTTGTAGATGATATTGATAAATGATCTTGATAACTCCATTGTCTGTAATGTTTGCAATGATGCATTTTATGTATCTTTTTTATATAATTATGGTGAATCTATAATTCTTTAAATTACATAATGAATCTACTCCTTGAACAAAGATTATATGCAAAGTAAAATTTACATGAGTAAATTTTTAACTTTTCAAATTCCACTTATATTCATCAAAATTTTGAGTAAGAAACATAGAGTATCGTTACAACTTACGTTGTTTGGGGAACTAACCATTGTGTCTAGAGCTTGCCCATAATTCTCCATAGTATTAACCCAGGTCAATTGCTTCAACAATTTTATTCGGTTTCCTTTGCGATCAATGTAGGGATAACATTTAAAATGTTCAAATATTATTTTTAAAATTTTTGAATTGTAATGGGGTGGTACAGACCCTGCCCATAATTCTTGATAGTATTAATCCAGGTCAATTACTTTAACAATTTTACTAGGTTTCCTTTGCGATTAATGTAGGAATTACATTTAAAATGTTCAAATATTATTTTTAAAAATTCTTAATTCTCCATAGTATTAATTCAGGTCAATTTCTTCAACAATTTTACTAGGTTTCCTTTGCGATCAATGTAGGGATTACATTTAAAATGTTCAAATATTATTTTTAAAAATTCTTGATTTGTAATGGGATTTACCACCGAAGAAGCAAACCAATAAACCTTTAAGCCATGCTTTCCTGCATTTTTAGCCATGGCTGTTAAATTTACATTCACAACCATGTCTATCAATATTTGTAATCGGAATTCAACAAAAAAAATAACACATTTAAGAGAAAAAGGATAATGGTTTTTTGGGTCGAGATTTTGAAGACCTATATGGAAGATTTGATCTCCCAAGAGAAATAAATAATGTAGAGAAACTCCAAAAAAATCAAATAAATATGATTTAAATAATTCAAAAATGTCAAATCTAAGTTTGGAACCACTCATTGTCATCTTCGAGATATAGATGAAAAACATAATCTAATAAACCAAAAAATTAATATGGAAATACTTCACATTATGAAATGCTTTTTCACACTTTGTTAAGAGTTACTCACCAGATCTAGCACAGTATCTCGATCAACCAAGAAGCAAGATTTTGACCTTTTCCATAGTGCGTAATGATTGGATCAATCATTCTGCAAGCTAAATATTTGATTTAGCACATCAATGTGAGAGTAATCGAGAATTGAATCGGAAGGTTTTCTCAACTTTTTCAAAGACCAACTTTCGATGAAACCTCGGCATCCATTGGTTCGTCAACAGTGGTACAAACTACTAGACATCTAACCAACATCTGAAGCACCCACCATGTCTCCATTACAAGGAACTTCAAATCTAAAAACTTACTAGTTTTTTTTAGGTTTCAGCAGCTCACTGCATCTCCCTTTCTCTAGTTCCCAACTAGTTGTCGCTAGTTCAATGCCAATAGAATCTGAAATCACTCTCATGGTTGAGATGTCGGTTTTCAGGGGCACCAAACACATGGATCCACTGAAAATCTGGCATCACATCTCACGATCTGGATCAGTTTTATCCTCCCAGAGATTTGGATAGGTGTTACCTTGGTAGAAACAGTGCCAGATGTAAAACAATGCCTTTACATTGCCAGTTATCAAGGCAATATGATCTATAACCCCTAAATTATTAAATTATTTGTAATTCAAAGTTTAAATAAAATAATTACAAATCTCTTTACTCTCTTTGAAAATAGAAAGCAACTTTTCATTCAAATAATATTATTTTAACTTTCAATTAATTGAAATTTATTTTATTTTAATTAATATAAAATTGTTTTTGGTTATTTATATGTATTTTTCAAAGTTATTTGTAATTTCATATTAAAAATAAAATAATTATTGCACCCATGGGGTAGATATTGCATAAAAACGTAAACATGTAAACTTAAATGTAAATGTAAACATGTAAACTTAAATGTAAATGTAAATGTAATATTTAACATTTAACATTGTTAATCTAATGTCATCCCTATTTAAAAATCAATCTAATTATTATTATGTATAAACACAACATAAATTTAAAATATAAAGAGGTTTACAAATAGTAAAAAAAACGACTTATGGTAAATAAATAAAAATATAAATAAACCAAAAGTATGGTAAATACATAAGATTTTTTTTTTTTTTTTTTTATTTACTCCAAAGATATGGTAAATAAATACTCCGTTAACCTCTTTATATTTATGAAAACTCAAAAAATAGGTTTTATTTAGGTGGATCCTGCAGGACACATAATTATTAATACCATGGGCCAATTACCATATTTATAAAAGAGGTATGATAAATAAATAAATATAAAAGAGGTATAAATATGTATGGTAAATAAATAAAAACATATCAAATAAGATTAGAAATCAACATCTAATTATATACCAAGCCTATGGGCCAAATACCATTGTAAATAAAAGACATGATAAATAAAAATATAAATAAACAAAAGGTATGGTAAATAAATAAAACCTTCTTTTATATTTGTTCCATTAACCTCTTTACACTTACTAACACTCAAAAAATAGGTTTTATTTAGGTGAAGCCTATGGGCAAAATACCATGGGCCAAATTATTATTAATACCATGCAAAAAATACTATTAACCACAATATTAATATTAAAATATTATTATTATTATTATTATTATTAAATCTAATGACTTTGTTTTAATCCAATATTAAATTTGTTATATTATGATATATTTAGGCAGGTAGGTGTAACTCCTTATTAGAATCGGCAAGTTAATCACTTTCTTAATTAATCTTTTTGATTGGATGGCTTGAATTGAAAGATTCCAGTATATTCTTGTAGTCATCACTAAATCAATGAATGAAATTCACTACGGTAACTTTCTTGCATGTCTAGAACACATACTTAGACCATAATTAAATTATTTTTTTTTAAAACATGATTAAAAATTTACTGTGCTTATTATTTATGAACACGTATAAAGATTAAGACAAATAAAATTTAAGAAAATAAATAATGCAAAATTTTAAAAAATAAATAATAAAACATGCATGACCATTTCATTTCGTTACACTAACCTAATGATGAGTGCATCAAAGATGAACAACCGAGCGATGGTTTTCTCAGGTTTGTGAAACGTGTATCTTATAACTCTTCGTATTGTGAAACCTAAGCCTATTCGCATGATCATTTCATTTGATTACATTAACCTAACAACGCCTGGATCAAAGATGAACAACCAAGTGACGATTTTCCTCAGGTTTGTGAAACGTGCATCTTATACCTCTTCGTATTCTGAAATGTAAGGCTATTCAACTGTTTGCCAAGTGTTTTCTCCATTAATTTAACAATTACACGACCTATCACACTACTCAGAACACAAATAGCAATTCATGGATACGAACTGAGAGCCAATAGGTCCATTTGGGCATGCGGATATTTGTAACAGGGCAGAATTTAGGCATGTCTAGTAGTTTAATATGGCTAAATCTCTCTAACACTGCGCTATCCTGTAGATATGTTCTGTCGAATTATAAGGGGCAGCAGTTGAATTTGCAGCTCGAAAGTCTTTGTACTGCTTGATTTGTAATACTTAGGAGCATGTGATTAATAGGATTTGTGAATTGTTGTGGCTGACTACTAGTGTGGCCATTCCAGTCCATTTTCACTATAATCCTCCTAAAATTGTTGTGCTTCTCGTTAATGGTGGTGTTGATCCAACGCGGCCATTCCAGTCCATTTTCACTATAATCGTCGTAAAATTGTTGTGCTCCCCGTTAATGGTGGTGTTGATCCAACGCTGCTATGCTATAGATATGCTCTGTCGAATTATAAGGGGCAGCGGTTGAATTTGCAAAAAAAAATCAGGTCTTTGCAGTGCTTGATTTGTAATACTTAGGAGCATGTGATTAAAAGGGTTTGTGAATTGTTGTGGCTGACTATTGGTGTGGCCATTGCAAATAACTTTTACAGTCCCACTGTCACTATAATTTCCATAAAATTGTTGTGCTCCCCGTTAATGGCAGTGTTGATCCAACACTCCCATGTGTTTCGTTGCATGTGCTTAACACTAGCTGTAACGGCAATTATGACTCCAACAAGTGGTATCAGAGCCAAAAGTCTTGAGTTCCAAACACACCTGACTCATGTTGAGAGGGGAGATTGTTGTGCTCCCCATTAATGACAGTGTTGTCAACAAGCCTGGCCTAGATGTCGCCGTGGATGCGCACTGTTGGCAATCAAAAGAATTCAAATCTCACCTGCTCTAGAGAGGGGCATGAGTATAAGCACACACACTAAGTAACATAGTGCTGACTGCTGATTAATGTTTTCTCACTTGTATTTACTGACTCGCTAGTTGTTCACCGACTGAGTCTATGATTCGGGATTAGGACACAAACATCACCTTATGCCTTATTTATTCTCCTTTTCTTCATCAATGAATGCATACGGATCGCTATACCTTGGTGCTTTGCTGTTGGTTCAGGTGAGGATAGTGGCTAATCTACGGGTTCGTCATACACAGGAAGCAGTGCAGTAATGAAGCAGGTCACGAGATCGAACCCGAATCTGTCAATTCCCTCCAGAAGCAGAAGCGTATTGAGAGATCAAGCCTTGGCAGCCTGGCGCTTCCAGCCCCCCGTTATGGTCGGAGATTTCCCAGCGAGACATGGAAATTGTGACGAGGATCTTCAAGGCCTCCCGGCGTGGCTGTTGAAGGCCTCCCAGCGAGACATGGAAATCATAACGAGGGCGCTGGTGACGGAATTGAACTCCCGACCAGACGAAAGATTCATCGCCAGCACATCGAACAAGGAGAGTGCTCAACATTTAACGAGCGAGGTGGCGTTGTCAAGATCATGTAATAATCAGAGATCCATTCCGACCCTCAATGAATTCATCGGCAAAAGGAGGTCGCGAATTTAGAATGGAAAGTTCACTTCAAACCCATTTGTTCCCGATATGAAAATTGTACCAATGCAGTGTAGAACTTTGCGTTATGAATTAGATTCCTTGTACTTAAATTTGCAAAATTTGATGGCAATTAAATGTAACAAATTTAAATGGGTAGGAGACTTTTTATTTTGCTGGGATCAATGCGATAACTATGTCAAGAAGGGAAATATCTGCAAAGCATCTCGTCATAGTTTATTATCCTGAAAATCCGTTAATTGAAGACATTTCTATTCTCTGTTTGCTATCATAAAAATCCATTAAATTAATTTATGATATTTCTACTCTCTGAGACTTTTCATTCTGCTGGGATCAATGCGATAACTAAGTCAATCGGGAAATACCTGCAACGCATCTCGTCACAGTTTATTATTATGAAAAACCGTTAATTTACGATCTCTCTATTCCGTGTGGTTAAATGAAACAGTTTGCTATCATTAAAAAAATCCATTAATTTAATGAAGTTATTTCTACTATATGCGGTTAACTGCAAAATGAATTTAATACCTTGCTCTTAAATATTTGGAAGTTTTTTAATATAAAATTTTGTTAATATTTGAAAGTTTTTTTTAATATAAAATTTTGTGGTGTGTCTTAATAGCTGCAAATTCTGTCAACGCTCTTCCAATTCCTCTTTTGGGGAGCTGGTTTATAGTTGAATTATTCTGGGAAATATGCCATCGGCACAATTATATGGTTTTTATAATAGTTTAATTAAATTTCTGGGAAATATGCCATCGGCACAATTATATGGGTTTTATAATAGTTTAATTAAATTTCAACAGAGTGACATTATTAGGAATCCCTTATACTTATACATAATCATATTTTTACATGAACAACGAAAAAAAGAGGAGCACGTCACTTTAGTTCAATGTGATTCACACGTCACTTTAGTTCAATGTGATTCACATGGAACGGAGCAATAACATAGTTCCCCAATAACCAGGATGCGATAGTACGTGGACTATCGTAAATTGCTATTGGGAACTCCAAAACTCCAATGTTAGGTTTTTTTTGTTTCGATCTGGCGACGCTATAACAATCGTGGATCCTTTAACTTTCCCACTATTCTCTGTAATTGTTCAGGTCCAGACTATGGGAGTTCAGATTTTGGCAGTTCCAAAGGTCCTTTTCACTCTACTAATGGTTCTTGGGATGTAATAATGATGTGATAAAAGTCTTCCAAAAAGATTCCATTAAGATGGTTATAAATTTATTAAATTTATAACAAAATGATTATAAAATTAATAAATTTATAATAAAATATAATTAATATTTTCAGAATATCTCAAATATATTTATGAAAAGCAAAATTTATTTTATTTTTATAAAATTGTGGTTTGTTATAAACGAATTAAAAAAATACAAAATTGCTAACATCTTTTTGTTTCGTTTATTTTTATAAAATTATAACAGTGAATGAAAACAATACCCAATGCAAGCAATATATAATTAAAATATTTAATCATCATCAATGAAAGTTAATCTTAATTTCAGTAATAAAAACAAATTAGGAGTTGTAAATGTTGAATTACTATTGAAGAAAAACACAAGATCATAATATTGCCATATAAACCTCCATCAAATGTAAATGCTGCCCATTGTTCTGTATATCAGATATGAGTTACATTGACATGCAACTACAATCTTTGGATTGATGACTATCTAAAAAATACATATTTAAAATTAAAAAGTATATGGTCAATTTTACAACACCAAAAATTATAATTTAATGCTAGAATGAGAAATTAAACTGGTGACTTTATACGGACTTAATTTCAGATTTGAAATATTATTGAACTTGAAATATTATTGAATCTAGTTCATGCCCGTATAGGGTTCGAGCTATTATTACATCGCAAAAACGACAAGTGGAGTGGAAGGGACCTTTGGAACCACCTAAGTCTGAAAACAGCGCTGACCCTAACTATTATAAAGAAACATCACCAGATCAGAAAGAGCTTAGCATTGAAGTGTTGGGAATCGCAGATAGCCATTTCCGATAGTCCACATATTTAGGAGTGAAGTTATTATATGCAGCTTATATGCAGCCCTCGATAAGGAAGTTGTTCTAAAATGGTTGGTAGATTGAATGCTTTGTTTTCCCAAAAATACAAATATTTGATCGAAATTCAATAAATCACCCACACATGGAACGAACAATGGTTATACATAGAGTCGAATAAAGAAATCACAGGATGAATAATCTCGCCATTGCTTCAACAACCATCACCTAAGAAATTAGAGTCAGAGCATCAAGACGCGTAATCAAATCACATAGGAAACATGATACAAAGCGCTCTATATAAATAATGACTTACATTAAACAAACTTGTAGAAATAGTTGATTAGAGAGAGAAATTCGGTAGAAAGAAGTTAAGATGAATTCAAGAAAAAATAGTGTAGAAATAGTTTATTAGAGAGAAATTTGGCAGAAAGAAGTAGAGATACATTTAAGGAAAAAAAATAGGTGAAAATTGACGGAAACAATGAGTATTGATCAAGGGAAAATCGTAAACAACATAAAGGACTGCAAGTTAATTGCTTTCATTTTCAACAAATATTTTTTGTGCAATGATTCCTTTTGAACCAAACCAAGGGAATAACTATTTTTTATTCTTTCATTTATGTAAAAGGCATCTATCACAAGGAGAATCTAGATAAACGAACGTCATGCAGTAGCCGTTACAATGAAAACTTCGCTGGAGAAACGTGGGAATGGTTGTTTTTGATGCTTTCATCTATGAGAAAGGCTTCTATCACATGGAGAATCTAGATTAACCGACGTCGTGTAACAACCGTTACCATGAAAACATGGTTGGAGAAACGAATTAACCTTTCACTCTCATATATAATATATATACATGGAGGTACGACATGTAGTTGATCTACCATCCTAGGCATCAGAGGTATAGGTAGTTTCAACCATTCCAGTCGTTCCAGAACGGTTGCATAGTCAGTAAATAAAGGAGTTAAGTTCACATGGCAGGATCCAACGGCTTGGTCAGTTAAGCAACAAAGTCGGTTGATTGTTCAAGCTTCTATGGGATCCAACAAACAAAATCTTTTCAATAATCTAACAATTCATGAAAGGGTGCAGAACAATGCAGAGCAGCAGCCGAGGGGATTTTTTTCCCAGAGGAATTCCTTAGGCGCAAATAATTTATTTTCCTATAAAAAAACATTGCATGTTATTTTTGGAATATTGATAAAAAATGTTATAATTTCAATTCAATTGAAAACGGATTTCATCAACTATGGTCAATGATTTCATTTACATATGTTATTTAGTTGTAAGTAACACAACCATATTATATGTCATTTGGGATATAGAAATGACACCCAATATCAACCATATTAATAAATATGGTTGTGCTACTTTATAACATGGTAGAATTGTCATTTCATATATATTATAACTCAATTTTCGATAAAAGCTAATCATTATGATGAAGATATAACTGTAAGTTATCTTTTGAAGATTGATAAAGAAAAAAGTGTCACAATTTCAAAATTTTGCTAATTATTTGCTCGCCACCAATTAGATGAATAATTTATTTATGTTTGTACTAGAGGCACATTCCAAGGAGAACTCAGAGATTTTCAATTTCGGTATTATTCACTTATAGACATGTGATGACCCCGGAAAAATGTAAATGTTGAAATTTTACTGTAGTAAGAGATAGAGTTGAAAGATTGTTGTTCTTTTATTTTACAAAAAAAACTCTAATCATATTATCCTATTGATGAATTTAAAATATATTGGAAAATATACATTTCTTGAAATGTTGGCAGCCTCTGAAAGGAGGATTTGAAGAAGAAAATTAGTTATGAAAACTGACTGAAACTACCCTCCCAAACGGGGAAAAGTCCTGGGGAGAGAAAGGAGGAATTCTGTGCTGTAGGGACAGATAGAAGGATTCCAAAGGAGAAAAAAAAAAGGTTGGTTAAGTCTGGTAAGGACCAGATGACCAGGCACAAGGTGCATGTATCTTGTTGAGGGCTGTAGGACTGCAAGATAGCTCGGGGGGAGATTCGAGTTGGGTGGATAAGAGCAAATATGGATAACAGGTGAATTTCTGTAACGTATATTTACAACACTGGTGAACCAGGTACGTCACCAGGTACGTGTTAGCAATGAAGGGAAAATTAGTTCAGTTTTGACTGTTGACCACACTGCACATAAATTTACAGTAGCTAACAATGCAGACCCTTATAACATAAATTTCCTTTGATATCATATTGCTTTAGTATATTCGAATCAGGCAAATATTCCTATTTGAATGTCAAGTTATTTAAATGCTAGATATTTGTAAAAGAGATAGGTACATTAAAAGAACGACTGGACTATCTTAATTTCCTGTGGGAAGGAAAGCCAAAGACCTTAAACTACTTAGAGAACAGTCAGAGTTACGCTAACTAAATACCATTAAATAAATCATGTAATTATACATTGCGAGCAGAGTTCAGAGTTTAGAGTCTTAACGAGACTATGACTACAAGAGAAACCGTATAACCAGATAATTAGTCCATAAACCAACTGTTATCGAAAAAAGTAAACATTACGAAACTGTTTGCACAACAGTGAAATCAATTGTACATATCTGTAAACGATACTGAGAAGTAAACATTTTCGAAAACGAATGCAACCACTGGAGTTGCTTAACCGTGGCTATGAACACGGCAGCGTGGGTAACCACATGTATATACACACATTCGACAGATATTACTCATATGTATGCGCTGTAACAATTCAACAAACTTGTCATAGCTTACACTTAGCAACGGTAGGAACCATATGCTGGTAATGTAGTATTTCATAACTGCACGAGGAGGATATAAACCAAAGAATAGTAAAGAAAAAACCCACTAAAATGATAACATTATGCGATAAAGGCAGAACCGAAATTCCATACCGCTCACGGAGACAGACATAACAAATAACTATTTTCATATTGACAAAACGACATTATCAAGATGGGTATACTGCAACCGTCCAAGAAAGACCAGAAATAAACTAACAACAGAGCACATGGTAATTAAGAGCGAAGAATCGGAAGAGTAAAAATTTGGAATACATATGTTTAAAATCGAAATATGTATTCATTTGTCCAAATAAAAACATCCTTAACTAGCAAGGTCCAAACACAACGGCCAGTTCAACAACTGTCTCCACAAATACATATAGCAGTGACATAGAATGTCTAAAAACACAGGAAGGCAAAGATTGCCATCAAATCGAACAATCCGCTGCACGAAATTTAGGCGCAAGAGAAATCTGCCTGTTTCTCATAGCTCAACAGGGTAGGTCGAAACGTAAAGCCCTGAGAATAGGAAAACACATGCGAGACATGAGGATCTCCTCTGGAAATTCCCCGTCTGGAATATAACAGTTGAAAAAAAAACATATAAGAAAACACGTGGTAATATTTACAGCCGTTTCGGCACATCATGGACAGAGCAACCCTTAGACTTCGCACCGGTTAGAGGGTCGTTTTGCTTACCTGGTAGGAGACGGGTCGAGGCGTGGGCTCCGTCATCCCGCAAGCGGAAAGGGGCCTGTAACGAGCCTCACCTGCACACAACCATATCGGTAATTACCAGCCAGTGGGAGCTTACAAAACAGTAGCAACCTCATTTTAAATGCATGCAAGGCTTGTGCCGAATTTGTAGAAAGAAATGATAAGCTGTAGCAAATGACTGTGTCGAAAAGACTGAATCTAGTTAAAAGTAAACTGAGCGTAATACCTGTACAGAGCCCTTGAAGAACAAGCATAAGACCTCGGAGCTGTAGATGAAGCTCAGGGGCGGCGTTGAATGGAAAGCGAACCAGGTGATTGAAGGACCAGAGGGGTGCCAAGAGTCCTTCCCGTTCCAAATGAACCACGAGCAAGCTCTAATGGGTTTATGAAGACCTCAAAACCCTTAGACATTTCCCAGCCCTCCGATCTGAGCATTAGATCTCCACCGTTGGAGTAGTGCGGGAATCCAAGGCGTGAAGACCAAGGGTGCAAAAACCAACGAGTCACATGGCCAAGCGGGTGATCCAGGCCACCTATTGAAACACTGACCAGAAACTTAAATGCTGCCAACAACTCAACGCAAGGGCTATGGGTCGAACAAGGCATGTTTCCGATTGCCGCTCAATACACATGTCACCCATGCAGACAAGCGAACCTTAAGTCAATAATTGCATAGTCGTTAAACGTTTACCGTAGGTCCGATATATATATCACCACAGTACAGTTATGTATATGTTAAACCGCACAACAATGGTTACGGTAGAAGTTGGGTAAATATAATAAAGTTTACCATTTTTCAAAAAAAAATTATGTAATATACAGGGGTGTGACAAGACATGTAATGAATTGAACACTATTGCAGACTCTCTTTTCTCAGGTGACCTGCTCTATCTGGAGGAGTTTCTGGAGGGCGATGTACTGTTGTTGAAGTAGTTTAGTAGCTGAAATTTAATTTTATTGTGGGCGATGTACCGTTGTTGAAGTAGTTTAGTAGCTGATATTTAATTTTATTGTGGGCGATGGACCGTTGTTGAAGTAGTTTAGTAGCTGATATTTAAATTTATTGTTTCTGTGTCTGAACGATGGAACATTGTAAGATGTCATCTTTGGTCTTTTATTTTCCATTATATTCATTGATAAATTACGTAGCTTAGTCATGTTTGTATATACTGTCTAAAACAAAAAATGGTAGTAGTTATATATACTGTCTCAAACAAAGTGTTTTTGTTGGTTGTATGTAGAAATAAGGAATGTTTTTTCAAACTTGATCAAAGAAAAATTATAGTATTATTCAATAGGTATTTTATAAAGTTAATAAGGTCGTAGGTGGTTTAAAATGAAATTGGAAATCCTCTTGAGGAGTTTTTATTTTCACTGTCTATATTAAAATTGGGCTTGAGGAATTTTGATTTTTTAGGTAAATGGCTAGACAAGATTTGAAATGGAATTGGGCTTGAAAAATTTTAATTGTTACATAAATGGATGGACAAGATTTGATTTCAAGAAAATATTATTCTTCTCATGCATCATCCAATACATAATATTAGAAGTAGTTAAATAGTTTTTCAGTTACAAATAAAGAATAACAGGTATGAGTTTAATTTTTTTAATATTTTCAATATTAAATAATTTTTATTTAATTAATATCATGGTGTGGTCGATCTGTTCTTTCTCATCTACGTGGATCTTTGGGGCGATGGATAGTGGTCGATGTGTGCCAATTGATTGCAGATTATTTCGACACACTATCAACATAAATTTGATTAATGGACTTACTAATCAGAAGAAGGATTACGATCTGATGTATTTGTTTCTTGATCCATTCACTTAATCTCAGTCAGATAGCCTGGTTTAGTGAAGCTAAGCAATTTTTCTTTGCACTTATTCTGAATGGATTTTTTGAATAGAGTACAATGCTATCTAAGCATTATTCATTGTGTAATTTGAGGCTTGTTTTGATTTGCAGGATAATGGGGAGGAGGGTTGAAATAAGTCTAAGGATGTTGTTTACAAAGTCACAACTCGTCTCTCTATCACCAATTTTCTATGATTGAGGGTGAACGACATAGAGAAAATGGAAAATTTAAGGGCATTATTCTCCTTTTAGATAGATCCTTCTGCTTGAGATGATTAATACCACCTTTGTATATTTCACCTTGAGAAAGGTTGCAAACTAGGGGAGTACATTGATTTCTTTCGTCCATTTATATGAAGGAATATAACTCTCAAAATTGCAAGCATTAGAAATACATATATTTTATCTAATTTCCGGTTGTTTTTAACGTTTCGTGTATTTTATCTATTATGATCGGATAGTAAGGATATAAATGTTTTTTTGATTAACATTGCATTTTAATTCTGTATATTTAGATATTAATAAATTGAATATTGGATCACAAAACCTACTGTGAATGTTTGATTAAAAATCCACATTATTACACATGTCAATCCAACTCAATATTGTAGTGATCATGATCTGGACAAGTTTTAATTTTGTGTATGCAGTGAAAAGTTGCAAAAAGTGCAAAGTCACTTGACGGTGGTGGAAGTTTTAAAGGTAGTGCAGTGTCGATTTCAAATCATAGAATGTTTGTGCAACTCTTAATGAATAAAGATATCATAAAGAATTTTATTTTGCCCATAAGATTGGGGAAATGAATAATGAGTGAGGCCTTTCACATTGCACATTCAAAATCAGAATAGACAGAACATGAACTTATAATGTTCAAACGATGAAATCCGCCTAAGTTCCAATATTCTTACACGTTTTTACACAGTCTCTCAATAAATTTAAGATTAAATTCAATCACATTCCAAAAAATCATCAATGTAATATAGAAACGTATATTCCAAAAAATCATCAACGTCATATAGAAACGTCTATTCCCCACATAATATGGGGAAATGTATAACCAATGAGTCTTTTCACATTTCACATTTAATGACTGTTTAACGAGTGAGGCTTCTCACTGTGTTATTATACATTTTAAAACATATATCGACAACATTTATTAATGTGGTTGTGATAATATATACAAATTCAGAAGTATTATAAAATTAAAAGTAGCATTATATTGAAATTAAATTTTTATTTTTTAAATAGAGAAAAAACATTATCCATTTTTTTTCAAAATTGAAAAGAATAACATGTTAAGTTTAATTTGACTTAGTAAAAAGTTCAAAGTGATGAGGGGCATAAAGATGGTTTTGTATACATTGTTTTTTTGGCTCACGGTATTAAAGCCCATGGATTACATGTGATGAAGCTTTAAAAGGCTTAGACATTCTCCATTATTATTTGGCTAAGTACACTTGAGATGAAATTTGTTAATAACAAGTATATGGGAATAATGTTGTAAGATTTGGTATGCCTACCCATACCAATAATGTTTTTTAGTAGATCTAGAGCCCATGAATTACAATTGATGAAGCCTTTAAATGGCTTGAGGATTCTTTAATGTTATGTCACTAAGTTGAGAGGAGCACTCACTTTGGGAAGCCATGATCCTAGTTAGTTTGACTGCAAGTCAAGGCATGATTATATTTAAACCATGTTATAATAATATATTTATGGTTGGCTAGTTCTTCTCCAATTAAGTTTTTTTTTTGCAATAAATCATGGTTGTGCATGGTTTATGTGTGTTGTGACTGTGTATATTTTTATTATTATTATTTCTCTAACATTAGTTTTGGCTAATCCTTCAATTAAAGTTTTTCACAATAAATCATGATTATGCATGAATTATGTGTGTTGTGAGGATGTATTTATATTAACATTATTTCTTTCACATTATATTTACCTCTAAAAAAATATATTAAAACCAAATTAGATCTATATTTAACTCAAATAGAAATTTGATATAAATTGCAACTTATCAAGACATCAAACAAAGTACGAATTCCCACCGCCCAAATCCAAACCATTATAGAGAAGAGTGGAAGGGTTATTAGGTTTGCATTGCATCGCCCGAACGGAAGGAGCCGAGCAGTGGAGTGCTAGAATCGCCGATATCGAGAGCCTACCATTGGAGTGTTAGTGGAGTTTTGGAATCACCAATATCAATTTTCGATAGTCCACGAACTATCACATTAGGGTTATGGAGCACTATGTTATTGCTCCATTCCATATGCTTTTTATGTAAATTAATGTTTAAAGATCAAAATAATAATATAGATAATTTCTATCAAAATCAAACTTTATATAAAATTAGATCAATTTTAAGATATAATTTATGTAAAATAATATTAAAAATGTTTTAAAAATAAATATAAAGACATTATTACATAAACATAATAATATAAATATTAATAACATACATAAGAAAATAAAAATTAGGAATATATATATGTTTTTTGAATCAAAATAATGTAAATTATTTTATTTAAAATATATTAGATTGGAGTCATTCATATATATATATATATTGTAAGTTTTGTGGATTACATTTTCAATATATCTAATATATCACACGAAATTCACTTCACATCAACAAAACACTCACACTCTCTAGAATGGAATATATATATATAAACAAAATAATAAGTTATTTTAATTGGAATGGTACAAGTTATTTTTATGTAAAATAACATTACGATAGAAATTAAAAATATTACTATAATTTTATCAACTTCAAAATACACTCCAGTAAAAACAAAAGTGTAATTTAATTTATGGTAAATAAAAGAATAAGTGATCTTATTTAGATAATAATTTAATAAAAATAAAATAACATCTATACATTTTTAAATAAAAAAATGTCAATTTATTTTCAATTTTATCTTATAACTATGTTTTTTTTGTTATTTTAAAAATTATTTTAATTTCACGTAACCTTCTAAAATATATTTTTATTATCATTTTTAATTTATTTAAAAAATCTAAAAATTAAATATAGAAAGGTTGATCTTTTCTAACTATTTTAAAATTAATCTTTAATTATCTATGTTCATTGTGAAACAACAAATTTGGAAATGTAATTGTAAAACTTATTTTTATTGAACATAAAAATTTTAAAATATCAAATGGAAAATAAAAATAAAACATCAATTGACTTTTAATAAACTTACTATTTATTAATGCTATACTTAATTATATTCATAATAATGTTAATATCAATATGTACATTTAATATCTAATTTTATAAAATATTATTATTTTAATATTAATATTTTTTATGTTAATATCATCGACAGAGAAGTAATGCGACGTACAAAGATGCAGACTCGATGGTATTATATGGTGTAGTTAATATGTATTGAGTTCCAAGGTTAATCGCATATCTGACGAGATGGGAACCACATGTTAATGTGACAACAAACTATGGCAATTGCGATTAGTTATATTAACCTCGAAATTCGTTTAGAGGCCATATAAAACAGTTACTTGAAACAAGGTTGCTTGAATGTTACACAGTACTTGAAGCCTCTGCGTTTTCCTTTTACAAAATGTTTTCCATTATATCTTTGTAGTAGTTCACACGACTACTTTAAAAAGTATTATCACACAATTACAAACAACCAAGAAATTTATTATTAAAATTTCAACGTAAAAGATCAACGTAAAAAACACCTGGGAATCCTCAAATATTAAGCACAGCGACACCATGCAGTGAGTCCATAAGCAGTAAATTGGTTTACTGTCTTTTGATCATTCTATTTTATTTTAATGTTCTAATGTAATTGATAATGTGATGTATAAACTTGATCTACAGTCCAGATAATGAAATGAATCATTTTAAATTTATATTATTATGTTTTAATCTATTCATTCATGAAAACTTACAAATATATAAACTTAATTGTAAAATAAATAAAAAATAAAAAAAATGACAATGCAAATACATAATAATATTTACAATGGTAAAAACTAATCATTTTAATCCAATTTACAACTTGAACATGTAAAATTCTGTTTCAAAACTTATTTAAACAACCACAATTCACAATTACCCTTTAATGTTTGGTTTATTTATATTCAAGTGATTAATAATATAATAAGGTAATAATAATTGAAAAATATAGTTTTTTTGTTTTAATTTACTAAATCTTAAAAATATATAATCCTTTGTTTTCATAAACAGGGAAACCAAGATAACAGTGGCATGAAATCTAGCTTAAAGAAAACATTAAATTTGAGAGGAGCCATAAGAAAATGAGTATAAGAAAATGAGTAATTTTAGATTTATATTATTAATATTTTCATTTAAGATATTCTTAAAACATACAATTTTCGTTAATTATTTCCTTAAATTGGATAATAAACTTGCTATTTATTAATGTTATACTTAATTATATTCATAATGATATTAATATAAATATCTACCTTTAATAACAAAATTAAAATCTAATTATATATATATATATATATATATATATATATATATATATATATAGATAGATAAGGTATTAATATGTTTTGACATTATACTAAGTTTAGATTATTATGCTTTAATTTTTAGGTTTGTATTATTAAAATTTAATATTATATTATTTAACGTTTTCAATATTGCATGTTTTCAATATTAGAATTTATAATAATGGGTTATATTGAATTTTTAATATTAAATCTAATTTATATTCATCAATATTAACAATAACTTTAAAAATTTGAGTCAACAATCAATAATAACAATAAAAACTTAGTCATAATATAAAAAATAATAATACTTTTATAAAATTATTGTTTACAATTACAAAATTAATAAGATTAATATAATAAATAAATATAAGTTAATTAATTTAAATATATAAAATTAATAACATTTAAATCACATTAATAAAAACGTTAATTATCAATAAGAATTATAATTAAATTATGATTTTAGTTTTAATTATTAATATTAATAATATTAATATTAATATTAATATTGTTAATAACATTAACATTACAACTATATATAATACTAATAACGTTTAATATTAACGATAATATTAATAAAATTTGATATTAAATTTAATTTTAATATGAATAGTGAATATTAATTTCAATATTCATTATTATTAATATTAATTAATATGTATATAGATTACTTTTAATAATGTTAATATTTATAAATATTAATTTTAATATCAATTATTGATATTAATGACATTTAATTAACAATGATTGTCTCAATATGAAAATCAATCATTGCCAACCATATTCAACCATAGCCAAGGTTTATAATACTAGGACTTTTTAATATTTAGTTTATAATATTAAATTTTAATATTGGCTTTATAATTTGTGATACTAGGCTTTATAATATTAATCATAGGGTTTAATATCAATCTCTTGGGTTTATTGATAACTTGGATTTTTAATATTGATATTTTGAGTATATTAATCCCTTAGATTTATAATATTAATCCCTTGGATTTATTATTCATTTGGGTTTATAATATCAATCCCTTCAGTTCATTATTCCCTTATGTTTATATTATCAACAAGGGATTGTGACAACGATTGTCTCACCATCAAAATAGACCATGTTTATTTTAGTGTTTGTAGTGTTTATATTTGGGTTTAACAATGTTGGGTTTATAATATTAGTTCAATGGATTTAATATTATTTTCTTGGGTTCATAATCCCTTGGGGTTTTAGTATTGATCCCTTAGTTTTATTATTCCTTCAGGTTTATAATATCAATCACTTGGGTTTATTATTCCCTTAGATTTATAATATTAGTCCCTTGGGTTTAATATTATTCCCTTGGGTTCACAATCCCTTAGGGTTTTATTATTAATCCCTTGGGTTTATTATTCATTTGGGTTTATAATATCAATCCCTTGGGTTTATTATTCCCTTAGGTTTATATTATCAACAAGGGATTGTGACAACAATTGTCTCGCCATCAAAATAAACCATGTTTATTTTAGTGTTTGTAGTGTTTATATTTGGGTTTAAAAATGTTGGGTTTATAATATTAGTTCAATGGGTTTAATATTATTTGCTTGGGTTCATAATCCCTTGGGGTTTTAGTATTGATCCCTCAGTTTTATTATTCCTTTAGGTTTATAATATCAATCCCTTGGGTTTATTATTCCCTTACGTTTATAATATTAGTCCCTTGGTTTTAATATTATTCCCTTGGGTTCACAATCCCTTGGGTTTATTATTCATTTGGGTTTATAATATCAATCCCTTCGGTTTATTATTCCCTTAGGTTTATATTATCAAAAAGAGATTGTGACAACGATTGTCTCACCATCAAAATAAACCATGGTTATTTTAGTGTTTGTAGTGTTTATATTTGGGTTCAACAATGTTGGGTTTATAATATTAGTCCAATGGGTTTAATATTATTTCCTTGGGTTCATAATCCCTTGGGATTTTAGTATTGATCCCTTAGTTTTATTATTCCATTAGGTTTATAATAGCAATCCCTTGGGTTTATTATTGCCCTAGGTTTATAATATTAGTCCCTTTGGTTTAATATTATTCCCTTGGGTTCACAATCCCTTGGGGTTTTAGTATTAATCCCTTGGGTTTATTATTCATTTGGGTTTATAATATCAATCAGTTGGGTTTATTATTCCCTTATGTTTATATTATCAACAAAGGATTGTGACAACTATTGTCTCACCATCAAAATAAACTATGTTTATTTTAGTGTTTTTATTTGGGTTTAACAATGTTGGGTTTATAATATTAGTCCAATGGGTTTAATATTATTTCCTTGGGATCATAATCCCTTGGGGTTTTAGTATTGATCCCTTAGTTTTATTATTCCTTTAGGTTTATCATATCAATCCCTTGGGTTTATTATTACCTTAGGTTTATAAGATTAGTCCCTTGGGTTTAATATTATTCCCTTGGGTTCACAATCCCTTGGGGTTTTAGTATTAATCCCTTGGGTTTACTATTCATTTGGGTTTTTAATATCAATCCGCTGGCTTTATTATTCCCTTAGGTTTATATTATCAAGAATGGATTGTGACAACAATTGTATCATAATCAAAATAAACCATCTTTATTTTAGTGTTTGTACTGTTTATATTTGGGTTTAACAATGTTGGGTTTATAATAGTAGTCCAATGGGTTTAATAGTATTTCATTGGGTTCGTAATCCCTTGGGGTTTTACTATTGATTCCTTAGTTTTATTATTCCTTTGGGTTTATAATATCAATCCCTTGGGTTTATTATTCCCTTAGGCTTATAATATTAGTCCCTTGGGTTTAATATTATTCCCTTCGGTTCACAATCCCTAGGAGTTTTAGTATTAATGCCTTGGGTTTATTATTCATTTGGATTTATAATATCAATCCCTTCGGTTTATTATACCCTTAGGTTTATATAATCAACAAGGGGTCGTGACAACGATTGTCTCACCATCAAAATAAACCATGTTTATCTTAGTGTTTGTAGTGTTTATGTTTGGGTTTAGCAATGTTTGGTTTATAATATTAGCCCAATGGGTTTAATATTATTTCCTTGGGTTCATAATCCCTCTGAGTTTTAGTATTGATCCCTTAGTTTTATTATTCCTTTAGGTCTATAATATCAATCCCTTGGGTTTATTATTTCCTTAGGTTTATAATATTAGTCCCTTGGGTTTAATATTATTCCCTTCGGTTCACAATCCCTAGGAGTTTTAGTATTAATGCCTTGGGTTTATTATTCATTTGGATTTATAATATCAATCCCTTCGGTTTATTATACCCTTAGGTTTATATAATCAACAAGGGGTCGTGACAACGATTGTCTCACCATCAAAATAAACCATGTTTATCTTAGTGTTTGTAGTGTTTATGTTTGGGTTTAGCAATGTTTGGTTTATAATATTAGCCCAATGGGTTTAATATTATTTCCTTGGGTTCATAATCCCTCTGAGTTTTAGTATTGATCCCTTAGTTTTATTATTCCTTTAGGTCTATAATATCAATCCCTTGGGTTTATTATTTCCTTAGGTTTATAATATTAGTCCCTTGGGTTTAATATTATTCCCTTGGGTTCACAATCCCCTGGGTTTCTAGTATTAA
Organism: Pinus tabuliformis; assembly: GCA_031772625.1. Taxonomy (NCBI): domain Eukaryota; kingdom Viridiplantae; phylum Streptophyta; class Pinopsida; order Pinales; family Pinaceae; genus Pinus; species Pinus tabuliformis. The sequence continues at coordinate 463,363,614 of CM062810.1, forward strand.
TCCCTTGGGTTTATTATTCATTTGGGTTTATAATATCAATCCCTTCAGTTTATTATTCCCTTAGGTTTATATTATCAACAAGGGATTGTGACAACGATTGTCTCACCATCAAAATAAACCATGTTTATTTTAGTGTTTATATTTGGGTTTAACAATGTTGGGCTTATAATATTAGTCCAATTGGTTTAATATTATTTCCTTGGGTCCATAATCCCTTAGGGTTTTAGTATTGGTCCCTTAGTTTCATTATTCCTTTAGGTTTATAATATCAATCCCTTGGGTTTATTATTCCCTTAAGTTTATAATATTAGTCCCCTGGGTTTAATATTATTCCCTTCGGTTCATAATCGCTTGGGCTTTTAGAATTAATCACTTGGGTTTATTATTCATTTGGGTTTATAATATCAATCCCTTCGGTTTATTATTGCCTCAGGTTTATATTATCAACAAGGGATTGTGACAACGATTGTCTCACCATCAAAATAAGCCATATTTATTTTAGTGTTTGTAGTGTTTATATTTGTGTTTAACAATGTTTGGTTTATACTATTAGTCCAATGGGTTTAATATTATTTCCTTGGGTTCATAATCCCTTGGGGTTTTAGAATTGATCCCTTAGTTTTATTATTCCTTTAGGTTTATAATATCAATCCCGTGGGTTTATTATTCCCTTAGGTTTATAATACTAGTCCCTTGGGTTTAATATTATTCCCTTGGGGTTTTAGTACTAATCCCTTGGGTTTATTATTCATTTTGTTTTATAATATCAATCCCTTCGGTTTATTATTCCCTTAGGTTTTTATCAACAAGGGATTGTGACAATGATTGTCTCACCATCAAAATAAACCGTGTTTAATTTAGTGTTTGTAGTGTTTATATTTGGGTTTAACAATGTTGGGTTTATAATATCAATCCCTTCGTTTTATTATTCCCTTAGGTTTATATTATCAACAAGGGATTGTGACAATGATTTTCTCACCATCAAAATAAACCATGTTTATTTTAGTGTTTGTAGTGTTTATATTTGGGTTTAACAATGTTGGGTTTATAATATTAGTTCAATGGGTTTAACATTATTTCCTTGGGTTCATAATCCCTTGGGGTTTTAGTATTGATCCCTTAGTTTTATTATTCCTTTAGGTTTATAATATCAATCCCTTGGGTTTATTATTCCCTTAGGTTTATGATATTAGTCCCTTAGGTTTAATATTATTCCCTTGGGTTCACAATCTGTTGGGGTTTTAGTATTAATCCCTTGGGTTTATTATTCATTTGGGTTTATAATATCAATCCCTTGGGTTTATTATTCCCCTTGGGTTTATCATTCCCTTAGGTTTATATCAACAACAAGGGATTGTGACAACGATTGACTCAACCATCAAAATAAACCATGTCTATTTTAGTGTTTGTAGCGTTTATATTTGGGTCTAACAATGTTGGGTTTATAATATTAGTCCAATGGGTTTGATATTATTTCCTTGGGTTCATAATCCCTTGGGGTTTTAGTATTGATCCCTTAGTTTTATTATTCCTTTAGGTTTATAATATGAATCCCTTAGGTTTATTATTCCCTTAGGTTTATAATATTAGTCCCTTGGATTTAATATTATTCCCTTGGGTTCATAATCCCTTGGGGTTTTAGTATTAATCCCTTGGGTTTATTATTCATTTGGGTTTACAATATCAATCCCTTGGGTTTATTATTCCCTTAGGTTTACATTATCAATTATGGTCAACCATGGTTGAATGTTGCATTGTGACAAGGATTGTCTCACCATCAAAGTAAATCATGTTTAATTTAGTGTTTGTAGTATTTATATTTGGGTATACCAATGTTGGGTTTATAATATTAGTCCAATGGTTGAATGTCACATTTTGAAAAAGATTGTCTCGCCGTGAAAATAAACCATGTTTATTTTAGTGTTTGTAATATTTATATTTGGGTCTACCATATTAGTCCAATGGTTGGATGTCCCATTTTGACAAATATTGTCTCACCATGAAAACAAATGATGCTTATTTTGGTCTTTGTAATATTTACATTTGGGTTTACAAATGTTGGGTCTATAATATTAGTCCATTGGGTTCATAGTCCCTTGGGGTTTTAGTATTACTCCCTTGGGTTTATTATTCATTTGGGTTTTAATATCAATTTGTTGGGTTTATTTTTCCCTTAGGTTTATAATGTCAATCATGGTCAACCATGGTCAACCGTGGTTGAATGCTACATTGTGACAAGGATTGTGTCACCATGAAAATAAATCATGTTTATTTTAGTCTTTGTAATATTTATATTTGTGTTTACGAATGTTGGGTTTATAATATTAGTCCCTTGGGTTTAATATTATTCCCTTCAGTTCATAATCCCTTGGGGTTTTAGTATTAATCCCTTCGTTTTATTATTTCTTTGCATTTAGAATATCAATCATTTTCAACCATTGTCAATCATAGCCAACCATGGTCAACCATGTTTGAAGGTCGCATTATGACAATGGTTGTCTCACCATCAAAATAAACCATGTTTAATTTAGTGTTTGTAGTGTTTATATTTGGGTTTAACAATGTTGGGTTTATAATATTAGTCCCATGGGTTTAATATTATTTCCTTGTGTTCTTAATCCCTTGGGGTTTTAGTATTGATCCCTTAGTTTTATTATTCTTTTAGGTTTATAATATCAATCCCTTGGGTTTATTATTCCCTTAGGTTTATAATATTAGTCCCTTGGATTTAATATTATTCCCTTGGGTTCACAATCCCTTGGGGTTTTAGTATTAATCCCTTGGATTTATTATTCATTTGGGTTTATATTATCAATCCCTTGGGTTCATTATTCCCTTATGTTTATATTATCAAGCATGGTTAACCATGGTTGAATGTCGCATTGTGACAAGGATTGTCTCACCATCAAAATAAATCATGTTTAATTTAGTGTTTGTAGTATTCATATTTGGGTTTAACAATGTCGGGTTTATAATATTATTCCAATGGTTGAATGTCACATTTTTACAAAGATTGTCTCACCATGAAAATAAGCCATGTTTATTTTAGAGTTTCTAATATTTATATTTGCCTTTACCATATTAGTCCAATGGTTGGATGTCCCATTTTGACAAATATTGTCTCACCATGAAAATAAATCATGTTTATTTTGGTCTTTGTAATATTACATTTGGGTTTACGAATGTTGGATCTATAATATTAGTCCCTTGGGTTTAATATTATTCCCTTGGGTTCATAGTCCCTTGGGGTTTTAGTATTACTCCTTTGGGTTTATTATTCATTTGGGTTTTAATATCAATCCGTTGGGTTTATTATTTCCTTAGGTTTATAATATCAATCATGGTCAACCATGGTGAAGCGTGGTTGAATGTCACATTGTGACAAGGATTGTCTCACCATGAAAATAAATCATGTTTATTTTAGTCTTTGTAATATTTATATTTGGGTTTACGAATGTTGGGTTTATAATATTAGTCCCTTGATTTTAATATTATTCCGTGGGTCCATAATCCATCGGGTTTTAGCATTAATCCCTAGGGTTTATTATTCATTTGTGTTTATAATATCAATCCCTTGGGTTTATTATTCCCTTAGGTTTATAATATCAATTATGGTAAACAATTGTCAATCATAGCCAAACATGGTCAACCATGTTTTTATTATTAACTTGGGTTTATAATATCAATCATGGTCATCTTTATTAATCTCTTGTATTTGTAATATCAATCCCTTGCGCTTTTTGATCCCTTGGGTTTTTAATATTTATCTGTTGGGTTCACTAATTCCTTGGGTTTATAATATTAGTCCCTTATGTTTAATATTATTCCCTTTGGTTCATAATCCTTTGGGTTTTTAGTATTAATCCCTTGGGTAATGATAAACAAAAGGGACTAATATTATAAACCCAATGTATATAAACCCTAAGATAAATATTAAAAATGCTAAAATAAAGATGGTTGAATTAATAAAACCTCATAATAATAATAATAATAATTAATATTACTAATATTATTACGAGTTTATATTATTGTAATAATATTAATATAATAATAATAAATATATAAATATATAAGAATATCATTATTATTATTTATATATTTATTAATTATCATAAATGCTTGGTCTTTAAAAAATTACACATAATAATTCACTTATCACAATTCTAATTATTATTGGATCATGATTATTATTATGAGCTATAATAATAATAATATAATTGTGATTATTATTATTATTATTTTATATTATTGTTATAATAATATACTAATAATCATAATATATTATTATAATAATAATAAAATAATATAACAATAATAATAATAATAATTATTATTATTATAGCTATTATATTATTATTATTATTATTATGTTAATTATATTATTATCTTATTAATTATTATATTTGTATATTATTATAATAATAATATAATAATATAATATTATTATTATATTATTATCCGATATTATTATTATTATTATTATTATTTTATTTCTTGAATAATATAATGATAATCTAATTAATTAATATTAATAATATTATTATGAGTTTATATTATTATTATAATGTTAATATAATATTCATATAATAATAGATATAAATAATATGGTTGTTAATATTTATATAGTTATTAATAATCAGTTGGCTTATTAGCCTATATCAACCATATTTACCTATGGCTACGCTAGTATAATATATCATGATATATATTAACTCTATATATATATGGGAGGTAAGCACAAAGATATAAAGTTATAGAGGTGGAGAGATAGGGAAGTGACAAGGGAGAGATGGAGATAAACTGAAGGAGGGGAGAGGATGAATAAAAGGAGAGAGAGGTAGAGAAGTGTAAAAGAGGGAGAGGAAGACACAAATATGGAGGGGGAAGAGAGAGGAGACGGGGACGGAGATAGTGAGAGGATTCGAGGGTAGAGAGAGAGAGAGAGATGGGGGAAGAGAGATAAACCTAGGAGAGAAAGGGCGAGAGAGGAAGGATGAGAGAGAGGAGGATAGAGGGAGGGATAGAGATATGGAGTTGGAGGGGGAGAGAGGGAGGGAAGAAGAAAGACATAGAGAGTGAGAAGTGGGTAGAGAGAGGGACTGACAAGGGAGAGATGGAGAGAAAGAGTGTATGTTTATGGGTGAGATAAAGAGATAAATAAGGAGAGACATAAAGAAGGTGGGAGAGAAGGAGACAAGAGGAGAGAGGGAGGGATATAGTAACATAGGTAGAGAGAGAGAGAGAGAGAGAGAGAGGAAGAATGAGAGATAATACTTTAGACAGAGAAGGAGAGTGATGGGGTAAGAAAGAGGATTAGAGGGAAAAGAGAGAGAGAGAGAGAGTGATGGGGGAAGATAGATGGAGGTAGGATAGAAAGGGAGAAAGAGGAAGTACGAGAGAGAAGCTTTGAGAGAGAGGAGGAGAGAGAGAGGGAGAGAGGAGGAGAGAGGGATCGATAGGGAGATGGAGTTGGAGGGGGAGAGAGGGAGGGAAGAAGAAATACATAGAGAGTGAGAAATGGGGAGAGAGAGGGAGTAACAATGGAGAGATGGAGAGAGAGTTTGTATGTTTGGGGTTAAGATAAGAACAAAGAAGGAGAGATGGAGAGAATGGGGGAGAGAATAAGAGAGGTAGGGATATAGTAACAAATTTGGAGGCTAAAGAGTAAGAGAGAGAGAGAGAGAGAGAGAGAGAGAGAGAGAGAGGAAGGAAGAGAGATAGGATGTGAGAGAGTTGAGTGAGCGAGGGAAAGAGAGATGGAGTTGGAGGGGGAGAGAGAGAGAGGTAATAAGAAATAAATATAGAGATAAAGGTGGAGAGAGAGAGGGGGGGAGTGATAAAGAGGATGGAGAGAGAGGGAAAGAGGAAAGAAGTAGGGAAGAGAGATGGAAGTGGGGGAGAAGGAGAGAAGGGGTAGAGCAAGATAGAGAGAGAGAGGGAGAGAGGGAGGGAGAGGAAGAGGGAGGGATAAGTAGATAGATTGAAGAAATAGAGTGTATGTTTTGGCGATGATATAGAAAGGAAAATGGAGATAGAGATAAAGATGGAAAGTGAAGAGAAGAAAGAAGAGAGAGATGGAGAGAGGGAGGGAGGGACAAAGATATTGATATATATGAAGTGAAATAGCATCTGCTTTTGGGGATTGAGATAGAGTGGAAAATAAGGAGAGATGGAGGGAGATATTTATCTATATATATATATATATATATATATATATATATATATATATATATATATATATATATATATATATATATATATATATATATATATATATATATATGGGAGGGGGAGAGGGAATAATATTTCTTGCACTAGATACATTGATTTTAGTGTAGACAGTGATTTCTAATCCAATTTGATTGCTTGCACTAGATGCATTGATTTTAGTGTAGATGTTGATTTCTAATGATATAATTGCTTTCACTAGATGCATTAATTTCAATGTAGATGATTTCTAATCCTATTTCATTACTTGCACTAAATGCATTGATTTCAATGTAGATGGTGATTTCTATTCTTATTTGATTGCTTGCACTAGATGCATTGATTTAAATGTAGATGTTGATTTCTAATCATGTTTGATTGCTTGCACTAGATGAATTGATTTCAATGTAGATGGTGATTTATAATCTTATTTGATTGCTTGCACTAAATGCATTGATTTCAATGTAGATGGTGATTTATAATCCTATTTGATTACTTGCACTAGATGCATTGATTTCAGTGTAGATGTTGCTTTATAATCCTATTTTCTTACTTGCACTAGGTGCATTAATTTTAGTGTAGATGTTGGTTTATAATCCCATTTTCTTACGTGCACTAGATGACTTGATTTGAGTGTAAATGTTGATTTCTAATCTTATTTGATTGCTTTAATTAGATGTAGTGATTTTAGTGTAAATGTTGTTTTCTAATCTTATTTAATTGCTTGCATTAGATTCATTAATTTTAGTGTAAATATTGATTTCTGTTTTGATGTAATTAGATGTATGATGGTACATTAATTTTAAAGTGATTGGATTAACATTGTGCATTGATTTCAGTGTAAGAACAAAAAATTATTGACAATCTACATTTATTTTTGTGTTATAATAATTCAACTTATTAATATTGGAGAGAAGGGGAGGCAAGGAATGATGTTTACTACAATAAATTGAGCTAAATATTTAAATGGTTTATGGTTTAACTTTTCCTTTTCATATTATCGATATGAAAATATGACAAAAGTAAAAAGGGTAACAATAAGAATAATATAAGAAAATAATTTTAGATTAACCACAATGAAGACTATTTGTAATTGACTATATTCTTATTATTCACATTTTCTATCATTCAACACTATTACATTGTCCCTTTACATTCAAAATTTATATTTCATCATTAAAGTAATTATCATCCCAACAAACTAAGGCAACTAAGCAAATTTAAAATTAAAATATACAGATTAATCTAAGGCATATTAGCATATTTAAAATGATTATATTAATATTAGATGAATTTATGTATTATTGATAAAATTAATCATATGTTCGTTAGATTTTCTTTGGCCGCACATGATTGAAACCAACCTAGATCCATCTTAACTCTAGATATATCAAGCATCGAGAGGATCAAATCTCTTGAGGTAAAAACCTTTACTCAAGTTTTGCAGTCAAAAAAGAAGTTTGCACCTCAAGAGATGTGATCCCTCTCATCGCCTGATAGATCCGGAGTTAAGATGGAGCTAGGCTGGCTTTATTTTAAAATTGAGGAAATTAAAAATACTTTTGAAGGTAACTTTTCATTAAAATAATAATTCTTTACTTTCAATTACATAAATTGGTATCAAGCTAGGTTGGATCTATCTTAATTTTAGATCTTAATTTTGGATTTACCAAGGGCAGAGGGGATCAAATCTCTTCTCACTTTAAAAAAGGTTTGTATATGAAGAGATTTTATGCCTCTCACACTTGGTAAATTAGGAGTAATATGATTGAATTATTAATTATAATTATAATTATTAATTTTATATTTCACTTTACTTATTTTTAATTTTATAATTTACCCCAACTTTATTTTGCTTAACATTTTTCACACTAAATTTTATTTTACAGAGTTTCCTCAAATTAGATGATAAAATTGATTTTCAAATCAAATAGATTGGCTATATTTTTTAATATTAGAAGTTATTTTTAATTCGCCCCATGGTGTAGATTAGTTGATGATAGAATGGGTTGTTAAGGCATTTCTTATGATGTTATTGGCTTAAACTTCGATTAGCTCAGTGTGCCACATGTGAGGCAATGTGGGTACAATTGGAGGTGATTGTGGTAATGGATAGAGTCGATCCTTAAGTATAAACATGCTATAGTTGTTTATTCTCTCATATACAAAAAAATAACAATAACAATAATAATCTTTTTTTTTTTATTGAACTAATTATTTATCAAAAATAGATTTTATTAAAAGCACGTGATTTTATTGGAAGTAGTTTAGGTGACGGAAATAAAGGAAATTGATTTTCATGTAAGCATTTTCTAAATTGTATCTCCAGTCAAACACTCTCGTAGAAAAAAATAGTCTTGACCCCACCCATCAAGCAAGCCACCCAATGTCACCTTCGTGGCCTTCTCTCACTCTTTAGACTACAAGAAGGATATCTTTATCTAGGGGGGAATCCTTAAATATCGAGCTAAGCTAGGTCATTGAGTAATTAAAGGAATTTCCTTAACGAAGACTAGTCATTTGACACTACTCACTATCAAAGTAAAAGGTCAGGGATAAGTGCGTGAATAGTCAAACAAACCATGAATTATTAACTAATTTTGAATGATTTTAATTACACAACTATGCTTATTCATGGAACCAAATTATACTTGAAAAATAAAAGATAAAGCTTGCTCAATTAACCATATAGCATGAGATCCTAGTGAAGCATATATACAATAGTACAATAAAAATAGAAAATGAATCACTGATTGTCTATACAAGTAAGGAATTAGATCATTCATTCATCATATTCATGAGCATTGGAGATTGGTAGTTCGTTATCATCATCAAGAGACGATAACATAATTAAGAGATCATACACCAACAATATTAACTATGTTTGGGACAACAAAGAGTTAAGTGTTTATGATGATAAATAAAGGAAATATTCAAACTTGTCATTGTTATTGTTAGGCTTGTTGGCATGTGGCCCAAAATGGATCCAAATATGCTCTCTAAGTCTTCAAGATCCACTAAAATCATGTCAAAGATCAAAACCAGAGCAGGAGAAGAACACTTAGAATGGCGAAAAATCACTATCGGGAGGCAAAAACACATAAAAAACAATGAAAAACTGTATCAAGGCATAAATAGGGAAATGCATAACAACCGTTCGATCTGGCCAATCGACAGTCCAGATCTGATCAAAAATCGCAATCAACATAGGCAAATAGTGGCAATTGGCGTGGACCATATGAAACTTGTGATGGCAACCAACAATTCAACGTGGATCATCGATCAAGCGTGCAGATCAATGCCCTATGTCGCATCGTAGGATCGCTACCAGAAAATACAAGGAGCACTTATTGACCTGAGGCATGAGCGATATGCGATTGTGACTAGTCACATCGTGATATCACATTGGGGTTTCATAGAGGCATGATTAACCGAACCCGACGATTATATACATGATATTGCATAAAATTTGAAGTCCACCAAAAGGCAGTTTTTTATGTATTTTCGCATATTTCGTTTAGTAAACGAAAAGTGAAGGGAAGCATTGATGCGATAAACTAGCCCCAAAAGGGTTCCTTAAAGCTATTACATAGATTTTGAGATCCACAGAAAGGCCATTTATAATGCATTTTCACAGGTTTTTGTTATTTAATGAAATACAAAGGGAACCTTGGAGCAGTGTCGATGCGATAAGGCCCAGACTCGAAAGGGTTCGGGAATTAAAATATATAATATTTTCAGGTTTGCCAAAGCGATTTTTTAATATATTTCCAATGTTTTTTACATATTTCCAAATACAAAGGGAAGACTGGGAACGAGCCATTTGCGACTTGCGATAGCAATTGAGGGCGGACCTGATAGAGGAATAGGCCATATTTGAGGACTTTTGAAGTCCGAAATAAACAGAGATGGGAGGGCTTTTACAGTGTTGCAACGTTTTTCTGTATTAAATAGAAAACAATCATTGTTCGCATTTGAAAGGATTACAGAGTCCGGGAAGCATTTAAAAGGATTACAAAGGCCCAAAGACCCATTCCATCACATAATAAAGACCGAGAGATAGGTTGTTGGGATACAGATGGCTGGAAAGGGAAAGAAAGGCCACAACACGATGCAGCCTGCAACAGAAGTGATCATGGGCATCTCTGGCATGAGCGAGCCCCTTGCCAGCGTAGCAAGTTACCAGAATGAGGTTACACTACTATTAGAGAAGGAAATTTCGATCCCATGCGTGCCTATTCAGGGCATCAAGTTGTTGAAAAGACAGAGAGGATAGATTAAGGCACTCTGAGCCTCTGAGAGCTCAGGAGCATTGTAAAAGGCCTATAAATGGCTGAAAGTTAGAAGTAATAGAAGTTCAACTTTTGGAGACTGTGGAGACTTTGCTCCTCTAAGTGTCTCATATTCATTCTAGCAATGTAAGCTTCTTTTGTTGTTACATGTTTAATTCCCATTTTCTCTTATGTTCTAAGCTTGCACTTGAATAGGTTATTCATTTTTTTCTTCTGTGTCTAATGCGAGATAACTGTCATCTTATCTATGCATTGATAAATTAGATTTACTAGCTTCATTTACTTCCTGTAGCTAGCCATTCATATGTGTTTATGTATGCATCTGTTGGTACAGTTAGTATTCTCCATCTATCCATTGAATCTATAAACTATTGAGCATTAGTGCTCTAAAGCCTTGTAAAGCTAAGGGTGTTCATGCATGTCTTGAGGTAAAACAGAGTTGAAACAGTCATCTGACTTGATTCAAACCATCATCCATTCCAATAGTTCTGAGAACAGTATTGAAGATATATGTTTCCAGGCATCTCCGAGCTACAACCTAGGAGAGTCTCCTAGAGTGATAACATAATTGGCGCCATTTCTGGGGAAAGGACACTAAAGCTCAGCTTCCTGTTGTGCTTATCAACAACCCCCCCATTTACTAGTAAATGGGGACCCTTCCAAAAAATCAAATCTTAGCATCTAGTCATGCCTTTTTATTTTTAGAATAAAATAAGATGTCAAAACGGAACTTGCTAAATCATGGAAAATTTACCTTTTCATACTTTAGGTGCATAAAGCTTTACAAACAATAAGTTTCTTAAATAAGTGTCACATGATGAAAAAGCCTAATAGTAGCTTTATACTCGTAAAGTGATGAGTATTAAAATAAACCTTGAAAAGACCTACTTCTAGAGGATTATTCTTGCATCGCAAAGCGATTACCATGAACCTTCTTTATAAGAGTTACTTCACGCAATCACGATCCATGAAATGCAAAATCATAAAACTCTTGAAATCATCTCGCATCGTAGTTTCAATCCTGCGACGCTACTCAATAAAGCGTAAGCAGATATTACGAAATGCAATAGCATCTCGCATATCACATATCGCATCAGATCATATGGTAGTGGGTCTTAATGAAAACAAATTTTGCGATATAGTGATCTGTGATATTGTGTAGAAAATCGCAAAATTACGTTTAAAGCAACCCAAAAGGGCTCACGGTTCTAGGAGAGTACTTCCCGACTTTCAATGTGAAGTTATGAGCATCTAGTTAAGCATAATGGTTCATTAGTGGAAATTTATTAAAAGAATGATTACGATCAATTGTGAAAGGCCATTTGATGCAAGTTGATATCTTTCAATGTGATTTCGAATTAAAAACCCTCTGTCACCTTATTTTCACCCTTGTATTGATTTATTTCTGCATTCACTATCATTTTTATCCTAATTTTCTCTCTTCTTGTAACTTCTAGGAAGAACATACAGAGCAAGACATCCGAAGAAATGGTGAAGAAAGGAAAGGTGCCTGCTTCTGAGAAATCAGAAATGATCCCCTGTTCATAGATATTACTTATAATCAAGAAGTAGGGACGTCTACATGGGAGACTATGTATCAGCTATTAGAGGAAGAATAGCCGAGAATTTTGAAACAACAGTTACAGTTGATGGACGCATTTCCTCTGATACTACTTTGGCTGAACTTGCATGCTCATTCTTGCACCGCATCACTGCAAGACCAAATATACTTCCTTATACTGGCATGGTTAAGTGGATCATAGACAATGCAGACATATCAGAAAGAGAATTCAAGATGGCAGGCCAAGAATTCATAGGGTTGTTTACTCCAGAAAACCTGAGACACGTGTACCATTTAATAGAGTGGCAGGCCATCTACAACAAGAAATTTATCGAGAAGTTTACCAAAGAAAATGAAGACTTGGCAGAATGCATAAAGAATTGGTAAAACAAAGAAGAAATACTCAAGAAAGATAAAATGATATGTATGCCACCGGTTCTCTTAGTTCCCCTTTCTGTTTTGCTACTGCTATGTTATGTAGATTGTTTGGTAAACCAGAGAGCACCAAATTCTCATCAGAATGGTTACCCCTAGTAGATGCAGTTGTTAATGCTACAATAAAGAATTGGGCTCAAATCTTGTTAGATAATTTAGCCACTGCAATTTTAGAATACAGAAGAAAAAGGATTACTGCTTCGAGGGTTTATCCTCCATTTTTTATGAGCACTTATGCTATGGATGCTATTTGTTTTGGTTCCGATTTTCCTCTTATGGGATGGAAGTGGACTATTCAAAATCCACTTCCTATTCAAAAATATCATAAGGTCATGTGGGACTCTAATTTCACACCAAGCTTCTTCAAGAATTTTCTTGGGGTTATACTTCTGAATTAGAGAAGGATTTACAACCGAGATGCCCCTAGGTTCTCTCAAGAAGCTAAAGTAGATATTATCCCCATAGCCAGATGGTTCAGGGAAGAATTATTCACGTATATCAGAGTGTTTGGCAGTATTTTCTCACCGCACGTTCTACCTTTTTATGTCCCAGACAAACTGATGGCTAGGGAGATAGCCTATCAAACATGTGGCGAGGGAGGAATGAGTAAGATACTAAAAGATTCCAAGAAGGCCATTTGGCCTCAATTTCCTATAATATGTGGAGTATTTGCATTGCATGGCTTAGGGCGTGCTTCCAGAGAAGATGGCAATGTATTATCCTTGTAATTACCCAAGTTCCTGGGAAGGCAATATGATCCCTTTGGTATTGTGAAAGATTTTAACACAATGGTTAAAATAAGACTATTTAACTATGAAAAAGACCCCTTTGATGATGTTTTCTTGAAGAAAAACACCTTCAAAGAAGTGCAACATATGGCACAAATACTTTTTGATCAAGAAGGTCTCCAAGATTTTGATAATTACATAAAAAAGAGGTTACCTAAGGTCCCATTGGACCAACTACTCATTGAGATAGTGAGAGATCCTACTCCTAGTGTCAGCTTAGATGGTGACCCAAAGGAAAAAACTCCAAAACTAGTTTTGGAAGTGAGTCCGCAGAAATGTCTATTGAACAATCTGAGAAAACATCAAAGAATGAACACATCAAGAGTGAGGAGTCAGTAAAAGACACAGCCCAGTCCACAGCAAAATCTAATCAGCAGAATTTGCTCGTAAAACAAGCTGAAGCCTTGACTCCCCTTATAAAGCAAGCAAGGCCGCCTGTCATTGATTTAGAAGAAGAATGGGAAAGATTCAATAAGATACTCAACACAAAGGAAGAAATCACAGAGCCACCAACAAACCCACAAGTGACAACCGCAGAAATGGTAAAGAATGAGTAGTTAGCACTTAGGAAACAAAGAATATTCCCATTGCTCCCACATCCAAGATTGTATTGAGAATAGAGGAATTCCTCCTCTAGATGTATTCTACAGCCGTCAACATAAATCCCTCATTAGAAGACAAAGAAAGAAAAGAAAGTTGGATTCTGTGCTCACTCCTGAGGATGAACCTCTAGATGTTCTCTGGAAAGACCCCTCTACAAATCCATTAGCTAATCTCACTAGACTCTCGCAGGTCACAAGTGCATATGCTTCAACAACCATTGACAAGGAAGTAGAGGTACAACTACTGCTCAAAGAAAAAGAAGATAATATTTTGTTATTGGAACAACAATTACAGCAGGTCAGTATCAACCAATAAGCAGAAATGCAGTTGGCAAAACTTCAGCAAGAGTTTTAGCAAATCCAGTTGGTACATCAGAGTAGTTTAGCTAGTAAAGAAGCACAGTTACAAAGCATAACAAAACTACATAAAGATGATCCCAAAATTGAACAGTTTGTCACAGAAGCACTTGGCCTCAATTCCCAGCTTTTACAATAGAAAGAACTATTATGCCAAAAGATTTCGCAGTGGAATTTTCACTGTGAAATGAGCTATAACATAACAAACCAAGTTGTAGAATTACGACTTGAATATGATTCAATTCTTAAGAAAGTTTTAGACTTCTTAAATTGGCAGAAATCCGAAGATGGGAAAAGAGAAAATATGCCCAAATTAGATGAATCACATAAAGAAATCTTATTTTCTTAATGGGATTCTCAGCTCAAAGAGGCAGAAAAGGAAATGGAGGATGTGGCAACAGCAGCAAACAATGTCATTGAATGTGTTAATGAAAATATACAAAATGCTAATCTGGTAGTAGAAACCACCCCTAGCTTTATTCCAAAAGCACAACAGCTTCAAGCAGTGTGGAAACAGGCAGCGGAGGAAAGGGTAGAGGTAATTAGACAAGTAAACAGGTTGAACTGGGAGGCATATTGGCTTTACCTAGTGAAACCACATAACTAATGGATGACCCTGAAGTGCCTGATTACTTCTACCGAGAAAATGGTGCCAACACTCACAAATGCCATATTTGTAGGACAATTGAAAGCTGAAGTCGACCAACCAATGCTCCTTAAATCTATGCTGGATATTTGCGATCTCAAGGACCAGATGCAGGATTAGTCATAGACATATTTTGTTTTTGTTTTTGCTTATTTTCGCTTAAAATGAGGTCAGTCATTTAAACTTCCTCATCTATTTTTGTAATTTCTATTTTTAAGTTTCATAGATTAGTATTTAAAACCCTCTCATGCATTTAGAGAGGGGTCTAGAAATTTTATCAAAAAAATTCTTCAGAACGTGCACTTATGCCCCCCACTGAGGAGATTTTGGTAAAATTAATGGAACGATATTTATTTTCTACTTGATTCAACCTCTTCTACTGAAATTGCAATTTTGTACTCTTAGTTGATGTTGAATGATTTGAAAGTAGATCAATATTGCTAGAGCGCATGAGTAGGACGTATTACAAATGGTACTTTTTTCTCTTAATGCTTTTTACTTCTGGATCAAGCAATAAATCATTTTTTAGTTATTTATGTATGAAGGTTTAAATTCTTAGAATCATTATTGCACTTTTGTATGATGATGATTTATTCTTTATGCTGAATATATGAATGACACTTTATGTGATATATCTCGCATATCGTTTCGGCTAACTTTTTATACGAAGCAATCATTATTAGATGGATTCTCTTCTTATTGTGATCGAATGATCTTTATTATCAATTACTTTCAGAAATCATTTTAGATCGCATATATAAACGTTACTCCTTGGATAGTTTTAAAAGTTAGATGTTTTCTTTGATTATGATAGATTGCATATGATAGTCAGAAGATAGATTAAGTTTAGAATCACCCCATAAAACCCAAAAAGGAAAAACATCATCCCGTTAGCACAAACATCATAAATAGATTGGGAAACTAGACCCATCATTCCCAGTCGGAGCCACTATTCCAAATGGAAAAGGAGTTGTCCTAAGGTCTGGACTAGGTGGTTATCCCCCTTGTTGGAGTCCTGATTTTTCGAGCCTTCAACATATTTAGCGGTAGAAGGAGGGCCTTACTGTGAATGACAAGTAAATCTACATCTTCATGCCATTCTAAGAGTAAACCTCCCTCACTATCACCCTCAATTTCTCGTTCGAATTCCAAATCTTCTATATTTGAACCAGAAATTGAAAAGAAAAATACAGAGCACATTACTGAAATCCCAAACAAGCTAGATCATTCTTCTTCAGATCCCCTTGAGTTACAAACTTTAATCCATAAGTTACAGGGGATTTCAATATCTAAGGAAGAATCTGAGTTCTCCCAAGGTAGTGTCACTTCTCATCGAACCCCATCTCAACGACTGACTAGAGCAGAGAGCAAAAAACTAGGAATCCCACTGGTTGAGTTTCCGCTACCGAGTCGTAAGAAAGCTAGGAAAACACCCTCAGAATCTCAGAGTGAGGTTTTATCATCATTTTCTTCCACCGTTCCATCTATATCATCACAAGAACACTCATCCATCTCCCAACTCCAGATCGTGGTTCATACACGTATAGGAACAACATCCTCCTCTACCCAATCACCTTCAGCTACTACCACACCTTCTTCTACTAATATCCCAACGATGGCAGGAAATCCTCCACCGAGGCCATCGGCCAACCCAAGGGCTGTAATAATGCTTGCACCTTTTTCTCAATTACCAGCTCATCCTGAGAAATGGTTGCCCAAACTTAATCCTGACAATGGCTTATTAGCCAAAGAACACATAAATAACTTTATGCTATTTGTTAATTTAAATGGAGTAATAGAAGAGAACGCAGTTGTAAGATTATTTCCCTATACTTTACAAGGAGCAGCAGGATCATGGTATTTTTCATTACCATTAGGCTCCATTAATAGCTGGGATACATTTTAAGATCATTTTTTAACAAAATTTGGGGATGATAGGTCCACGGCAACCTTAATAAATGATCTCTCCAATTTAAAGGCAAAAACAAAGGAACCAATTAAGGAATACAACTCTCGCTTCAATAAGTTATTGAACAAAATACCAACACCATCTAGGCCTAGAAATGAGGTCCAAAACGAATGGTATTTTTCTGCTTTACCTTCAAATTCAGCCATCTTTGTAGACAGAGCTGCCAAGCCAACATTAGTAGAAAACATGAAAGAGGTAATAGCTATAGATAAATGTATCCTAGCCGTAGAAAAGAAAAACTATTTAGATGAAAAGAAATCTAAAAAAGTGTCATTTAGAGACAATTCCAAGAAAAGGAAACCAAAGGATCCCTTGGACTTGGAAGGGTTACAAAAGGTCTTGAAGACCATGTCAAATGAAATGGTGGATATAAAGAGACAAGTAGCAAAAACATCTTCCAAGAAATCTTATAGACCTTATAAAAGAAATCCTCCAACCGATTCTAAACCTCCAAATGCTATAACAAATGCTGAATCAAAAGGGGAAGAGGAAGAAGTTTCAAATGAGGAACAAATCGATGATGAAGAAATCATAGAACTACATGGAATGTGGGACTTCATTCTTCCAGATGAGGAAGATCAAGAAGCATTACCTGTTGCCACTAGAAGTAGAAGTCAAATCGAACCTCCTCAGTCTAGTACAAAATACAGAAACCTAATTCCACCTTCTAGAGATAAAATCGTAGGTAAAAAATCCTCACCAAAGTCTACTCAGACAAACCCAATCCAATCTGATTCGACATCTTCATCTAAATCACTTATCGTCTCAGATGAAATGGAATACAACATTATTGAATATATGAAGAAAACTAGAGAAAAAATTACTCTTCATGAGCTCAGTAAGTTAAAACATCAACATAAATTACTCTTGAAAGAACTCAATGCAGTACCTATGACGCCTCCTCCCACCACTGTAACTTCATAGGCTACTCATGAAATGGGAAGACCTCCAACTAGAATTGTAAATAAAATTGACCCAACCAATATTGCTCTGATTAGCGGAAGATCCAAATCCCATACCTCGCCATTTGTCCTTACTTTTGAAGTTTTTAATAAAAACTTACACAACTGTCTACTTGACTCTGGTGCATCATCTAACAATTTACCTAGGACGATTTGTGCTAAGTTAAATGTTCAGCCTCAGAAATCTGCAGTACGAATAGTATAGCAAGATCGGTCTCGAGTTGAAGTTATCAAAGAACTTCATCAAGTAACCATAAGACTTTCGTCAAACCCAAAAGTGTGTCAAATCATTGATATACTCGTGGCTAACATCCTGGAATTTTATGGACTAATCCTCAATAGGGATTGGTCAGAAAAGCTTCACGGTTACTTTGCAACTAATTGGTCTCATATGTGGCTCCCCTATAACGGCAAACCAAATCATATCAAAGTTGAACGAGAAAAACATCAAAAGTACATAGTGACAGAACTAGAAGGAGAAAATGAGCCTATAGCATATAACAACAATATAATCGGAAATTATTCTGTTGAGTCATTCTTAGGAAATTTCAACGCTCACACCATACCTTTTTTGGGAAATTCCATTTCATCTCAGGTATAAAACTTCTCTTAAACTGGCACTTCTAGATGCATCAATTTTGTAGATAAACCTGTAGATAAAATCTTTTTTTGGAAATTATTTTTTGATGGTTCTAAATCCAACGATGGAGCAAGAGCAGGTTGTATATTAGTTAGTACAAATGGATAAAAAACCATGTTAGCATGTAGACTTGAATTTGATTTCACAAACAATACCGCTGCATATGAAGCATTGGTTCAAGGGCTATACAAATCAATCGGGCTTGATATCAAATATCTTCAAGTATTTGGAGATTCTAAGATTATCATTAGGCAGGTAAGAAATAATATACATTGTTTGTTGGGGCATTTGAAAGACTACCAATCCTTGGTACAAGACTTGACCTCACACTTTACAACATTTAATATTTCATCTATTCCAAGACTCCAAAATGTTAGTGCCGTTCTTCTTACTAATGTAGCTTCCAAGCTTATTCCATCAGAAAACTACAGCCTAGATAGATTCTCTATTGAATTAATTTTTAGACCCTCTATTTTTGATAACATTACCAACTAGAGAGTCTTCAATAATGACCCTAATATCGTGAGTTTTTTTACCTCAAAAGGCTCTTACCATGATCAGATAATTGACGAGGACCAACATGACAATCAATTGAAACAGGAAAGCCACAGTAACGCTATACCAAAATCTGTAGTCAAGCTAGAGGACTTATATGACTTAAAGGATATATTTAAATGGTCCACCAATTCAAAACTCTAGAGTTCAACTTTGAGATATGAATTAATCATTCTGGGAACGGATATGAAACCACAAAACATCAACCTAGGTCTTGGTCTAACATCTGAAGAAAAATCAGCTTTTATTTGATTGTTGAAACAATACAAGAGTGTCTTCACTTGGAACTATGATGATCTTAAAACATATGACACTTCAATTATCCAGGATACAATTTCTATGATCTCCGACAAAAATCCTGTTCAGCAGAAATTAAGGAAAATACATCCTAATTTGGAAAACAAAATTAAATTCGAGTTAAACAAATTGCTAAGAGACGATATTATTTTTCTTGTCAGGCATTTCAAATGGATCTCCAATTTCCAGTTAGAAAGAAAAATGGTGATATTCAGATTTGTATAGACTTTCAAAACCTCAATAAGGCTTGCCAAAAGGATAATTTTCGATTACCCCCCATGGAACATATATTACAATCAGTTGCAGGGTTAGAGTTAATGTCCTTTTTAGATAGCTTTTCAGGGTATAATCAAATCATATTCCACCTGGATGATCAATTAAAAACTACGTTTAAAACAAAATGGAGCACTTATGCTTATCAAAAGATGCCATTTGGGCTAATCAATTCTGATGCCATGTTTGAAAGAGCCATGGACATTGCGTTTAAGGGATTAATAAACAGGTTGGTGGTAATCTACTTAGACAACATAACGATATATTCTAAAAAATGTAGTAATCATATGAAAGACCTAGATCAAATCTTTCAACGTTGTCAAAAATATGGAATTTCGCTTAACCCCAAAAAATCTTTTTTTGTGTTGAGTGAAGGAAAACTTATTCGATTCATAGTATCCAAATCAAGAATCCATACTAACCCAAATAAGATCAAGGAAATTTCTTAGATATATTTACCACATAATAAAAAAGCAATGCAATATTTCCTTGGTCCGATCAATTTTGTTAAGAGATTCGTCCCTGACTTCTCAAGAATTGTGTCACCCCTCCAAGCCATGATAAAGAAAAATGCTCTCTTCAAATGGGGTCATTCGAAACATGAATCATTTGGCTTGATAAAACAAGCAATTATAAATTCCCAACCTTTAGCAACACCAAATTTTTCCAGTACTTTCACCCTATATACATTCGCCTCCGAGAAATCATATGCTTCCATACTCACACAAGAAAATCAAGATAAAGCCGAAGCCCCAATCACTTTCTTCAGTTCAAATATACAGGGAGTTGAGTTAAATTACTCTGATGTTGAGAAATAGGCTTATGTTGTTTTCAAATCAATTAAACACTTCAAACCTTTCATTCTAAAAACTCACACCAAAATAATAGTACTATTTCCAGCAGTAAGAAATATTCTGGTACAAAAAGATGTGGGTGAAAAGAGAGCAAATTGGGTCACGACCCTGCAAGAATATGATGCTGAGATTAAATCAGAAAACATCGTAAAAGGTCAAGGTTTTTGCAGGATGTTGACAGAAGCATCGAACATATCAGAGTCACAACCTCCAGATAGTGAAGTACAAATTTATGAGGTAAGCCTAAACGACTCTGAATCAAGTCATGCTGATACTATTTTCTATCTAAAAAATGGATATGCCCCTCCACATTTTAATTTACACAAAGAAAAGAGCGTTGAGGCTAAAAGCTAAACAATATCAAATTGTTAATGATATGTTGTTTAGAATGAACTATGATTCTGTTCTCCTTAGATGCCTCAAGAAATCTGAAGTAGAAAAAGTATTGTAGGAACTCCATGATGGACCATCAGGCAGACACTATGCAGGAGATGCAACAACGCACAAAATCCTAAATGTTTGCAACTACTCACCAACTCTATTTAAAGATGCACATAGTTATGTAAGGAGACGTAAAATTTTCCAAATTGCTACCGGAAGACAGAAGAAACCATCATTACCATTACAACTGGTCAACATTGGTCAACCATTTGAAAAATGGGGATTAGATATAATAAGTGAGATCACTCCTCATTCTTTTAAACAACATAAATACATCCTTACAACTACTAACTACTTTACCAAATGGGTAGAGACAATTCCACTCAAGACAGCAACTATGAAAATATCATTGAATTTATAGATCAATTCATCATCACCAGGTTTGGCTTGCCTTCTGCCTTAATGTTCGATAATGCATCCTATTTCTCAGGTAATGCCATGACAAAACTCACTTTCAAAAGAGGTTTCAAACTCAAATAATCTGCTAATTATTATCCACAAGGAAATGGGTTAGCCGAATCAACAAACAAAAACCTTATTAAAATTATTAAATGAATTATTGATCAAAATCAAAGAAACTGGCATAAGTCTTTAGTGTATGTTCTCTGGGCAGATCGAATAACTCAGAAAACCTCCATCGGCACTTCTCCTTTTAATTTAGTTTATGTGAAAGAAGTGGTCTTACCAACAAATCTAGCTATTCCTTCACTAGCCTTAGTGCAATTCATTAAAGGAACTCCCTCTTCATCCATGCAATTAAGGAAATTACAAATTCTTAAACTTGAAGAGGAATGAGAAAAGGCCAGAGTTACCCACGCACATCATCAATAATTAGTGAAAGCCTCTTTGGATTCAAACTCAGCATCTAAAAAAGATTTTCAACTTGGAGACTTAGTATTAAAATGGGATAAATTCCATGAAGAAAAAGGCAAGCATACTAAATTCCAATGGGTGTGGCTTGGACCATTCTAGATCGTCGAACTCATTGGCCCATCAACTTTCATGTTACAATATTTAGCAGGGAAAATGGAATATTTACCCGTTAATGGACAGATCGTAAAGAAATATTTTCCATAGAAGATGGTCTCTTCTATTTTTCAGTAGTTCATAGTTTTAGTTAAGTTTTCTTTTGATAATAAAACATGTCGATAATGTTCGCTTTTGGTTTCACAAAAAGAATAGTTTCTCATTTCAATTTCTTTTTTTCGCTTGTATAAGTAGGAAAGATTACGAAAATTAATCTCTATTTATGAAACATATGGTTAAAGTGCTATTATTTTGAAAAATTTTGCTTGTTCTTTTGTTTCAACTATCTAAGTTTTGGTTAGAATCAACCTTAGGAAGAAATTTTCCTTACATCAACCACAAAAGGTAACAATAACAAAGCAAATACTCTCTACGGAAAAGCTATCTTGAAACTATAAATTGTCATCCAAGAAAATTCTTAAGGAACCAATGACTTCCCCACACTTAAGGAACTTGCAAGATTCAAAGTATAATCCAATTATACACTTTAACTTAAAGAATAATAGGTCTCATAAAGAGTGGGCTTATCATGATCATAAAGATTATAACTAACTGACATTGCCATACTGAATACCAAAACAGGGTAATGGCTCGAGATTGTTTCAATCAAAAGACAAGGGGTCTCATCAAGAGCCAGCTTGTTCAGTTAAGTTATAAATCAAGTGAATGGAACTGTCAATTTTGGCCACCAAACCAAGATATTGTTCTTTAAGAAATAAAAGAGAAATAAGAAAAGAAAAAGCAATAAGTATATATGACGATTTATCTTTGAAAATTACATTCTTCTCAAGTGGGACACTAGATCATTGCTGGGTAACAGGTAACCCTATCAAGGCTATGAGCGCCTGCTGGTAGCAGAGGCCTACTTCGACAAATGAGTATACCAAAACTGATCTAACGAGATGCTTTTGTTTTATCTATACAACCAAGTAGTGATTAATGTGAGTAAAAGACTAACTCTGAGAAGAAGATAATCAGAATAAAGATAGTTAGAGCAAGATGTTATTATTAATAAATAGCACTATTTACCTTATATTTCATATAATGTAGTTTTATTTTCAAAACCATCTCTATTTTGGAAGTTTTAGAAAATTCAGAAAACCCTCAGAGATCACTAGTTATTCCAAGTGAATCGCCAATTGTTGTGCTTATCAACAACCCCCCCATTTACTAGGGGACCCATCCAAAAAATCAAATATTAGCATCTAGTCATGCCTTTTTGTTTTTAGAATAAAATAAGATGTCAAAAAGAAACTTGCTAAATCATGGAAAATTTACCTTTTCATACTTTAGGCGCATAAAACTTTACAAACAATAAGTTTCTTAAATAAGTGCCACATGATGAAAAATCCTAAGAGTAACTTTATACTCACAAAGTCATGAGTATTAAAATAAACCTTGAAAAGACTCGCTTCTAGAGGATTATTCTCGCATCGCAAATTGATTACCATAGACCTTCCTTATAAGAGTTACCTCACGCAATCACAATCTGTGAAATGTGAAATCATAAAACTCCTAAAATCATTTCACATCGCAGTTTCATTCATGTGGCACTACTTGATAAAGCATAAGTAGATATTGCAAAATGCAATAGCATCTCGCATATCGCAAATCGCATCATCTCATATGGCAGTGGGTATTAACGAAAATAGCTTTTATGATGTAGCGATTTGCGATATTGCGTAGCAAATTGCAAAATTTCTTTTATCGCAACACAAAAGGGCTCATGGTTCTATGAGAGTACTTCCCGACTTTCAATGTGAATTTATGAGCATTTAGTTAAGCATAACGGTTCATTAGTGGACATTTATTAAAGGAACAATTACGATCAATTGTGAAAGGCCATTTGACGCAATTTGATATCTTTTAATGTGATTTAGAATTAAAAACCCTTCGTCACCTTATTTTCATCCTTCTATTGATTTATTTCTGCATTCACTATCATTTTTATCCTATTCTACTCTCTGCTTTTAACTTTCAGGAAGAACATATAGAGTAGGACATCTGAAGAAATGGTGAAGAAAGGAAAGGCGCCTGCTTTTAACAAATCAAAAATTATCCCCCTGTTCACAAATACTACTTGTAATCGAGAGGCAGGGATGTCTACATGGGAGACTATGTATTAGCTATTAGAGGAAGAACAACTAAGAATTTTGGAAACAACAGTTACAGTTAATGGACGCATTTCCTCTAATGCTACTCTAACTGAACTTGCATGCTCATTCTTGCACGGCAGCACTGCAAGACCAAAGATACTTCTTTATACCGACATGGTAAAGTGGATCATACACGATGTAGACATATCAGATAGAAAATTCAAGATGGTAGGCCAAGAATTCATAGGGTTGTTTACTCTAGAAAACCTGAGATGCATGTACCATCTACTAGAGCCGTAGGCCATCCACAACAAGTAGTTTGTCAAGAAGTTTGCCAAAGAAAATGAAGACTTGGCAGAATGCACAAAGAATTGGTAAAATAAAGAAGAAAGACTCAAGAAAGCTAAAAACGGTAAGTACGCCACCGGTTCTCTTAGTTCCCCTTTCTTTTTTGCTGCCACTATGTTATGTAGATTGTTTGGGAAAGCAGACAGTAACAAATTCTCGACAGAATGGTTACCCCTAGTAAATGCAATTGCTAATGCTACAATAATGAATTGGGCTCCAATCCTGTCAGATAATTTAGTCACTGCGATTTTAGAATACAAAAGAAAAAGGAGTATTGCTTTGAGGGTTTACCCTCCATTTTTTATGAGCGCTTATGTTATGGACACTATTTATTTTGGTTCCGATTTTCCTCTTATGGGATAGAAGTGGACTATTCAAAATCCACTTCCTATTCAAATATATCATAAGGTCATGTGGGATTCTAATTTCACACCAAGCTTCTTGAAGATTTGTCATGGGGTTATACTTTCGATTCACTGAAGTATTTATAACCGAGATGCCCCTAGGTGCTCTCAAGAAGCTGAAGTAGATATTCTCCTCATAGCTAGATGCTTCAAGAAAGAATTATTCACATATATTAGAGTGTTCGACAGTATTTCCTCACCCCACATTCTACCCTTTTATGTCCTAGACAAACTGATGGCTAGGGAGATACCCTATCAGACATGTGGTGAGGGAGGAATAAGTAAGATACTGAAAGATTCTAAGAAGGCCATTTGGCCTCAATTTCCGATAACATGTGGAGTATTTGCATTGCATGACTTAGGGCATGCTTTCAGAGAAGCAGACAATGTATTATCTTTTCAATTACCCAAGTTCCCAGTAAGGCAATATGATTCCTTTGGTATTGTAAAAGATTTTAACACAATGGTTAAAATAAAAGTATTTACCCATGAAAAATACCCCTTTGATGATGTTTTCCTGCAGAAAAACACCTTCAAAGAAGTGCAACATATGACTCAAATACTTTTTGATCAATAAGGTCTCAAAGATTTTGATAATTATAGAAAAAAGAGGTTATCTAAGGTCCCATTGGACCAACTACTCATTGAGACAGTGAGAGATCCTACTCCTAGTCCCATCTTAGATGGAGACTCAAAGGAAAAATCCAAAACAAGTTTTGGAAGTAAGTCTGCAGAAAATTCTGTTGAACAATCTACGAAAATATCAGAGAATAAACATAGCAAGAGTGAGGAGTCAATAAAAGACACAGCCCAGCCCAGAGAAAAATTTGATCAATAGACTTCGCTCGTAAAACAAGCTAAAGCCTCAACTCCCATTACAAAGTAAGAAAAGATGCCTGTAATTGATTTAGGAGAAAAATGGGAAAGCTTCAATAAGATACTCAACATAGAGGAAGAAATCGCAGAGCCACCAACAAACCCAAAAGAGATGACTGCGGAAATGGTAATAGAAAGAGTTGTAAGCACTCCGAAAATAGAGCATATTCCCATTGCTCCCACATCTGAGATTGTATTGAGAAAAGAGGAAATTATTCCTCTAGATGTATTCTACAGCCGTCAACATAAATTCAACGTTAGAAGACAAAGAAAGAAAAGAAAGTTGGATTTGATGCTCACTCATGAGGATGAGCCTCTAGATGTTCTCTAGAAAGACCCCTCTACAGATCCATCAGCTAATCTCACTACACTCTCATAGGTTGCGAGCGCATATGCTTCAGTAACCATTGAAAAGGCAGTAGAGGTACAACTATTGCTCAAAGAAAAAGAATATAAGATTTCGTTATTGAAACAACAATTACAGCAGGTCAGTGTCAACTAACAAGCAGAAATGTAGTTGGCAAAACTTCAGCAAGATTTTCAACAAATGCTGCAGTTGGCACATCAGAGCAGTTTAGCTGGTAAAGAAGCACAGTTACAGAGCATAACAGAACTTCATAAAGATGATCCCAAAATTGAACAATTTGTCACAAAAGCACTTGGCCTCAATTCTCAGCTTTTACAACAGAAATAACTATTATGCCAGAAGATTTCACAGTGGAATTCTCACTAGGAAATGAGCGATAACATAACAAACCAAGTTGTGGAATTACGACTTCAATACGATTCAATTCTTAATAAAGATTCAGACTTCTTAAATTGGAAAAAATCCGAAGATGGGAAAAGACAAGATATGCCCCGATTAGATGAATCACATAAGAAATCTTATTTGAAAAATGGGATTCTCAGCTCAAAGAGGCAGAATAGGCAATGGAGGATGCAATAGCAGCAACAAATAACATCATTGAATCTGTTAATGAAAATCTACACAATGTTAATATGGTAGCAGAAACCATGCTTAGCTTTCTTCCAAAAGCACAACAGCTTCAAGAAGTGTGAAAATAGGCAGCGGAGGAAAGGGCAAAGGCAATTAGACAAGTAAATTGGTTGAACTGGGAGGCATACTGGCAATACCTAGTGAAACCACATAGCCAATGGATGACCCTGAAGTGCCTAATTACTTCTACCGAGAAAATTGTACCAGCACTCACCAATGTCGTATTCGCAGGACAACTGAAAGCTAAAGTCGGCCAACCAAGGCTCCTTAAACCTATGCTGGATATTTTTGATCTTAAGGACTACATGTAGGATTGTCATATACATATTTTATTTTGTTTTTTGTTTATTTTCACTTAAAATGAGGTAGGTCGTTTAAACCTCCTCATCTATTTTTGTAATTTATATTCTTAAGTTTCATAGATTAGTATTTAAAACC
The DNA here is from genome assembly GCA_031772625.1 of Pinus tabuliformis. Classification (NCBI taxonomy): domain Eukaryota; kingdom Viridiplantae; phylum Streptophyta; class Pinopsida; order Pinales; family Pinaceae; genus Pinus; species Pinus tabuliformis. The sequence continues at coordinate 463,390,678 of CM062810.1, forward strand.
CTCTCATGCATTTAGAGAGGGGTCCAGAAATTTTATCAAAACATTCTTTAGAACATGCACTTATGCCCCCCAACTGAGGATGTTTTGGTAAAATTAATGGAACAAGATTTATTTTCTACTTGAGTACAGCCTCCTCTACTGAAATTGCGCTTATGTAGTCTTAGTTGATGTTGAATGATTTGAAAGTAGATCAATCTTGTTGGAGCACGTGACTAGGACATATTACAAATGGTACTTCTATCTCTTAATGCTTTTTACTTGTGTATCAAGCAATAAATCATTTTTCAGTTATTTATATATGAAATTTTAAACTCTTAGTTATCATTATTGCACTTTTGTATGATGATGATTTATTCTTTATGCTGAATATATGAATGACTCTTTATGCGATATATCTCTCATATCATTTCCGCTAACTTTTTATACGAAACGATCATTATTACATGGATTCTCTTCTTATTGTGATTGAATGATATTTATTATCAATTACTTTTAGAAATCATTTTAGATCACATATATAAACGTTATTCCCGGGATAGTTTTAAAGTTAGATGTTTTCTTTGATTATGATAGGTTGCATATGATAGTTAGAAGATAGATTAAGTTTAGAATCACCCCATAAAACCCAAAAAATAAAAACATCATCCCGTTAGCATGAACATCATAAATAGATTAGGAAACTAGTCCCATCATCCCTAGTTTGAGCCATTATTCCAAACGGAAAAGGAGCTGTCCTAAGGTCTGGATTGGGTGGTTATCCCCTTTGTTGGAGTCCCGATTTTTTGAGCCTTCAACACTTCCCTGGGAGACGACATAGATCGAGCTTTGATGGTAAAAAAAGTCTAGGCACTTTTTCGGTTGTAATCATCTATCTGACGACTCTACTGAAGGCCGAACCTCTTGGTGACTCCACTTCATAGTTCTAGCTCAGTTTCTGCGGCATACTTGAAGAAATCCTCAAAAGCCACAAGCGGACCCAATATTTGATCCTGGAAAAATCATCAAAGAAAGAAAAGTATTGTAGAAAAGTATTGCAGAAAGGAACAATATTCTATATCTCTTCAAGAAAATCCTGTATTAGAATAAATACATGTTGAGAGTATAGCTTCTAATACTAGCAGTGAAGAAAAAATCTAAAAAATTGATAAAGCTCCTTATTCTTTAGGTTCTCCTTTTGTTGTAAGCCCAAAGGAAACCTCACCTCCTATCCATCATACTCCTTTAGTCCTATCAATCACTCCTTAGCCCTCTTTCATTCAAACTTCTAGTACCCTTATAGCCACAACAACTATGGTAGGTCCATAAGCTCCTACCAAAATGGAAAGAATAATAGCTCCTAGGTATGGGCCTCTAGTACTGCCCACTCCTTTGAATGCCATGCCTACTAGAGAATATCAGAAGTATAGGCCTAAGTTCAATGGGACTAAAGGTGTTACAGCTGAAGAACACCTTGAGTCATTCTATAGCTATGCTGATAACCTAGACATTAGTGAAGATGATGTCTAGATGAGAGTCTTTGTCCAAAGCCTAGATGGAGAGGCTAAAAAATGGTTCGGAGAACTGACCCCAAGATCTATAGCAGATATTTAAGCTTTAGATGACGCATTCTTAAAGCATTAGGGGGATAAGAAATATCTACTCTACTACCACACTGAGTTTTGGAACTTAAAGAGGGAAAATGGTGAGTTGTTGTCTGATTTTAATAAGAAGTTTAATCGCATGTATAGCAAGATACCAGCTGAAGTAAAACCCACCACCACCTATGCTAAACTCACCTATGTCTGTGCCTTTGATTCTGACTTCTGTCTACTATTGAGGGAGAGGCAATGTGCTACTTTGGCTGATATGCAGGATGTAGCCTTGGAAGTAGAATAAAACATCATGGATGCAGAGAATCTCAAGGGGAATGTTGATAGAAGGAGACAGAGGGGCGAGTCTTCATCATCTTCAGATCCAAAGATAGATAAAGTTACCAAGATGATAGAGTCATTAGCCTCTGAAATCTCCAAATTAAAGGTTGAGCAGCACGCTAGGAAAGGAAGAGTTCCTAATACCTTTTCTCCTAGAAATCCAAATCCATATAGAAGACCTAGTGAGTAGTTTCATATTTTGCAAAGAAGAAAAGATGCCAATGAAGACCAAAGGGTGAAGACCCCTTTCCAGAACGTAGTCATGGAAGAAGAGCAGTTTGAAGAAGATGATGAGATCCATTGTATGGAAGACAAAGGAAGTACCTCCTTTTTGACCTTCGCTGCCTATGAAAAGTCATTATTCAATGACTAGATCAACCAAGAATGGGATGGTGAAGTTGTTCTGTAAACTGAAGATCAACACAGAATCTGATGTTGAAGATGAATAATGCCAAGGAAACTCCTATTCAAAGAGCTACTGTCCCTGCAGTACAACAAGATAATAAGAAGAAGCAACCAACAATTAGTCCCATCATCCTTAAAGCTCCAGATCGGGAGGTAAGAGGCCTTGACAAGTCTTCTTCTCCTTTCAGTTTTCAATCAGAAATTCAGAAGCTAAGAATAGCTATCCCTTTGATTGAACTAGTGAAGAATGAGTCCCTCAAAATATCCATCCTCGAGGCCCTTGAGCCTAAATCCATCCAAGCCTCCACTAACTATGTAAATTTGCAAGATGACAAACCAGTTGTTATTCTCAACCTAATGATTGAAAATTGTGAAGTTAGCTCCCCATCATTCTATGTCTACTGACTATTCATGACAATATCCTTCATAACTGCCTTCTAGACACAGAAGCCAACCATAATCTAATGCCCAAGGCTTTCATGGATGAATTTGGTCTTGACATTACCAAGCCTTATCATGACCTGTTTTCTTTTGACTCTAGAAAAGTGAAATGTCTGGGATTAATCAAGGACCTAACCATCACTTTGTCTTAGTTTCCTGTGAAGAGCATGATGATGGATATTATGGTAGAAGATGTACCCCTCAAGTTTTGCATGCTACTTTCTAGAGGTTGGATCAAGAGATTAGGTGGAAAGCAAAATGATCTTTCCTATGCTACTGTCCCAGTTTTTGCAGGTGAGAGTAAGAGATTATAAAGGGAAGCTCAGTTGGATTATATAATCAATGATGAAAAGAATCTCACTAATTATGATTCCCATCTATGTTATCGACACTGATTTTGGAGCTTGTATTCTTCAGATTGAAGAATCCTAGTTGGCCTCCACACAACTTAAGAAACCAATTTGCCAGATCACAGAGGAAGAAGGCCCACAAATTTGGGACATGTTCTTTGATGGAGCTTGTGCTAAGGAAGCTGCAACAGTAGGTGTAGTCCTTGTGTCCCCCACATAGGAATTCATTCATTTATCTTTCAAAATAACTTTTCAGGTCACAAATAACATAGCAAAGTGTGAAGCCTTGATATTGGGCTTAAACATTGCTAAATAAATGGGCATCAAAGGTCTGAAAGTGTTTGGAGATGCAGACCTGATCATTCAACAGGTCAGCAAAACCTTCCAAGTAAAGCATCCAAGGCTAAAAGCATACAAATATGAGGTATGGAAGCTTAATTATTCTTTTAATATTTTCAGCATTTCTTACATCCAAAGAATGAAGAACCAACTCGTTGATTCCCTTGTTGTGTTAGCTAGCATGTTTATTCCTCCTTTGCCTCCTAAATTGACTTATGAAGTTCAGGTGAAATATAGACCATCTCTACTAGACAATGTCAAATACTGAATTTTTTTTGAATATGATGATGAAACAAATAGGTTCTTTCAAGTCATTGATGAATTTTCTGAAATGCACATTGACCAAGAAAATGAAACCAATGAAGAATGCAACTAGTCCAAGCTAAAGGACGAGACTGGTTAAGACAACATTGTCCAGTTACCTAGTAACCATATACCCAAAGGATTGGTGCCCTAGAGAAGCTGTTTGATCATAATGATGTGCCTTATAAGCCTTCCAAAATCGAAATTGAGCCTGTTGTTCATAAATATAATATAGGGACTCTAGCCCATTCAAAATACATAAATTTTTCCACTCACTTGTGTGCTACCCAGAATTCCGAGTATTTCACCTTGATGAAGCAATGTGCTAATATTTTTGCTTGGGAATGCAGTGATCTAAAGACCTATGACACAAACATCATTCAGCATAAGATTCCGCTAGAGAAGAACACCATCCCTTTTAAGTATTGCCTTTGATTGAGAAATAAATCAAGAAGTTGTTGGATGCCAAGATCATAGTTCCCCTAAGGTATTCAAAGTGGATAGGTAACCTTGTGTTATTAAGAAAGAAGAATGGAGAATCAGGCTTAGTGTTGTCTTTAGGAATCTAAACAAATGCTCTATAAAAGACAACTACCCCTTGCCTACGATGGAACACTTGTTGCAAAAGTTTTAGGGGCTAGAGTCATGTCTTTCCTAGATGGATTTTCAAGTTACAATTAGATTGAAGTACATCCAGAAGATTAGGAAAATACTGCCTTCACTAATCCTTGGGGCACTTTCTTGTACTCCAAGATGTCTTTTGGACTCATGAATGTTGGGGCTACTTTTCAGAGGGCCATGGACATAGCCTTTGTGGGAGAGAAGGAAAAGTTTGTCCTTATTTACCTTGATGACATAACAGTCTTCTCCAACACTCACAAGGACCATTTACAACATTTGAAAAAGGTGTTTCTAAAGTGTAGACAGCTCAGAATTTCTATGAACCCAAAGAAGTCATAGTTTGCTCTAGAAGAAGGAAAACTTCTAGGACATATTGTTTCTACTGAAGGTGTGAAGATTGATCCACCAAGAGTTCAAGCAATTAAGACATTATCCATCCCAAGGGCAAAAAGAGACATTCAGTCCTTCCTGGGTAAGATCAATTTTGTAAGGAGGTTCATTCCAAACTTTGTAGACCTAGTGAAGCACATCACTTCCATGTTGATGAAAGGATCAGAAATAAAATGGACAGATGTTGCAAGGAGCTCTTTTGAAGCCATCAAACAAGCTATCATGGAAGCTCCCACTCTAATCAGCCTAGATTACACTAAGGCATTTTATATCTTCTCTTTTTCCTCTTATGATACACTTGCAATAGTTCTGTTGCAAAAAAATGATGAAGGCATAGAGTAGCCCATGGCCTTTCTCAGAAAACTCTAAGGGATGTTGAACTAAGGTATGACCTTATTTCAAAACAAGCTTATGCTCTCATAAAATCTTTAAAGGCATTCAGAATTTATATTCTGCATCCCAAAGTGGTTGCATATGTACCTTCAGCCTCAGTAAAAGATGTCTTAACTCATCCAGATATTGATGGAAATAAAGCTAAATGAATTGAAAAATTCATAGAGTTTAACATAGAGGTGAAGCCCATTAAGCTTGTCAAATGCCAAGGCTTGGCTAAACTTATGGCTGAGGAAAATTGTAGTTTGTTAGACATCAATTGCATGGGTCCAAATTGAGGTGATGAACAAACAGAGGAAGCAGCAGAAGAGCAAAAGCAAAATCAGTCTTTTGCTGAAAATCTAGCCACCTATGAATGGTATTCCACCATAGTTCTTTTTTTTGCAGAAGCTAGAAGTCCCTCGAAAACTTAGCTTAAGTCAAGCCCAGACCATTAAGCTCAAATCAACCATATTCTACATTAATGAAAACCTACTCTATTGCAAAGACCCATCAGGAATCCTCTTGAGATGTCTAGATAAAGGACAATCTATGGAATTCATGCACCAGTTCCATTCTATCATCTGTGGAGGGCATCATTATTGGAAAACCATAACCCACAAGATCATGAGAGCTCGGTATTATTGGCCTACTCTGTTCTTTGATGTGTGTTCTTTTGTAAAGTCTTGTGACAAATGTTAGAGGTTTGTAGGAAGACAACAACTAAAATCTCTGCCTTTGAAGCTAGTACACACCAATGGTCCCTTCCAACAATGGGGCTTGGACTTTATATGTGAAATCAACCCACATTCCAGTGGCCAGCACAAATGGATCTTGGTAGCCACTGATTATTTCACCAAGTGGATTGAGGCTATACCCACTAAGAATGCCAATCATCAAGTTATCATAATGTTCTTGAATGAAAATATTTTCACTAGATTGGTTGCCCAACCAAACTAGTCACTAATAATGCAGCAGCTTGCAAGGCAAAAGAATTGGTGGACATGACTGAATCCATGGGCATTCAGTTGGTGAATTCTACCTAATATTATCCTCAAGGCAATGGCCTGGCAGAATCATGTAACAAGAGTCTGGTAAGGTTAATCAAAAAAATGTTAGAGGACAATAAAAGGAGTTGGGATTCCACATTGAATTTTTCACTGTGGGCTAACAGAGTTACCATCAAAAAGTCCATAGGAAATTCTCCATTTAAGTCGGTTTATGGTGCTGATGTTTTTTTACCTATCCATCTAATTCTCCATGTGGCAAGATTCTTGCAAGAAGAACAAGATGAAGAGAATGACATGATAAGGAGAATGAATAACCTGGTTGAATTATAGGAGATTAGAGAGCAGCTGGTTGAGAAGTCAAGAATTCATTAGAAGAGGATCCTAGAAACCTTTGACGGGAAGGCAAAAGTGGACAATTTCCAAGTTGGTGACTGGGCTCTCAAATGGGATGCATTGAAGGAAAAGAAAGGTAATCATTGTAAGTTTGACTCCTTATGGACAAGTCTGTTTTTCATCGCTCAAATTCAGCAGAACAATACCTTTATTCTGCACAGTCTGGAAGGAGGAGATGTTTTTGGTAGCCCAATCAATGGGCGGTTCTTGAAACTTTATTTATTTAAGTCTTTAAAGCCTTGGCATTGTAAATATGTTTTTTTAGTTTTTATTTTATCGCAAAATAAACTTCATGCCCAATGGAATACTAGAAGGAAGATTTGACTTTGTTTTTTGAGGAAAGGCATTGTTCTATAGTTCTTGAAACTTCACAGGGAGGCTTTCAACCCCAGAAGGAGCCAGTGTTAGCCTTGTTGGCATGTGGCCCAAAATGGATCCAAATATGCTCTCTAAGTCTTCAAGAGCAATTAGAATCATGCCAAATATCAAAACCAACACACGAGAAGAAACCTTAGAACGGTGGAAAAGCACTATCAGGAGGCAAAAACACATAAAAACTAGTGAAAAACCAAGTATTAGAGGCATAAATAGGGAAGTGCACAACAGCTATCCAATCTGGCCGATCAATGGTCCAGATCTGATCAAAAATCACAATTAGCACAGGAAAACAGTGGCAATCAGCGCAGACCATATGAAACTTGTGATGGTGATCAACGATTCAACATGAACCATTGATCAAGCGTGCAGATCAACAACGCACATCGCATTGCAGGATCGCTATTGGAAAATACAAGGAGCACTTATTGACACAGGGCATGAGTAATATGAGATTGCAACTAGTCATATCGTGATATCACATCGAAGTTTCACAGAGGCATGATTAACTAGACCCAATGGTTATATACATGATGTTGCATGAAATTTTACATCTTTCGAAAGGCAATTTTCTATGTATTTTCACATATTTCATTTAATAAACGAAAAGTGAAGGGAAGCGCCGATGCGATAAACCGGACCCAAAAGGGTTCCTTGAAACTATTACATAGATTTTGAGATTCGCAGAGAGGTCATTTTTAATGCATTTTCACATTTTGCGTTATTTAACGAAATACAAAGGGAACCTTGGAGTAGTGCCAATGTGATAAGGCCTGGACATGAAAGAGTTTGGGAATGAAAATATATAATATTTTCAGGTCCGCCAAAGCCATTTTTTAATACATTTCTAGTCGTTTTATGTATTTCAAAATACAAAGGGAAGATTGGGAACATGCCATTTACGACCTGCAATAGCAATTGAAGGCAGACCCGATAGAGGAATAAGCCATATTTGAGGACTTTTTAAGTACGAAATAAATAGATATGGGCGGGATTTTACAGTGTTGCAACATTTTCTGTATTAAATAGAAAACAGTCATTTTTCACATTTGAAAGGATTACAGAGGCCGGGAAACATTTAAAAGGATTACAAAGGCCCAAAGACCCATTCCATGACATAACAAAGGCTAGGAGACAGGTTGTTAGGAGACAGATGGTCGGAAAGGGAAAGAAAGGCCACAGTACAATGCATCCCACAACAGAAGTGATCATGGGCATCTCTGGCACTAGGGAGCTCCCTGCCAGCTTAGTAAATTACCATAATGAGGTTACTATATTGTTAGAGAAGGAACCTCGAGCCCATGTGTGCCTAGTTAGGGCATGAAGTTGTTGAAAAGATAGGGGGGATAGATTAAGACACTCTGAGACTTTGAGAGCTCAGGAGCATTGTAAAAGGCCTATAAATGGATGAAAGTTAGAAGTAATAGAGGTTCAACTTTTGGAGATTTTGGAGACTCTACTCCTCTAAGCGTCTCATCTTCATTCTAGCAATATAAGCTTCTTTTGTTGTTACATGTTCAATTCCAATTTTCTCTTATGTTCTAAGCTTGCACTTGAATGGGTTATTCAAGTTTTTCTTTTGTGTCTAATGCCAAATAACTATCATCTTATCTCTACATTGATAAATTAGATTTGCAAGCTTCATTTACTTCCTGTAGCTAGCCATTCATATGTGTTTATGTATGCATTTGTTGGTATAGTCAATATTCTCCATCTATCCATTCAATCTATAGACTATTGAGCATTAGTGGTCCAAAGCCTTGTAAAGCTGAGGGTGTTCATGCATGTCTTGAGGGAAAACAGAGTTGAAACAGTCATCTGAGTCGATCCAAACCATCATCCATTCCAATAGTTCCGAGAACAATATAAAGGAGATATGTTTCCAGGCATCTCCGAGCTATAACCTAGGAGAGTTTCCTGGAGTGATAATAGTTACTAAGGACAATGAAGACAATAAAGTTGAATGTGGACTACTTACACATTTGTAGCATTAAAATGTCATCCATTTATCATCATGCAAGTTGCATGAAGGAAATTTGGTAGTGGTACTAAGTGAACATTCTTTGCAAGACAAAGAAGAAATGTGAAATATATGTGAAACCAGCTAAATAAGTTGGAAAGGTTGTTGCAACATATATAGGTGGTCATGTCCTGTTGCAAAAGGAGGTGTTGGCCCACTCCCCTTTTCGATAATTTACCAACCTTTGAATTTGATTCCCTGTGAATGTGATCAAATGATATGACCCTAAATATTCTAATAAGCTCCATAATTTTAATCATCCTTTGATCCAATAAAGAAGTGTACAAGGAAGTATAACCTTTCACCCAATCTAAAAAAACCTTTGAATCCCTTATGACTTGTAAGTTTAGATTGTTGAAGTGACGCAATTAAAATTATTAACTTAAATGACTATTTCATATTATTGTAGATTTTGTTAGGTAGTCATATTTTTTTTCCTAGACTAAATTAATCATTTATGTTAGTCAATTTTTAGTAGTATTACTTATTAGCTAGTCTTATATTTTAATTGGTGACTAAAATAATCATTTATGTTAGTCATTTTTAGTTGGGTCTCTTAATATTGCTAACTTTTGTTAGTATTTCACTTGGAAAAGTTGTGGTGAGCAACGTTTTTATTCACCTAGTCACTAATTTCACCATTTTCTTCTAGTGTTTCCCTTCAAGTCAGAGTGGAAATATCCTTGCTAATCAAATAGGTTTCTCAGCAAACCTTGGGTAGCATCCTGATTTCATTAAGGCTTTCACCAATATTTATGTCCCACTAGTGCTTGGGAAGATATTTTCTTTCTCTCCCACAGTAACCCCACTCAAGAGTACTAGGATTATGGCATATATCACCATCCATTTTTCCTTTATTGTCTCTCAGTTAGTTTTATTTCTCTTCCAAATTAATATCATTTCTCTCCAACTATTTCTCTCTAGCGCAACCTTTTCTTTCTCCCTTTCTTGGAGAGTGAATCAAAAAAATGAGGAAATTTTCGTCTTTTGTTATTTCCCTTTCTTCCAACATAACTCACTTTTCAACTACTCGCTAATTGATATGGGATTTTAACTCTCTGAGTATCCCTTGTCATATTCTCAATAATATTAATATTATTATTATAAAATGCTTATTTCCTTTTTCGTCTTAAATATACAACAAATGTATTTATATAGATGTTTCTTGAAAATTAATTGAAACATACAAATTTCCTATAATTTAAATTATTTGAATTATTTGTAAGTTCAAACTTTAACCATAATCTTTTTGAGTCACATCACCAAAGACATTACATCTCTCCCCCCTGAGAGAGACTTGTTACCATGTTTTGTTCTTCTTTGGAACAACATTGGGAAAGCCTCTTTCATTTTCTCCTCTAGCTCCCGGATGACGTCTTCAAGCCCAAAATGTTTCCATTATACATCGATCTAAGGGACGGTCTTTTTTCAAAGAGAAACCTCCAATTTTTCCATAATCCATACAGGTTCAACAAAGAACTCTCCTTCTAGTTTGACCTGTATCACATCCCAATTTATCAGATTATTAGGATTAGGTACATATTTTTTTTAAAAGGAAACATGAAATACATTATGTACTCTAATGTGAGTAGGAAAGCCTAATTGGTATGCTACTAGGTCAACTCTTGCCAAGATCTCAAATGGTTCATAGTATCACAGAGATATATTTGAAAAACTTCCCAATCTTAGGGAGATTCTCTTTAGTTTCACTTTTAGGTAGACATGCTTCCCTGCCTAGAATTCTCTCGAATTCCTTTTTTTATCAGCATACACTACAAGGAAATGACCTTCTAGTAGAGGGTTTTGTAGAAGCCCCTATAAAAATAGCCCAAAAATCTATTCGTATTGGAGGTCACTAGCAGCAGTAGGCAGGAGAATGTATTAGAGGATGTTTTTGGATGATACGTATAAAATATACAAACACATAGGTGCTTAGCTAAACTTACAAGCACAGGTACTTGATATAATATGGTGCACCATGGAAAATTTATTTTTATAAAATAAAAATAAAAAACACGGTGTGCTCAACAACAAAATGCACGTGTGCTTAACAGTAGCTAACACGAGTGCCCTTCATGTAGAAAAATGTCTTGGTGCATAAAACTAAGGATCATCATTGTAGTTTTAAATTTAAAAAAATTATGGTGTTATTTTCCAATGACACTCCGATGCAATAAATGAACTAAAACACCCTAGAGCTTCTTCTAAAGGGCACCGCTAGGAATTTTTAAATTTCTAAAAATAGAATGTTGCTATAGTAAAAACAAAATCATCGGTGTGGTACATGTATAGAAACATCCTCGGGTTTCTCATGAAATGAAATATAATATTTTTTAATTAAAAAAATGTGGTGCTTTTGGATATATCCCATCTCGGTGAAAATAACTAATGCACTGAAGGAGGGTTAAATAAAAAGACTCTCTCATTCGTAATTTTCATTTTTACCATATACAATGAGGGAGAGCTCTGAAGCATGGTGCCACTTTTTCCTCATGGAGGCACCCAGATGTTGGTGCTTCTCTTCTTCACCATCTTTCTATACCGTACTGACTATTTGAGTTTCCAACTTTTTCAAATGGTGTTAAAATTTGTTTTTCTCCATTATGTGTTTGCAATGGCTCCGCGACAACCAAATGTGCAGGTAATGTCTATGTTTCTGTGTAATTTAAGTTTCTAGCTCATTAGAATTTTAAAATACGTTAATTTTCGAACTATTTTTGGAAAAAAATTCACAGCGCGATGTGCTTAATATGTTTTCCTCGCGTCAAGCACCGTGCACCTTGTAAATTTACAGGGTGCACTGTGTGTTGGTGCATGAACATAACACAATACAGTTGTTGTGGTGCATTTTGTAAATGAAAATGCATCGGGAAAGATATGACGGATTTTAACTCGGTGCGTCACACTTGGTGTGTTTATATTTACTGAATGCATTGCAAAAATAGTATTTAAATATGCAAATGTAGCTCAGTGCGTTCAATAATTTGGACATTTCGAACTGGTGCAAAAATCACTAGTAGAAAATGAAAAATTAGTGACTAGGTGAATAAAATCGTTAGTCACCAAAACTTTTCCAAGTGAAATACTACCAAAAATGAGCAATCTTAAGTGGCCAAACTAAAAATCACTAACATAAATCACTAATTTAGTCTCAGGTTAAAATATGTGAATAGCTAATAAGTAATACAACTAAAAATGAATAAAATGAATGACTAATTTAGTCTAATAACAAAAATACAACTACCTAACAAGTACTACAATAATATGAATCAAAGTTCCAATTTAGTCTAATAACAAAAAATTTATTCATTGAATCTAATTGGATCTAGTTCCAATTTGAAATTAATTTGAAGAGAAATTTTATTATTAAGACTATACTATTAAATAAAAACTATTTTAATTTCATATTAACCAACCTAGATCCATCTTAACCCCAGATTTGTGAAGCACCAAGAGGGATCCAAACTGTTGAGGTGCAAACTTTTTTTCTAGTGCAAAACTTGAGGAAATGTTTGCACCTTGAGAGGTTTGATCCCTCTCAAAACTTGATAGTTATAGGGTTAATATGGATCTAGGTTGGTTATATAATACTATATAATACCTATATTTGTATTTGTGTCTCTTTGTTATTCCCTCCTATATCTCAGCCCCCAAAAAACACACACACTCTCTCCCCTTTATCTGTCTATCTCTCTCTTCCCTTTCTCTCCCTATCTATCTATATACTTCTCCCTATTCCCTCCCACTCTCCTCTCTCCCTCACTCTCTCTCCATGACTCCCTTGTCACCCCTTCTCTCTCTCCACCTTTCTTCGTCTATGTTTTTCTTGTTCCCTCCCTCTCTTGCCCCCTCCAATTCTATCGCTCTCTCCTCATATCTATCTTCCTTCCTCTCTATCCCTTATGTCCCACCTCCCTCTATCTCTGCACCCCTCCCCCCAAAATCACTCTCGCTCTCTCTCTCTCTCTTCTATCCAACTATATCACTATCTCCCCCCTCCCTGTCCTTCTCCATCTCTATGTCTCCATCTCTCTCCCTTCCCCTTCTCTCCCTCTCTCTATCCTCTCCTCTTCTTTCCATTCCCTCCTCTCCTATCTCCCTCACTCTCTCTCCATCTCTCCCTTCTCACTCCTCTCTCTCTCCACCTCGATCTCTCTATGTCTTTTTTCTTTCCTCCCTCTCTCTCCCACTCCAAATCCATCTCTCTCTGTGTCTCTCTCTCCTCTCTCTTCTTTCCTCTCACTCCCTCTCTCCCACCTCACTCTCCCCCCCCATCCATCACTCTCTCTTTCTCTCTCTCTACCCCCACCCCAACTCTCTCTTAAATTTGGTCACATTGTATTGCCTTTAATAAATTATCTAAATTAGAAAAACCTATTTGGTTGTAAAATATTAAACCTATAATTTTTTTATCAATCATGTCGAAGAAAATAAAATAATGAAAAACTTTAAAAAATCATGCACTATTTTTAATCTATTATAATTAGTCAATGTGCTTGCTCTCATCCCTTGGATCCTTAGCTAAGATGGATCTATGTCAGTTCCTTATGTGTGTATATATATATATATATATATATATATATATATATATATATAAAGAACCAACATAAATCCATCTTAGCTTACTTTTATTAAAACCCTAATTTAATCTCTATGGGAAACATTTTAGTGGTCATGAGGATAGAAGGTTTAGATACATCTCCAATTGTAACATTTTCCCTTTTAGATTCAAGTAAAAAAATGTTTTAAAATTAAATTAAAATAAAATATTTTTACTATGAAATAAGTTATGGTTTTTTAGCATGTGATATTGATAAGCAATGGTATTGGCCCATGGTATTGTAACAAAGCCGATTTACATGTTAATATCCATGGTAAAGTGAGGGTGAATATCCATGGTTAACAATCTTGTCATATTGTTATAAAATATTTTGCTTGTGAAATAATTTATGTTTTTTGGGCATGTGGTATTGATAGTCCATGGTATTGTAACAATGACTATTTTTCACAAGTTAATAATCTCTACTGTAATGTGGGGGTGGATATCCACGGTCTTGTCATATTGTTATAAAATATTTTGGTTATTAAATAAGTTATGGTTTTTGGACTTGTACTATTGATAAGCCATGGTATTGGCCCATGATATTGTAACAAAGCCTATTCACAATTTAATAACAAAATCAAAATATAACAAAGTGAATTTTATTATTTTTATTAATGTAACTTTTTATTATTAATTGAGGCCATATTTAAATGTTTACACTATTAAAAACATATTTTTTAACTTCTTCTTCTTCTTTTTTATTTTATATTATAAGTATTTCTTTTATTTTTTCCATTATAAATATTTATTTTCTTTTTCATTTCCAATTTAGGGATGTGTTCAAATAAAATATTCATAGATTACAACATCACATTGTAGCACTACATTTTTCTTTTCCTTGTTGATATTTGCATGGAAATGCCAGAAGAAGGAAGACCATCAACGGATCTATAGATTTCATGGGATTCCAACCGGAGATGGAGTTTTTATGGGAAACACCTTAGGAGAGCATCAGCGATTAGATGGAGGAAGGGCAAGGTCATTGGGCATGGAAATTTTGGCCATTTGTACATGGGTATGAATTTGAACTCTGGAGGGTTCTTCCTTTTTACCAAAGATGATTTTTTTTCTTATGGGTAAACAATTTCGAGGGTTTATATGATCAAAGCATAAATTTCATCTAGAGTTGAGGGTTTAATGATTATGACAATGCAAATCTTGAATGCGGGGAACAATTCATTAAAAGACAATGCACAAGTAAGAATTTTTCATGTACTTATTGTACAAAGGGTTTAATGATTATGATAATGGAGATCTATTTAGAGTTGAGGTTTTAATGATAATGATAATGCAGATCTTGATTACGGCCAACAATTCATCAAAAGCCAATGCACAAGTAAGCGTTTTTAATTTCCTTATTGTACAAAGGGTTTAGTGATTATGATAATGCATATATTGATTGCTGCCAACAATTCATCAAAAGGAAATGGACAAGTAAGAATTTTGCATGTCCTTATTGTACACATCAATTCGTTCCTCCCTAACTTTTCTAGGGTCTGAATGCATGAAATTTTATCTTTTCTTTTCACCTTTTTTTTAGTGGTTGATTGTTTGTGTAATTGACTCTACCATGCCCAGATTCAAAGGGATAGATTGATGCAAGAAAATTTTCTAATAGGATGCAAATACTCTTCTTGAAACATTTTTACATGAAATTAAAATTTATTGTAATCATGAACATAAAATCTTTTATGTTTCATCCTTATATTCTAATCTCAATGCCTACAGTTTTAAACTATGTACTATATTTTAAGTAGAATATACTTAGATCCATTAAACCTTACAACTCTCCAAAGCTTAGGTTAATTTCAGCTAAAAAGAAGGAACCTGAATGGATTTTGTAATTTAGACTCAATGCTTATAGACAATGATTAAAAATGGAAGAACACAAATGGTCTCATAATTTCTACCCACCCATCAATTTCCAAGACCTTTGCTATTATTATGAACCTAAACAAAGAGAGTAGAAGAAGAAGAGGAACATGGATGAGGTGGAACCTGACCTTCTTGATACTTTTCAAAAGATAGGCATACCCTTGAATAGAAGAAGAGGTTGACCAATGTTGTTGTAGATGTTGTTTTTGACAGTGTTTTCATTGCTACCATGCATAGGTAGTCTCTATAGTTAGTTGAGGTTATCGTTTTTTCGTTATAAGAGGTAAATCAAGAGTATCTTGATCTAGTTAGGAAGTATCTTGGCAGGGTTGTTCCTCCTGCTGATAACTATTATGCTGCATTATATTTTACATTTTTAGTGATAGCTCCTTATATTAAATCCCCAAGAACACTTTGTCACCCATGGAAATATCCATCTACTTCAGGATGAATGAGATGGATACTAGGCATTTTGAGAGGAGTTCTGTGAGGTGAGAGGAGTTCTGTGACATATATTTAAGGATGAATTGCACCATTTTATGACACTAATCATCTCCATGCCATAGTAGTGGATCTCTATTGCACCGAGGGAGCAATGATAAACTATTCCACTATAAAGAATTGGTATGTTAGTGATGAGGAATGCACACGTGGGATTTATAATTTTATTACGAAAATAGGTTTGTGTGATGGAGACAAATCAATGATGTCATGGACCTGAGTAGAGATTAGTTCGATAATCACTAGGAAATATTCAAGCCTTGTTTTGAAAGGTGATGATGCAATTGGAGAGTTTTATTCTATTTCCTTGAAAAATAACTATCAATAGGGGGTGGACAAAGATGATCCATATAGTGAATAATTGCAGGAGTAGGATTGTTTCTAAAATTATATCTATTGGCAAGTCAAGGAACTACTACAGAGAATTAGTGAAGGTGCAACAAAATTCTCATAATGCAAGGATTTTTTCACAGTGTGATTCCATGCTCATTGGTGACCAAGCAGCTACAAATACTTATCGTTACATTTAGGTACAATTTGAGTTTCATTCTAAAGTATCTAATTTCATTTATTGATATTCCTTATCGTGTCCTTATATCTCTTAATTTCATTGTGGTAGGATCAGAATAGGTTAAAAAATCAATTATATCATTGAGTAAAATAGATGCCCACATGTCACTACATGTCATTGTGCATACTCTCTGTTTTTTATACAATTATAAGTGAGCAATATGATTTGTGCACAACTAAAAATCCTAGCAGGCATGATGAATATTGTCTTAGCATGGATACCAAAGCCAAGATTCATAAAAGATCAATAAATTTGTGACACTGAGTAAAAAACAAAAAAAATGTTCTATACCAACATTTCCTATTTAGTGCAAGATACTACTAATATTTCATAAATTTAGAGATGGTGGATGTCATGAAGATTCCCTTAAGCAAGGTTACTGACTTGAAGATAAGATGGTCAATTCAACTATTTACTTTAAATAGGCTAAATTTAGGTAATTAAAACAAGTTTGAAAATCACTAGAAATGCCACCCTTGTTTATTTTGACTAGGCCAAATTTAGGTAATTAAAACAAGTTTGAAAATCACTAGAAACACCCCCACGTCATTTTATTTCCAGTTGTACAAGATAATATTGAATAAAATTATGAGCACTTCCATTTAAATTGACCATGCATAAAATAACAAACAAGGATGATGCTTTTAAAAGCTATATCCATCATTAAAGATAAGGTATGAAAAGGATGGATCATAATTTTAAAGGCTATATCCATCACCAACTATAAGATAAGAGTTAATGAGATTATAAAACGTTTGTCTTGATATAACATGTAAATGTCATATTAATTATAACACATGCATATAGTATCTTATTGTGCATATGTTAATTGCATAGCTTCAATCCAGGTAATTTTTACATTTAAAATGTCAAATATGTAGAAGCTACATTACACTAGCTTAAATCCACACATAAATAAAATATCATAAATATGGCAAGGGAATGAGTAAGCATTTTCACACTGGTTTAAAATTTCCCCTTGGTTGGTGAAGAACCAATTCAATTCTATTTTTGGTGGAGTATTAAGTTATTAACTGAAGATAAAAAAATTTAGTCTCTTAAATGACTGAAAAAGGATATTTAGAATGCTATATATAAGTTACATTTAACGTAGCTATATCTACCCTAAAGTAACTGTAATATTTGAACTCCATTTTTTATATAGAAGTTACATTTCATGTAGCTATCGAAGTTCCATTTATGTGTTTTAGATAAAAGCTACATTTTACATAGCTATATCTACCCTGACATAACTATAATATTCCAACTCCATTTTTTTCACACTTTTCAGCATTTTAAAGATTTGTCTATTTTAATGTGATTATGCAATTAGATAGTTGACATTATTTAAGACATAGCCTATTTGCAACATTTTGAATTATTAAGTGGGATATTGGGTAGGTTTTTGTTAATACCACATATCATGTTTTAAGTACATTGTGTTTTATAATTCACCCAAGATACTTTAGGAGCAACCTTGAATTGCATGCTTGTTTCCATTATAAATCTAATATTTGCAACCTTTTCCACGTGAAGAACCCAATAGCCCATGTTGAACATGAATCACGTACCTCAAAAATGAGGGAATATCAGTTATTCTATTTCTAGAGGGGGATAGATCCAAAGAAGGCAATGATAGCTATCATAAATGGCTTTTGTCGAGTTGTATTTAATGAAATCCCACTAGAATTTTCTACTAAAGTAAATCAATTGATGAATTTGAAGCTTGAAGGTAGTGTTGAATAAGTGTTGCAAGGTATCTCTATAACACTATCTATCTACATGATTCTAATGCAATGAGATGTTGTCTCAATAACATTATTGTCGAGTGATGGGTGCTAGATGTAGATATTTTTCTCATGTCCTATAGGTAAATCGTATCATTATATTTCTATGAAATCTTGGAATGTGTTCAAAGTTTGTCTCAGATAAGGAAATATGTATGTACTCTTGAATTTATCTATGTTGTAATAAAATCAAGAATAAAGTTGTCATTGCAAATAATTGGGATCTACCATGTAAGTTTACTTTACTACATGAAATTATTGATTTGTTAGATCCCAAGTAGTTAGGATTGAATTTTTTTTTGTTGTATTGAGATTAAGAATAAAGTTGTCATTTTAATCACTGAAATATACCTTGTAAGATTTATTCACTACATGAAATTGTTTATTTGATAGAGCCCAACTTATTAGGATTATGAAGAGTCCTCTTTCATGACAATATTTATGAATGATATCCTCTTGCTCAAAGAATTACATATTACAGAAAGGTGGAAAATAAATGGGATGCAACTGAATGGTTTCTATTTTTAAATGTGTGGAGCGAGTATAAAATAATTTTCATTTGCTTTCAAATATTTTGGAGCAGCCACTAAAGTGCTTCATTTTCCTCCTAGTTAATTCCATTTCTACTATCCCAATGCTTCTAGAAGTCCTCCAAAGTGATTGCTTAACTATCTTGGATGGAAATTGATTACTTGATTGGAACCCATGGATTACAATTTGATTAGGAGAAAGGGGTGATAAAGCTTCATATTCTTCAATATATTCCACAAGTTAAAAGCATATCAAACTATTGCCTTTCTGTTTAATTGATACAACAATCAATCGAGAATTTGTTTGGATTTTGAGACTCAATGAAATTTTTTTCTTCTGAAACTTATGTTCTCAATTAAAGAAATTAAAGAAAAGGTGAAAATGATGCAATGGAAGGATTTTCTATTTGAGTGCCTAAGAATTCCTTGCTAATGTGAAGGGCTTGGTATTTTCTTGACTCAAGATTAGTCTCATTTGACTTCCTAGTGTTTCTTTTAATTTCATTTTTGTTGTGTTTATATTGCTATCCCTAAAGTTGGTGATCTATTGTGTGTAATAGGAAGTATTAACTATGAATCACTCTCAAAGGTGATATTGATAGAAGACTAACTTTAAATTTCCCTACTTGACACTTTAGTATTACACGATCATGCAAAGAAATTATTACTCAATACTAAAGGGAAGATGATTAACGTGCATTGCTTCTTGGCTTGTCATATAATCACTGCATTTTGGCCCACAATAATATATTTGAGGCTACTTTTGGTTGTTACTTGTGGACCTTCCCTTTGGCTCATAAAAACATCGAGGATAAATGTCCATTGCATTGGCATTGAACATCATCAAAGAGGAATTCACCGAAAGAAGTATATGACATGGGAGAAATTGGTACAATGAGAAGATAACTTCTAAAGAACACTGAGGCACCATAATTTATTATGTTTTTATATTCACTAAAAATTAACTAGTCACAAAAGGTACCTTCTTTTTTTTGAATATTTTCATGTATATAGAAATACTAAAAACACAAATTCAAACTAATTATTGAAACTAATAATTATCTAATAGTCATAATTTATAATTAAATTGCATAATATGATTAATATTATAGGACATAACTATAGGTTCTCACTATGAGGGGCATTGTGACAATATATGTACACTTCTTATTGTATTAGACAATCATCTCTCAAATTTTGATATCCATCGAACGAAATGTACTCCTAGAGGCCATTATGGGATTGAAATTTTTTCTTTCAATGGAAAAGGGGTGATATATTTTCTTAGGCCTTAATGTTATTATTCCCTAAGGTTTTGACACTACTCATAGCTAGCATCTTCATTCAACCAAGTGAAGTACTCATCCTGGAAAGTTGAATCATTTTATCTCGACAATCCAATATGATGTTGGATCAATCTCATGATCCTAAAAACATAGGTCATAATAGGGAGGAATTTTTACTGTGGGCAAAACAATATCCAAATTTAAGGAACATAACTCTTTTAGAATAGGCAATAAGGATATTTTTTACACTGGTCTTTTTTTTCCATTTATTTTCACAAGTTATTTATTTCCTGATATTTTTATCATGTAGCTTAGTTGGTATGATTGTGCCTAAGGTTTTGATGAAGGTTGAATACTAAGTTCGTAAGTTATTATTTTTTATGGTGACATTTTATTTTATTTGTTTATATAGGTCATCTAGTCACATAGTGGCCACTATCGAATGTTGAGGTATATGTCGCATAAATCTTTTATAGTCTACTTTATTTTACATTCAAGTATTCATCGTATTTCATGTCTTATACTCTACATTGTATCTTCTTTCATTTTCAGGAGAGGAACTCAATATTGATGGTAAGAAGTAGAAATTGAAGAAAGATGAGAACAATAACGCTAGAGTGACAAATGCAAAATGTGAGAGAGAAGAGAATCTGTCTATTGATACCCATAGACACAATATATTGCATAAGACACACTCATAGAGACTAATGGTCAAGCCTTTAGAGTTGGTGAATTCACTTACAGTGTTTTGGCAACATAGTAATAATGTTTTGAAATGATGAAACAATATTTCATGTGTAAATTGTAGTCCAACCGATATTAAGTTGGAAACTTATATTGTAATACTTGATAGTTTATATAATAATATTTATGTGGTTGAAATTATTCTTATTTTCACTTGATATTATCTAGTCTTGTAATTAACATATGTAACTTTGCGTTATCATATTAGATAAACATGCACATTGTATGGCATTTTTTTAAAATTTAGTCACAAAATCATACTAATTAATTTATTATGATTAATAATGAACACATAAAATCAATCTAAAACTACTAAATTAGTAGTTTATATTGATTAATAATGAAGACAAATAAAATGAATATATGACTAAATTGGTCATTTATAATGATTATGAATGAAATTAAATGAAATGAATAGAAACTACTAAATCTGTGGTTTATATAATGAATATGAAAATACCAAAAAAAAATAAATGACTACTGCAAATGATAATTTTTTTATTAAAATGATGGATAAGTTTTGCATATATACGACTATTAGTAGATAATTTATAGTATCTTATAACACGACTAAAATTTAATCATATATCTTTGGTCATTAATTGGTTTCAAATGATGACTAAAATTTGCATATATATGACTATTAGTAGCTAATTTACAGTATCTTATAACACGACCAACATTTTGGTCATATTTCTTCGGTCATTAATTATTTTTATCGATGATTCATATAGTAATATATTTGGTTGTATGTTCGGTCATTAATTGCAACAATTAATGACTAAACCAATAAAAAATTAATGACCAAATTTATGATTAAATATACTACTAGATGGTAAAATTGAGGAAACCAATTAATGACTAAGCTAAAAAAGACTAAAAGTTAGTTGCATTAAAAGATACTATAAATTAGGTACTATTGGTCACCAATTGAAAAATGGTCGTTTATATGCAAATTTTAGTTGTTTTCTAGTAACTAATTAGTCATTTTCTACTAGTGAAGGTTATACATGCGCACTGGTGCACAAGTAACTCACACCCCTATCAAAAAATTAAATTTTTGAACCAAAAATGGTATGTCATACTTATCTGTGCGCCGATTACGGTTTAGTTATAGTTGACATCACATTGGCGCTAGTGCACAACTGTGTTTCGTGAACATGGGTGATTTTGTTTTTAATTGAAAGTTATGTTTCCATATTTATAAATGCATGTTTCATTTAATAAAAAAAGAAATTATATATGAGGCTGATGTATTTTGTATGTCAATCATGTAATAAAGATGTTAAAAGAGGGAGCAGGAGCAACAGGCAGACCCATAAAATATGATTCGAACATGGTAGGCTAAAGAGAGGGAGAGGGATTTATACCCTCACCCTATTGTTGCAGTGAAATGAGAGCTCTTGAGGAATGTAGGCCTCTTCAAGTAATATGAGGAGGACACGTCCCTGAAGGGAAACCTTGTTTTATTGGCACATCTGATCCAACGATTGAGTGCCCAGGACTAGCTATTCTGTGTCAGTCCTACGACATGGTATAGGCCCACTCAGGAGGACATATACTATATCACTTGTTTATCCATGAAAGGGGAGTATTTTCCCTAGTTCTCTGATGTCCCCCATGGTGTTGCAGTTGAGAGTCAACTTACATAAACTAAGAGATATGTCGGCCACTATGTGGTTTTTCCATCAGGTTTCCAGGTTTGTGGTGGACAGTTAAAGATTTCTTATTTTGTTGTAGAAGAGGTTAGGTGACTCTCGTTATTAGTAATGACCATTGAACACTCTCGTAGTGATGGGAAGTGCATTATTTTCCCTCTTTTGTATTATATTGATTTTTTGATTCAAATGCCATGTTGCATCAGATGGTCTGCCTTTTTTGGAGGAATTTTTGCATGGATTTCGATAGATGTTGTGGATTGAGACATGGGAGGGACACCATCCTTTTCTCTTCCTCGATTTTTATTTTTATTTTTTGAGAGGTTTCCAGAGATGAGGCCTACGTTTGGTCATCTCCCTCCTAGGCTGATCACTAAGGTTTGAATATGCATGTGGGGGAAGATGATTCCCAAGAGGGACTTTCCAGAGTTTTTAGTGCAGGAATCATCAATTACCCACAATATGCATGTTTGATGCATAAACATATCAGTCCTAGGTGTTTAACTCCCTAAGGAGTCAAATATTTAAAACATTACTGGTTAGGGCCCTTTATAACAGTTCCTTTACATCAGAACCCAATCACCTACTTAAAACCCTTTATCAGGACTATTTACTCCCTCGAAACCTTCATTAACCTTGTTAATGAAGTCTTCCATTTGTTCTTCCCTATCAAGATTTAAACCTGCACCACAACCTTTAATTAACCCATAATTCACATATATAACACCCTTTCCCTATTAAACCATTGGTTAATATATGCAAACCACACAAAATCATATATCGGTGTTAAAATCCTTTATAATCCAATAGTAAAGGAAAACCCCACAAAAATTATTGTTTCTGCCTTTTGGTATGACCTCCACACAGAATCTGAGGTTTTACCTCCTTGCTGATCGCAATCAACCCTATCTCGAGTCTTTAACACTACATATACCACTTTCTTTCCTCTGACTCCGATCTCCGATATTGTAATAGAGTCAGATCTCAAGGTTTATATATACCACATATATAAATATATTGGGTCTGCCTTAAGTTTCCACTCCTTTGATACGCCAAACCCCACTTGACCCTGATCGTCGATCTCCAATTTATCAGCGATCACTATGTCGGCGTCCTGACTACGCTGTCCATTGGCCCTCCTATCCTACGATATGTGATGAATCCTCCACCATTCGATCAACTCTTATCCAACAGTCTATATTGTATCAGCTTATCGCAATTGGCATTTTCAAAGGGTTAAGTCCCGATCTATCCACAAAGACTTCCACCGTTGTGATCAATCATGACCATTGATATTTTAGATCTAATGGTTGCTGAGTCTTCTCGCGACTGTTTCCTTTAGACTTGATTCTGCTTTTTTTTTATGAACTCTACGTTAAAAACGACTCTCAGCCACATTTTGTCTTCAGAGATGATTTCTTATCTAATTTTTCTGAGAAGGCTTTGGATAATTGACTTAGCATAAAAATGATCAAACACTGCTAAGGGACCAAGATTAATCAGGCTATTTCAATACTACTATGCGTAAATTCATGCATAAAATAGAGAAGAATGGCATAGATTCTTCCGCAAGCATACACAGAGAAAAGCAAAGGATCCCATATAAATGGCCTATTAACACATGTAATGAAACATTTATTCCATCTAACACTATATTCAGAGTCTCGCCCTTGGCTAGACTACGCAATAATAAACCTCTATTACAGTGAAATCCTCACTTTCTCCTTCTTGCTTCTCTCACTAATCTTGGAGCCTCTCACCTAGCATAGCTAACCAACCCTTTAATTATACAAGGAAATCACAATTTATACAAAGAATGGATTCATGACCCAATTTTGGTTCAGAACAAGAAATCTCTCACCTTCTCCTAAAAATTCTCTTTAGTTCCACTCTTTTCTAAACAACCACTAAATCAAGCTTTCAGTTTCCTCATTTTCTATTTAAACCAATCAAATCTAACAGTTTGGCCTGAAATCCACACAGGGAGAATCAGTCAGCCACTATGCCCCTTTTTAATCATTTTGACAATAAATAAATACTCTCATACATTTAAATAAATAAAATCAACTAAACTCTTTGTCTTCCAACCCCTTGCTAGTCACAACATGTGATCATGCTATCACATTGCTGACTAGCCCTGAATTCTCCTGCATTAGTTTTCGGCCAGCATTTCTCTTGAGAAGATGGCACTACTGGGTAGTGAGAATGACAGTGTGTTTGTCACATTGGCATTTTCGTATAGCAGGATTGATTGTAGAGGGTGTACCAACATGTTATTCACAACAACTAAGCCTAAAGATGATAAAGGTAATATTATTTTTTTCTTTGAATTAATCTAGTTTCATTTTCTTGTTTTAATGAATTAGAATAAAATTTATTATAACACATTCTTTAACTTTTTTTATTAAATTGTTTAATCAAATTTCCTAATTACTTTGATGTACTATATATTTTGTAGAAATCGACACATTTGATGGGGACATGCCTTCTCCCCCACCAGATGTCAGAGGAGATGAGGAGATGGATGAGATCCAAGAGGGCGAGACAGATCCCTAGGAGGGAATGGGCATCTAAGGCCATAGGGTTGGTCTTCAAGTTCAAATGGAGTACTGCAACAAATTGGCATAGTTTTGTTTAATGATGGAGTATGGCATACGAGGGCTTGAGATATCACTACAAATCCTAGTTTTGGTTGGTTTATACAGAGATTGTCCATGGGATATGATGTCTATTATTTAACATATCATCAGAGCTAGTAGGCTACTAAGAGCAATGAGAGATGTAGGTCAGCATCATGTAGTGGAAGATACATCAAATGAGGGTGGTAATGGTCATGATCAGGGTGATGATCATGATCATGATAATGAGGGTGGCGATCATGATGCTTCTGGTATTATCAACCCATCAGATCATGCTCGTCATGGTTCTGGTGATCCATCTGGTAGTACACATCCTCAGTGGCCTGATCATGAGACGCTAGAGCTAGAGGATGTGCCTCATGTTTCTCCTGACAAAGTAAACCAACCACCTCCTCCACCACCTCATCTGAGTTCGACAGATGTGGATCATGCAACATCCATCGTCTTCTACTACAGAATATCCCGACACTATTTTATTTTATGAGATATTTTATTGCACTTATTTGACTCATATATATATATATATATATATATATATATATATATATATATATATATATATATATATATATATATATATATATATATATATATATAGTGTATTTTCTTTGTTCATGTCTATCTACATAATTTATATGTTGGTGGTTATGTGTATGTTGTTAAGTCATGTTACATATGTTCATTTAATATGCTTTAAGATAGAAGTGTATGTGAAAGCAGTTATTTTAGATGATATTTATTAATTTGAGGATGTGTGTGGTGATCATGTTAGATTAGAATGTTTTTGTTTTGTTAGATGTGATCACGATGATGATGCCCTGTTAGATTATTAGATTTATGTGTTAGTTGATGGCGTTTATATGTGCTAGAGGTGCATAAAATTAGATGATGGTAGTGAATTTGAATGTGTATCTTAGATGATGATTATCATCACACTGTTTATTTTTATGAAATAATATTTATTATATATTATGTATTGGTGAAATTATTTCAAATTTTTATATATGAAATTTCATGCAAAACGACTTACTTTTAAAAAATTGCAAGGATATTTTTATAAATTACAAAGTTTTGTATGGTTGAAACTATGATTGTAAAATCAGGCTCATATGGATTTACGCCGGTATAATCTATATGTAGTTGACATTGAAATATTTTATTTATAATTCATGGTCTCCACATTAAAATGTTAAAACATTGCCCCTTATAATATTATTTTGTATGTGTACATTTAATTATTTGTATTATTAATATTTTGTAAAATATTACATATCAAATCCATATTAAACATTGAAAATTTTACAAATATCCCTGATACATTGGAATAAGAATTCTCTCAATCTTTCTCACTAAGGTGAAAATGTAAGAATTTTTTCAATTTAAATTTCTTTACTTGTCTCTATATAAAGTATCTATAAAATTATGTTATTTAATATGGACATTGAAATATTTTACTTATGGTTGTTGAAATATTTTATATTATAAGCAAATTTTTGTTTTAAATACCACATGTAAATGGAATATAGAATGAATTACACAATGTAATATCAATAATAGTGTTTCTTGTCATGTGAAAAAAATACATTTCTTCCTTGTGGTAAAATGTAAATTATATTCTTTACTCATTGCATTTCTTCCTCATAATAAGAGCAATTTTTTTTTTTTTTTTTACTTTCAGTTACTCTATATCTATATTTAGAGTTATATAAGATTAAGGTGTAAATCGAAATATTGTAATTATGGAGGACATTAATTTCTTTATTATTACTATTTTTAAAGGTAACACTACGTGAAAACGTCTCTCCCATGCTAAGATATAGAGTGCCTCTCGGCTCAATTAATATAGATTTAATATAACTTAAAAAAATTCTATTTTTACAAAATTTAATTTATTGCTAAAATTATGATATTTTAAAGAAAATTAAATTTAATATTTATTGTAACTCTTACCAATTTAAATTATAAATTTCTCTTTCTAAAGATGAGGATAAATAAATGTAATATGATAAGGCTTCATGTGAAGTTACTTGTAGTTGGAGATTTCCTCTATTGGGAGTTCTCCCTTAAAGAGGCAAGTGATTTTTTTTTTTTTTCTTTTTTTTTTTCTGAAAATAAAGATATAACAATTTGATGCTATTTTGATTATTTATCTGCTATTGTACTGGTTTAAATTTAGCTCTTTTTAATAATAAATAAGAGTTAAATAATACAAAAATGATAATAAATTAGATTTAAACTTTTGACAAACAATATATTTGATTATTCCTTAATCAGCAACTCTGAAATTATTATTTTTCCACAAAGTTATAACGAGTTAATCACTAAAATTCATTTTTTTTTTCATTTCTCCTAGCTAATCAACAGGAACATACAACAATAGTATAAATGATGAAATAACACAAGTACATATCACTATCCATTGTCATCACTCTCATTATCTTGCTCGCTTGGCATAATAAGATTGTTGTTCCTAAGAATATGTTTTGATCTAGGGTTGTGCCTTAATACTAACCACCAATCCCTAACCAATGAATCTAGGTAAAAAAACACCTAGTTACAGTGTTTTGGGAAAACATAAAGCTCCCTAGCTTCATGCCACATCTTTCTAAAGTTCATAGATATCAACCCACTATCGCGATCTTCCTTTACATTATTTCGATCAACGGTGTCCCACCACTTGCACCTAAAAATAACACATTGGAATCAAGAGAAGTCCACTTGAATGATCTCTTATATCTTTCTAATTTAACTTAATGTCCCTTGCATTAGGTTTTGATCGCGGTGGCTAACATGACTAGATTGGTCGAAGTCCACTTCCGCTACACAGTCTTATATCATGCATCCATCATCGACATCCTCTGTGTAGAAATGATGTCCATATGACCACATGGATGGGAAAAAATGCACCTATCAAAAAGTGAAAAAAATCACATTTTCATGTGTCTAATAACCCGAACATAATTAAAAATAAAAAATATATATAGATGTTACAATTCAAGGATGTAGTATGAAGCTACAACTATACAGAAAGAGAATATAATTACCAAGTTGTTGCACTCAATCCTTATGTTTAGCACATCCTCTTTGGCACATGGGTAATGACGAGATGCACTGTATCTATCTATAACTTGATCAACAACCCAACTATTAGGGCATGTCATTGGCATATTTTCTTTTAATTGATCAGGATAATGCATACTTCTACCATTCAATCATTTGAATTATTTCCTCTCACTGTCCCATTTCCTCCTCTTCTCTTCATACAATGCGACCCATGGTTGCATCGTTGCCATATTGTAAAGAATGAATTTGTTGATGGCTTCAATTTCTGAATTTGTTGATGATCAAATAAAACTAATATATATATATATATATATATATATATATAGTACTTATGAGATCAAAATATGCATTAATATGAAGTTCAGTGTGAATAGTTACTATGTAGTAATTTGAAAAATGATAAGCCTGCACTTACTCTTTATCATGCGCCTCTTTCCATTCATTTCGAGAAGCTCCCATTCTCTTTTTTCTTCATCTCTTTCATCATCCCAAATCATTTCACCTAGTGTGTTGTTGATATGCTTTATGTACTCACTAGCATAATTGAAAGACTCATAAGATATATACCCCTCTACCATAGACTGCTTGGGTTTTTCCCTTCATTGAAAAAAACCTTTCAGTTTCTTCATGTACCTCTCTAAGAAGAACATCCAACGGCAAGAAATGACCCCAAGTAATTAAAACTCATCTATTAGGTGAATTATAATATGAACCTACAAGTCCATGAAACTCGCTGACAACTCCTTCTCAAACATACAAAACAATATCAACTATATCTTGACACCACCATGGAATGCTAGCCATATGAATCTCCTTTGATGTGATACAATGTACAAATGTAGCTAATTTAGATATGACATGTCGTAGGTCTTGGGGGAAGTAATGGTTCATAGACCCATGCATGAATAGAGGATAATGATATTGTACAGTAAATAATACATTATACAAAAATTAATTATAAAAGATCCCATCACATAAAAACAAAAAAAAATAATAAAATCATATTTTTTATATATGTACCTGTAGAAGGTTCAAATGGTCATGCGATTTCAACCCTGACAAAAGATCTTCCATGGTGAAGCAATGTCATAGTGAAGATCAATATTCAGAAGGCACCCTCACACTTATTATAACTTCCTTTGCTAAAGAAAGATCATATTTCTTTAAAATCCATGGGACATCACTTTTTTTAAAAGACCAAGATTGACCACCATCTCCTCTAGTTTCTTGTCTTGACCAATGTTTCTTTTTAGTTTATAAATAAATAATGCCTCTCCTAACAGCCAATGTGTCACTTTCCTTCGATGATATGTGTCTCCATAAAGAATATGAAACATTTTTAAATATATGCATGGGATCTAGTAAGCAAGAAATATTAATATGCTCCCAATATGGGAGCTCATCAAAGACATATTTCCTTTTCATCCCAATGGGAAATTTTTCAACATAGCTATCAAATAATTTTGGATCATCGAACATAGGCTCCCCATTCAAATTGAACATATCTACAAACTCCTCCTTATGTCTCACAGATGCTCTAAGCCATTCAAATGGTGTTATTATTGGAGGCCTTTGGTTTCTCTCTAGTTTACCATTGAAATTAAATGTTTCTCTTTTGTAAGGGTGTTCTTGTGGGAGGAATACCATGGAGCAATCATACACTAGTTTTCATAGGTGGTCAGACCACCTAACATTGAGAGAATGTCCACAAAATTTACACCGATGATACCCTTTTGTTACAAGACTTAAAAAATTATTGTATACAGGTCGGCACATTAGCAACCATGAAGATCTGAACAATTGCAGTGAATTAAATTAATATGTGAAACAAAATTATTACTAAACAAATAAATAATAATGTAATACACTAGAGTGTACTCCTAAGCCTATATAACCATGTATGGTGTAAGAACATATCCCATACAACATAAAATTCCTCTTTGTTGCGATGGGTCTTGATATATCATACACGTGTATCCTTTCCGATAATTATTTCAATTCATCTACCAATGGTTGTAAGTATAAATCCATATTCTCCACTTGTCTTCTACCAAAGACTATCATAGGGAACATAAGATGGTCATCCTTCATAGACAACCATGGGGTGATATTGTTATTGATCACTACTATAGGCCAAACATAATAGTTGTTGTTTTTGATGGAATATGGGTTGATGCCATTCGTGGCTATGCTGAGACATAGACTTTGTACTTCATCCTTGAATTTTTCAAACCATGTATTCTCTATATGCTTCATGGCTATTGAATCTATTGGGATTAACATAACTCCTCAGTCACTTCACTGTGAGGCATGCCATCCATGCCACATAGCTAATTATTTGCAATGAAAGAGTATTTGAATCCTTGGGATTATAGGCATGTGACTAAATATATTATGAGGTGGAGCATGTGATTTACCATTATTTTTTAATTACGGTACTTGTCATACCCCCATTTCAAACATATCGCTTTTTGAGCATATTCACCTCTATATAGAACACAATCATTCGAACATGCATGATATGATATGTACTCAACACACAACATTTTCAACAACTTCTTTCCCTCTTTGCAACTACTCGACAAGACGTTATCACTCAGAAGAAACTTATCTCTAAATATCTTGCAATTGGTGGGGAATATAATTGTACAATGTCAATATTTAATATTCATAAAACTAGCCATTTTTACATTTGATTGCGTGAAAAAATATAAGGAACTTGAGTGATCATGCAAGTCAGTTACATCAATATTGCTGAGAAACATGCATTTAACATGCCAAAATTTTCTTTCACATCGTACAACAACATCGTTATCCCCAACAGAGTAGACATTGACTTATCGCAAGGTCCAAAGGGAGTGCTAGTGGAAGCATATATCAGGATTTTGAATAAGGTAACAATGATATGAGCATCATCCCCTATCTCATCGTTCTGGAATTCATCTAACAACATTTCCTCCATGGAAATTGTATCCCGTAAGTAATCATCCATACTAACCTCAATTTGATTTCCTCCATTTCCAACTCGTGATGAAGAGCTATTATTGTTGTAGTCATTACTATTGCGTAAATTGGACATAGTGGGAACTGAATAGGTTGTTGATTCAACCATTCTTTGTATTCTTCCTCTCTAATTCTTTCTCTTAATGAAACTTCCTCTCTAGGTGACATTGTAGTGGGGTGCTCCACAAGATGGTAGGTGAGCCACTCATCATCACTAACATCGTAATTTTAGAAAAATATTAGATGACATTAGTACAATATCAATGATATTAGTAAGCTCATCAATGCAATTGGTTTTTTGAAATTATATTATACCAAACAATTATTACCATCTTTGATCCATGATTGTGGCTCGAAGATGCCATGTTCCAATTAGAAGGGTGAAGAGTTTATCCATTTTCATTTACCAACTACTTGCGATATGTTGTTCCCAATAAGAGCTTATGATGTTTTTGAAAATATGGAGTAATCGTTTTTGCATATAAACTCAATTTTGAATAAAGTTCCTATAAATTTCAATACATTTCTATTCAAATTGACATGGGTCGACAAAATAAAATCAATTAGATAATCAAAATATAAATAAAATCTTAATTTACTCAAGGTGGAAAGGGAAAACTCCACGAAGGACTTTGATCAAGAATATGGAATGAGTTGGAATTCGAAGAATTGACCATTTGATATTATTGAGATTTTGTCCCTGCATTTGAGAAAAATTAGAACCAAAAATTTGTGTGAATATCCAAAATTAATCTTGATAAGCATATAACCACAACCTGAATTTCAATATAGTTTTCAAACCATTTTTCAAGACTAAGGCCACTATAAGCATAAAATGTATATTATGAATTACTATAATTTATGTGGATTCATTCTAAAATACAATGTTAGATTATTATGCCATTTTATCTTAAATTAAAATTTCAGATAGCTTTTAAACCAAACTGGTGCGCTCATATGAACAAAGTGCACCGATGAATTTAAAACATTAACATTGATGTGTTTAAATAATACCCACACTGGTTTCCGGCATTCCAATTTTTTTTTTATCATATTGATTCTCTTCTATAAAAATGCACTGATGCATTTAAAAAAAGTAGTACCACTAAGCACTTGTTTCTCGATTTTAAAAAATAAAAATAAATTCAATCAACTCGATGCTCTTATAACAATTAGAGAACCTATGCTTTAAAATAGAAACTACATTGTTGCATTAAAAAGATTAATCACACTATTTCAGGATTTTGAAACATAAATAAATAAATAAATAAAGGTATCATGTCGATGTGTTAAAAAAAAATGGTACCTCAGGAATGTAAGTACATTTTTTTATAAATGCATAAGTGCGCTTAACTATAGAACACATCGTTATGTGGATAAAATGAAAACAAAAAACATGGTTTTCTATTCTTTTTTAATATTAAAAAATGAGTGGAAATTTATTTTTCAAAATCTATTTTCATAAATTCTTTTAAATAGTAAAAAGTTATTCACCATTTCAAATTTTTACCCAAAATTTCAAGCGATTAATTTGCAAGAGAGACATACTAGGAGCACTGTGAAGCAGCAGACTAGTTTGGAGTAGTAGAACTATTCAGAAGATCAAAAGCTAAAACTTATGGTGATTCATTCAAAAAAATTCATAGTAAAAATTTTAAATTATCTTTTTTATTTTACTAATAAAAAAGTGTTTTTTAAGGTTTAATTAGAAGAGAGATCTTTTGCAAGAGAGACATACTGAGAGAACTATGGGGCTAAAAAATATTTTGGATCCGCCGAAATCAAAAGTTGAAAGGTATAGTGATTCACTCAAAACCCTCGATAGAAAAAATATTAAATTTTACTGTTAAAATGTTTTACATGTTTTGTTAGATTTATTCACAATTTAGAAAAAAATATTAAAAACCTTGTATAATAAAAAAATTACTATAGACTTTACTAGTATAAAATTTTATGATCTACTTTTCTATTTAAATTAATTGAAATTCAAACAAAAGACAAAAAAAATCAATACTTACCTCAAACCCTTGCTTCTTATTGCAAAATTTCACCTTAGGGTTTAACTTCCTCTACCACATCACAATTAGGGTTTTTCAATTTAGAGATTTTAGATTTAATGGTTTTGTGTACTTACTATATAAAGGGAATTGGCATGTAGGGGAATCAATTATTGAATTAGATCCAAACCCTATCGGTCATCTCTAAAAATTTTAAAATGTCTATATGCTTTGCGGTGCACGCTGTCTAATATAACACATCAGTCCTCCCTGTGTAATACAATGCATTGACATATGAGAACACTCTCTATTATGTTTAATCTCTTAATCATTGCTCCCAGTGTAATATAATGCACCAATGCACCTCTTCCAAATATCACTGTTAAATCATTCCAGTGTGTTTATCCTTACAGCTCACACTGTAATAATTTAAATTTAATTTTCCATGACGGTGATGAACAATTCAACTCCAAGTGCGTTTAATGTTGTATACGCATTGGTTACTAGAGCTTCTTTGCTTGGAAATAATTTGATTTAGTTGTAGAGTATATTTAATGACTTCTATATTGAATGCTACAAGTTTTATATTGATAAACAATATCTCTAAAGGTCTCATGTTACAAAAATATTGATCGACACAATGATAGCACATAAAAAAGCAAAGGAAAGTTCTTTGTAAATTCTTTAGAAAATTAATATGTTTGGGCTATATGTAAATTTAACTAATATGTGTTGGTTGATGTGCGTCATGCAAAGATGCAAAATGAAGAAGGTGAATAAGATTATTTGTAATATAAGTGCAGAAGAGAGTAAAATATTGATAGAAAAATTGCAAAATAATTAATCAAGTGAATGAAAAAATACTATTCAATATAGGTACTTTTTTCTAGAATTTCATTAATATTATATTTGAGAATATTATATAACATGTTTCACTCAATCTATTAATTCATATATGTTTAATGTTCTACAGGGAGCAACAACAAAGGAAAATATCAATGTCCTTCTAAGAAAAGAAAAATTATAGAACATCTAAATGATGATTAATTGGTCCTTAGCTCTTCTGGAGTGGTGTTGGAGGTTAATGAAAGCGAAAAAAATCTATAGAACTATGAGGGATCTAGTGGAATGAATGCATAGACGTACTTTCCACTTACAATACAAAAATCAATTCCATGGTTCTAAGAACCAAATTATATCTAAACTACATGATGTGCTTCCAAAGCAATGGTTAATGAGACATGTCAGACTTGAAATAGCAAAAACAAAAAACAACAAAAAAGAATCATTCAAAAGGTAATATTCCTAATTTTATAAAATGATTTTCTAGAATTATATATATATATATATTATACTACAAACCATTAATTTACTAATATCAATTTATTTATATTTATTTTTCATATATCATTATAAACATAGTTTATTATTTTTCAGGAAGATTATGGAAATCCTAAATGATCAACACACTCATATGTGAAGCATGTCAGTAGGAATGTCCACAAAGGTGTATAAGGAGACAGCGAAACAAATGGACATAATTCCATCATAGGAGAATCCATCTCAACATCAATGTGCTTAAAATATATGTAATCGTGATTGACTGTGTAGATATAAAAAAACTAATTTAGCGTTAAATATTAATTTTCAAGTATTTTCTTACAGAAGGGAAATCAAGATGGAACTCATTCAGCAAATAAAATAGGACTAAAAGGAAGAAAAGGGTTGTTTTCAAGGTTTGTGAGTATTTTTTAATATTTCTTTATTACAACTGAAGGTTTAATTTTTGTATATTTTAATTTATTTTACATCAACCATCCTTGAATATCTTCAAATAGGTGCTGACATACAAAGAAGAGCCATCACAAGATTTGATTGACATTGGGTTAAATAATGGTTGTGTGTATAGGTTGGCATATCAAAAATTAATTATGGAATTTGCAAATATCTATGTTACTTTACTTCTCACGGATTATAATTAATAAAACAAAAAAAATCCTTTTTTCCTAGGAAAAACCATAATTTTATTAAGAAAAACAAAATTATATGTTGTAGATGTTGACAATGCATTCAATCATGCAGTTCGAAATTGGTGATCACAAAGACAAAAAAAAACCAAGTATGAAAAGGTGGTAAACCAGTTACCCTTTTCTCCCTTTATTCTTTTCTACCTTTTATCATTCTACTTGGGAAGGACTGGTTGTTACAAGTGCTAGCTAGGTCCCTTCATTCATTCTTGGATTTCCATTATCTGAATCTGAACTTAGATACATGATGACATTTTGATACCCCCATCTCCATTGCTATAGGAATGATCTCCTACCTCGTTGTGTGTGCTCGAGTTCCTTAAACTTCATGATTAATGCTCCCCTTTTCTACGTTTTCTTGTGGATTTTGGGTGTCTTCATTGGTAGGAGGTTCCATTTGTTCGTCATCCTCTTCCTCGTCAAGCAGTTGTTGTGGAAATTTCCATTGCTTGGGTTGCTTTCCTATTTTATTCTTCCTTTAAGGTGCTTTCTTGGCATCATGACATGAATTTTGTAGATGTCCATTTGGCGGCATCTTTAGCATCTAAATGTCATGTTCTCAAAATCTAGCAACTATGTCCAATGCTTCTTATTGTGTGTAAAGAGAATATGATCCAGAAATCCTTTGTTGAGGTCTACCTCCACATAAATTATGGCAAAAGTGTAGATTTGTTCCTCAAATCTTTGTGTATATGTCTTTATGTATCACCCTAATATGTTCCCAACAACTTCTAGCAAGTTATGGTGCTAGAAATCAACAATCTAACCTAAACTGGCATTCTAGATACTACTGTTATATTGGAGTTGAAATCTAGGAACCAAGGAGTGACAAAAAGTTCCATAGAGCCCCAGAATCATGGAACCTCTCATAATATATATTTGCAATCCTTTGATGATGCAAATCTTACTCTGAAAAATCCCTTGGAGAAAAGGTGAATCGCAGAATTTATTATCCAATTTGTGAATATCCAATGGAAGAGATTCACTCACTTTGGCCAAAAACCATTGAATCTACATATAACTGCTTGAGATTCATATGTTGTGCATAGATCACTTTCTCTGGTAGATCTATAGTCATTATTGGGATTTTATTAAGTTGTTCCACTATATAGGGGTTGGATATATTCTGTGTCTAATCTGGTGTTGTTGAGGCAACAAATTTTCCTTTGATAATATCATTAAACAAGAAGCCTCCATTTAATTGTCCTTTATTTGGCTCCATTCCTTTGCGAAGACTAGATCTAGATACTCTACATGTTCCCTTTGAATTGCTTAGTCCAGGGGATCCTCCCCAAAGCCTCAAGTTTAAGATGACAGTGCATGACGGAAGGAAGTTATAATATTGTAACATCATATCTTCTTGCATGGATTTTCCTCCGCATATCAAACTTTGTACGAGCATCAGGATACCCAGAGTTTGCATGATATTGTGCTTCAATTGGTTGATTCGATATGAGGCCTGAACCCAAAATAATATTGATTTTCCTTCTAGGGATTTGATAAAAATTTGGAAAGTTTTCATAGCTCCCAGATCTAATGCCCATACTTGACATTCACATAGATCTTCAACAAAATCAAGGCATGAGTGTGGAGTTGTAAAGAGTGAGAGGGATTGCAGTGGAAGTATTGTCTCCATAAGCGATGGAAAAACCACCGAACTTGCCCATTGTGATGGAGGAAAATTTCAATCTAGCGACAATCGAAGCAGACTCCCTAGATGTAATGTTGCTCCTCCATTTCAACAACATTATTTTCTCAGGGGATTGAGAATATCTTGTTCCAGGATCCTTAACAATAGATCTATGAAATGAAAATTTATAGGTGGAAGATCCTCTTCTGTAGCTAAAGTTTTTCCTTCTGGTCTAACCAATATGTCTCTTGTGACTAATAATAGACAAGGATATGATTTCTGCTCCAAATTCACTCTAATCCTAAATAGATTTGATCCCAACTCATGATTGCAGCACCCTTCAGTGCCTCCTAATCCATCACGTATGTATGGCGTGAGTAGAAACTCTACATCCATGATTTGGTGAATGATATTTCCAATGGCCTAGGATGTCAGTATCCATCCTCGCATAGGAGGCCAAAACCAGTATTCAAGCCATTCAAAAGCTCTTTTATCAGACTTATCATTGATAATATCATGCCCCGGTGATGACACAGAAGGTGGATCTGAAGTCTGAAGAAAACCGACCACATAAGGAAAGTGAAGAAACTAAGAAACCCTAGCCATCGCACCGAGCTCTTCTTGTGTGACCATTTATTCAACACACTGTGAAACTAGATCAAAAAATTCCTTTATATTAAATCTATGATTTATAATGGGGTTTAAAGCTTGCAAGAAACAAAGTATGGAACTATGCCAACAAAACACTTGTTGCAACAAGGTATGAGACTTGGTTTTGAAACCATGTGCATAGTTTATGAGTCACTTCTTGTTATGGTAAATTGTTATTCGATTTACATTGATGTATATTATTTATTTCAATTTTCATTATTCTCACCATGTAGATGCACTCATTACACCTTATTTTTATTTTCATAGATGGAACATGACAAGGAAGAGAAAAAAAATCAATGCAATCAACAAAACATTCATCCAGATAACCCAATTCTTGGAAGTAGCTTGAGCACTCACAATATTTATAGAAAAGAATGATGATCTGTTTGGATATCAATGCAAGTTGTTGTATTTATTGAAATAGTTGTTTGTGAAAATTAGACATTTTTTTTAATGTAATGGACATAGTGTCCCATTTGAAAGACAAGGGGTTACCCATAAAAATTCCATTTTGTATGACAAAGAGCCCCTTATTGATATATAATAAAATAAATTTTAATTTATTCTGTTGTGTTATCCAATTTCATTGTGAAATGTTATAGCACTGGTTAAATATATGGATGATTAAATATTATAATGAAGAGATGTGAAATCTGATAATATAAATAATTGATCCAAATATCATATATAAATGCACTAATCAGTGACTAGGATAAATTTCCTTCCAATCAAATAATGCCTCCACATCTTGAGGGTGTGAATTACAATTTTCAACTCAAAGTCATAGACTCAGTAGTCTTTTTCATGTTCTTTCAAATTTCGTGACTCAAATGCTACGACAAGGCCTTCCTGTATTAAATGCATTAAAACCACTCCTAGACCCTCTAGGGACACATCTGTACCTACTTCAAAGTCCTCTTCTAAATCTATTATTTTCAGTATTGGTGCAACTTAAGAAAATATTTCAAATTTTTAGAGCTCTCTTAGAATTGTGGAGTCCATTCAAAATTTACCCCTTTCTTCCCTAGGGAGGTTATAGGAAATCCTTCTATAAATCATTGATACTAGTCGGTTATCCCCATAAATGATCTTATCTTAGCTACTTCCTTTGGTATTTTCCATTCAATTATAGCTATTACCTTTTATGGATCTACTGTGATCTCTTCCTCTGAAATCCCACAACCTAAATATTGTATTTTCCTTCGATAAAATTCACATTCAGTAAACTTTTGCATACAATTGATTTTCTCTCAAAACTTTGAGTATTATCTCCAAGTGTTGTTTGTGCTCCTCTACAGTATTAGAATATATTAATATGTCATAAACAAAAACTGGTACAAATTTCTCCAAAATTTTACTGAAGATACCATTCATTAAGCACATGGACGTGGTTGACGTTTGTGAACTGAAAGGCTAACACTTTGAACTCATACTGCGTATTGCGGGTTGTAAACGTTTTTTTGGTATATCTTCTTCCTGGATTTGTAATTGATGGTATCCAGACCTGATATCTATCTTGGATAACACAGCTCCCCCCCTTAAGATGGTAAAAAAGAGTGTCAATTCTGGGCAGAGTGTACTTGTTCTTGACTTTCAACTTATTTAGTTGTTTGTAGTCTATACACAACCTGAATGTTTTGTCCTTATTTAAAAAATAAATAAATTGTGCACCCCATGGGGATAAACTGGGTCTAATGTACCCTTTAGCCAATAGTTCTTGCAATTGGATTTTTAGTTCCATCAACTCAGATACTATCATCCAGTGTGCGACATTCGATACAGGTGCATCTGCAGGTACTAGTTCAATGGAAAATTCTATGTCTCTTTTGGGAGGTAATTGTGTAAGCTCCTCTGGAAACACATTAGGACAAAATTCACTACCTCTAATTCTTCTAGCATCACTTTTTTCTCGTCATCTTATCTTCTATTTTAATAGTAGAACGCTGACAACCCCTCCTAGTTGCCTTCTTCAATTGTAAGGTTGATATTTGGCACAAAGAGACAAGCCTAAAAATTCCCTTAATAATTTTAGTTTTATTGTCATCTGCCACAAAATTATCTATCATCTCCAAGAAATTCATGTTGTCCTCGTATATTTCCAGTCATTCCATGCCTATCAGCACATTATAGGAAGCTGAGGGAAGAATATTTAATTTAATCATATTTGGCTTCCCATCCAAGTCAACAAAATAGTCTTTGATCAAGTTTTTAACCTTTCTTTTTTCGCTTGTAACCTTTTTTTGCTTGTGATTTTTGAGGTTACCCATTACTTCTACTGAAACTTTGACCTTCTCCCCCTTTTCCATTTTGTTTTTCCTATCCATTCTTTACCGCCTTATTATTTTGTAGATCCCAATCTATCTTCTTATTAACCCAAAATTTCTAGTTGAAACTTCTTTGATTTGCCTGCTGGTAACAGATTCATGGTTTACAAATTTCTTCATACATGGTATTAGGATTATCATATTTTTTTCTCTCCTTAAAGGAAAGTGGAAGACAACTTATAAAATGTTGAATTTTTTCCTCTTCTTCCTTAATATAGGGTAAAAAGAAAACAAGTTGTGTAAAATTTCTTATTAACTCATCCATGGACATTTTTCCCAATTTTAAGTCATGAAATTCCTTGGCTCGATCATCAAAATATTGCTTAGTCAAGCATTTTTCCTTAAAAAACCACTGAATTTCTTCCCAGTTGACTTCCTTCCCTTCCAAATTGTGGACTCTCCAAAGCTACTCCCACCATTGATGATAATTTTCCTTGCAACTTCTAAGTGGCCAATTTAGCTATCAGTTTCATGGTATAGTAAAAAACTTGGAAATATAAATTTATGTTTAAAATCCATGCCTATGTTTCTTCCTTTGACTCACCATCATATGTGGGGGGTCTAATTTTTCTGATTTCCTATTGTAGTTCCACTTTCAACTTCTTCTCAAATTTATTTATAACTTTGGGTGAACTATGCTTTCCTTCAACACTTCTTCTCAAATTTACTTATAACTTCTTCCTCCATGGTTTTATGTTTAGCATTCCCTTCTTTATTTCCTACCTCCTTTGTCTCCTCTATTGTATTAGAAAAAAGTTTAT
Source organism: Pinus tabuliformis (assembly GCA_031772625.1). Lineage (NCBI taxonomy): Eukaryota > Viridiplantae > Streptophyta > Pinopsida > Pinales > Pinaceae > Pinus > Pinus tabuliformis. Next base: position 463,431,260 of record CM062810.1, read on the forward strand.
CTGTCCGATTTTGAATGATTTGTTCTTGTTCTACATTATTTTTTTTCCAAGGAAAAAATGTAATTTTGATTAATAAATAACAAAATTACATGTTGTACTGGCTAAAAGCAGAACCATCTAGTTAGTGGCCAAATGATAAGTAGAGACGAGCAGAAAAAACAAGATAATATACATGGTGGGGGAAGCTATGCTTTCCGCCCCTTCTTTTTCTCAACCTTGTGCCATTCCCCCGGGGATAGCGATGAAGAGACCAGAGCTAGATGGAGTCTCGCATCCATTTTGGTGTTGTCCTTGTTAGATTCTAAGGTATCTAATGTGGAGGTGCTTATTCCCACTGATGTCCCCCTCGTCAGGGAGAAAGTCGGCCTGTACCCTGTGGTTCTTAGCAACTGATCGGTCTTGTAGAGATCCCCCTTGTGTTTCAACTTCCATTGGAATTTGACTTTCCTCTTGTGGGGATGGTTCCTCCGGGTCTTCATCCTCCTCCTCTTTAGGTTTAGGTGGGGGTATTGCCATCCTTTGGGTTTTTTCCCTAGGATCGTTTTCCTTCTGGTATCCTTTTTGGCTTCTGGGCACAAGTTGTGTAAATGCCCTCTTTGTCTACAATTCCTACATCTGAAAGTTGTGTTCTCGTAATCCAAAATCTGTGTCCAAATTCACTTGTTGTGGATTAAACGGATGTTGTCTGGAAGGCATTTGCTAAGGCTGACCTCGACACATATTCGTACGTAGGTGAAAATCCTTTCCTCTATTATTTGGGAGTCCTTTTTTATGAATTGTCCAAGGTTGTTGCCAATACCAGCCAGAACTCTGTCCGCCCAGAAATGAAGAGGGAGGTTGTGCATTCAGACCCAAACTGGCATCTTGGAGGCAACCATGGTGTTTGCATCGGACTTTTGGAACCAGGGAGTGGTGAACAAGTTGGTTGAGCCCCAGAACCATGGACCTTCTAGTAGTATTTTGTCTCTAGCTTGTAGGGAAGGAAATTTAACAACAAAGAAATCTTTGGAGCAAAGGTGGATTTCACAATCTAATGACCAGTTTGTTAAAATCCAGTGGAAGAGCTCTACTGGTTTGGGCCAGAAGTAGTTAAATCGACAAATAATAGCTAGAGATTCAAAGGAAGCGCATTGCTCATCAGATTCTGGCATATCAATGTTTAATTCTGGGTTGTTGTTTAGTCGCTCCACTATATAAGGGTTGGGAGAATTTCCTGTATGTTTGGATGGTTCATAGGCTATTTTTTCCCCTATAGAATGTTCTTGAAAGATAGATTCTCATGTGCTTGCTTCTGTTTTGAACCTGAGCCTGTCTGTATGCCCCCTCCCAGCCCTGTTCTACCCTTGGTTGTAGCCCCCCCCTCGCAATCTCAGGTTAAGAATAACAGTGGAGTCATCCTGTATGTGAGAGTCCTTCAGGGGATGGTGGTCCTGTAGAATTTTTCCTTCGAGCATCAAGATCTGTGAGTGGCCAGGGTATCTGTATTTCCCCATGATGCTTTGCTTTAGATCGAGGACTTGTCTGTGTTATGGACCTAGAGTAAACTAGAGGCCCCTGTAGGAGTTTTAAAAAAAAATTGAAAGCAGTTTTGGCTTACCTGGTTCCCATAAGCCATCTATACCTTCTGGAGCAAGACAGTTGTTTCCTCTTTGGAGGATGGGGGTATCTGAGCTGCAAGGGAGAGTTATTCGTCACCAGAGCTTGGTTGGAACAAAGTGTGATGGGCTTAACATCACGCGAGAAAGCCGAAGACCCGGGGTTGCGCATGGAGTGGCCATAGACCAGGCCTCCTGCCGCCACTGTGTTAACAGGTGGTGATCTCTTGGAAGGTGCAGGAGCTAGCTTCCCATTCTTCGGTCCCCGAGGACAGGGGGAGTGACCTATCAGAGTCCCTCTTCAGTGTCTGGAATCCACCCTGGGCTCTCCAAAACTTGCCTTGTAGCTTGTCTTGGGTAAGTGAACCCCAAGCCCGATAGACTGTGTAGTCCTTGAGCAAAACCCCAGCAGAGAACGCTTCCTGTTGTCAAAACCTACCGAAAAATGTTGGGTGCCTCTGTTGCCTAGGAGCCATAATCTACTGGGTTGGGATGCAGATGTACCAGGAAAAGCAGGGGGGTGTTTTGTGAGATGGCCAAAGGGAGAGGCGGGAAGAGTAGTTGCATAGTCCCATTCTAGCCCTTGCCACCATGAAATGGTGTCTTCAAGTCTTCCCTTCGAGCCCTCCAAGGAGTCGAGGAAGGTGGCTTAAACCAGGAAACTCTTTGTGAACCCTAGCTCCATGTTTTCGAATCAGAAGTCCTTGTTCTGCATTATTTTTTTCTAGGTTCTCTTGCTTTATCTGAAAGTTTGCTATTTCATTTGAAAATTCTCTCATAGTATCTATTATTTCTCTAGTGGAGACTTTGTCTTGCTTTCCTAAGTGCACATATATCTCATCCTCACTAATGTGAGTGCCTTTTAGAAGTCCTGTCATTTTGTTTTCATTGCTTCCTTAATTTCTTTCTTTTATGTGGCGTATTTCTTTACGCAAATTTCACAGATTACTATTAGTTATAATCTTCAATAATGGATGGCCAAGGTCTCCAATTTTTGAACCTAACTCTGATACCACTTGTCACATCCCCTTCCAACAAGTCACCGAAAACTTAGAAATGCTTACAATAGAAAAATTTATTTTTTTTAATACAAAATTTCATCATTAGTAGGTCACTGAAAGGAACATAATTTATAGTTCAAAAAACAGAAGATACATTTCTCTTTTTTACTTGTTAAAACAACTTATAAGTGTAACATGTATGTTTAATATTCCTACCTTATTCATGATGCTCACTGAAATTTTATTCTCTATAAGAAAGTTTTCCATGTTACATTAATTTGAATTTGAGTCCTAACATTGCAAGTTTGGTGTATACATTAAAAATGGTGGCACTGTACCTACTACATTTGAGGAGTGGAGCATAACTTACATTTGTTCCTTCCCAACATTAATATACATATTAAAACCTATATTAAAGCTCCCATTGCAAGATAACTTCTAAAACTTTCAATGGTGGTGAATCATACCTTTTATTAATGGGGTTGCTATACCCGACATATATTCCTCCTTCCCTTATTGCACAACATGTATAGGATTGTAGTTTTGGTTTTATTGTCATTGTTAACATTATAATCTCTTGTTATTTTTTTTTTTAAATTATATACTCTATTTATTTTGTTTATAATTATCTCACTACAAAAAATCCTTATGGAAGTGGGTCGAACTCTCTTAAGCTCTAGTTGTCTGCCTTGATGATTATTACAAGGTGAGCCAAACTGAAAATTTAATTGATTATTATGGAGGTGTAATCGTCGCCATACATTTTTCTTGATACAAATCTTATGGTCACGGTTTTCTAGGCTTGGTTCTAGGGTAACCACATCTGGGGTTCACCCTCTGCATTTCTCATTTGGCATTTAAAGAGTTAGAGGAAAGCTCAGTGTCGACTCTACCCTAGGGTTTGTTTTAGTTTTACTGCATCGCGACCAGCCTTGGCGAGTCCTCCATTCTAGCCTAGAATTTCTAACTCAACATTTAACAAGGAATTTCCTTTGATTGAAATCCTCTATGATGTAATTTTCCTTTTGAGTGAGCATTTGTTATCATACTTTTTGTTTTGTTGTCATGTTCATCCTTTTAATATTTCTCTTATTTATTAGGTTCTTGTTGTGTTCAAGGTTTTCCATCTGTGCTCTAAATGTTGTATGATAATAACATTTCATAGAAATTTCTACTCTAGCTGCTCCCACATGGACATTATATCCTTTCCAGAGGTTTCCAGGTATTATTAAGGGTATATCTTCTATAAAATAAATTAATGTTTTGGTTGGAAGCATTTCTCTTTCTTTGTGTTTTAATGAAATTGTTTATCATGCTTGTTACGGTATTATTTGTGTGGCTTAGGGAGGCTTCATGCCCCTCATTATAGGTAATTCTCTCCATCGCCTACACACTATATTTTTATAAATTTGTTTGTTTCCCCTTTTTTTGTCTCTCGATGGAGGTGTTTCCTTCTCTGCGACTCATTAAACTAATACTAACAAGGTATCTCCACTTTGGTTCTTCATTGTCTACAAGAATTTTGGAGTCTCAGGTATGATGCCTCACTCAAGACTTTTCTTGTGTTTCATCTTTTCAAAGATATATCGAATTTCCAGGTTCCGACAATTTTTACTTTTGCAATTTTGTTTTTTTTTCAAGGTAGTTAACAACAAAGGGCATAGAGAAATTTTCTTTTTATGAGACAACCTATAGTTTTCTTTTATAATTTGTTTATCACTTCAAGAGAAGCTAGCCATTAGGGTTTATTCCCCTATTCCTCAATTCAGTTATTGGGACTGTTGCCTCTCAATAATTTGAGAGTTGAGTTTTCTTCCTTTGTCAGGCCAGCTGATAGAGAAAAGGACATCAAAGACAGGTACAAGGAGATAAAGATGAGGAATGAGAAGTTGAAGGAAGAGACATACACCCAATACTTCAAACAGACACTAGCCAACCAGAGGAGGTTGATGTCAGCATTTTACATCAAAGCAAGAAAGATATAGGTCTCATTTTTGCAGCCCACTGTTCAACAACCAAAGACCTCATATGATTACAAGAAGACTAATTTTGAGGTGTTGGCCAGGGATGTTCATCCCATTGACTAGATAGAGTTCCACAAGCAGGCTGGAGAGATGATTTAATCCACCCTTGGAAAGGCCATGGCTTCACACAAGCTACAAGATTCATTGGATAATGTAACAATCTAGTATAAATTGGATAAGGCCTCCTCATAGGCCAAAGACAACAGGATCAAGTCATTGGAGGACTTGGTCATTGAGCTGGGCCATGATCCTACTGGCATTAAGGAAGCTGAAAAATTGAACAAAAAGAAAAATGAGGATACAACAACTCTTAAGAAAAAACTCAAGCTACCTCATTTACAGCGCCCACAAACAAAAGAGGTCATGGAGAGCCAAACCAATCATGAAGAGATGATGGACCCAGTACTTCAATTGAATGATCAGTTAAAGGAGATGGAGAAAGAATTGGATAGCTTGATTCAGTTAAAACAAGCTAGTCTTGATTATGCCTCTACTACTATCATCCCAAACGTTACCACTGTTGTACCTTCTACTTTGGCAGCATCCTTAGCTCCCACAACCCCAATGGCCACAACATTTCCAGCATCTACACAAACTACAACAACAACAGGGTCTACAGGTGATGAAGCAAATAGGTTGGTCAAAGTAATGGAAGAAATGTACATTCAGACCACTGAGGTGAACAAGCTTAAGGAAAAAGTGACCAGTCTGGAAACATATTACAAACTTTCCCCAATCATGCATAAAGAAGAATATCAGAAGTCTACAAGGATGAATGAACGAATCAAAATCCTGGAGAAGGAAATGACATTGAATGAACCTATAGGTCAGGATAAGGAGAAACTGTGGGCCAATATCATTGACTCTGTCAATGACTTTTGGCCATCCATCCAGGTTATTTTTGAACAGATTGATTAAATAAAGCAGGCTACAAAATCCATACAAAGAGTCAAAGTAGAACTTGGAGACATGCCAGAGGAAGCTACAAGGATCATTCACTTCCTCAAATTCGAGAACAAGTATGAGCTATAGGAATTAGATATACCTCATAGAACAGGTAAAAAATTGGAAGTTAAAATAGTCCTCATCAAGAGGAATTTGATGTTGAAACTACAGGATAAGTGCCAAATAATGCAGCTGGCCATTGACAGATTCATAGTCAAATTTGAAATTTTGAGGCCAAAAGGTTTACCAAATCCATTGGTAATAAATGATAAATTGATGACACAGGAGGACTATAACAGAAAAATCCAACAAGTAGCCAAAGATCAGGTGAATACTTCATCCATGAAGGGCATACCTACTGGCAAAGTATTATATCAAACTTTTGAGAATTTGTTTTACCTTCAGCATGAGGTAAAACACATTTTTGTTAATAAGCCTACTTTTGCCAAGTATACAGAGGCATATGAGATCTATAGGAAGATGCTCAATATCCAATTACTAGATGCTGAGAAATGGGAAAAACTAAATGATTTACTCTAGAAATATACAGTAAAAATATAAAATGTGCAGTAAAAAGTAAAAGGGCACAGTAAAAGGATATTGACAGGTCAGCCAGGTCAAAGTCTATCAATTGAAAGATCAGAGTGAATAGAGCATCTAGCGTGGAAACCAAACAACAAAGCATATTAAAGGGAAAAAGATCAAAGATTAAAGTCAGCACAACCTAATAAATAGGGACAACAAGCATCGATTCAATAGTTGTCTCTATCTGCTTGCATGAAATTTTTTATTTTCTCCTAGATTAGTTCCCGAGACAGTTTGGGATATTTTGTAAATATTTTTCATTAAATACTTTATAATTCGAAGTATTGGGGGTGGATTCCTTTACATTTGTAAAGTTATTTTGATCATAAACCTAAGGGTTATTGTACCAATTTTCAACTCAGCAGACTGGAGCAAGTAATAAAGAGATTGCATTACATGATTCATGTGTAGAGCTATTATAGTGAAGTATTTTCTTAGTCAATTTGTTATTCTCTTATGTTTTTCACAAAATTAAATGTTATCTAAAGTTGAATGAATTAACTGGAAATTTATCTAAAAAATTGTTTAAGTAGACTTTGATTTCCACAGTTAATCATTCACATGTTTTCTTTTGATATCGGGATCCGAGAATCCTTAATTTTCTTCCATCCCTGTTGACCTATTTCACTTTCTTCATAGATCTGGCCTAAGGAACCCTTAATTTCTCTTTGGATCTGATTGAAAACCACTTCGCCATCCAGCCTTGAGATCTAAAGTAACTCTGCTATCTTGCCCTATAGACACTGTTTTTAGAACTTGATATAGTCCTGTTTGTCTGACATTTGACCCCATATCCCAATGGTAAAATACAACCATTTTTCATCTAAGTAAGTGATCCCACCACCAAATCTAAATCAAAAACCCAAGCACAGTCATAAATAGCCTAAAATCAAATAACTAAACAAAGGTAAATCTCCAAAGTTAGTTTGTGGTTACCTCTATCATTTCTTTTCCTAACAACTTAGAAGAACTTTTGGAGTGATAACAGGGACCATGACCTACCTTCAGCTAGGTAATGTAATACATATTTTAACATTGAAACTTATTATTTTTATGTTAAAACATTCATTGTTTCGCTTTGTCCTTCTAAATGTAGTTTAGTCATGTCGATTCAGTAGATTGTACATTTCATGAATTGTAATATCTTTGTTTCCAGAAATAGTATATCTATTTACACTATTAATTGTATTATGCACGGTTAAAACAATTTTTTATATTTCGGCATTTTGATTTATTACATATTGGTTACTATTTATGGTCAAGATAATGTATTTTTCTTCTACTAGGAGTGGTAATTGCTAAAAAAATATGCTTATTTTTCTTTTATGCATATATTCGTCCATTTTACAATTATGTCAACTACAATGCATAAGATTTAGAAACATATATTTTCCAAATAATTTTAGTTTGTGTTGGCCTTTCAATCGACAACCCCTTGTGACGCATTCATTGAGACTCATTAGGGTTTCTTTTTATTCTGGATTCTATGTTTTTCCTAATACTAGGGACTCTGCTAAATGGTTGAAGTTACTAAACTAGCATTGAGGCACTAACCCTAGTTTCTTTCTTTTATTAAAGTACAAGGTATTTACTCCTTTTATTATCTTCCTACTTGTATTTATTTACCAAGGAGGTTAATATTGCTATTCCAATTAGAATCTTACACAGACATATTTTGTAACATTGTTTTTTTTTTCTCGGTAAGTGCTAAATCTATTAAGAAAGTTAAAAAATATGTACAAAAAGGTTACATTCTTAGAGGAGGCCTAAGCCATTCCTCAGCCAGAAAAACAGGGGTTTTACAGTTTAGCCCTTCAGTCAAAATTACAATGTAGTCCTGCGGACTAGATTTAGCATACTTATAATTTTCTTGGCCTGCATTGATGGCCATTACAAAAAGACCTCCAACATAATCAAATGAAAGAGTAGACCAGTCATCAAGCATTAACTTTCGACGCAAAACCTTAAGAACAAAAAGACAAAACGTGTGAGCAAGAGAGCCACCCGGCAAGAAGTTACTGTGCTCAACCGACATGTCCTGGCAAAGGTGGCGTGTCCTCCTTTTCCTGGCTGGGGGAGGCAAGCCAGGTAACGAAACCATCTTCATCCAGAACTGGCTCGCCATCTGGATGAGTAACCAGGTGCATAACTCCGGAATGTATTTGAGAAGGTCCGCAAGGTAAAACTTCTTCCTGAGCTGGAGTGATATGCTGAGTCTGTTCCGGAACCGGGGTGACTTCCTGCCGATGGTTCACATGATGAAAACGTCCTGACAGGTCCCCAAGCAAGATGTTGTCATCTTGTGAAGGAGCGTAATCAGAAGGAGCCGAGCTAGAAGAATTGCCCTCCTCTTCAGAAACAAAAACTGTGAAATTGATTGTCACAATGGGTCTATTGAGCTGACTCTGGAAGGAGAAGCTGGAGGTCTGAAAAGAATTGTTCGGACGAGATCTGTCCGGTTCCGACATCGGAGATGAGGGCTAAACAGATGTAATGGGATCAACAACCTGAAGCACGGGACGAGCGCGGCCTCCTCTGTTTCCAGAATTACTTCCCCTGCGAGGGATGCCTCTTCTACGGATCATGGTTGCGAGGGCCGAGAGCCAATGAAGACAAATGTAATGAAATTGACCAGGAGCAGAGAGAGCTCTGGAAATCTCAGGGCGTCTCCCGTGCCGATCAAGCAACCAAACCCAAATGACAATGCTCCATGACAGAGGCGACTTAGCCCTATATAGCCCTGAAGCATTGATGCCATTGCACTGATCCAAAGCCCGGAACCAGAGAGCTGTCATAGTCGCCATGCTCGAAATAAATTCAAGCCAACTCCGAGGCTGCAACAGAGTTAATTCGCTCACCTTGAACCTGTTAAATCTACCTACGGCCTGTACCATGCAGTCCGCCGGCCTGCCATCCATGGAGCCAGCTGTCTGTCCGTTGTGGTTTTTCATTGATAGCTGGAGGGATCACCCGCATCCGGGTGGGTTCTCTTGATCTGAGCTTTGTCCCTAGTGACAATCTCCTGGACTTTGACGATCTGGTCCTCTGAATCTAGGCTGGAAATAGAACCTTCAAAGTAACCGCTCTTGGCTTCCACTCCAAGGTTGGCAAGAAAGTCAGCGAGCTTATTGCCTTCCCTTCTGATGTGTTTGCAAGAAATTGCTTGATGCTGAGACAGCCAGTTGTAGATTAACTCCAACCTCTGAGCCATTCTCCAACTATTGCTTACTTTGTGTATGGGAGAACCGTGCAACAGTTTGATGATCATTCTGATTATGATTTGCGAATCCCCTTCAACAATGAGAGGAAAGAAACCTTTCCTTTGGGCTAATTTAAGACCTCTCCATAATCCCTCCAATTCTGCTGAGTTATTAGTGTCCCAGCCTATCGATCCCATGAAGATACAGTGAGGATTGCCATTATGATCCCTGAAGACTCCTCCATATCCTGCCTTCCCTAGATTTCCTTTAGAGGCTCCATCAAAATTAAGCTGGAACATATTGATGGGAGGCGGAATCCAGGTGTTTAATTCCTGTCCCTGCATTATGTGGTTCTTTATCCCTGCGACCATTTGATTTATCGGAATCCCCCAGTTGTCCCATATTATTTTTTCCTGAGGTGAAGTAGGAAGGTCTTCTGTGTGCCAATCTCTAATGGAGAGAGTCTCCACGAGATTCTGATGAAATTTATTCCAGAGTTGCTCTAGAGACATAGATTGATTTTTGAAAATTCTTCTATTACGCTCTTTCCATATATTCCACATTAATAGTCCAGGTATAAGATGCCATAGAGTATTAAGGAAGTTTCTTTGAAAAGGCTGTTGATCCCATTTGCACATAGTCGCTTTGAGATCTCCCTGTACTCTGCCCTCTTTTTGACAGCGAAAAGCTACCTTCTCCCAGAGTTTTCTACCAATTTGGCATGTCTGCATAAGATGTATGGCTGTTTCCTCCTCCTTCTTACACATTAGGCATATAGATGGTCCTGAGAAACCTCTTCTTCTAAGATTATCCCAAGTTAGAATTCGATTATGACAGAGAAGCCATAAGAATGTGGAGACTTTCGGCCAATTGGATGAACGCCAGATTTCCTCCCAAAGTTTATCTTTGTTGAGCCGATCTTGGATAATGATTTTGTATGCTTCCTTTGTGGTAAAGATTCCTTTCTCTTCATATCCCCACCTGAGGGTGTCCATACCTTCTGAGATAGTGATTTGCCTCTTTTGAAGTTCTGTATTAAGGTATTGCTTCGTTTGCTCAGAGCAGTTTGATAGAAATTGATTTGCATTTCTCCATTGCCTATGCTCTTGAGTGGTACCTGTTCTCCAGAATTGGCTGACTGTGGCATATTGATTCATTTCCCATTCTGGAATTTGATGATCTTGTAGAATGTCTCTTAATCTTGGTAATTGTTGCCATGAGTCTTCCCAGAATCGCGCAGTGGTTCCATTTTTAATTTCCCAAAAGCTGTGTTCTTGTATGAGGCTCCTGTGTTGTATGGCTGAATTCCAAAATACCGAACCCGTGCTTAGCTCAGTCATTCTTATTCGTTCTTCCATAGGACAGTTGCTTGTATATTTGGCTGTCCAAAGAGAGGCCCATGGAGTGCTGGGATGGGCAAGCCATCTCCACTAGATTTTTTCTACCATTGCTCTATTACTATGCTCTGGGTCCCTTAACCCAATACCTCCTGCTATTTTAGGAAGACAAACTTTATCCCATTTCACCAAAGCCCATTTTCGATTTTGCCCCGAGCTTCCCCATAGAAAATTGCGCTGAAGAGTCTTGATTTCTTTGAGAACCCATTTTGGGGCAGCTAGTATGGAGAATAGATAGAGGGGCATGGATTGAAGGACCGCTTTGATAAGAACAATTCTACTAGCCATATTCAGAGCTCGATTAGTCCAGAGGGTGAGTCGAGACTCAAGCTTTTCCAGCAGTTGCTTCCAGGAAGAGTGCTTAAGAGCTGAGGCCATTAAAGGGGCACCTAGATATTTGGAGGGCAGAGAGGCAATAGTGAATCCCAAAATTCGTTCAATAGATCTCTGTGTAGGCACAGGGGTATTGAAGAAAAAGATTTGGGATTTAACTCGATTTATGAGGGCTCCTGAAGCATCAGAAAAGGTTGACAGGATAGATTTGAGGATACGAGCTTCTTGCACCGAGGGATGTCCATAAAGCATATTATCATCTACAAATTGCTGATGGGAGTAGGCGGGGGAATTATTGAAAGAAAGACCTCGTAATTGCTGGGCAAGCCTGGCCGAGGTGATGTTTCTGCCTAATCCCTCTGCCATAATTACAAAGAGGAAGGGAGATAAGGGGTCGCCTTGTCTTATACCTCTGGAGGGCCGGTAAGTTGCTGAGGGAATACCATTAATTAAGACAGAGAAAAAAACTGAAGATAGAAGGTTGAAGATCCATCTGACCCATGAGTGTGCAAAACCAAAAGCTAAAAGGATTTTTTGAATATACGCCCAACTAAGACTGTCAAAAGCTTTGGATAAGTCTAGCTTGAGCAACATACCTGGTTTCTTGGTTTGCTTTAAGGAGTGAATTATCTCATGCGTTAGAATAATCCCGTCCGTTATTTGACGCCCTTCGACATAACCCGATTGCTCGGGCGATATAATCAGAGGGAGCAGCGGCTTTAATCTTGTTGCTATTACTTTAGAAGTAATTTTGTAGATGATATTACACAACGCAATTGGTCTATATTTGTCTGGAGTGTTGGAATCTTCCCCTTTTGGAATTAAGGCTATGAAGGTAGCATTTAATCCAGGATACATCCATCTGAGTGCTCTAGATTCCTCTACTACCTGCCAGACTTCATCCTTTATCAAGTCCCAGAACTTATGAAAAAAATTTGACGTAAAACCATCCGGTCCTGGCGCCTTGCCTTCCTTCAGATTCCGCACAGCTTCTTCAACTTCTTCTAAGTTAATGGGCTTGAGGAGAAGACTGTTATGTTCCTCTATTATTATCCTTGGTATGTTCTTAATTAGCTTGTTGATGGCCGGCATTCTATTAAAATCGGGCTCCTGATGCGCCTTCTTGAAGTAATTCAGGAATTCCTCTTCAATGCCTTCATGAGTTTCAATTTTATCCCCCTGTTCATTTTTAATGTGAGAGATGTAATTAACCATTCTACGCTGCACCGTTGTTTTATGAAAAAATTTAGTGTTCTTTTCTCCATTTTTTAGCCATCTGATCCTTGATTTCTGTCTCCATAATATTTCCTCCTGTTTAGCCCTTTCTATGATTCTAGATTCTAAGACTTGCTCCTGCTTGGTTAATTCCTCCGTGCGCCCTTCAGTGATGATGGTTTGCTGGATTTTCTTCATTTCTGTGTTGAGGGAGGCTTGTGCTGTGAAGATGTTGCCAAATGTATTGTGATTCCATCTTTTGATTACCCCTTTAAGATGTTTAAGCTTTTGTTGAAACCTGGCCATTCTGGTGCCTTCAGAAGGATTGAAGTGGAGCCAAGTGGATCTTACTAGCCTCTCAAAGTCCGGGTGAGTTAACCATAATTCTTCAAAACGAAAGGGACGTTTGAGATTGTTACCTGGCCTATTCCATTGCAGTTCGATAGGCCAATGATCTGAACCTGAGAAAGGAAGTATGGATGCCGTAAATTCCCCTCCTAAGTGAACTGCATTATCTGAGATGAGGAACCTGTCAAGACGCGACGCAATCTGCTGCTCTCCCTCTCTTTTATTGCTCCATGTGAAGAGACCATTGCCTGTAGGGACATCCACCAGCCAGTTATTTTGAATGAAAGTTTTTAGTAGATTGCCCTCATTATTTGTTCTGCTTCTGCCTCCACGTTTTTCTTCTATGCTCGCTGTCATGTTGTAGTCACCTCCCGCAATCCAAAGTGGATGAGGTCTGTCTGAGCTGAGATCTGATAGTGTATTCAGGATCCGAACTTTTTGAGTTATGTCCTGAGGAAAATAAACATTTGTAATTAGCCCATGGATATTAGAACCTAAGAGATGAAAGGTTGCCTGAATGAAGCTTTTATTAGCTTGAATATTATTGAACTGTATGACTCGCTCATCCCAGAGGATTGCAAGTCCTCCTGAAGCTCCCTGAGCATCAACAGTTACTACATGTCCCCCTGGCCATGCTTTCACTGCTATTTTTTCCAAAAAAATTAAACTACATTTCGTTTCCTGTAAGAAAAGAATGCTTGGTTTTTCTTGCATCAGCATATTTTTTAATAATCTGCCTTTCCTAGGGCTATTGAGCCCTCTGATATTCCATGATATTAACTTCATTGAGAAATTTGGGGGTGTGGATTGAAATACTTGGTCAGTTTGGCATACCTCCCTGACTCCACTAAAATCTCTCCGATCTTGATAGTTCTTTCCAAAGTGGATTTCCTACCTCTTTTCTTATTGTCCTTTGTAATAAATTTTCCATCCCATGGACTTCCTATTTGGACTCCTAGCGAATATTTCTTCTGTGCTCTGTGCAGAACTTCAACTAGGTTATCCACTTGCTTTTCTGGTATCTTTTCAAAGTTCCCTGTCTTGCATGCCTGTTCCAAGCCTAGAATGTCCAGCTCCCCTATATCTAAGGGTTCCGGATCTTCTTCCATAATTTGAGGTGCTTGCGAGGGATCCTCTCGCTCCTGTGAAGATTTCTCATGTGGCTGCGAATATTCAACGTCCATTCCTTGAGAATGCCATGGCAGGGTTTTAGCTGGAGTTATCAAGTTGACTTGCTTTTGGATTTTCTTCCCTTCTTGTCTCGATGTCTCGCCTGGTTGTTCTTGATGGACCTCTTTGTCTTTCGCCTTTTCCTTCTCCTGTTCTTGCTCGTCATCCTTGTCCAGCGCTTCGAAACTGTTGCTTGTTGTGGGCTTTGCCTTATTGACTGGATTTGCTTTGGTATTGCCTGTTGCTTTCTTGTTTCCTCTCCTTCGATTTGTTACCTTGGTGAATCCATCTGTAGTTTGATTGTCAGAACTATCTTGGGGAGAGGGTACCTTATTTTGAGGACAGTCTCTGTAGAGATGCCCTATCTCATGGCATTTCCTGCATCTAAAGGGCACATGTTCATAATCTATAACTTGTGTCCATTCAGAGTCCTCATGAAAGAAACTTACCGTGTCTGGCAGTGGTTGCTTGAGATCCATATAGACACAGATCCGAGCATAGGATGTGTATCTGCATAGCTTTGTTTCTTCTGCGATCTTTACAAACTCGCCAATAGCATTCCCGATTTCTTGTAGAGACTTTTCCTCCCAGTATTCCCATGGTAGTGAATAAAGCCTTATCCACACTGGTGCATAGCTCAGATCCTCCTTATCTGGGTTAAATATTTCGACCCATCCTTTTAGGTATAATCCAGCTGAATTAAAGAAATAAGAACCCTGATCCAGAATCCTGTTGCGGTCCTCCAGGCAGTTAAAAACTGCAGTGAAGAAACCCTTGGCTCCTAGATGCAACGAGATGTGCCCCTTAGGATGCCATTTGGTGTTGATCCAACTTCTCAGCGCTCTCTCCGTCGGCCATATTCCTATGAATTTACCGATTAGCGCATGATCTCTCATGTACTGTATCCTGGCGTTGATGCGTTCACTTGGGAAGTCCACCCTTGGTTTATGGATCGCTACAGGCTTGCAGGTTGAAGAACTTGCCTTACTCCTTTCATCTGCGTCAATGTCCTTTCCTTTCTTCTGTCTGTTGTCGATGGCGTTGCCGCTGATGTCCTGTTCCTTCTCTTTGTCGGCCGTAGGCCGTGCTCTGTTGTCCGGATCGGGGGGAGGCTCCTGGCCCTCCCCCTGAGGGGTTTGCATTTTCCTGTTCCTTATGGGCGCTTCTTCTTGCTCGTTGGCTCAACAGACTCTGCCCGCTGTACCCAGATTGACAGTCCTACCACAATCAGGTTTCTTATTTTGTAACATTATTACTTAACTTACAAACGAGAATTACTTTCACATACATTTAATAATATTCCAACAATGTATTTGTTAGTTCTTTTTGTTTTACTCTTTCTCTTATACTCTTGCACTTGTACCTACAACCCGTCAATTACACTCTATTCGAGGCATATATATATATATATATGATCACATAAATTCTTTCCAACTTAATTATTCATGGAAATATAGATTTAATTCTTAGTTTCCATTTTCTTTAGTTTTTCTTTTAATATAGGGATTACAAACTTATCTCAATATTTTAGGTTATATCCCAAGGGATTCATCAGACCACCCAATCGTGAGCTAGTTTCTTGCCTAGCTACCTCCGAGTTGTTTTCCCGTCAAGTCAGAGTGACAACATCCTTTGAAAATAAAATAGGTTTCTCAGGAAACACTAGGTAGTGTCTTGCTTTATTTAAGGGTTTTCACCAATATTTATCTCCAGGTGGTTATTAGGCAATTATTATATTTCTCTGGTACAACAACCCAAGTCAAGAGTACTAGGTTTATAGCATCTGTCACCACCCATTTTCCTTTTCTTGTATCCTAGTTAGTTTTCTTTCTCTTCCAGATTATTGTCATTTATTTCCATCCATTTCCCTCTCGTGTAGCCTTTTCTTTCTCCCTTTCTTCGAGAGGAAATGGAAAAAATGAGGAAAAATTTCCTCTTTTCTTATTTTCCTTTCTTGTGACATACTTAACTTTTCAACTGCTCTCTGACCGACAAGGGATTTTAACCCTCTGAGTAGCACTTGTCGTATTCTCAAGACTACCACTACTACTACTACTACTACTACTACTACTACTACTACTATTATTATTATTATAAAATATTTATTGTCTTTTTTATCTTAAACATACAACATGTTTATTTATATAGATATTTCTTGACAATTAATCAAAACATAGAAATCATATAATTTAAATTATCCAAATTATCAATAAACTTCAACCATAAAGTTTTTAAGTGAAGTCATGAGAGACATATCAGTTTTGAATTCATGTAGTCTCTACACTTTAATTTCAATGTGCTTATAGTTTTGTTCCGTGATGGTTAAGTTGAAAAATGCTTTACATTTTGTCACATTTCAATGTCATTCAAGCATAAACATACTTATAGGCTTCATTTCGTTTGATGGTTAATTAAATGAGACATGAAGTTCTCCAAATTTAGAAGAAGAAGTATATTAACTTCATCTTGTGCACAAAATATACAAGATATATATAAATAAATTATGTGTCTAAATTATCCTTATTTTAAATTATTTACTCGTGGATTAAACTAAGGAATCGTGCATATACCTATGCATATGACAAGAAAAACACATCGTTGTTACATATTTAATGGGTACCCATTATTCTTGTCAACAACTTAAACACAAGATTCCAACCACTCTCTTTAACAATTAAAAATGTGAATTTGAGGTATAAATACAAACAAAACTAGTAAGAATTCAAAAAGTACTAATATACATACAAAGTTAGAAAGAATTTAAAAATTCATAATTCAAAGTTCATGATCATGTACCTAAAACCTCATGCGACATCAATCATCCATATAGAAACTTCTAGCCTTGCCTATCTATTCAACTAAGCACTATTCAATATGCAGTGTTCAAAACAACTCAAAGTTAAAAGCCATTCAATTTAAAAACAAACAACTTATATATTGATGTAGAAAAATCTTCTGGTATATTGTGTGTTGTTATTGATATGCCCTTTTTTGAAAAGATGTTTCGGGTGAACACTTCAACCATATTCAGGGACATTCAGCTTATGATGATGACTGTGGAAAAAATCATACTAGAAAACATAGACATCGTTGGCCTTCCTAGCGTCATTCGAAAGTACCTTTTCTTAATATTTTATGGTTTGTTTAATGATTTTTTGTTGAATATGTTATGTGAGACTAATTAATTAAATAGCAAAAATATGCACAAACTCCACTGAATTTTCTCATAGGATTGCAATATATTTGACTTCAAGGACATGGCAACTATGAAAACAACCAACTCAATTGTGCCGACGTGTGGAAAATGAACCACCGTCACGAACATGTTTTCTACACCTATGCATACTTTTTCTTCATACCTCCACACATAACCCAATGAGTCTCAGGCTTGTTATGGCCTTGGCTAATACGAAATCAATTTTGGATATTTTCAAACTGCTTGCATTCTTTACTTTTGTTTTTTTACTTCTTTATTCCCTTCTCACATTATTTCATGAAATAAAACTACAACATGCATGTAAAACAAAAATTCCTTTTCAAAATCTACAAGAATTTTGTTTACATAATGCAGGGTATGGAGAAATGCAATTAGTAATACCTCTACACCTTTGTACTCGACATTGCAATACCTCTGCACTCTTCATTGATTATTACATGTTGTACTCGAAGAGATGTGAATAAGTTCATTATGAATACTAGGTTGGTGAAGTGGTAGGGCAGTTTGCTAAGCCCTAATCTAAAGCAATGGAGGAGAAGAATGGAGTGAAGCACCAAGTTATTGCATGATAAAATAAAATGGTATGCCTTCAATGAGTAGTTGCAAAAACCTAACCCCCAGTAGATGATCAGAGCATATTGATAGATAGCAACCACTCTTAATATGCTTAGAACCTTCACCACTAGAGGCTACACTGTTATGAAAAGACTCTAACAATGGAATTTGGATTTCACTAAGCACAACTAACAAGGTGAGAGGTACTTGAATAATCCAAAATGGATCCTGAAACTCTCTAAGTCTTCATGAACTCTTTATTATTTATGCCAAAGATTAAAAATCTTGTGAAGATCAAGCTCATAAGAATAATCCTCATGATCGTTGTTAATTGTGATCAGTGTGGATCAAGGAGGGTTGTTGATCAAGCGCACAGAGCGGTGGACCATGGTAATGCATGTTGTCGCGAATTAGCAAAGTCAGCAATGGTTTGAGTCAATTGGGGAGGAATCTGATATGCGATTAGCGACAAGTCACTAATCACATATCGCAGGGCAAACCCCTCGAAGAAGGAGAGCCACATGTGCCCAGACCCAAAAAATCATGAAATGTAGCAGAAAGTGTTTCAGTTCCGTCTGATGTGGGATTCCATAGAAACCAGTAGGATATCGAGAGGGCTTCGAGTGGTAAGCGGTTTAGCCCAAGTCCTGCTCGATGCCACATAGCGAGTGACATGCGTCCAGCGAAAGAGAGAGAAAACCGCTCACATCAGATGGGTAAACATTGAGCAAGTTATCTGCCTAATATGTGAGATAACCATAAGATCTAGATGGTCTAGATAAATGGCAGAGATGCGACTCGATGGATGACTGGATTTGACGAAGTTATAAAGCATATTGTGCGAGATTTTGAAGTCCGACGTGGACGATGAGTTGGCAAAGGTTCGTGTTTCACGAGCATTCTTAGAGTAAATAGAAATAACATCTGTTTCAAAAGATTGAGTGTTTCTAGTGAACCTAACACACTAATTCATTATGAAATAGGTGGCCACCTCCCTATGAGGCCTTATACAGTGGTGATGACGTAGAACTGAGGAATTCAAACAGACAGAGGTACGGAAACCAGAAAGCCGAGAAGCGGAAACGAACAGTCACGAAGTAGATTACTTCAAAGCCATAGACTGGCAAAGAGAGAGGATAGAAGTAAGAGAGCGGTAAGCTGAAGGCAGAGAGAGGAGAAGTCGAGCTAATCTGCATAGGAAAAGGCAGCATCGAGCCAGAGTTAAGACAAAGACAGAGAGAGAAGTCTTCAGAGGTTCAAGCAAACTCCTTTGCACACCTGTCATGTATTGAGTCTCAGATTGGGCTCATGCCATTATAACCAGACAGAGACAAAGAGTTAGTGAGGAGAGTCTGTATACTCCTGAGAGACTTGAGGGATCCAAGTACAATCTTACTGATTTGTATCTGTTGAAGTTAGACTCAATTTGAGCTCACTGTTGTAAAAACTCTTCTTTGAACAAATAATAGAGAGGTTGAGAGAGAGAGCTCAGAGAATTTAGACATGAAAAGCCAGAGCTAGAGCCAGAGCTGAGAGCTAGAGTCGAGAGCTAGAGCCAGAGCTGAGAGCCAGAGCCAGAGCTAAGAGCCGAGAGCCAAAGTGCCGAGAGCTTCAAGAGCCAGGAATAAGATGGTGTTCTAAGCCCACTGAGTTTTGTGTAAACCAGTGGAGTTGAGCGTGGAGCTTGTAAAATAACTATTGCCATAGTCCCAGAGAGCCTAGTTAATTTGACTAGAGCTCAAGGAAACTTAGCCCAAGAGTTTTGGGTGAACTCCATATTAAAATTGTTGTTATGTGCGATGTTCATTGGCTACATTGTTTCGTTGTTGTATGTTTCATATCAGTTTAAGAAAATCAGTTTACAACACATAGATAATTTAAAACAAACATAAGCATACACCTTATGATACCACATCCTTGGTGATTGTTTTAACCCATACAGAGGCTTTTCTAACCTACATATCAGTTCTTTTGTTCCCTTCACTGCAAAGCCTTTATGTTGCTTCATGTAGATCTCTTCTTCTAGATACCCATGAAGAAATGTTGTCTTCACATCCATCTATTCTACCTCAAAATCAAAAGTAACAACAACAAATAAAAGTAATCTAATAGAAGATACTTTCATAATAGGAGAAAAAATATCATCGAAATCAATTCTTGACACCTGGGAATAACCCTTTGCTACCACCCTAGATTTTTACCTCTCCACCTTTCATTTTGCATTCATCTTCTTTTAAAAGACCCATTTTCTTCTAATGGATTTCCTTCCAGCTGGAAACTCCACCAGCTCCCAAGCCTCATTTTTGTCCATATATGTCATTTCATCAATCATGGCCTCTTTCTAGAGTTTTCCATCCTCTGAATCTACTACCTCCCTAACAGTTTTGGTATCATCATCAATAATAGATAAAGAAAAAATTGAATAGAAAGTAGATTGAATACACCTTTCTGGCTACCTTCTTTCTTGAATTGATCTTCTCACAGTTATAGTTTGTGGGTCTTCATCTTTTGAATCCTCTTCTTTGTAGAGTTTGATTCTTCCTCCTTTAGCTCAAAGTCTATCTTCTTAGGTTCCTTTTTCAGTACTTCATGTTTAATAACATCTTGCACCTCTCTAAACACCACATCTCAGATGTACACAAACTTCCTTGTTTATGGGTTTCAAAGAGTATAACCGTTCAAACCATCCTTATACCCAAAAAATATGCACCTTTCATATTTACTATCCAACATGGTCATTTTCTCCTTCGAAACATGTACATATGAATCACATCGAAACACCCTAAGATGCAAAAGATAGGGTTTCTTACTAGTTCATACCTCATGTGGAGTCTTATCCTCCAATGATGATGAAGGTGATCTATTAACCAAGTAACATGCAGTCTCCACCGCCTCTGCCCAAAATTCGTGTCCTAACCTGACACCAGTAAACATGCTTCTGACGTTTTCCATCAACGTCCTATTCATTATTTTTGTACCTCTATTTTTTTGAGGTGTGTATGGGATAGTATTTTTTCATGATATACCACACTTCTTACAGAACACTTCAAATTCCTTCTTGCAGAAATCTCCACCATTATTTGTCCTCAACACCTTTATCTTCTTCTCTGTCTCATTTTCCACAAGAGCCTTAAATTATTTAAACTTGCCAAACAGTTCAAATTTCTTTTTGAGGAAATATATCCATGTACAAAATGCCCAGTGATGGAACCGACACAGGTCCAAACACATCACTGTGCACAAGCTCTAATATCCTTTTCGCCATCTTAGTGCTAGAGGGGAAACTCACACGATTCTACTTCTGATATACGCAATGTTCACAGAAATTTTAATCCAGAGAGAAATTAGACATACCCTCTACCATACAATTGCCATGAAGTATTCGAAGGCTCGTCTCTCTAATATGTCCAAGCCTTTGATGCCATAACATGATATTTTATCCAAAGACCACTAGATTTTCTTCTACACTTTCAGGAACCAGAGAACTGTTGCATCCATCAATAACAGTACTACCCAGAATCTTGTACAAAGTTCCAATCGGAAGTCCTGGCATCAATACCAGTGCTTTGTGAACCATCTTGCAGGAATCTTTCTCTAACACTCCTTTTACATCTACATCATCTAGCTTTCTTACAAAAACCAGATCAATGGCCAATGCCGGAATATGCAGAAGGCATGAAAGTGTTTTAATCCTTCTAGCCTGCAACTTCAGGTTCAATTTTCAGCGTTCAGCAATTCTAGGCTTCCTTTCATACCCTAATCAGACATCACCACCATTATATTTATCATACTTGTAGAACCACTCCCTATGGGAAGAGAATTGAAGGGATGCACCTCATTCAATCAACCATTCCTCATGATCTACATGTTTACTTGAAGAAGAAGCCAAATACACATCCCCACCTTCCTCTGAGGTGGTTTTCACTTCTATAGAAGGATCATCATCATATTACTTTTCTTTCTCATGATCTTTAGATCTACAGTTCTTTTTTAAGTGCCCTTACTTTCCGTAATTCTAGCACACCTTTATAGGTTTTCCTGGAGACTTAGATCTCCCTCTAGATTTAGATCTCCCACTCAAGGACTTATTTTTGTTTTTTTTTCTGGGACCATCATCGTAAAAACAAGGAATCTCCATTCTGGCCCTCCATATTTTTCCATCTCATCTCATCTTAAAACAAGGATGAGACTATTTCATCAAACTTCAAGGTAGTTATATTGATACCTGATGCAACAACCAGACTATCCAACAAATCTAGTTAAGACCACAAGAAAATGATGCACTTATCTTCATTTGAAATTTTAATATCAACAAATAACAACTCACTTACCACAGTATCAAAGGTGTTCAGATTCTCTCTCATCGAGTCTCTGTCCATCATCCTCAGGTGATATAAATTTTTTCGTAGGAACAGTTTGTTCACTAGAGACTTGGTTCAGTACAAAGTTCCTAACGTTTCCCACAAAGCCTTCATTGTAGCTTCCACTAATACATTCAACAATATTGAATATAAGATACAAAATCATATTGTACTCTTTAATTTTCGATCCAACTTCCCCCAATTTTCTTCTAACATTGTCGTTAGTTTAGTAATCAGGTATACTGTGATCCACTGATCATTAACCACTAGCACATCCTCCATATTGAGTTTCCACAACTCAAAACTATGACCATTAACTTTCACGATCTCTATATTTCCACTTCTTGACATATTCTTTCACCCCAAGAATCGATATTGCAGATGTCCCATTGAATAGGGTCTACCACAAGCCTGAGAAAAACCCCTCAGTGGAAAAGGCACCCCCTTGAAGTTAAAACAACTTTGATACCAAATGTAAGTTTTAACCTTATATAGAAATAACGTACAAACAAATTATTAAAAACAGAAAATATGCAATGGCGAGAACATAAATAAAATCAAATATCTACATAGAGATTTTCCCCTGGATCCCGAAAACAAGACTACCTGATTGACTTTTCATTATATTCCTTTTAATGTTACAATACATATATATACATGTCAAAGCATCCATAAACCCCAATCCATTAACCCTAGATTGGAACATAATCATAGTTCCCTTGACCAAATCTACAATATACCATCGGTAGAAAACCATCATGCGACTAGTCATGGAAAGAATATAGCACACAACCAACAAAAAAGAAAATGTAAAAAACCTTTCTCATTATTGCCTGAATGAGGAAAGGCCTGATGAATAGTGTGCAAAAGTTAAGTTAATTTAAATTATATATTAAAGGGATCTTCTCCTCACTTCAACACCTCTTCACTTCAATAAATCATTGCAAATCACATTCAAGGGGAAGAAATCTTAATTCATTGGGTTGGAGGAATTCATAAATTGAAGTCGAAGGTATGGGTCCATATAGATGTTCCCACATCAACTTGTTATGAATACTAATGAGCTTCATAATTTGCAATAACTTCCACATGTACTGCTCAACAAGAAAATATATCTCCTATAAGTGATTCTATGTATATCTCAGAGAAAATATATGAATGATGTAAATAAAGTAGCTTTTATGATTTATCGAAGTGTTGCTTCTCCATGCCTCTGTACTTTTATAAATCAAATTCCTTTAACATATTATTTAATTTAACTTCGCATGACAACCACTTTGAACAAATACGCCATGAGTTGATGGTTTCTATAAAAACACGAATGACATAGTTGCACACCTATGAGTTTGTTGGCTAATTAATTTCACTCCCCTATATTACAAGTTTTGTGGGAACAATAAGGAAGGCCTTGATCACTTAAGGGAATCTGATTTGTAGAAGTGAATAAGTTCTTCTAAGAAACTATTGGATTTGCCTAAGGTGGGATTGATCATTATAAGATTTATTATTATCATTAATTTGATGGAAATATCTTATGAATAAGTTTCAAAATTAATGTAATATAAGTGGTTAAATAAATATAAAATTGTTGTTATATTAGTTAGATTAAATTAGGTGGTAAAATATTTAAACAATATTTAAAATTAATTTGATTTTTATTGAGTTCATTGCATATTGGAATGACTTGTGTTTGATATTTTATTCATGGAAATGGTTTCCTATGTTTTCTTTTTTTCTAGCGAATTATGAGATGGCAATATTATTCATAGCATGATGATAGCAATTTCACCTATAGAGGAATTCCACGTGGGCACTATCCTGCTAACATGTCTTCTCCCCAACCCACAACATGTGCACAGAGTAGTCATAGTAAAGCCTTGAAATGGAGTTGTGCCTCATCAACACTTACTCATATAGGAGGAGGAGGAATTTTTGTGATGTCCAGAAATCCATAGAGGTCATAATGGGTTGATCCACATTATTCTTGTAGCCCCCATGAAACCAAGGGCTTTGTCCATGTGGTGCACGAGCTGACAATACTTGTACAGCTAATGAATTCCACCTCAACAAAGCAATGGTTGTAGGTTTGAGTTTTAGGGGACGGGAAATGATCAACCTTCAGTCTATGATCTGAAAATGGGGCACTAAAGGATTCTTGTGAGCTTACGAGAACCTCTCCCACTTCCAAAGCTTAAATATTCCCAAGAAAACTATGATTAACCAATGTAGAATTAATAATGTGCTTGAAAATAAGGTGTATGCTTATGTTTGTTTTAAATTATCTATGTGCTGTAAATTGATTTTCTTAAATTGATATGAAACATACAATAGTGGAACAATGTAGCCAATGAACATCGCACATAATACAACAAGTTTAATATGGAGTTCACCCAAAACTCTTGGGATACGTCTCCTTGAGCTCTAATCAACTTAACTAGGCTCTTTAGGACTATGGAAATAGTTCTTTTACAAGCTCCATGCTCAACTCCACTGGTTTACGTAGAACTTAGTGGGCTTAGAACACCATCCTTCCCTAGCTCTTTAAGCTCTCAGCCCTTTGGCTCTCGGCTCTGGCTCTGGCTCTAGCTCTCGGCTCTGGCTCTGGCTCTCAGCTCTAGCTCTTGGCTCTGGCTCTGGCTTTGGCTTTTCACGTCTAACTTCTCTGAGCTCTCTCTCTTGGCCTCTCTATTATGTCTTCAAAGCAGATTGTTTACAACAGTGAGCTCAATTTGAGTCTCACTTCAATAGATACAAATCAGTAATATTGTGCTTGGATCCCCCAAGTTTCTCAGGAGTACACAAACTCTCCTCACTGACTCTCTATCTCTATCTAGTTATAATGGCATGAGCCCAATCTAAGACTCAATACATGACAAGCGTGCAAAGGATTTTTCTTGAACCTCTCAAGCATTCTCTCTCTGTCTTTGTATTAACTCCAGCTCGACGCTACCTTTGCTTCTACAGATCGGCTTGAATTCTTCTCTCTCTGCCTTTGGCTTAGTACTCTCTTACTACTATCCTCTCTCTTTGTCAGTCCATGGCTTTGAAGCGATCTGCTTCCTGACTGTTCCTTTCCGCTTCTCGACTTTCTGGTCTCCCTGCCTATGTCTGTTTGAATTCCTCTATTCTGCGTCATCACCACTGTATAATTCCTCACAGGGAGGTGGCCACCTATTTCATAACGAATGAGCATGTTAGGTTCACGTGAAACACTCGATTATTTGAAATGGCCGTGCGAAACATGAATCTCTGCCAACTCATCTTCCACATCAGAATTCAAAATTCCGCACAATCTACTTTATAACTTCATCAAATCTGGTCATCCATCGGGTTGCATCTTCGCTGTTGATATGGACCCTCCAGATCCTATGATCATCACACATATCGGGCATATAGCTTGCTCAATGTTTACCTGTTCAATGTGAGCATTTTTCTCTCTCTTCCGCCGGATGTGTGTCACTCGTTGTGTGGCATCAGGTGGGACTTAGTCTAAACCACTTACCACTCGAAGCCCTCCCAATATCCTACTGGTTTCTGTGGAATCCCGCCTCGGATAGAATCGAAACACTTTCCGCTGCATTTCATGATTTTTTGGGTTCGGGGGCATATGGCTCTCCTTCTTTGAAGGGTTTGCCCTGCAATATGCGATTAGTGAATTGTTGTTAATCCCATATCAGGTTCCTCCCTCGTTGACTCAAACCATCACTAACCTTTCTAATTCACAACAGTGTGGATTACCATGGTCCATCGCTCTACGCGCTTGATCAACGGCCCTTGTTGATCTGCGCTGATCATAGTTAGCAACTGTCATGAGGATTCCTCTAATGAGCTTGATATTCACAATATTTTTAATCTTTGGCATAAATTATAGAGAGTTCATGAAGACTTAGAGAGTTTCAGGATCCATTTTGGATCACGCCTTCCCACTAAATGAACTTTTGGTCCATTAAGAAAATGATATACTGATCTGAGCAGTAAATGAGAGTAACAACACCCTCTTCTTTCAGCCTCCCTACACTTGCCTTTGCATAGTGCCTGTGAACCAAAATCTCTGACCACTTTCCTTCTTGGATGGCTTGGTCATCTCGGGAAGAATTGTTTCCCTCCTTGACTTCATGTAGAACTTTTGCTGAGAAGTTTACAGAAGGTAGTTTGAACTTATTTTCCTTGATCCTTGATCCAAGGTGGCTCAAATGAATGTGAGGTACATTTGCTCCACAAAAATTTCATTTGTACTTGTTTGAAAAGCTCCATGTCTTACATCTGCATAAAAATGATGGAATGGATAACAAGCCCACAAAACATGCCTTTAAAACAAATGACCCTTCAAGTCAAGCATGTATAAAAACACCATTAGGACTCTTTTTCAAAAGATGGAACACTTCATCATTATCTCCATCTTGGAGACCATGTTAAGTTTTCCCAAGTCAACATTACATGCATGTTTACAACAAAGAAATCAACCCTTCAAGTTAAATACACATACATGTTCAAATACAAGGAAAACATCAACATCCCTGTGTTCATGCACATCATGCCTATGCATGCATTTCATCCTTCAACTTTCACTTAAGCACACTATACTTTCGAAGCTAAAATGTAATGTTGCAGCAACAAAGTGAGTTTCCTACTCAAATTCTTTCCATTTACCATTTTGGTAAGATCCTGCAAACTTGCATTTATTCCACAAATAAATGCAAATAGATGAATCAATAGACATGCAATCTTAATTGGATAAGAATTCTAACCATTTCTTACCAATCCATTTCAAAGGACCCTCCTTTGTTTGCACATCAACATCAATATGTGAATCATCATGAAACACATCAATCATGGAATCTTTATTTCCATCCGTGTTGTTTTATTTTTCCACATTCTCCTTCAGCTTTGGTGGAAACAGTGCTGGATTCAAATTCCAACACCTTTCAGAAAGATGCCTTTGCTTATGGCAGTAAGTGCAACACATGTGCATCCTTTTGACAACATGATTTGCCTTGTCCTGTGGACCTTTGGCTGCTTGCTTCTTTTCCTTCAGAAGTTTCCTGTATGTGGCCATCCTCTTCCAACATCTAGAAACATAATGGTTATCCAAACCACAAAAGGAACATGCAATTATTTTTCCATGCTTTACAAAATCAAAAGGAATGTCTTTAGAACTAGATTTATACCTACCTCTTTCACCTTTATTACCTTCATGAGGAGGTGAAGCAAATGAAGGAGTGGCTCCCTTTGGAACACCATCACTTTCTTCAAGGCTGTCAGAGTTTCCACAACTCTTTGGTTCAAGTGTGTGCTTCTGAACACCTACATCCTGCAAATTATGTTTCGAGCTATTGCATTCCTCTTGAATACAATCCTCACACTTCTGAGGGAGAGGACCTACAATGAAACTCCTTTTTGGAACTATTTCAATGGCCTTCATGGCAGCATTGGAACTCCCTCCATAAGACTATCCATAGCCAAGACACAAATACTTAGGCCTTTCCTCAACCATTATTGGCTCAAAAATACCTTGTGCATGTTTTCCCAATCCTCTTCCTTCACAGCCCATCTTGGACATTAGCTTGGAACCTATGCCTCTAGTATGTTTTTCAAAAGAACCAATATAAGCATTCTTAGAAGAATTTGAAGACACAATAGAATTTTTACCTCTTCTTCAAGCTGATACTTGACCAAGGCTTATTTGGCAACAAAGAGCTGTGACTCCAACTCATGCATCCTTTTCAGGTTCATATTTTCACTATGAAGTTGCCTCTCCATTTCCTACAATTTGTCGGAAAGAAAATGCTTCTCTTCCTTCATGGAATTCAAATGCTCTCTAAGTATACTGCTCTTCCCTCCATCCTCATACATTTCTCTCACCTTGTTTGTCATGATGAACAAGTATTCCTTCATGTCTCCATCAAAGAATCTTGTGATGAAGGAGGAATTTGAGGATACACTTGTAGAAGTTGTCATTATGCTAACAAAAAAAAGAACTTCAAACAAGATTGATAAAGAGCTTATTTAAGCAACCCTTTTCAACAAACCTCTTGTGTGTTAAGGATTGCCTTGAGGCCCTTTGGGATAGAAAAATTCCTTCAACCCTTCTTCCTTCTTGTCCTTCCTCGACTGAGCTATCAATAGCTTTCCCTTCACCTCTAAAAACTCAGAAAATAGTCAATCTACAAAAAAGCATACATCCATCAGATAATCAATCCTTGACTGCCCAAACACCTTTCAGACAAGCAATCATTGTTCTGTAAATCAAGCAATCTGAGCTAATACCACTTGCTTTGGTATACCCAGCTTTGATATCACATTCTTTAAAGGTGGTGTTAACCAATATTAAGCTCTGATACCACCTGATCTGAAAATGGGGCACTAAAGTCTTCTTGTGAGCTTACAAGACTCCCACTTCCAAAGATTAAATATTCCCAAGACAACTATGATTAACCAATGCGGAATTAATAATGTGCTTGACAAAATTTGATACATATATACGGGACTTCGATTCACCAGAATAAAAGCAGATCACTGTTTATATTTTCAATTATTTAGTGATCACGTTATTTATCTAGTCTTGTATGTGGATGATATGTTGTTGGTTAGAAATAACAAAAAAATTATCAGCAATCGAAGACACAATTTTCCTCCAAATTCGACATGAAATATCCTAGTGCTACAGACTATATTTTGGGCATACAAATTAAATGAGATTGGGCAAAGAAGAAGCTCTAGTTAAACTAGAGGAAGTATGTCAAGACAATACTACAGAGGTTTAATATGCAGGATAGTAAACTGGTGAATGTTCATATTCCTATAGGTGTAAAGTTATATGTTGAATAGTGTCCCAAGACACAAGAAGAGGAAAAGGATATGTCCCATGTTCCATACGCAAATGCAGTCGGTAGCATGATGTATGAAATGGTATGTTTTGGACCAGACATTGCACATGCAGTCAGAGTGTTGAGAAGATTTATGTCAAAACCAACGGAGTATTGGACAACAGTGAAGCGGGTTTTCAGGTATTTGTGTGGCACTAGTGATTATGGTTTTTGCTACCAAGGAAGACCAGAATTAGATAGTGTTTTGGACATCCATGGCTTTGTTGATGCAGATTGGGCTAGAGATCTAGATCAGATATATCTACAAGTGGGTATGAGTTTAACCTATTTGGATGTGTAATCAGTTGGATGAGCAAGAGACAGTCTGTAGTGGCACTTTCAACTATAGAGGTAGAATACATGGCAACCACTCATTCAAGCAAGGAAGAAGTTTGGTTGCAACAATTGTGTTCAACTATGGGGCTAGTACAACAAGCTCTAAGGATAGATTGTGACAGCCAAAGTAAAATTTCCATGGAAAAGAACCCTTCTTATCATTCAAAGACAAAGCACATTGATGTTTAGTATCACTTTGTGAGGGATATGGTTGAGGAAAAAAAGGTGTTGCTAGTAAAGGTGGACGCTTTGAAGAATACTCCAAATGCATTGATAAATTTTGTGAGCACTTAGAAGTTTTCTTGGTGTAGAGAAATAATGGGAGTTGTTGGGCTAGACCAATGACTAAGGTCTCTTGTGACCCCCTATGTGTAAGTAAAACAACAAGTGGGAGAATGTTGGGTGTGTGTTATATTCTTTCCACAACTAGTCACATGCGTGAAGCAGGGGTTTAGAGGGGGGGTGTGAGATCCCTCTCCATTGCACCCCTATAAAAAATAAAAAATAAAAAATTGGACCCTATATTAGGTGGCTGGACCTACCTATGGTTTTTTGCAAGGGTTTTGCACATGGTTTTTGGCATGATCGTTTTCTTCCAATGGAATTTTGTAGATCCAGTCAAAAGAACTATGATTATGTTCTAATCTAGGGTTAATGGATGCTTCGACATGTATATATATGTATTGTAACATTGAAAGGAATATAATGAAAAATAAATATGGTAGTCCCAGTTTTTGGATCCAGGGGAAAATCTCTATATATATATTTTTTATGTTTTATGTTCTTGCTATTGTATATTTTCTGTTTTTAAGAATTTGTTTGCAGGTAATTTCTCTATAGGATTAAAACCTACACTTTTTTCATTCATTTTCATTAGGTGCAAAATAAACATTTACCTTGTTATATCTAAGACTTTTGTGATCCATGATGTAGAGAATAGTCTTTCGGATTAATCACATTGTAAGGATTGGGTCAATGTTTCGAACCAACTAATGTGGTTTATCCTCGGGACAACGTAAGAAACCAATCGATCTGAGAGAATAAATAGAAGGGATGCATCAATGTTCAGGGAAAGCCGTTCAAAATTAGCTGTTGGTGAAATAAAATTATTAAGTGATAAGAAGTTTATTAAAATAACTAATATTTAGTTTAAAAATAGTTGTTATGTAATAATTAATTATTTAATATCGAAAATGTAAATAATTTATCATTTTAGATAATAAAATAATATTATTAGGGTTGACCTATTCAATGTGAGTTAGGTAGAAGATATAATAATCATAAAATTAATTAATATATTTATCAATTAAAATGATAATTATTTTATATAATATTAATATTATTTAAAAATAAATTAAATAATAATATTAGGTTGAAAATAAGTTGTTATGTAATGAATTGGTTAGTGGTAATATTAAAAATAATTTATTTATTTACCAATTCAAATAATAATATTATCTATGAATAACTTATCATTTTAGATAATAAAATAATTTATATAATATTATTAGGGATGACCTATTCAATGTGAGTTAACATGATTAATTAATATATTTATCCATTAGAATGCTAATAATATCTAAGCATAATTTATTTATATAATATTAATACTATTACAAATAAAATAGATAATAATATTTGGTTGAAGATTAGTTGTTATGTAATGAATTAGCTTTTTTTTCTCGTTAAAACTATTCTATTATTTACATTATTAGAGAACAATTACATCATTACATAGCAAAAAGAACCAGCTGCCTGGAGGTGATGGCAGCATGGAACAGCAGAGACCGCAGTCTCAGAGGACTAACCAGACCAAAAAACCAACCCACGCAAGGGCGCCAGTGGAACAACAAACTAATCCCGCGCAGGGGAGCCAAAAACTTTCCCAGCCATAGAGAAAAAATTCCAGAACCCAAACATAGACAATTTCTCATCAGCATTGACACAGACAGTAACACCACAGCTTTGACACAAGAGCATATCCGAAAGCAACAAGAGTGACCAAATGCCCTCACTAACGGGCCACAAAGACTTGATAAGAAGTCGCGTCTAGTCCTCAGGATCCTCCTCCACTACCCTACACCACCCAAATTCCGCCATGTCATGAGCCTTCTCCGTAGCTGTCAAAACGAGCTCCATCTTGACATCCTCTTTCTGGCTGATCATCACCTCCTTAGCTCCTGTGGGACCAGCAAGAGGGCTTTCCTAAACATTCACAGGATCTGCAGAAGGAGTCTCCATGGCTCTCGCAGAGCCATCAGTTGGCATCGTCCCCCGTTTTTCTCTAGAATCGATCTCATCATGAGTCTCCTCAATGAAGAGCACCGAAACATGGGCGTTGATCCGGGGATGGTTCAAAGAACTGTTGAAATTGAAAATTGCAGAGCCAAAGGCAAGCGAGGAAGAGGACTCAGGAGTGCTGGCATCTAGGAATTGACTGGACCGAAGGAGGCTTGAACCATGACTATGATGGCAATGGCAATGGCAGTAATAGGGAGAGTCTTCGTCAACTAGGGGGCACGAGGACCCACCTCGGGAGGTGCCTCGATGGCTGAGCATTCGCTGTCAAGGCCGAACCATGACTGCAGGGCCAAACAGAGTCTCTATGCCTGAGGCCGAGATAGAGCTCAAAGCTAAATTGAATCCCAGAACAACCAAGGGAAGACCATATGCAGGTGGGGGAGTAGCCCAAACAGAAAGGAAAATGCTTGGAGCGACCAACAGTGCCAGAGTCTGCAAAAACAAATGGAACAGACCCTGAATTTGCAATGTGAATCCCATACCGCAGCCATATATAACACATTTGCCTATGCCTCGAGGCCCTCCCGCCATTACTGTGGCATTCATGGGAGCCGAGGAGCCGGACCCTACTTTCCGTGCGGAGGTGAACAAAGCATTTATGATCCTCCGCTGAATGCCTTTAGTTCCGATCTCGTGCAACTGAGAGTGTCTCTTCCCCCATGTGTGAACAGCTCCTCTGCGCATGGCTGGCAGGTGGCCGCGGGTGATCGCCCGTCCCATCTCTTCAATCACCCGCATCTAGGGTATGTAATGAATTAGTTAGTGATAAGATTAGAAATAAATTATTTACCAATTCAAATCATAGTATTATCTATGAATAATATTATTAGTTAGGGTATTCAATGGGATTAGGTAGAAAACTAGTCATTATCATGATGTAATAAATAGGTTAATATTATTTAAAATAATTAATAAAGAATTAATCGTTATGTAATAATTAAATTATCAATAATATTGTGACAAAAATAATTATCTAAGATTCTAATAGTTAAAGTGTATAAGGTTGTTAGGAAATATTCAAGATAAATATTATTTCCCTCTATTTAAGAATCTATTATGAAATTACCAAAACCAATAAGGTCTATTAGATGGAATTAAACATCAAAGGGAAGATTATCCTCATTCAAAAGGGGAAAAGAAAAGATCAGGATGAATGATAGAAAACAATAGAAGAATGAAAAAAGATGAGGGCGAGGAAAGGGCAGAGGAGCTAGGAAGTGAGAGCTGGAATCCAACTTTTACTTAATTTCCAGCCATCATCCCTATTGAGGTTTTTGGCATGCCTCTCAATCTCAATCGCTTCCCTAAGTTTCTTGTGGTGGAAATGATCAATTTTAGCAATGACTCTGGATTCTTCAATGCAGACATGGTGTTTTGATTTCTCAACATGTTCTGCAAGGGCCGAGGTGCGGGAGCGATTGTGTCTGATGTCAGCAGCATGTTCACTGATCCTCTGCTTAATAGATCTTCCTGTTTCTCCAATGTAGGGGATACCACAGGAGCAGGGAACGAGGTAGACCCCTTTTGAGTCCTTCGGGTCAATAGGGTCCTTGACTGATCTAAGAGAATTTTTAATGGTATTGAGAGGTTTGAAGGAGGAAGAAACATTAGTCTTCTTAAGAATATGGGCGATCCTATCTGTGGTTCCTTGGATATACAAGAGATAAACCTTAGGAATAGGATCGGAAAGAGCGGGTTTAACCTTCTGCTCTTTGCTAGCTCTGTGAAAGGCCTTGAGGCTAAGGGGTCTGCTATACCCATTGTTTTCAAAAACCTCAAGAAGATGAGACTTCTCCTGATCAAGATGGTCACTATCAGAAATTATTAGAGCCTGAGTAGCGAGAGTGCTAAGAACCCTGAATTTATGAGCTAGGAAATGATGAGAACTGGCATGGAGGTATTGTTCCATGTGAGTCTTCTTTCGAAAAACTTGGTGACATATGGAACCATCATCCCTCCTGGAAAGGAGAATGTTGAGAAAGGGAAGGTGACCATTCTCCTCAACCTCCATAGTGAACTTGATGGAATCTGATTGAGAATTCAAGTGGTTGAGGAACAGATCAAGCTTCTCCCTTCCATGAGGCCAGATGACACAGGTGTCATCGACAAACCTCTTCCATTTTTTAGGATGGAGATTAGTGGAGGCAAGGGCCCTTGTCTCAAAATATTCCATGAACAAGTTTGCGACAATGGGGGAGAGGGGGGATCCCATCACAACACCATAGGTTTGTTCATAGAACTCACCTTGGAAACTAAAGAAAGTAGAGGTGAGGCAAAGACCAACTAACTTGGCAGTGTCTTTATCAGTGATGTGGTTAATGATATCAATGGCTTCTTGGATGGGGATTTTGGTGTATAAGGAAACAACATCAAAACTCACCAGTAAATCTCTAGGATCTAATTTGATGTCTTTCCACTCTTGAACAAAGGGCTAAGAGTCTTTCACAAAAGGATCAGTGCGACCCACAAGAGGTTTGAGCTAGGAATTTAGCCAGAGGATAGGTCAGACGTTAATGGGCTTAATGATAGGTCTCAAGGGGCCACTAGATTTATGAATCTTCGAATGACCATAGATTCCAGGGGTAAGGGGGCACTCATAATGAGCTTTCAGGAAAGGGGATTAAGAGATGGATCTTTACCTTTCTGTATTTTTTTTATAATGTAATTAGTTTTTAGGTGTTGCTTTGGGAAATATGTCATCGTGCGGAGTGTGGAGGTGTGAAGGAAGCTTTATTGTGCTTATTCAACACTTTGCATAGTCTTAGTCAATTAATAAGGGGTAGAGGATGGGACTGTTTTTAACTGGAGCTATTAAACTTGTTAATGAATCATCCATCTCATGATCCCTCACTTACTTTAAATGGTTAACTATACTTTCACAAGTTTATAGATTTTTTTTTCTCCATCAATTTTTTTTAAATACTTTAGATATTCATGGCATTAAAAGGAATTTACTAATATTTGCATTAAGTCATATGTACTCACATGAAGAGTGTGACTAAAACAAATATAATATAATACCAACTCCATTATTAGTCGTAACAAAATGTAATTTGGAATGTGACAAACAAACTTAATGTAATATCCCTCAAATATTTGTATTCGCATTTGGAATTCATGTTTTTATAATGGCATAGTCTAACTTATAGACAAAATACCCTTTTTCATCGGAATTCACCAAAATCCAGCAATACAATTTTAATATTTTTTTTTGTTCAAAATACATTTTTGAATGCACAAATGGATTTAACACCCTAGAAAATGCATGGGGCACTCAAATTATGTAGATTAAAGAATTTAAAATCAAGTTTTTTAAATCTATGTTAAATTTTCATTAAAATTAACCAAAAAAAATGGTCATGAAAAAGGTCATTTCATTTATAAGTTAGATGATTCATTTTATAATTATATGCATTTATTTAAAGTATTTGAAATATGGATAAGAGTACATGTTTTTATAATTATATGCATTTATAACAACGTAAACTTTGAAATGGGAACTAATTTTGTTACTCATTTCGTAGAGATAGAAAAAAATTGACCCGATTTTGAAAAGCGGCGATGTAGAACACACATATTTTTTTTAGAGCATAGTTTTTGGAACTTTAAATAACCGATATGATTACTCGTTTCGTAGGGGTAGTAAAAACATGACCTGATTTTGAAAAGTTGTGATGCAGAATACACTTCTTTTTTTGGGGAGCAGATTTTTGACACTTTAAATTTTCTTATGTATCAAATATAAATATGTTTTTTTAAATGTTAGTCATTTTCATGGTGATTTTGAAACCTATCAGTGCAACATGTTTGTGCAGCATACCTTTTTTTTAGAGGACTTATTTTTCACACTTTAAAGTTTATTATGTCCATTTTTTTTTGAGATTATGATTACTTAATGAATTTTCAAGTTGTTTTATTATGTGTATGCAGGCCCTCCTCCTAAGGCCACGCCACCATGGGCGGTCGGGTGGGCAGAGAGGAGATTCCGGGAATCGCCTCTCCGCCCAGGGCCGTGCCACCACGAGTAGTCAAGTGGGCAAAGAGGAGATTCTGGGAATTGCCTCTCCCCCCAGGGCCGCACCACCACGGGTGGCCAGGCAAGCGGAGGTAAAAAATTTATTTTATTTCTTATTTTTATTTTATTTTTTAATTATTTAAAAAAAAAAAAAAAAAAAATTTAAATAAAAAAGGTAGGCTTGATATATATATATATATATATATATATATATATATATATATATATATATATATATATATATATATATATATATATTCACATTTTTTGTTTTTTTTTTAATAATTTCAGTTTATAGCATTGACAAAAGGATTAATGGGGAGTGGAAAGCTTATTTTGGTCTTGAAAATAATTGTAAAACAGCGAGCCTGGTAATGTGGGTTAAAAAGAAGTTCCTCTTTGAAACTTAGTCACTCTTGTTATCTTATATGGCTGTGAGGTATGGGGTTGCAACATCTCCAAAGAATCATGGAGAAAGATTGAAAAAATCCAAAATCGTTTTATAACTTATAACCTCAAAATTAAAAGTAATACACCCTATCCTATTCTCCTTATAGAAGCAGGTATTTCCCCTATTAAGAGCCTAGCTATGATTAGGTTTATGTTGTACAAGCACAAACTCAATAACATAGACGATCATAGACTTCCTAAGCTAGCTTTAAATTCTAGCCAAAACCACCTAAGGCTCAATCGGGGGTGGCATAAAGACACAAGGGCCTGGTTAAACTATTGGGAGATCAACGAGAATGATGCATTGCAAAACATAAATAACATTACAGATATTGTTACTTCTAAGTTCAAAGAAAAAATGTGGTGTGAGAAAGATTTAGCGGCTAAAAGAAAATTAAGTTATTATAAGAAGGTCATCAACCCCACCCTAGAAGATCAAAAGTATCTCTCTATTTTAACGAGCTCAAAGAAGAAAATTAATATAGCAAATATTAGAACGAATTCTCATGAGCTCCATAGTGAAACAAGTCATTGGGCAGTTCCTAAAACGCCATGGATGGAAAGGATCTTCCATATATGTGAGAATAGGAACATCGAGGATGAAAACCACTTCCTCTTAGAGTGCCTCGCGTATGACCACATTAGATCTCAGTTTCACAATCTTTGTTACAATACTCACCTTCCTAGCCTTTTACAATGTCAAAATTATAGTGAGCTCGGGAGGTTTCTCTCCAAGCTTTTTGAGCATAGAAATAAAATCTTAAATCAAAATAAATAATTTGTTTATTTAGGTCTGATAAACCAATGTTTGGTCTCAGCGGATGTTAACCACCACCACCACCATCATGATCAATATTAATTTTACTAGTTTTTTAATTTTTCTCATAGTTTTTATTATTATTTTTTTATTTTTACTTAATTTTCTATAAAAAAAAATTACTTTTTTTTTTCCAAATTCTTTTATGGTTTATTAGATAAAAAAAAATTTTAACATTTTTTTTGTCTTTTTTATATATATTTTTATATTTGTTTTTTTAAGTAATCAACATTTTAATCTTAATTTTAGTAGTTTTTAATTTTTTTATTCTTTTATTTTCTATTTCTTTTTAATCTAGTTTTTTTTAATTTTATTTATATTTTTTAGTTTTTTGTTAATGTTTTTTTAATTTTTCAATTTTTACCTACTTAATTTTATAGTTCCTTTTTTTTAAGCATATTTTTGTTTTTTTGCCAATTTTTTTATGGTTTACAAGATAATTTTTTTTTCCATTTTTTTTTTAAATATGTTTTTCTTACTATTTATTTGTTTATAATTTCTAAGTTTCTTTTTAGTTTTTTAATTCTTATCTTTTATAGGTTTTTTTTTTCTTGCATTTTTATGATTGATTTTTTTTTGTCTCTTTTTTATATAATTGATTTGATTTTTTTTTTTTGCTCTGTATATAATTTAATTTATGCTTTGTTATTTTTTAACTCTTTTTTGTTTTGTGTTTTTTCATTGTTTTAATTTTCTAATTTTTTATTTTATTTTATGTTTTCATTATTCTTTTGAAATTTTAATGTTTTTCCGGGTCATGATAAAATATTTTATGCCATTATTTTGAAATGTTGTAATTTTACCATTGAAAAAAGAAATTGTTATCCCAGCGTCAACACTTTTCATTTTGAGGATGTTTTCTGCCCAAAATTTACCATTGAAAAAAAAAGGTGTTATTCAAACATCAACACTTTTCATTTTGAGGGTGTTTTTGGACAATGTTTGCACAAAAAATTGGATTTCACCACCATTTTTAGAACATGTTGAAAATTTACCCTAGAAAAAAAAGGTGTTATTCCAGCTTCAACACTTTTCATTTTTAGCACTGTGTTTGATGCTTTTACGGGATTTTTTGGCCAGAGTTCCCGTTTCAAAGTTTACATTGTTTTATTTAAAGTATGTGAAATATTAATAAGAAGACATGATTTTATGATTTTATGTATTTATTTAATGCAAGTTAAATAGGTGTGGTTTTATAAATGTAGGCATTTATTAATGCATTTGAAATATGAAAAAATAGACGTGCATTTATAAGTATGTGCATTTGCATAATGCATTGGAATAAAAACAAGAAGATTTCTAATATATTTCCTATTATTAATGAGTGTTATTGCATTGGTAATAACATGAATGCTTTTGTATTAAAGGGAATAATTAGATTGGTACCCATGGTCTTGCAATAAGAAAAATAACTAGAAAAGCAATGCCATGGTCGAGAAAATTTATTCCCATAGTTTTGCATTTTGATTAAATGCATTAAAAGTATGGTTTTGCGAATAGTAATTAAGGTGTTGCGTGTGTTAAACAGTTATGGTTTTGTACTATTATTTATGCATATGCAAGAAAGTGTTATCATAAAAAGAGGTATAATGAATAGAATATTGACCGTGCTTTTGACATAAAAACGATATTCTATAGAGATTGAATATTTGGGTTTGATAAGTTGATATTTCATATAATTTGATGTTAGAGTTTCCCTAATGATAATGTTTGCGGGAAAGAATGATGAATTTCGCAAAGAATGGAGTGATAGTTTCTAAACTAATCCCCTTTGTAACAATCGAAAGATGTTTTATAAATAATACTATAGCAGGAAATGAGGTTATTATGCATAAATGTTCTTACATGCAGAGTGAAGGATTGTTAAACACAGTTTACATGGGGTAACGTATTGTAGGAAACAACCATGCATGAGGACATTGTGCTCGAAGAAGTATTGGGTAATGTGTTTGAGGAGCATGAAATCATGTTTAATGTAATGGCCTCTACTTAATTATGATTGAACTAAAGATTATGTTTTTTGGGTAAAATTTCAATAATGCAAAAGGGATGGAATCCCTTGTTCCTATTGAGTGAGGGCTGAATTCCCCCACAAAATATTTAATAAAATAGATGTTTGTTGGTTTTCCCTTCAGGGTTTCCATGGTATATTCATGTTCAATTATGTGCTTTCCTATCTGGTTATCTTGATGACATTGTTACATTGCATGACATTGTAAATTGCATCATTCGTTATGTTTTTAATAGCTTGCATTATTTGAACGATGTTAATGATACAAAGATAAAACATAAAGCATTATGTTAACTAGTTGCATTAATGATTATTAGTTGACACAAATATCCATTCCATTTCAAATGTTACTTCACTTTATGATGGTGTTTTTAACATTTGATGAACAGTTAAGTATGTAATAGGTGATTCTTGGGATGTTATATGTTGGTAAAACTTGTTAAAAAAAATAACCTTGTATATTTTGTATGTGTTATCTTCAGGGACATTACAATTGGTAACAGAGAAACAGTTACACCACTGGAACCTCTTTGGTATGGTAAGAACAAGAAGTAGTAGAGGTATGACATAAAGCTCAAGTATGATACTAATGAAATAACACTACAATATAATGTCAATGAATGTTTTAAATAATATCAATGTTAATGGCATTTGAGTCCTTATGATTGATGAAAGGAAGCCATAAATTTTGTTGTGTTTATTATAGCTAAATTATGGATAATTTGGAACACTCACATAATGAATAGTAATAGTTTGGGTTGACTACGAGTATTTGTATGCATACCTTTATGATAATATTTAATGGTGCATCAAAAGAAAAATGTTTGGATTTACAATTCATTGGTTACAATTTTTGATTGAATATTATTGGAAGAGTTGTAAACAATTTGGCAGTGGTATAAATCAAGATAATAGTATTGCTAAAATAATGAATGTATGCATCACTTTATCAATAATTGAAACAATGTGATAATGGAAGAATGTAGTAAGGAAATCGTTTTCCTTGATGTTGTTTATAGCATGCTAGAATGTTTAAAAAACATAAAAGAACCCTCTTGAATGTTAAGAATAAGAAATAAGTCAAGTGGTAGGCTTGCTGAGTAAAAGGATGCTTAGTATGACTGTATTTGCTAAGGAATGATTGTATATTATTGTGTAATTACATTGGATTTGTATTGGATTTATGATAGTTTGATGGTATTTTCTATTTAGTAAATTGCACTATCCTCCTATGAATTAGCATGCCATGATACTATACATTTTCTTAAAAAAATAATGGCATCGTTTTTTCTAATTGCAATGCTAACCAATTGTATGTGATCTATCAACAAACTATTAGACTTATCTTCAATGTATATTGCAATAATTCTATTGGAATACGCATCAATTTGGTTTTTTATTGAAGATTATTGTTAAAGCTATAAATAATGGGATAGTGGTAATTCATACTATCGGCTTAACAATGGCAATATGTTAATCGAATTTGAGTTTATTTATGACTTCTAAATTGTCACCAATATTTTTTATTGACCCTCACTTACTAATGGTAAATTAGTATTCTTATATGATTAAGGTTTTGTATAGGAGTTTATGCCTATTAAGATAGTATGCAAGAAACTATGATGGCTACGAAAGTGGATATTTGCTTAACTACACATAAGAATGATTTTTAATTCTTGAATGTTATAAAGAACCTAGATCATGATAATAGTAGTGTCATATAAAAGTAATGTTTTTTTACAGAAATTCATTGTTATGTCAATAACAAGAACCGAAAGGAAAAGGGCCTTGGCCTTTTGTACGAACATGCATAAATGGTAATTGGTGTGATAAGGGAAAGAAATATTGTTTTATGGTTTAATAATTTCCTATAATGGGAATGCATGATATGGAATATATTATGTATGTTATACAAATATAATGATAAAACTAGTAGTAGACAGGTATTGCTAATTACATTGATTGTTAAAACTTTTGACATGACAATGTAATTCTACAAGTTGATGTTTTGATGAGGGTGTTATTATGAATGAGCCTGTATACATCATGAATTTAGAAAAATATTTGTACCTTCATTATTTGGAATTTCATCTAGGATATGTGCATATTGTCGATGACACTACATATTAAACCTAATCAGTTAGGTTCATTATGTTGTAAAATTGTGGTGTCTTCATTGTCATTACAAAATAAAAAATAAAAAAAATTGGATGGCATTCTAAACCTTTTGGAATTACCAATTTCCTTGACAAGGAAAAGTACATTGATGGCTTAAAGTTAGTAGTGTTGCATAATGAGTTATGGTTGGACACATGTACATGGAAATGAAATATCATTTTCCATGAATGTCAACATAAAAATGGCTATATCAATTTGAAGGTCTAGTTCCCTTAATTGTTGTTATGGAAAACATATCCATGGAAACTTTTTCTTAAATTTTCATGGATGCCTTATCTAGAGGATTTATGTTTATTTTCCATGCTTAATCTTAGTGCATGGAAATTGTTTGTGTAAGTGGAAAATTGATAACACTAGTAGCTTTCTACTTTGCTAAAGAGAAACATTGATTCATGTGATGATTGAAATGAATTTTGAAGATATTTTGACATATATAAATAACATGAATTTGTAAAAGGTATGGTTTTATGAAGAATGGTTGTGAATAATGTTGTCAATGTGTTTAAGCAGTGATAGTTTAATGGTAGCGTAGTGATGCCACTAATATTATGGCAGCATAAAACATAAGAACAAATGAAATGGAAAAATGTTACTTTTGACTTATGACTAAAAATGTGAAGGTATCATGTTCAATGTTATGCAAACATGACATGTAAGACTTGTTCATACAAGATATAATGGTGTATAATATATGTTAATTATTATGTGGGAAATTTGAAATGAAATCACTCGTGTAACATCAAATGTCAATCATGATTCCAGTGAATTTTTGGATTTCGAGCGACATTCTGATTAAAGGCCAAAACTAAAAGGATGCTTGAGTAGTACGGCCTAAAATGTTTCAAGGAATCATGGGTTGATAATAAAAAATACTTCAAGGAAACTTTTGATGATAGTGGAAATCAAATTGTAACCTAATTTTTATAGTTACTATTTTATACAAATTTGTAAACAATGTCAAGGAAAAATGTTAAATCTATTTAAAATGACTTTTATGATTTTCTAAGATGATGAGTAGTTGAAAAGACAAAAAGTAAAAAGTAAATAGTATTCATGAGAATAAAAATATTTATTTTATTCTGTGAGTATTAGAGGAGCCATGAAATAAGAGGTTAGACTCCTAACTATCAGGAAATAGTGAAAATTAGTTATGGTCTAAGAAGGGACAGGAAAAATCCTCCATTTTGTCAAGAGAAATGACCCTGTTTGGTTGATCTGACCACCAAAAGCTAACATGACTAGAGATAAATGTCATGGGTGGAAGATGTATGAAATGGATTGTGGTAGATAAAGAATATATGAATTTAAAGTTGCCTGCAGGAGATAAAGACTGGAATTGTACCTAGAACTAGGAAGATAGTGCTTGAGTTGAAGAGGTGTAAATTTTGGAAATTTTATGATTAGTTTCTTGGCATGAAAGGATCCTAAAACTCAAGGACAAACTACTAGAATTGTAATTCATGGGAGGCCTCTATTACATTCCAGGAATTCATGATACCACATTTGTGGATGTCTTTAGGGAGGGCTAAGACAGTGTGTCCTTAGTGCACTTATCACTACTTCGATCATTTATATGAATAGTAAAAATATGTGCTCTCTAAGCACTTGCACATGTATTGTGATAAATTATTGATACTTCAAAATATTGTGATTAAAGATAATGATTGATATTGAGAAATACTAACTAGATTTGTTGGTCATACGCCTTTGAGTGCTTTCCAAGGAGACTGATAAACCACCCAAGTTACTTGTTGTTGGATTCATAAACCACTCTTAGAGTGCTTTCCATAGCTGATAAACCACCTGTAAATAAGATATTTCATGAAGTAGGCATGGTTTCCAAGAGTATTGACAAGTAACAATCAGTTTTTATAAAGTTTTTTTTTTTTTTTTTTTTTTTTTTTTTTTTTTTTTTTTTTATGAAATTATACAACAACTAAAAGGTTGAACGTAAAAATTGAATATTTTCATAGTTGTAATTTTTTATGATTATGGATAAGACGTTAGTCCTTTTAATTATTGGTATTTCTTGAAAATAAAATCCTTCATTTTGAAGGGGAAGGATCCCCTTTTGGTTGTTCTGGTTACAGAACTATCATGACTAGAGATAAATGTCATGAGTAAAATGTGATCTAAAATTTAGATTGCATAAAATAAAATCAATATAAATGAAAAAAGAAAGTTCTAGTAGGAGATAAAGATTGGACAAAAATATAATGATGATGAGATGAACACCGAGTACAATGTTAGCATTAGGGGGGGAACTTAATATCCCTGGAGCTCACATATTTATATTTGGAATTCATGATAATATGAAAATTTAATATGCTTAACATACTCTAAATGGTTTCCATCAAGAATCAGTTATGATTCTGGGTGGTTGCAACAACCATATGGATAACCGTGATTACTCGCAAGTCGTTGATCTAGACTATGGGAAGCGTTCTTGTCATTTTTTGGGCTATCACCATCAGGGGGATTGGGTGGAAAATATTTTTGAATTAACTTGTTCACCGCTTGTTGAGCCTAGAGAAAAAATTATGAAATCCTCGTAGAGATGGTTTATTCCCACAACATATGATTGTGATATGGATTTTAGTACAATGCATTGATGTAAGAATTTCATTTAAGAACACAAATGGAAGGAATTTAATGATATGGTTTGATAAAAAGAACTATATATGGTTTAATAAGTTAATTATAGAAGAAGATCCAAATGATATATTGGAATTGAGTTGAGCTTAGTGGGGTTGGATGACTTATACTCTCCTTCTTGTAGATAGAACACAAGATGGAAGTTTAGTTAGAAGGCATGGATCAATAATAAAGTCAATTCAAGAAGGTTTTGGTTCCATTGCTCGTTTCTAGCACTAAGCTGCAAGCTATATTCCATTCTTTTTCATCATAGATTTCTTTAGAAAATACTTTGTGGCTTTTATGCATAAAGAGAGATAGAGTCGACTACATGGATTTCTTTGGAAATATTTCATGGTTTTTGTGCACAAAAGTAGAGTAAACCATGTTCAACTTCTTTGAAAATAATGTGTTCTTGTTCACAAAGATAATAGTAGCTGTGCATATTTTATTTTCAAAAGATTTTGTTGTTCTTCTAGGCAAAGATAATATTAGTTATGGTGATTTTATTTTGAAAATAATATCTTATTCTTGTGCACAATGACATAGAATTAATTATGGTGATTTATCTTTAAAATATTACCTTGTTCTTGTCCACAAAGGTAAAATGTAACTATTTCTTTTGTTTTTATGCATGTGAAAAAGGATGAATAGGCATACTTTTAAAATCTGTATGCATGTGAAATATGGATGGATAACCATGTTTTTTTTATAATTACATAAATTTATTTGAAATATGGATAAGAAGACATGCTTTTATAATTACATGCATTTATTTAAATTCTTCAAAATATGGATAAGAAGACACGATTTTATAATTATATGCATTTATTTAAATCATGTGAAATATGAATAAGAACACATGCTTTATAACTCTATGCATTTATTTAATGTTGGATAAATAGGCATGGTTTTATAATTGTATGCATTTATTAATGCATTTGAAATATGAAAAATAGACATGCATTTATAAGTATGTGCATTTCTATAATGCACTAGAATAAAAGAACCAATATTTTAATTGTATTTTCTATTATTATTTAATGTTTCAGCATTAATAAAAAAATAATAATGGCTTTGTATTAAAGGTTACAAGTAAATTGTTACCATGGTATTGTAGCAAGAAGAATAACTAGAAAAGCAATACCATGGTTGAGCGAATTTATTCATGTAGTTTTGGATTTTTTTTTTAAATGCATATAGTAATTAAGGTGTCGCATGTGTTAAATAGTTATGGTTTTGTACTTGATGAAGCATGTAAAAATAAAAGACCAGTTATGGAGACGACGGAAGTGTTATCATGAAAATAGGCACATTGTGTAG
This sequence comes from Pinus tabuliformis, assembly GCA_031772625.1. Lineage (NCBI taxonomy): Eukaryota > Viridiplantae > Streptophyta > Pinopsida > Pinales > Pinaceae > Pinus > Pinus tabuliformis. The sequence goes on from CM062810.1 coordinate 463,476,137, forward strand.
AATATTATTAGTGGTTCTGACATAAAAATGATAATGAATAGAGATTGAATATTTGGGTTTGATATATTGATATTTTAGATAATCATGATGTTATAGTTTTGCTTACATTAGTGTTTGTAGGAAAGAATCATGACTTTCATAAAGAATGGAGTGATATTTTCTAAATTAATCCCTTTTGAAACAATTCAAAGATGGATTATAACTAATACTGTAGTGGGCGATGAGGTCATCATGCATAATTTGTTACATGCAGAGATCAGGATCGTCAAACACAATTTACACGGGGTAACTTACTGCAGTAAACAACTATGCACAAAGACATTGTGCTCAAAGAATTGTTGTGTAATGTGTTTGAGAAACATGACATCATGTTTAATGTAATGTCCTTTAGTTAATGATGCTTGAAATAAATATTATGTTTCTTTTGTAAAATTTCAACAACGAACAAGGGATGGAATCCATTATTACAATTGACTGAGGGGAAAATTCCCTCATGAAATATTTAATAAACTAAATGTTTGTTGGTTTTTCCTTTCGAGGATTCTAGGGTATATTGGTCTTCAATTATCTCATTGCATATTTTTTCTTGATGATATTGTTACCTTGCGTGATGTTAGAAATTACATATTTCATTTTTTTTAATAAACTCTCATTATCTGAACAATGTTAATGATACAAAGCTGCAAACAGAAAGAATTACGTTAACCAGTTTCATTAATGATTATTCTTTTACACAAATAGTCATTCCATTCCTATGGTTACTTCACTTTATGATGGTGAGTTTAAAATTTGAGGATTAGTTAAGTATGTGATAAGTGGTTCGTGGGATGTTATATGTTGGTAAAACTTGAAAAAAAATTATAAACCTATGTATTTTGTACGAGGTATACTAAGGGATGTCACACTTAATGAAATGTAATTTTCAATTCCTACATTCAATACTAGATAGGCCCATAATGTTCTAATAGGTACATATGTATAACCCAACATTACCAAGTGACATCGATGTTGTAAAAGTAATTAAAGGCTCACATTATAATCATGATTAATGCGATGAAAGAAAGTGTGACTAATATAATGGATGAATTTAGGAGAGGTAACTTTCACTATGTAATAGACCATACAATATACAACTAGATGATAGTTAAAGTATTAAAGGAAAATTACAAATAAAGAACATAGGGTAACAGGAGAAATATGGTTTAGATTAAACCATTTGGAAGAAAATAGAATAAGATAATAAGGGTTAGTTAAAATAACCAAATGTAGGGAAGTGGACAAAATATATAAAATATGTTATGAAACCAGCTCACAAAAAGATAGAAAAGAAATATCAATGCCATAGAAATCAGCCTCTTCGAGGGGGCAGCCTCCTTTATATTACACAAATGAACAATTCTTGGATTATACAGCTGACAAGACCTCCTTTCTATATATAGGAGTCTAAGGGGTCATAATATAATGAGAGTCGACATAACAATAATAATGTAAGGAAACAACAATAACAATAGTGGGCTTCTATGGGGCACGATAATAACAATATGGGGACCACATGGGCACAACAATATAATAATGGGGTTGCACCAATAACAATAAGGGGTTACACTAATAGTATAGGGACCTAACATGCCTCTATCCTTAAAAAAGTGTTGTCCTCAATGCTTGAGTAGTTCTAGATGCTTCTGTATAAAATTTTCATCCTCCCATGTGGAATATTCAGTGGGTAAGTTCTTCCACTTGATTAGATACTCTGAAATTGATCAATTTCGTCGTTGTAGAGTTCTTGTTTCCGTGAATGCTTCATGTTCCAATATGATTTTTCCTTCCTCATCAAGTTCTAACAATATTGTTTGAACTAGGAGGTTGTCAGCTATAACCTTCTTTAAGCATGAAACCTTGAAAACTTGGGGCACTCGGGAAGATGCAGGAAGCTTGAATTTGTATGTCATAGTACCAATCTTTTGCAGCACCTTGTAAGGACCATAATACTTTGGTGATAATTTATTATCCTTCTTAGCTTGCTTGAGGGACATTTGTTTGTATTGTTGTATTCGTAAAAATACCTAGCTGCCTATATCAAAACTTCTTTCACTGTGATGTTTATCTACCTATCGTTTCATTCTATTCTCCACCAAAGTGGGGTTATCCTTTAGAAGTTGGAGAACTTGTTGTTTATGCTTGATGTGATTTTTCACTCCTTGAACCATTTTCTTCTTGATATGTCCTTTTATCTTAAGAATTTGAGAAAGGGTAATTCCTGCCAATGCATTACAAGATATGGTCGAATTCATTTCTTGATGCTTGATGTGATCTTTCACTTCTTGAACCTTTTTCTTCTTGATGTGTCCTTCCATCTTGAGAGTCTGAGGAGTGATAATTCCTGCCAATGCTTTACAATATATAGTCGGATTCATTTCTTTTTTCTCTAGGGTTGGTTCTTGGTGTATATTCTCTTCTTTTGACATTTCTTGATTCTTTTCTTCATCCACTTCACAATCTATGTAAAATAATTTCTTCTCAATACACTTAGGACCTTTAGTGTATTTTCTATCACAATTGTAACAAAACCCTTTTTCTCTTTTTTCTTCCAATTGTTGTGGTGTAAACCTTGTAGGTTGTTGAAGGATAGGAGAAAAAATAATTCCATATTTATATTTGTGAGTCATAGGATTCCTTGTTTCCATAATTCCACTTTCAATTTTTCTTTCCAACCTGAATGCCTTCTCCAATGAATCGGGTTCCCAAAGACAAACCTCATCTCGAATGTTATCCTTTAAAGTCCCTATGAAGACATCAATCCTCTGCTTCTTTGGAATATCATTTACCCTTATATCAATTTTTGGAAGTCCTCAATGTGCTCTGCCATTGAACCCTTTTGTTTGAGATTTATCAATGGGCTAAAGAAGGTGTTTCTCTTTGTATCCTCATAATGTGCTATCATTTCCTCCGTGAAAATTGACCAAGTGACAAGTGGTTTATGAGAACAAAGCCATTAATACCATAAATATTGATTCAGTTCTAAATATAAAGATGCAATATGTACCTTTTGTAACAGTTGTACACCATGTAAATCAAAATATTGCTCCATTTATAGTATGCAATTTATTGGATCCTTGATACCACACTTCCTCATATCGCTTTTTCTTGATTTTATGAGCTCAATCTTGAAACGACTATAACTATATACTTTACAGTCTCCAATTTCTCAACTAATTCCCTACAATATCTCTTTGCGTCATCTTTCCAATGCCACCAGTATGATCGAAATTGGATTCTTGAAGAAAGAGTTATGCCCAATCTCCCAAGATGACCTAATTATATACTTTTTAAAAAGAGTGAATTTGTATGAAGTGCCCCATGTCACTATTTCAACCTTCGAACCTAAAATTAATACATATAAAACTAAAGGCCATAATATTTTTGTAACTTCTTACTAAATTTCAATCTGATGCTAGAAAGAAAGTTATGATGATTTTCCCTAGGTCACCTGTTTCAGATATAATTCAAGATCCTGCAAAAATCCTAACTTCCTTGGATGATATGTCTGAAAATATAGAGAGAAAAGATCTGAAATTTGGACCCAAGGTTCAGAGATATTTAAGCTCAAATAAGTTTGTTTTTGAGCTTCTTAAATGTTGTATAAAAAACGTTATAGCGAAAATTCCACGATGACCTGTTTGGTGCAGCAAAACCCTAGAATCCAAATCTCTCATACCAAATGTTATGAAACGAGCTCACAAAAAGATAGAAAAGAAATATCAACACTTGAGAAATCATCCTATTAGAGGGGAAACCTCCTTTACATTACATAAATGAAAAATTCTTGGATTATGCAAATGGCAAGGCCTCTTTTTTATATATAGGAGTCTAAGGGGTCATAATATAATTAGAGCCGACATAACAATAATAATGTAAGGGAACAACAATAACAATAGTGGGCTTCTATGGTGCACAATAATAACAATATGGGGACCACATGGGCACAAAAATATAATAAGGGTGTTGCACTAATAAAAATAAGGGGTTACACTAGTAGTATAGGGACCTAAAAATATATATAAAAGAAAAAATTCTTATGATTAAAAGGGAAGGAGATAAATAGTTGTTGAGAGAAAGGATAGGTTTCAATAATTTATTTTTTTTAGTAATTTAAGAGTACTTTCCATTAAGAAAATATTACATCACTAATAACATCTTTCACAAAATTATACCAGCCTCACTCCGACTAGATTTTTTGGTCAGTATGAGATACACAAAAGTTTTACATCAAACAAATTTTATTGCACTACCCAAAACATGAGATATCAAGAGGACCAAAAAATAACATAAACAAGACCAGAGAGATAACCATTTAAGATTCAAATGATGTTACATGAGCCGAGTCATCTGAGCTAGTTCTTCTGGGCACTAGAAACTTGAACATGCACAGTATATGATTTTCCATACGGTTCAAACAAGCTTCAAATCAATCAATGTTTCCCAGCATTCTCCATTGGTTTCATTGTAGGTCATTAAGGAAGGCGATTATTTGACTTATGTCATCATTCTTTTCCTTGAGAACCTATCCCAGTAATGTATTCAGCTTCCATTGAAGAGTAACCATATGCATATATTGGTTTTCGCTTCCTCTGTTGTGCCCAGGGTCTAAGAGCCATTGAGATGCTTCTTCCATAAGCTTAGAATCTAATAAGATCTACATGTTCTTTCAGAAATTACTTTCAAGCCATTGAATTTCATCACGATTTGTAGATGAGTTTTTTTCCTAATAAGCATCGGTTGTCTTGTGGGCTAGAGCCTCAGAGTGAGACATATTGTTCTAGACATGTTCCCCTAATTCTCGTCGACTACAACCATGCTATCATGGTATGATGATATGAATTATCCATAGGACCTCACAAACACCAAAGAGAAAACCATTAAATAATTTTTGAGGTCTATTATGGGCCTCCTAAGGAATATTATAAAATAATAGTGGAAATAATAAAATAAGATTAGAGTGACATCATCAAATTTTAGAAGGAAAAAGGAAAAAAATAATTTTTCAACTCGTATTTTCAACTTACCGCCCTACTGTTTCACTCAAATTTCGAGTGGGAATAGTCGTTAGGTACATAATGAAATTCTTGATCCAAGGATTACCCATGTTGCATAATTTTGATGGATTGTAATGCCACCTCCCACATTTAACCACTTTGACTAGCTTGTCAGGGTATACATGAGTGGAGGGGTACTATAACATGATTCAACCTCATAAGTATAGTTAAGGAAGTGGAATTGACACTTGAAATTTTATTGACTTCCCTAAGGTACTACATGACCCCTAGGAGCAAAAAAACCACTCCATGTGCCGAGACCTTGAGATAAATTTCATTTTCAGTGATTTGAAGTCCTAGTCACTTGCATAACAATGAAAACAAATGATTCTAATCCTTCAGTCACATGGATGACCTTGTCTCTGAGCGACTGTAGACTAAATGACTCAGTTCTATGCATGTCAACTCGAGATCCGAACCACTCCTCAGGACTAGGATCTAGACCTCTACCCAAAACTTGATAGAACTTCCAAAAATGATAAATGAAAAATGGAAAAATATTTTAATATAGAACTTAGACAAGGACTTGACCTAATTAGGTCTAACCATGACATTCATCCCATCACACACAGTGATCATTCAATCTATAAGTCATGAATGCATATATGAACATCGAGATATGAAACTTGTATGATAATCATCAAGAATGTCTAATTCCCTCTCACAATATCTGCCATAACATCTATTAGGTAGTGCATTCAATAACCATTCATTTATCAATTAAACATGATAAGAGCCATAACTTGAATCTGTCAAAAAACCATGCTTATAGCTAACATATAACTAGAATAATAACAATGATAAAACATCCATTGAAGCCACATAATAACAAGTATAATTATTCATGAAATACAGAAGGAACTTAGCTCTTATTAACATATGAAAAAACCAACCAAGTTAGGGAATTCCTTGTACCACTCAACCATAGATTGGGTTGAACCAAATATTTCTTTTAGCCAACCACCCCCTGTGCCATGTTCCAAGCATGAATTTTGAATCTCAAGGGATAAACAAATATATAAACAATCAAGGGAATCTAATGGTTAACCCACCTCCACCCTCACACTATCGTGATCTCACCTAAACCAATCCCGAGATCACAAAACCAAACTAAGCTTGGATGCCTCAGAATTCCTTAAATATACCTTGAGGAATTTTCGTGTCTCCACCCACCTATCGAGGGCTTCCAGGAGAAAACCATCTCCACCCCCAACCCTTGGGATCTCCCTGAGACCATACAACCTAAATCTAAAACCTTCCATAAATCCAAAGCTCAACAAAAAATGAATCCCATCACACCATGGCTATCTAGAAATGGAAAGGTAAGGTTGAAACCACCATCAAAGCCAAGAAAACCTATTCCAATGACAATAAGTGAACCAAATACACACATGCATGTACCATGCATGCCAAAACCAACTAGGAAAACATACATGGAACCTGTTACCTGTAAGTATTCCTATTGAAACCACTTGATCTAACCTTTCTTTATTTTATCCTTTATTTCCTCTTCTTTCCTTATCCTTCCTTTGCATCATTGTTTTCCATCTCCTCTTGGTTATCCTCTCCTCTCTGAGACTAATTCCAAAAAAAAACTAAAAAAAGGCTCCAAGCTGAAATTTCCTCCTCACACACAACCTATGACCTTTCACCTTCCTTCCTAATTTCCTTTATTTTTATGAATAAAATTCCAATAATTCCTTTTCTCTTTCCAAATCCTTTTCCAATTCCTTTTCCAATTTCCCCTTAGCAAAAAAAATTAACAAGTGGTGCCCAATATTGAACTTGGAATATGTGTCCCATGACCTTGATCTTATTTTTCCTTTATTAACTTTATTATATGAAATTTTAACATGGGATTGTTATAGACCCCTTCCCTTTAGGGGAACATCGTCCTTGATGTTCTATGATACCTATGATTAGCAAGGCCGCTGAAAACCAAACATTATTCCTATGGATCTTTATAACCGAGCTCGTTGCAATATTTACAATGAACAAACCTGGTCAAAAGCAAAACCATCATGACAAACATCACAACATGACAACAATACCTCTTATTGGAGCTTTATAACATTGTTCATTACAATATTTACAATAACCGACATACATAAATATGTACATATACCAAAAAATTATTTACCTCCACTAGCAAATAATGAAGGATAAATAGCCTGCATTTGATCAACCAGATGCCATATAGTGTCTTTGGGCCCAAAGTGCTTTGTCTGCACTTTAACATGCTTGATTTCTTTGTTTTCGAGCACAAGTTGTTCCTGCTACAGTATTTACTGAGGTTTCGGCTAGAATTCTCCTTTTGGCTCCATTTATAATACAAACCAATCAATAACATCATCAACATCTTCCACATATATTTTAAGAAATGAAACATGAAAAACATCGTGGAATTTCACTATCGGAGGCAGTGCAAGTCTATAGGCCACTATTCCAGTCCTATTAAAGATCTCGAAAGGCCTGTAATACTGAGGTGCCAACTTCACACATGATCCAACCCTCTTAAGGATCTAGAAAGGCATGCCATGCCCAGGTGCCAACTTCGCACATGATCCAATCCTTAGGGATCTCCTCTTGGGCTTGATGCACAAGTACACATGCTCCCCAACCCAAAACTCCTTAAATTCCCTGCATTGCTCTGCATAACTCTTCTTCCTATCATGTGATTCCTTTATATTCTTCTTTATAACCTACATTTCCTATTCAACCTCTGCCAATATATCGAGTCCTATAAGCACCCTATTCAATGGATCACTCCAATTGATGGGGGTATTACAACTATGTCCATAGAGTGCCTCAAACAAACTCATCCTCAGTTACTCTTGATAACCATTGTTGTAAGAAATCTTAGCCAATGGAAGATAATCCCGCCGCCTCCTCTACTAGTGCATGACATACATTCTCAACATGTTATCCAAAATATTGATGACCCTCTCCATCTTTCCATCTATCTATAAATGATAAGTTGTATCGAAGGCCAACTCAATCCCCAAACCTACAAATAACTCTTTCTGAAGCCTACAAGTGAACTTGGAATCATTATCTGATACATCTTCTTCAGAATTTCATGCAACCTCATTACCTCCCTAATGAATACCTATCCTACCTCACTAGTTGAATAAGTAGTCTTCACTGGAATGGCATGAGCTACCATGCTGAATATATCAGCCACAACCATGATGGAATCATGTTTCTTGAATTTCCTCAAAAAAATTGTGTTGAAATCCATGTAAATGACCTCCCATTTCCATTCCAAAATTGAAATAGGTTGTAACAAACCAGGTGGGTGCTTTCACTCAATTTGCACCTGTTGACAGTCCAAGCATCTAGCAACAAACTCTGCTACCTCCTTCTTTATATTTGGCCAGTAGTAGAACTTATTCATAGTTGCTAATGTCTTCTAATATCTTAGGTGACCTAAACATGGCTTAACATGAAAATAGCTCAAGATAAGCTTATTGTTCTCACTGTCATCTGGAAAATAGATCTTGTCCCTATATCTCACCAAGCCATCTACTGTGAGATGATAGTCGACATCATGTTCACCTCTACCATCATGTAACATGTGCCTAAGATTCCTATAACTTTGAACCTATTTTCCTACCTGTAAGATCCAATCCTGTAAATCTATCCCATAAGAGCTCATAGTTGCATCATGGTTTACATGTACTCTCCTAGTTAGAGCATCTGCAACCCTATTCTCCTTTCCTTTAATGTATCTGATTTCAAAGTCAAACTCATGAAGGGTGGACAACCATATAGCTTTCCCAGGATTCATATTAGGTTAGTCAAACAAGTACCGCATCCCATTATGATCGTTCATCAATACAAACCTCCTACCAAGAAGATAGTGTCTCCACATATTCAATGCATGAATGATCGTTTCCAACTCAAGATCATGTATCACATCATTATTCTCATGATCATTTAGTTTCATTAACTCATAGCATACCACCTATGCCTCATGCATCAAGACTCCAACAAGTCCTCTCTTGTAACCATCTGTACATACCACAAACTCTTTATCTCGATCTATAATCTTTAACATTGGAGCATTTGTAGGCAACTACTTCAACTTCTCAAAACATGATGCACATTCCTCTATCCATTAACATTTATTTCCTTTCCTTTGCAATGATGTAATAAGATATACAATCCACGATAATTTCCTAATGAACCTCCTGTAGTAGCCTGTTAACCCCATGAATGATCTAACCTCATCCAAATTTCTAGGAGTTTCCCATTCCATGATAGCTCTAATCTTTTCTGGATCCACTCCTATGCCTTCCTTGGAAATAATGTGCCAAGTAATGTAACATTTTCTAAAAGAAGCCCCATTTAATAATCTTGGAATACAATTGATGCTCTCTTACAAATATCAAGATTATTTCTAAGTGTTCGACATGTTCTTCCACATTCTTGGAATATATCAATATATAATTAATGAATACAATAATGAACATTCCAGATAAGGATGCAACACACTATTCATCAAACATGTGAAAGTAGTTGTAGCATTAGCCAAACTGAAGGGAACTACAACAAACTCATAATTCTCATACCTGGCTTGAAAATTTGCCTTTATACGTCCTCCTCTTTGATGTGTACTTGATAATATCTTGATCTCAAATCAATCTTTGAGAATGTTGTTGCTCCCTTTTGTTGGTGTTAAGATATGAGTTATAAATCCAATCCTTATAACATTTAGTTTTCAATCCGGGGTCGTTAATTATTTCAAGGTATTGTACAAAGCCTATGTAGGCCTCAAGTTCCCTACCTAGTATTGAATATTCACAAAATACAAGACCCAACAAATACTTAAATCAAATCACAACAAAGTAAAGAATAGTAACAATAATATAGAGTAACAAAAAAGCAAAGAATAGTAATGGCAATATAGAGTGACAAAAATTCAAACTATTCAAACTTATAACGAAATTGTAAAATAGTAAAGAAGAAATAGCAAAACATTAACGGCATAATCAACACATATCAATTCACACGAGTAACTCTAATAGTGCCTCATCAAGAGAGTGGGCCCAACTCTCTGATCAGGGCTATGGCGAAAAGTAAAGATCACACGAGACTACAGAATACTAGAATCTGCATTGATCAAAAAGGAATTACATTTGAATTCTATTCTTACACATGCCCCTTAAAATTCTATCATTTTGTTGTGCCGAGCCTTGTACAATTAATCGTTTCATGAATAAGATTTAACAATCTCAGAAATGGTGGCAATCATGATTTCCCATAAATATACAATAATTGTTCAGGTAGAAACAAAATGCAAAGATAGTAGCCAAGGTTGATGATCAACTTCTCGGTAGTTGAACAGTTCTAATAATCCCATCCTTGAATAGTGATGCCATCTCATTAAAAACATCACACTGAATTGTATCTCACTGAGCATCATTTGTTGTGATTTTTCAAGAAAACTCAGCCAACAATCCATCTAAGTAACGTTCCCCTTGGACTACACTTCATTAATCAATATTTTAAGAAGACATGCCAATGTAATATACCTTTGTTGTTTTGAGATATAAATTGGCCTCATAAAAGCTATGAAATGGGTAAAAAGGTATAGGTAAATGTGAGTGAAAATGGTTAATTTTATCGACCAAAACCTTCAACTAATTAAACAAGTAAACAATCCTTAGCAATGGATACTTGATCTTAATGATCACCTTGTTCAACTACCTGTAGTCAATGCACAGTCTCATAGTACCATCCTTCTTCTTCACGAACAACATTGGTGCACCCCAAGATGATACACTTGGCTTAATTTATCCCTTATCAAGCATTTCCTTCAACTACAACTTCAATTCCACCAACTTTGGAGTGCTCATCCTGTACAGTTCCTTCGATGTTGGTGTTGTTCCTAGTACCAAATCAATAGAAATGTCCACTTCCCTATGGAGAGGAAACTCTGAAATATCTTATGGAAATACATCCTAAAATTATTGCAATATAGGGCACCTCTTGAGTACTTCCACATTGTGACCATCCTTACCCTTGTCACAAGAAATATGAACTGGAAATAGTAAAAAACCTTCTTGAAATTGCACTTATCCTTTGTACTTGTAACCATCCTCACCGATGTAGGCTTCTTCTTTCCCTGCAAGATTCTCTTTTCCCCATTATCATCCAGGCACTCAATAACCTTGTCATAGAAATCTACTTTGGTCCTATGAAGATACATCTAATCCATACCCAAAAGCATACTATATTATCTCAATGGGAACAAATTTACATGTGTTGACCTAGGCATACCATTCAACTCAAATGAACAAGCTCTTGCCCAATAATGAACTATCTGCTTAGTACCTCTATCTAACTACACCAAACAATATTTTTCATGCACTTCTTTTCTTAAACCACACTCTTCCAGCAGGTCAACATTAACATAACTACAATTCAATTCAGGGTCAATCAAAATAGAAACAACTCAACTGCATAACTTACCTTCCACCTCAATAATGGATGCCTAGTGATCTGCATGCTTGTTATCCACGGCTGCATAAATCCAAGGAATGCTATGACCAACATCCTCAATTGTTTGTGCCTCCTAATCACTATATATCTAAGGCCTTCCACCCTGGTACAATGGACAATCCTTCTTGTGATGATATTTTCCACAAATCTAGCACTGCAAGGATCCCCTACCATCACCTCTATGTTGATGCCCTCTAGGGTGATACCCATGACCCTTATCAACTGCATTAAACTTCTTGTAAGGAGAAATATTTTCTTTTGCATCTACATCTTTAGGTCTTCCATACTTTGGTGGCCACTTCCCTTTATCTTTCTCATTCCCCTTTAATTCATGTTTAGGATCAACTTTATGCTTTGATTGCTCATAGAAATGTTTCAATTCTTCATGGATTCCTACAATGATATATGTTCATCAAACTCAATCTGGTCTGTATATTCTATTAGAAATTCACTTTTGAACCTTTGAATCATTTCTTTCTCATCCTTGAGGTAAGGCACATACCTCAACAACTCCAGGAACTTGCTAGTATACTAATCATCTACCATAGAACCCATGTGCAACTCATCAAAATCCTTAGCTTTTTCATCATAATACCTTTCAGATAGGTACTTCTTCACAAAAAGTTTCTCAAACGCATTCCAAATCAACTCTTCTTCTTGAATGTCTTTGACATTCTTCACATCTTCCCATTATATACCTTCTTTCCCTTTAATACTAACGGTAGCTATCATGACTTTCATGTACTTTGAATACTTATGCAATATGAATAATTTCTTCATCCCAAGAAACCATGCCTCTACATCTTATGACTTATTCATCTCTCCATGAAATTTAGGAGGCTTGACTTTCCTGAACTCCTTTGGAAAGTACTGATTCCTCCTATAAGGATGATGCCAGTGATGATGGTGATGATGTCTCCTAGATGATGAACTCGAATGAAACCCATACATACCAATCCTCCTGTCAGGTGTGTCCAATTATTTTCCACCTTTCATTGTTTCTCCTCTATCCAACCTATATCTTGACCAAGACCTGCAACCATATGCCCCATCAGTCATCTCTTCCTGTTCTTGACTAATCCTCAATTATATTTGTCTCTAAAAGTCTAACAAACTCTAAAATATTACTGCATTGACCTCTGCTTTCTTTTTCTAAGCCCTTGCAAGTCTTTCTTGAGCCTTAACCAACCTGTCATTGTTTGCTTTCCAGCTTATGATATTTTCCCTCAAACTCCTCAATGTGATTGGTATATTAGGAGAGTACTCATCTCCTTGCTACCCAACTGATCTATAGGGAGAGTCACATGAACTGTAGTCCACCATTTTTCTCATCATCTTATATTCTCTTCTTCCTACAAGCATGCATGCATGAAAACCATAACAATGAAATGCATGCATAACCGCATGCATCAATCCCATCTCGTCCAAGTGTTTGAACCATGCTCTGAAACGAATTTGTGGTATCTAATATTACCCAAATAAAGTGCAACCTTCTCTAATACCAATCTGTAATGCCACCTCCCTCATTTACCCATTTTCACCAGCCTGTTGGTGTAAACATGAGTAGGGTATATTACAACATGACTCAACCTCCTACGTACAATTAAGGATGTGGAATTGACAACTTGAAATTTTACTGACTTCCCTCAGGTGCTATAGGAACCCCAGGAGATAAACAACCAGTCCATGTGCCCAGACCGTGAGACAAATTTCTTTTTAGTGATCTGAAGCCCCAGTTGCTTTCATAACAAGGCAAACCACTAACTGTAACTCTCTAGTCACATGGATGACCCTACCTCCCAGCGACTGTAGACTAAATAGCTCAGTTTTGTGCATGCAATGCTGAGATTTGAGCCACCTTTTCATGGCTAAGATCTAGACCTCTATCAATAACTTGATATAACTTCAAAAAAATATAAATGACACAAGGAAAAAGATTGTAATACAAAAACTAGAAAAGGACTTGACCTAGCAGATGCAACCATGATAATCATTTCATCAAACACATAGTGATCATGTAATCTACACATCATCAATGCATATATGAACATACAGATCTCAAATGTATCTCAGAATCATCAAGAGGTCTAATGCCCTCTCACAATATCTACCATAACATCTATTAGGTCATGCATTCAATAACCATTCATTTATCAATAAAACATGATAAGAGCCATAACTTGAATCTGTCATAATACCATGCTTATAACCAGCATATAACGTGAATAATAACAATCATATAACAACCATTGAAGTCACATAATAAAAGGTATAATTACTCATGAAATACAAGAGGAACTTAGCTATTATTAACATATGCAAAATCCAACCAAGTTAGGGACTTCCACATACCACCCAAATATAGATTGGGTAGAACCAAATATTTCTTTCCACCAATCACTGCTATGCCATTATCCTAGCATGAATGTGGGATCTCATGGGATAAACCAATCCTTAAAAAAACAAGGAAATATAGGGGCTAAACCACCTCCACCCTCACACTGACGTGATCTCACCTAAACTGATCCCAAGATCACAAAAAAAACTGACCTTGGATGCCTCAGAGTTCCTTCACCATCCCTTGAGGAATTTTCCTGTCTCCACCCGATTGTCGAAGGCTTCCCAAGAAAACCATATCCACCCCAAACCCTTGGGATTTTCCTAAGACCACCTAACTTGAATCCAAAAGCTTCCAGAAATCTAAATCTCAACCAAGAATGAATCCCTTCACACCATGGCTTTCTAGAAATGGAAAGGAAAAGATGAAACCACTATCAAACTCAGAAAAACCCATGTCATTGATAGTAAGTGAACCAAATACACACATGCATGTACCTTGCATGCCAAAGCTAGCTAGGAAATCATACATGCAACATGCTACCTACAAGTATTCCCACTAAATCCACTTGATTCAACTATTCCTTATTTGATCCTTTATTTCCTTTGCTTTCCTCTGCTTTCCTTGTCCTTCCTTTGCTTCCTTTCTTGCCTTCTCATCTTAGTTCTTTTCTCTGATCTAATACTAATTTGAAGACAAAACTAAAAAAAGGGCCCCAAACTGATGCTTTGATGCCTTTTTATTATTGATACCTCTAATTTCTTCATTTTGCCTCTCTTTTCCTTCAATTTCCTCCTCACATGCCATTTGTGACCTTTCACATTCCTTTTCACCTAAGTTCCTTTATTTTCATAAATAAGATTCCACTAATTCATTTTTTCCTTTTCAAAGCTTTTTCCAATTTCCCCTTAGTCCTAATAAACAACAATTAATTCTCACTAGGATGGTTTTCCCAACATTCAGCTTGGAATATATCTCCCAATAACTTGCTCTTATTTTTCCTCTATTAACTTTATTACACGAACATTTAACCCTGAGTTGTTACATGGACCCTACTACATGAAAAATGAGAAATATGAAAAACATGATTGAAATCATGTTTTTTTCGTCTATTTCTCATTTTTCATGTAGGAGGTTCCACAGAAAGTATGCAACATGGGTACTCCTTGGATGGGGAATTAAATTCCACATCCAATGAGTAAAACCATAGGGAGATAAGCTAAAAATATGAGTTGAATTTAATCATTTTACTTTGTTACTCCAAAAATAGTGAATCACCCTCCATGGTTTACATCATCAACTTAAATATTGTTAGTTATTATAAAGTTGCTTTTGGTTGTACATTTTTGTTTTGAGGACCATTTTTTACCTCAAAATTTCTCTAATGAAATGTAAATCCCCCTAAACTGAAACCAATAAAACTCCTTAAACAAGACAAGGAATTCCAATAACAATAGCGAACTAGACTCTCCCCCCACCTCAAAACCAGAGGACATATACATCCCTCTACTTACCCGCAATAGAATAGAAAAACATTAAAGCAATGAGAGAGTGGTGGGACCAAAGCAACAAGGAAGTGATCAATAGATGAAAATCTTGAGAGGCTTGCAACCTATAAGTAAAAGAAAAATTCATATGTAGAAGATTCTTTTAGAGAATATCGGCCTGAATAACCATGGTATCTACCAGGAATAGGAGAAATAGAATTACATCCACCTAGAAACCTACTAGGATTAGAAAGAAAAATAATAAAAAAACCATTATCTTAGGATTAACTCATCTTGAGGCCAAGATAAATTGACAGTGCCCTTCCGCTTGACAACATTAATGATTTTCTCCATTGTAACATGACATTCAAAGATTAGAGCTACACGACAGACATGAGCCTTCATTAAAACAAAATTATTCCCTTGTCTATCAACCTCTGAGCAACAACCATCCCCTTATGTTTCCAAATGAAAAAGGATTCTACTTTTTAGAGTATTAACTATTAGAAATGCTTTGAAATTCCTTTTCCAACATATATTTTCCAATACAAGCTCCCACACTTTTCGGAGTTCTCCATCAACATTTTTGAAACCCAAGCTTACATGGGGGCTTCACTCAATGAATCTATGGCATAGCACATTCATTCGTGGCATACTAAATGAACACATAATTTGACTAAATACTGGAAAATACCTCTAAATATCACTATATTTAATCCCCTACCAATACAAACCCAATACACCTTCCCAATTGATAAAACCCCTACTTTCACTAGTTGTTGTAGGTATCCATTTTTCATTAACATTTTTTATACCCCTTTATATTTATATCTCTAGTATAGTGACATGCTATCTCTCTTATGACCTCACATGCATTCTACAATTCACCTTTATTATTTTGATATAAATTGTAGAAGATGAAGCATTCAAAAATTTAGGGATTAGATGAAGGAGATGTATGGGGTAAATTGACAAAAGGACCCTTATATTAGTTTAGTTTCCATATGAAATTCGGAAAGCTAGTATGTAATACTTCTTCTTCTATTTTTGTTGATCTTCTAAATTTTACAATTGAAGAGACTCCTTCCCCAGTAGATACACTTCATAAATATTACCGACATATTGAAGAGAGAAATCACAAGGTCAGAAGTATCATGGAAGCTCATCTAATAGCACTAAAAACCCCAACCTATCAAACAAGGTTTCTTTTTGCTATGAAATTAGAAAGGAAACAATTGAAGTTGTCTCTTATGCATCCTACTATTCAATCCATTCCTTCAGGACCTGATTTCAAAATGTATTGTATGAACAATACCTTATAATACACATATTCCTATACAACATATAAAAACCCTTTACCCCTATTATATGCTTAATATATTATTTCATTTTTTCCTCATATTTTGTGTGCCAATATGAGTGCACATGGTATGGTATTGATTTATCAATGAAGCCCCCATGTAGACTCAGAGGGATGTCTGAGACTCCCTCATGTGGCCCAATATTACCACTCACCAAAACTATTTCATTGTGAGAAATCAAAGGATTGAGAGAATGTACAGATATCAGGTGCCTCATGATTATAGATGACATGCTTCACACATATGGTGCATTGGGGTGGACAAACCACACCACACCCCTCCTTAATGGTCTCGAGAATCGTTGGGGTGGAAAGTACCCACACCCACCCCCTCGAGCTTCATCCTCATTTGTTCTTCCATCCCCATTGAGGTACTATTATATTCTTCAAAAATGGTTTGCATCTAATATATCCATCTTAGGCTATCAGGTGTTGGCCAAGGCAAGATAAAATTAAAATATTTTCTTGGCAACCCAATTTAGCTAATATGTCAAAAACTTTATTTCCATTTCTACATGAATGAGAGACAATGACATATTTTATAGAAGAAATAAACTTTTGAATCCGAGAGATGAGGATTTCTAATCTCCAACTCTTGGAAAATTTGGAGATAGGGGTGTCATCAATAAGTTTTTGTTTTGTAAAAATGGTTAATTGAAAATCCCCATGCAATTGAAGTTTCATATAACCAACCAACCATACTCTGGAATATCCTCCAATTCATAATACAAACCCACCAACCAAGGATCATGCTTTATTGACAACTGGATTATTAAATAGAGTGATTTTTCAGTTCTCTAGTGTTTCAACCAGGCTATAGGTGTGTGGTTCAAGTGACAAAAGAGATGAAGAACGTGATTCCAGATATCATCTATGAAAGGGAAAGTATTGAGAAAGTGTTCCATTGTTTCTTCCTATTCCCTACATAGATGGCACAAATAGGGGCTAAGAAACCTTTTTTCCAAATATGATCCTATGTAATAATATGTTTCCTTCCCACTGGACATAAGAAATGTACCACTTTTGGCCATAGATTATGTCTCCAAATTGTGTGCCATAAGGGCTCACTAGGAAGGTTGGGAGGGCCCTCTAATAGGGTATATTCCTATTTAAGAGAAAATGTTCCTTTCACTTGATGGCCCCAACATAATTTTCCTGGATCTTGAGCTATACATATTTTGTGCTCCTAAATGTCTTGAGCTAATATTGGCCATGAATTTAACACTTGGTGATCTGACTACTTTTCATTACATTTTCATACTCACCATGTAATGGATACACTTCTTGTAATACATGACCTTATTAGCTCCCTGTATCTATGGAATCCTTCAGTTCCCTTAGGTCAACTCAGTCTCCCAAGAAAAGGTATTTTTGCCAAACTTCTTCCTAGAAGAGAATTTTTCTTCCATTCTTAATCTCCTAGAAAGCATGGTCCTGAATTAGGTGTTTATTTTCCTAGGATAGATTCTAAATAGATAATCATAAAGGGTAGGCCCTTGCTTTCAACTTGTCCACTTGGGAAGGATATTGGCTATATTTTCTATCCCAAATTTGTTTCCAAAACTCCTAGCCCCTTGTAACCATCTTCACCATAAATTAATGCGCATATCCTTATTTAGGATTTTCAAGTCTCACACCCCTAGTCCCCGGTCCAACATGGCTATACATGCCTTCTCCCATGCTACCTAAGCCCATTTCTTGGAATTTTTTACTCCTTGCCACAAAAAATGTCCAAACTTAGAAGTGATGGCTTTGATGATAAGCGTGGGGTTGCTAAAATAGAGACTTGATAAATTGACAATGCTTGAAGGACTGATTTCATAAGAACCACTTGACCTATTAGATTCAATGAGTGAAAATCCCATTTGTACAATATATTTGTGATCCTTTCTACAATATCCTACCAGCATGAGGCTCATAATGAGGTTTCCACTACAGGGATTATGAGATATCAAGCGAGAAGGATGTTAATTTGAAAGTCTAGTAGCCTTGTTCAATGAGATTGCACTGGCACAATGGTATTGAAAAAAATATATTTGATTTCTCTCCACTAATTTTAGTCCCCAAGGCTTCCATAAAATATCAAAAGATGAATTTGAAGGCCCTCATTTCATAAAAGAAAGGTGCACCAAAAATAATGATATCATAAAAAAATTGTTGATGTGTAAGAGCCAAGTCTAAACCATAAATATGAATCCTCCTAGGATGCCTTGGTTTGAATCCACTTTGATGCACCTACGAAGACCTTTAGTATCTAAGATGAATAGGAAAGGGAACATAACATTGCCTTGTCTTAGACAATGCGATGGAGAAAAGTTCCTGGTGGGAGAACCATTCATGAGGATAGAGAGGAAAGGGTTGGAAATAAGTGATTTCATCCATTAAATCCACTATTGAGAGAATCCATAGGCATGTAGAACCTGAAGCAAGTAATTCTAGATTAAATTATCATAGGATTTAGAGATATTTGGTTTAATAAGCATACCATACTTCATTGCTTTTCTAAAGGAGAGAATAATATCATGAGTCATTATAATCGCATCTAACATTTGGCGGCCTTCAAGAAAATTAATTTTTTCAGGAGATATAATTTTATTAAGGAGGAGTTTAAAATGATTGAAAATCATAGAAAAAAATATTTTATGAACCAAATACATAGAATAATCAGATGCAAGCCTCTAGGTTCTTTTGATTTACTAGGCTTGGGAATTAGAGTAAGAAAGGTAGTGTTTAGTCCAGACCATAAATACTTGAGTATTTGGGATTCCTCAACCAGTGCATGCATATCCAAAGCCAAGAAATATGAACATCATTTGAAAAAATATGTTGTTAAATCATCTGTTTTGGGTTCCTTTTTTTTAGGCATAGCCTTCACCACCTCTTAAACATTAGAAAATGAGATTTCTCACATTAAGGCATCATTATGTTCATAATCGATTAGTTGGGGAATATGGATCGTAATGCATCTGATAGAATCACATCTATTAAGTAATGTCTCCATGAGTATATCTTGGTAATATGAAACCAATTCTCCTTCTAACTTCTCATATTGTAGGTGATGAGACTTAGTATTGCAACAAGAATGTTGCAACTCTCAAGGCTACCAACTTAAATTATCAACTCGGGGTTTGTACAAACTTAAGAGGAATCAGCACTATATGTGTAGCATATAATGTGTCATCATTTCATTGATATGATGTAATGGAGTGAACATCATGAAATCAAAGCCTAAAATAATTGCAGAAATGAAAATGTTACTCTTTTTGCAAGAAATGGAAATGCTGCTTGCTCAAATGTAAACACGAGTCCTAATTGCAAGAAGGTAAAGTTTATTCTATTTGCAGGAACGAAAAGTACTTGTCTATTTGTAGGATGTAAACCTTGTGTTACTTTCAACAATTTTAATCTTTAGTCTGATTGTATAATGTGAAAATTTTCCTTGAAAAGAAACTAATCCTATGCATGAACAATACTTTGTAATTGAAATCCTAAGAGCAAGAATGCAAGGAAATGGACCTAATATAATTTGTAAAAAGGAAAGTCATAATTGGTGTTTATTCTTCCCTAATAATGGATTTATAGCCTAGGGGTGATTATTCTAGCCTAAGAGACAAAAACCAATCTTTTGGAGCAAATCTAGTACATTTTACACGTGCTACAGGCGGTACTATAGGAGGTCCTATTTTGCTAGAGGATACCCTGTTTTCTACAAGAGGAGATAAATTTATAAATGCCCAAGTAAATAAAATGAAAATGGGATGGAAAAATAAAAAAATAAAAAATAAAAATTTTTAATTACGATTTCTTAGGACTACATTCCAACTGGAATAACTCCAAAATACATCTCCTAACACATGCTAAAAAATTGCAAAAAAATAGTAGTCTAAAATCTAGAAATTCAAGAGATAGTGAGCTAGTTAACCTACAAAATTCCTAACCTAATCAAGTGAAAATGCTATCGAGTCTATTTTGTTATTAAATTTAATGTTTTTATGACCCAATAAAATTGTAATAAACTCAAATGAAGTTCATTAACACTTTAAAAAAAATAGCAGAAAATTACTACTATTTTGCTACAAGGGACTTCCAAAAATTCTAGATTTGTGAACTAGTAAACTAATCCAAGTAGCTCAATAATGAAGATAATTGTTCAAAATTCTTCTAAGGATGAATTGTACTTGTCACTCTATAAATAACCTGCAAAACAACTCACTTCAATCATTTGACCAATGTAACCTAGAGCAAACGAAGCATAAACAATAAATGCATAAATAAGATATGCAAGTGAAAAAGACATTCAAAGGAAATAAAGAAATTGTACAATAGGGCTCTGAGGCTCTTGGGATGTTCAATCCCAAGGAAAATCCAATTCCTATGAAGGAAACCAAGATGGAGGAGCTAAAAATGGCACCAAACTTCATTATTTGAATCAATCCAAGTACATCCCTACTAGAAATGAAAGTGGATCTATTAAATAACAAGTTTTCTCTACAAGAAGACTAAGAAATACATGCCTCTAGAGGAAAATTCGAATTAGTACTTACACAAATTGACGGGGAAGAATTCTCCTTGAAAGGAGGAATATTTCCCCTCCAAAATCCCTCAAATAGTGGATTTGGTTCCCAACCTAGAAATTTGCATTAAATGACACGGAACACATTGCTATATTTTCATAATCATTGAAAGTCTAAATTTTTCAATAATTTCGTGATATTGTTTTCATTGATTATAAAATATTGGTCCTCCTGTAGTAGGAAGCAAGTACCTAGATTATCTCCTCCTCCAAATATTCATAATATGGCCAATATTATCACAATATTATACAAAAATAAATAATATTAGGCACATAATATGTACTTATCTCTAAACTTTCCTAAGAACATATTAAAGTTAAAAAACATTATTAAGTGTAGAAGGAGAGGTTGTATATAGCCTTCGTGTTCCTAGGAAAAGTTATATGGGCCTTATTTTTTGTCTAATTTGGAGGACCAACATTCCCCCTACTGAAATTGTTGTTCATCCTCTTAGCAACCTATTGATCATCCTTTCCCTATGGTTCTTCATGTATGATGGCCTATTTCATTTTTTTGGTCCACGTGTTTATCCTCATATTGCTCTTCTTGATACTCTTCTTGCTACTATTATATTTCCATTTCTTCCCTTATCTCAGTTTCCCATGGAATTGTTAATGTAGGTTTAGGATGCTTCTTTATCTCAGGTGATTCTTTACTTGTAATGGTTTATATTTGTGAGGCAAACACCTTTCTTTAGTTTTGTCTTCTTGGTATTCCTTTGGCACTTCTCCTTGTGAAAATAAGGATTTCTTTGCATCCATTACCTCATTACTAATGTCATTCTCGTTGAATTCGAAGCCTCTTACTGTTGATACAATTTCTTGGACATGACACATCATATTATCCATCAAGTTTTTATGAACACCCTTAACTAACAATCTAAATTCTCTTTGCTCATTAAATGATCAAATTGAAAACACTTAACATAGATCTCTTTCTTCTTAATGAAGGAGAAATGATGGTCAATAACTCAAGCAAAAGAAAGGAATAATGTGATGACCAAATTAGTGACATGGATACCTTTCACCCTCGGGGAATTTACCATGTCTGTAGAAAATCCTTTGCAACTTTGTTTTGTTTCTTTGTACCTTCTAGCAATTAATTGATCATTATCAAACACCATAATAGAAAACAATTTCCCTTGTAGCCCTATGTTAACTTCGTGTGGTAATCTATCTATCTCCTATAGTAGCTTTGTTCCTTCCTATGGAAAATTTGTCCTTCCTATAGAAAATATGTTATTCTTGTAGCAATTATGTTCCTCTTATAGTAACTTTGTTTTCCCCTATAACAACCAAACTAAATCCTATAGCAACTATTCTTTCCATGCCAAGAGGTGGTGGGTCCACATTTTTATTCTTTATTCTTTATTTTCTATTTCTTTTTTCATTTTTTTCTCTCTTTTTCATTGTATGAAAAATAAACTCAAATTTCTTTGAGTTAACTGAGTTGGCGCTCACTTACCCCTTCGCACTCCTTGTCCTCCATCACTACTAAATGATTACATCCCACTTTATCATGTCCTTTTCACTTTTTCTTGTTCGTCTCCCACATGTGTGGGTGTGTTGGTAGAAAGCTAAAGTTATCTGGTAGATAAGGCCAAGGTTGCTCTGCTACTCATTTTGGCTATAAAAAATTACCTTTTGGTTCATACACTTGCAATGTTTCTCAAGCTAAAATAAGTTCATAAGAAATGTTTAGATAATTGTATACTTTAGCCTTACCCTGTGTGTGTTTTTCCAGGTGATGATGGAGCCAAAGGTTGTGTTTCAAGTGTTTCATGGTGGCCTAATTCATCATTGATGCTTGTTGTCAGAGGTTGCTTGCTAATGTGTTGATCCTTTGATGGTTGTGTGGTATATCCTGACATGAATGAGGTTGTTCTTGAGAATATTCTAACAGATATTTTCCTTTATATGTTGCTTCAGGCAAAATGGTTTATTTTATGCCTCTTTGCAGTGTTATCTTCCCATGCTTGCTACTTTGTGCATTGGCTCTATTATGGAAATATTTTTTGACATGTACTTGACTAAGAGGATTGTCAACACAGGTTTATCTTTTTCATGGTGGATCAAGTGTTGTTGTTGGAGATGAACAATGATCTTGTAGCAATTTGCAAAGGTCCTATAGCTGCCCAAAATTTGAGGAAATGACTCTCCAATGTCTTCATGATGATTGGTTCTTCATTTTGGTGCTCTCAATTGTGGTCTTGTAAGGTAATTGCAGGCTACTACATGAATGTATTTCTTCCTGTAGCAGTCACAAAAACCCTTCTATAAAAACAATATCCTTCAAATAATTCTTCCAAAAACATTGATAATTCATGATCAATCTATGGACAAGGATCAAAAACCTTGGTTGTGGTGAAAGTAATGAAAGAAGGGGTGAAAATGGGGATTTTTCATGGACAAAGATGAATTTTTGGATGGAGAAGTGACTAAATGGTGTGGAGGATGGATGATGGAGGTGTGGTAGACTTATTTCTTCATTCCCCCAAGGAAAACATAGGATATGACTCCTCTCTATGCTAATCACACTCCTGTAGCAATCATGGTCCCTCCTATAGCAATTGTGGTTGCTCCTATAGCATTTTAGGATAGCCTCATGTAGAAGATTTGTTTTATCCATATCTATCACATGATGGACTGTATTGACCTGAATTTTTTTGGCATGTTGCTATCATCCTTATGCACCTCCCCATAAACAATTTTGACTAATGGATGCATGAATCTCAATAAAAATTAAAAATGGTTGTAGGTGATGGACACCAATTTCTCGAAAAGTGTACACTGGAATTTGACGAAATTACTTGAGCATGTTACCATCATCCAGCCCCGAGGGATAGCTCAAATGGTCGAGTTCCCGTTGATAGTACTCTCCCGGTTTGGGAGGTCACGGGGTCAAATCTCCTCGACGCCCTTGGGGTTAGGCCCGATCTGGCCAAACGACAGTTCCCTTCGGGTGGAGCTGCCCCGATTATCTACGTGGACGTAGCGGCCCACCTCTGGTGCCCCGTGAACCACACAGAAAAAAAAAAAAAAAAAAAAAAAAAAAAAATGTTACCATCATCCATATGCATATCCCCATGAAACAACTCATCCAACGGATGCGCAGTTGTTGAGATATGGTAAAAATAAGTTTCTACTCAGTGTATTTTGGCCTCCTGTAGCAAAACAAAACTCTCGTGTAGCATTTTAGGACAACGAGGAAAATAAATGGGAAAGGATTTGAAATGATGGGTGGATGTTATAAATGTATGAGGGTGATGGATTGACATGCCTTTGGTCCTATTGGAGCGTCTGAGTAAAGGAGGACAAAGCCCAAGCTTGACTTTTTTTTACTATTTTTTGATCGACTTTTCTTTTGGTAGCTAACTTGTTTTTGTTGCTTGCAAAGGTTGGAGAGAACTTGCATTCATCATAGAGAGATACATGGAGAAGAGATTTTTTTTCTTTTCATTTTTTCAAATTTTTCTCTCTTTTCTTAGGCCTACTAGCTGCCTCAATGAGGTTTTCAACTAGTAGGTCTTCCTAGGCACCTCAAGGGAGGTTTTCACCTAGGATATTTTATTGTTCTCTTTTTTCTTTATTTTTCCAACCCATTAACTACTTCATGGAGGTTTTCATTCAATGAACCAATCGCAGGCGCCTCAAAAGATGTTTTCACCTGAGATTTTATTATTTTCCTCATATTTATTCAAAAAAATTGTATTTCTTTTTTCTATCCTACTCTACTATAAAAAAAAATCTCTTTCAAGGGTAGGAATACTTCCAATGGATCCATATGCATAACAAGATGACAGATAAACTCATGTGTAACCTCAAAACATATGTTTTGACATGTACCTAAATATAGATACCAAATGCTTTCAGTTTGATGATATCAAACCTTGTTGAAGAAGAGAGTGATACTCCATCTTGTGGATTTTATGAAACCAAACCTCAATATAGTTTTGATTCCCTTGGTTTGCTTGTTCATATGGATCATTCTTCATGTCTTCTTCTACCATGACACTCAAATATTCCTCTTTTTGCCAGTTATTCTTTTGAACACATGGAGGATTTAATGGTAAACATGAGGAAACTTTTCCAATCTCTGATTCTGGTGTCTACTCTTCATCAAGTGTATCCCACGATTCTTTCGTATTCCCATTTGAATCTTGCTTTTCTTAATGTTGTCCTTCAGTGACATCAAGAAAATCATTTTTTTTCAATAGTCTTCCTAAGCTGAGATGAAAACCATTTATATCAATAGGAGATGTTTGGAAGAGTTGTACCTCAACATTGTAAGTGGGTTGAGCTACTTCTTTGTGTGGGTTTGGAAATGGTGGTACAGGTAGTTGAGTGGGAGTGGATCTTTGAGATGGATGTGGTTGAGATTTTGGTTGTGGTGGAGTTGCATGGTAGGGATAACATAGAGTTGGGTATGGAGGATACTAAGGAAAATATTGAGGATATTGTGGATTGCTCAAATAAGTTCCTCGTAAACCTTGTTGCCAATATTGATTTTCATGTTAAGATTGCCAAGGTTTCCAAGGAAAGAGTGTGTTCCAATTACTTTGAGATGGATGAGCATAAGTTTGAAATTTTGAATTAGGTTCTTCCATCATATCAGGTTGTCTAGGATGCTATGGTCTTCTTGGAGCTACATAACATAGCTTCTCTGATGATTGACTTGCTCCATTATCATCTTGGTAAACTTCCTTCAATCTTGGTGATGATGGGAAATACTTAATAGCATGTGATTCTACATGGACAACACAAATATCAACATCTTGTTTTTTCTCATCTTGCATTCTTAACATTTATAATTGTTCTCTTAGATTGCTAAGGATTTATGTTTTAAATTTAGCAAGAAAATTTCCAAGTTTAACTTGACTTACCAATCTTAATGTTGATTTACTTACTCTTTCCCTTCCTCTTCATATGTGGTTGCATGGTTCACAATTTTTTTCAAATGGTAATTAGTATACATCATCTCTTCTCATGAGATCAAGAAGATTAATCCACTTATCTCTAATTTCTCTAAATAACAGGGTTTTAGTGTTAGATCCTAAATGATGTAATTTTTCCCTCTTCATATTATACATGCACCTCTCTATTAGATAGTCGACGCTCTCATCTTCTTTTTGGTTAATTTTAAACATTTCTTCTTTAAGATCACGATATTCATATTTTTCTAGAAATATATTTTGCATATATTTCCATGATCTTATTGAATTAGTCCCTAAATTCATGAACCATACAAGTGCTCTGTCCTGCAATGTTGCTGGAAACAATCTCAACTTTTGTGTGTTTAGTAAGTAACCATAAGATCTACAAGGGATTTAAAATTCAAAGAGAAAGGTTTATGGATTCTCTGACCTGATACCATGGAATTTGGGAAGGAAATATGGAGGGATGTTCTTCATATGAACATTGATATTGATATCTTGAATGGGAAATCTGAGAGGATCTCCTTCATTGTCATCATCTCCATCCATTTCTTCTACCTTCTTAGCCACCTCTACTTCTTCTACCTACAAAAGTGGATGGTGATGTGGCTCTTATTACACCATGTGATCAAGTGGGATGGGGGGGGGGCAGGTGGTTGGTGTCGGATAAGCATTTTTTTTATTAAAAAAAAAATTGAATAAGAATGTAAATTTCCTTTGAAATGGAAAATGCTTAATGAAATTTTTGTTCTTGAAAAAAGTAAAATAAATGAATCAACTATGGAAGAAAAAAATTAATACTTTGAAACCTCCATGAAAAAGGCACCAAAAAGTGATGAGCCTCAGTATTGCGGAAAGAGTGTTGCAATTCCCAGTGCTACTAGCTTAAATTATCAACCCAGGGTGTGTACAAACATAAGATATGTCAACACTATATTTTCAACATACAATGTGTCCTTATTTCGTTAATCTTATGTAATTGAGTGAATTTGATGAAATCAAAGCCTAAACTAATTCAAGAAAAAAAATGTTACTCTATTTGCAAGAAAGGGAAATGCTATTTGCTCAAATGTAAACACTAGTCCTAATTACAAGAAGGTAACTGTTATGCTATTTGCAAGAATGAAAAGTACTTGTCTATTTTCATAATGTAAAACTTATGCTACTTTCAACAATGTGAATCATTATTCTAGTTTCAGAATTTGAAAAGTTTCGTTGAAAATAAACTAATCCTATGCATGAACAACAATTTGTAATTGAAATCCTAAGAGCATGAATTCAAGGAAATAGGTCTTATCTACTTTGTAAAAAGGAAACCCTACGTGGGTTTTATTCTTCCATAATCATGGATTTAAAGCCTAGGGGTCATTATTCAAGCCTAAGACACAAAATCTAATCATTTAGAGCAAATCTAGTCAAGTGTACACATGTTATAGCAGGTGCTACAGGAGGTCCTGTTTTTCTACAAGAGGCCACATTTTTCTACAGGAGGAGATAATTTTCCAAATGCCCAAGTCAATAAAATGAAATGGGATGGGAAATTTATCAATTATTAAATAGGATGTCTTAGCAATCTATTCTATGAGGAATCACTCCAAATACCCTTGATAACATGTGCTAAAAAAAAAGCAAAAATTAGTAGTCTAAAATGTGGAAATTCAAGAACTAGTGAGCTAGTTAACCTTCCAAATGCCTAACCTAATAAAGTGAAAATACTATGGAGTGATTCTTTTTATTAACTTGAATTTTTTATGACCCAATACAATTGGAATAAACTCAAATTAAGTTCATATAACAGGTTCTAAAAAATAGCAGAAAATTACTACTATTTTACTACAAGGGACTTCCAGAAATTCTAGATTTGTGAACTAGTAAACCAATCCAAGTAGCTCAATAATGAGGATGAATTTAAATTTTTTTTCTAAGGATTAATAATAATTTTTACTCTATAAATAACCTATAAAACAACTCACTTCAATCATTAAACCAATGTAACCTATAGAAAAAGAAGCATGAACAGTAAATATAGAAATAAGAGATGCAAGTGAAAAAGGAATTCAAAAGAAATAAATAAATTGTAAAAGAGGGATATGAGGCTCCTAGGATGACCAAGACCAAGGAAAATCAAAGCCCTATGAAGGAAACCAGTCTTTAGAAGCTAAAAATGGCACCAAAATTCATTATTTGAGTCAATCTAAGTACATCCCTGCTAGAAATGAAAGTGGATGTGCTAAATAACAAGTTATCTCCAAGAGAAGGCTAAGAAATACACACCTCTAGATGAAAATTCGAATTGGTACTTATAAAAATTGATGGGGGGGAATTATCCTTGAAATGAGGAAGATTTCCCCTCCAAAATCCTTCAAATAGTGGATGTGATTCCCAAAAGTAGGAATTTGCATTAAATGACACAGAACACATTCCTAGATTTTCTCAATCACTTGAGCTCCATAATTTGTCAATAATTTCATGATATTATGTTCACTTATTATCACATATTGGTCCTCTTGTAGTAGGGAGTAATTCCCTAGATTATCTCCTCTAAATCTTCATAACATTCCCAATATTCTCACAATATTCTACAAAAATAAAAAATATTAGGCACATAATACAGAATTATTTGTAAACCTTCCTAAGAACATATTAAAGTTAAAAAAACATTATTAAGCATATAAGGAGATGTTTAATATAGCCTTCATGTGCATACGAAAGGTTATTTGGCCCTTAATTTGTGTCTAATTTAGAGGCCCATCAGTAGGAGTCTTTGTCCCCCCCTTGATGTGATGGAGAATATTCAATTATGGTGACAGAGTTTAATCATGGATTTATGAATGAGTTTATTGTTTCACTCCCCCTACCTTATCCATTTGATTTAGGATTTATTCTTCCACATATTTTCCTCTCGTTTTCACCTATGTTCCATTATGTGAACTTGTTAGGTGCCTATAATACTAGTGATTCCCACATTACTATTGTTGTTGTATCCCTTATTGTTATTGTTGTGCCCCTATTATCCCTATATTGTTATTATTGTGCCCCATAGAATCCCACTATTATTATTTTTGTGCCTTTATATCATTATTGTTAAGTCGGCTTTGGTTATATTGTGACCCCCTAGACTCCTATATATAGAAAGGAGGTTTTTTCATTTGAATCATCTAAGAATTGTTCATTTCTGTAATGTAAAGGAGGTTTCCCCCTCAAAGAGGCTTATTTCTAAGGTGTTGATCTATCTTTTCTATCTTTTTGTGAGCTAGTTACATAACACTTAGAATTAGAGCTTTGATTTCTAGGGTTTAGATCCTCCAAATAGGCCATTGTGGAATTGTCACTATAATTATTTTTCTGTGATGTTTCAGAAGCTAAAAAAAAACCCATTTGTGATGAAATCTCACTGAACCTCTAGCCAGAATTTTAGATCTTGTCTCATTACGTTTTCAGATATATAATCTGAGGAAGTTAGGGTTTTTGTAGACCCCCGAATTACATTCCAAACAGGTGACCTGGGGAAAATCATCATAACTTTCGCTCTGAGCATCAGATTGAATTTTCATAAGAAGTTACAGAAAGAGGACAGATTGTAGTTGTTTTGGGTATAATTTTTAGAACTTAAGGTTGAAACAGTGACCCATGGCATGTCGTACAAGTTTTCTCTTCTGAACTAGTCTATACTCAGGTCATCATGGGAGATTTGACATAACACTTCATTGGAGAATCCAATCTTGATCAAGCTTGCAGGGTTAGAAAGATTACTCAAAGGGTTACTACAAAAAGAAATTTCAGACCTTGGAGATCCACAATTACAGAGATACATCATATTCAATATTGAGCTCCTACAAAGTAAAAAAAGGTGTGCAGGCTTTTTTTAATATTTTCATAAGATTGGTTTGAAAAATTAGTTTGAAGGAATTCAAAGGGTATAGTGAAGCATTATTATCAGTAATTGATGCCCCAAAGAAAGAAAATGGAAACCCCTAGTAAAAAACCTGAAAGCTCTAGTATGACTCATGAAGAAGAGCAAGAAATGCAACATGATATATCAAAATTACGAGACCAAGTGCAACAAATTTCACTCGCACAAAATGTAACAGAAGCTAAGATGGATGGCTTAAAGAAAGACGTAGAAGCTAAGATGTATGGCGTGGAAGCTAAGATATATGGTTTAAATAAAGCCATAGAATCTAAGATGAATGACGTGGAAGCTAATATGGACGGCGTGGAAACTAAGATGGATGGCATGGAAGCTAAGATGGATGGCATGGAAGCTAAGGTGGATGATTTAAAGAAAGGCATGGAAGATTTGAGGACAGATTTGACAAAGTTTCTACAACAAATTCTTACTAATGGCGAAAGGGTAGTAAAGGAAACTCATGATGAGAACAAAATAAATGTTAATCATGATTTCATACACTCTAACATTGGATTGAAGAACCACCATGCTCCAAAGATCGATTTGAGGAAGTTTGATGCCAAGGATCCTGAAACATGGATACTACAGATGGAGCAATTTTTGGGTCTCCATAATGTGCAAAACACACAAAAGGTATGCATTGCAACTTTATATTTTGAACCAAATCAATTTGTATGGTATCGATGGCTTTGCTCTCGTAAACAAATTTTCACTTGGTCTATTTTTACGGATGAAATGATAGCACATTATGAGGATACAAAAAGCAACACCTTTTTTAGCCAAATGATAAATCTCAAACAAAATGGTTCAATGATGGAGCACATTGAGGACATATAAAAATTGAATATAAGGGTTAAAGATATTCCATAGGAGCATAGGATTAACGTGTTCATATGGAATTTAAAATATAACATCCAACATGAGGTTCGCCTTTGGGAAGCAGATTAATTGGAGAAGGCATTCAAGTTGGCAAGAAAAATGGAAAGTAAAATTATGGCAACAAGGAAGCCTACCACTCACAATCATAAAGATGGAAGTGTTACTGCCCCTATCCATCCACAACCTATAAGGTTGACACCACAACAATTGGAAGGAAAAAGAGCAAAAGGGCTTTGTTATAGTTGTGATATCAAATGCAGTAAAGGTCATAAATGTGCCTAGAATAAATTATTTTGCATAGATTGTGAAGAGGATGAAGAAAAGGAACAAGAAACATCAAAAGAAGAGGATATACACCAGGAACAAAACCTATAAAAAGAAGAAATGAATCTGACCATATCTTGTAATGCATTCGCTGCAATTACCACTCCTCAAACTATCAAGATAGAAGGGCATATCAAAAAGAAAAAGGTAATAGTCTTGATTGATTCGAAAAGTTCCCATAATTTTATTCATTATAAGATAGCCAAGGAATTGAATTTCTTCCTATATCCAACACCATAGTGTCAAGTGATGGTTGCAAGTGGAGGAACAATAAATTGCTCAGGGAAGTGCCATAATATC
The DNA here is from genome assembly GCA_031772625.1 of Pinus tabuliformis. Lineage (NCBI taxonomy): Eukaryota > Viridiplantae > Streptophyta > Pinopsida > Pinales > Pinaceae > Pinus > Pinus tabuliformis. Next base: position 463,507,842 of record CM062810.1, read on the forward strand.
ATGCTATCCATGGGAAAATATGTATTGAATAGCCCAATGCTTTCCATTCTAATGGGTGGTACTAATGTTGTACTAGGAGTCCAATGGCTATAATCCTTGGGTACAATAGCTTTTAATTTTCAAAAAAATTTCATGAAATTCTCTTCAGAAGGAAAGGAAGTTGAATTAAGGGGTATCGCAGGGAAACTGAGAAAGATAATCAGCTCTAATGGAATGACAAAGCTTCTAAAGAAATAAAAACGAGGCATAATTGCACAATTATGTTCACTAGAGGTTCCCACATTGAAATCATCCAGTTCTGCAGATCTCCAAAAAGTCTTGGACAATCATTCCAAGGTATTTGAGACTCCCAAAAGCCTCCCTCCTATTCACGATCATGATCATGCTATTAATTTGATTCCAAGAAGTGTTCCTCCAAACATTAGGCCTTACATATATCCCTATGTACAAAAGAGTGAAATTGAACATATGGTTGCAGAAATGCTAGAGGTTGGTATAATTCAACCTAATCAAAGTTCTTTCTGATGCAGGAGCATCTATACTTGGCCAACAATGTGATTGTATGTTCAAATGTTGTGGCTAGAAAGAGGTGATTTCCATTGAGCTGAGTGGTTAAAATCAATTTTAATAGAGAGGGTTGGATCTCTCAAATTTATTTGTACTTTAATTACTGTAATAATTAGAATATTGCATTATTTTTATACTAAGAGATAAGTTGTTAGAATAGGTGTGTATCAAAGCTTGAGCAGAGGGATTTAATAGTTCAGCTGATAAAAATAGAGATTGATTTGTAAATGTTGTTAGGATACGATTCGATCCATAAAAGAAAGGAAAAGAAATGTAATGATAGATGGGAATGGAATAGGAGAATGAGTAAGCGAAAGTTGTGTTAGAGATAGGGTTTGAGATTGAAACAGAGGTCAAACAAACTGTTGTAATCAAGCCGAGAGGGCCAAGAATTTGGAAATTATATTTTGTTGAATAAATGATTAAGTGTGGTGTTGCGTGTTAATCTTGGTGCAGAAATTCATTTGTATTTGTGTATCGGCGTTCTGGACCCTAATCGGGTATTTTTCTCTATTTAAACATTTTATTTATAAATCACAGTCAATTAGTATTAAGAGTTAATATCAAGCTTAAGCGTTAAATCTTTCCTTAAGCATCTTTCTTAAAAGTATGAATTAAGCATGTGGGTAGTATTCGATAAGTGGAAAGTGGTATCTCGCGCACCCTAAATGTGGTAAATGGTATTTCTAAAATTTACTCGATTAGCATAAGTGAGTGACATGTACCACGAGAAAAATACTTTTTTTGCACGTTCTCGACCTGATATTGATTGTGTAAGAATTCACGAGAGACGGTGCGATAACCATTGGATCTAACGGGATTGATCGACGGTGCAAATCGGTTGAGCTAGTTGGCGAGCGGGTGAGGTGATATTCGTTAGATCAAAAGGAGTTAAATCAATGGTGTAGATTGAAGTGCCTAACAAAGTGAAAACTAAAAGAAGGATTGACGATGATTTGTCAGGCAAAGCGGGACCCTCAAGGGGAAGATCCACGTACAAGATCTATCAATGTGCAACTTATTGGTTACAAAGTTAACCAGTTGTCTAATTCCATACTACCACATCAAATTTGGTAGCCATCCACATCATTTCGTATCGGAGGAAAGGATTAAGTTCTGCTACAATAAACATGCCACCTAGAACAGGAGTTGGCATAGGTCATGGGAGACCAGTAGCGAATGTGGTTCTGCTGGAAGAGATTCAAAACTTGCGCACAAGGATGGAGACAATGGAAACTACTCAAAGGAGAGCACCTGATGAGGGAATTACAGTGCTGCAGAGGAATCTTCTGAGGAAGAAGAAGAGGATGAAAGTGAAGCTACCAAAATTCTCAAGATATTGGCCAAAGAAAGTGGAAGACCAAAGGTGGAAATACCTTTATATGATGGGAATTTAAATGTATAAGAGTTGATGGACTGGATCAATTGATTGGACAAGTATTTCGACTATGATGAGGTTGAGGACAAAAAGAAGGTGAAATTTGCAATTACCAAATTGAAGGGTCATGAAGCTATCTAGTGGGATGAACTACAAACATCCAAAGCAAGAAAGGGGAAGTCCAAGATCAAACAATCAGATAAAATGATGAGTAGATTGAAAGCTAAATTTATGCCAAAAGATTATCAATTAAATATTTTCAGACAATTGTAAAATTTGAGACAAAAAGGAATGATTGTCAAATAATATACAGAAGAATTTTATAAGTTGAGCATTAGGGCAGGACATGCAAACGATGACATAGAAAAGGTAGCCAGATACATCAATGGCTTAAGGTGTGACATGCATGATGAAATCAGCTTCCTGAGTTTGATGATAATTGAAGATGCCTATCAAGTAGCTTTGAAAGCAGAGGAGAAGATGATGAGAAAACAAAATCGAAGGAAAAGAGGGAAGAGTTCAGCAAGAGGTAGAGGAACTACTAGACCAAGATTTCAGCACCCTCAGGGTGAAGTAGGAGGTTCAAGTAGTAGAACACCATAGAGAGGAGATTTTAGTAGAGGTAGATTCACACCCAGAGGAAGAGGATGAGGAAGAGAAATTTGGTGTTATACATGAGGAGAATGGGGACATGGATCATGGGACTATCCTCATAATAAAGCAACAAATCAACAGAATGTGAATGTGGCTAAGGCAAAGAAAGAAAAACCTCAAATTGAAAATAAGGAAGAATCACCTGAAGTAGGAGAATCTTTGTTATTGAAAAGGGTATTACTTAAAGTAGAGAAAGAGACAGGATAACGAGCTCAGAGAAAGAGTTTATCGAGAACTACATGCAAGTCTAAAGGAAAATGTTGTAAAGTGATAATTGATAGTGGAAGCACTAATAACCTTGTTTCTAGAGAAATGGTTGACAAGTTAGGATTAGTGAAAATAGTACACCCTACTCCTTACAAAGTATCATGGTTGCAAAAATGGCATCAGCTTGTTGTGAAAGAACAATGCAAAGTAGAAATTTGGATTGGTACTTATAAGGACGTGGTATTATGTGATGTAATGCGAATGGATGTATGCCATGTATTGTTGGGTAGACCTTCATAGTTTGATAGAAAAGCCATTCATTATGGAGGAAGAAACACTTACACTTTAGAGAAGGATGGAAATAAACACACACTACTATCGTTAAAGGATGAAGCAGACAAAGGAATAGATGGAAATAGTGTTATGCTGATGAGTGGAAAGGAGTTGTTGCAAGAGGTTAGAAAAGGTGAACAAATGCATTTTGATGTCATAGGGAGACCTGAGGTAATTTTGGCTTCTACAAACTTAGATGATTTATCTGAAGAAATCAAAACTCTATTGAATGATTTTTTATGATATTATTGTGGATGAGCTATCAAATGCATTGCCACCAATCAGGAGTATTAATCATCACATTGATCTGATAACTGGATCAAGTTTTCTAAACAATGCATCATACAGATTGACTCCTCAAGGCAATGCAAAAGTTGGGAGACAAGTGCAAGAACTGATGGTTAGGGATTAATTAGAGAGAGTCTTAGTCCATGTGTTGTACCACCAGTACTCGGTCCAATGAAAGGAGGTGACTGGGGCATGTGTATTGATTCCAGAGCCATAAACAAGATTACTATCAGGTATAGATTTCCTTTACCATGAATGGATGATTTGATGGATTGTTCCAGTGGGTCAAAGTATTTTACTAAAATAGATTTGAAAAGTGGATATCATCAAATAAGGATTAGACAAGGAGATGAATGTAAGACTACATTTAAGAGAAATAATGGGTTTTATGAGTGGTTATTGATGTTTTTTGGACTCACTGATGCACCCAGTACATTCATGAGGTTGATGAATGAAGTCTTGAAGGACTATGCGAGAAAGTTTGTCATTGTTTACCTTGATGATATTCTAGTTTTTAGTAGAAGCAAAGAAGAACATCTGGAACATCTTAAGTTGGTTTTAAGAACTTTTCGGAAAGAGAAATTGTTGATAAATATGAAGAAATGTAGTTTCATGAAAGAAGAATTAATCTATTTGGGATTTGTAGTTTCTAAAGATGGTTTGAAAATGAATCCAAAGAAATTCCAAGCATTTTGGAACTGGCCTATTCCAAGAAACATATTTGCGGTAAGAAGCTTTCATGGTCTTGCACGTTTTATAGAAAATTTATCAGAAATTTTAGTCATATTTGTGCACCAATTATTGAAACAATCAAAGAGAATAATTATCCATTCAAGTGGACAGAAGCAGCAAACCTAAAATTTTAAGTTGCTGAAGAAGAAAATTACAGAAAAAAAAACTTGTTTTAGCTTTGCCTGATTTTGCAAGAGTTTTTCAAGTTGAAACTGATGCTAGTGGAGTTGCAATTAGAGCAGTTTTAAGTCAGGAACAGAGACCAATAACATACTTTAGTGAGAAACTAAATGAACCTAAGAATAAATATTCTTCTTATGACAAAGAATTTTATGTTATTGTGAAAGCTTTAAAGAAATGGAGACATTATTTGCTGCCAAAGGAGTTTGTATTGTATTCCGATAATCATTCATTACAGTTCATAAATAAACAGCCAAAATTGAATCAGAAGCATGCCAAGTGGGTAGAGTTTTTACAGAGCTTTAGTCTTGTGATAAAACATACAAGTGGTAATTTGAACAAAGTTGTTGATGCTTTAAGTAGGGTAAATTTCATTGTGCAATAATTAAGAGTTGGTGTTGTAGGATTTGAAGAAATGGGTGATATGTATAAAGATGATGCAGAATTCAAAGATATTTATGCAGTTGTAAAATATCCAGCAGTTCATAATAGAGGCCAATGGTTAGATTATCTTATCCAGGGAGGTTTATTGTTTAAAGGTAACAAGCTGTGCATTCCCAATGTTCTGTGAGGAAAAACATAATCAAGGACAAACACAGTGGAGGGTTATCTGGGAATTTTGGACAAGGAGAAAACTTTGTTGAGGTAAATGCTTTTTACTATCCAAAGATGAAAACTAATATTGAAACGTTTGTTGAGAAATGTAGGATATGTCAGCGTGCTAAGGCGAGAAGCCAAAATACAAGATTGTACCAGCCATTACCAATACCAGACTAACCATGGGATGCAATTAGTAGGTATTTTTTTTTGGATTACCTAGAACTCAAAGAGGAAATGATTCCATTTATGTTGCCGTAGATAAATGGCACATTTCATTGCATGTAAAAAGACTAGTGATATAACACATATTGCTAATCTATTTTTTCAGAAGTTGTAAGGTTACCTGGATTGCCTATAAGTATTGTGTCTGCTAGGGATACAAAGTTTGTTGGGCATTTCTAGAGAACTCTTTGGAAGAAACTAGGTGCCAACCTTAGTTTCAATTCAGCATATCACCCTCAAACAAATGGAGAGACCGAAGTGGTAAACAGAAGCTTGGGAAACATATTGAGAAGTTTAGTCTACCAAAATCTTAAGCAGTGGGATTTAGCAGTTTCTCGAGTTGATTTTTCTTATAATGACACTCCAAACTGAAGTACTGGGATGAGTCCATTTCAGATTGTTTTTTGGAATGAATCTAAGGCTGAAGAGTTTGCAGAGAAGATGCAAATACTACAAGAAGATGTCAAAGAAAAATTGCACGAAATTAGTGGAAAATATAAACAGAGAGCTTATATGAAAAGAAGAGAAAAAGAATTCCAAGTGGGAGATCTAGTGATGATATACTTGAGGAAAGAAAGAATTCCTGTTGGGACTTATAATAAACTAAAGATTGAAAGGATAGGGCCATGCAGAATTGTGAGGAAGTTTTCAACCAATGCTTATGAAATTGAATTGCCAGAAGGAATTGGAATATCACCTACCTTCAATGTTGTAGATTTGTACCCTTACAAGGAGACAAAGACAGAGATACAGAATGAACCTACAGAAGATGAAGAATAGACTGTACATTGGGAAGAACAAATTCCAAAGACAATTAAGAAAGAGGTGGAAGATGTTCTAGAGAAAAGAGTAACTAAAAGAACCAGAGAATAGGTTTATTTTAAATATTTAGTCAAATTGAAGGGACAACCAATAGAGGATGCCAGTTGGTTAACAGCAGTAGAGTTACAGAAGTATGGAGTAAACCCTAAAAGTCTAATGTATGATTCTTTTCTTCCCCGTGAATCTGATGCAGGAGCATCTGGACTTAGCTAGCAATGTGATTGTATGTTCACATGTTGTGGCTAGAAAGAGATGAATTTCATTAACCAATTTCATTACCCTGAGTGGTCAAAATAAATTTTAGTAGAGAGGGTTGGATCTCTCAAATTTATTTGTACTTTAATTATTGTAATAACTAGAATATTGTATTATTTTTAGACTAAGAGATAAGTTGTTAGTATAGGTGTGTACCATAGCTTGAGAATAGGGATTTAATAGTCAAGCTGATAAAAATAGAGATAGAGTTGTCAATGTTGCTAGGATAGGATTCAATCCATAAAGGAAAGGAAAAAAAATGTAATGATAGATGGGAATGGAATAGGAGAGTGAGTAAGCGAAAGGTGTGTAAGAGATAGGGTTTGAGATTGAAACATAGGTCAGATAAACTATTGTAATCAAACCGAGAGGGCCAAGACTCTGGAAATTCTATTTTGTTGAATAAATGATTAAGTGTGTGTTGTGTGTTAATCCTGGTGCAGAAATTCGTTTGTATATGTGTATTAGCATTCTAGACCCTAATCGGGTATTTTTTCTCCGTTTAAACATTTTATTTATAAATCACAATCAATTAGTATTAAGAGTTAATATCTTGATTAAGCACGAAATATTTCCTTATGCGTCTTTCTTAAAAGTATGAATTAAGCACGTGGCTAGTATTCAATAAGTGGGAAGTGGTATCTTGTGCACCCCAAAAGTGGTAAACGATATTTCTAAAATTCACACTATTAGCCTAAGTGGGTGATACGTAGCACGATAAAACTACTCTTCTCGCGTGCTCTCGACCTGATATCAGCCATGCAAGAATTCACGTGAGATGGTGCGATAACCGTTGGATCGAATGAGATTGATTGACAGTGGAAATCATCCGAGCTAGTCGATGAGCAGGTGACACGATATCCGTCAGATCAGAATGAGTGAAATCAATGGTGTAGATTGAAGCGCCTAACAAAGGGAAAAGTCAAAGAAGGACTAACTATGATTGGTTAGGCAGGCAAGACCCTCAGGGGGAAAATTCACTTACAAGATCTGTCAACGCACAACTAATTGGTTACAAAATTAACCAGCAGTCTAATTCCTGATTACCACATCAAATTTGGTAGCCATCCACATCTCTTTCTCTGCTCTAGTAGTATTGTTTCACAAGAAGGATGGATCATGGCACATGTGTCCAGATTATATGGAGCTCAACAATCTCACTATTAAAGATAAATTTCCCATTCTTGTCATCAATGAATTATTGGATGAATCGCATGGATCAATTTACTTCACCAAGTTGGATCTTCATTCAGGATATCATCAAATCAGAATGAAGACTGATGATATTCCAAAAGCAGCATTTAGAACTCATGAGGGTCATTATGAATTTTGGGTCATGCCTTTTGGCCTTGCTAATGCACCTTCTACATTTCAAGGTTTGATGAATTCCATTTTAAAACCCTTCCTTAGAAAATTTGTGTTAGTAGTTTTTGATGATATACTAATCTACAATAAGTCTTGGAAGGATCATGTCCAACATGTTGACGTGGTGCTCAAACTATTGGAGGAGAAACAATTATATGCAAAAATCTCCAAACGTTTCTTTGGACTAAAAGAGGTGGAATATCTAGGTCATATTGTATCTCATGAAGGTGGTAAGGTAGACCCTTGAAAAGTTAAAACCATTAAGGAACGGAAAATCCCCACATCCATAAAGCATCTATGAGGATTTCTCGGCTTGACAGGGTATTATTACAAGTTTGTTAAGAATTATGGGAGAATAACATCACCTCTAACAACATTATTGAAGAAAGATGCATTTTCATGGACTCCAAAAGCAACTAAGGCCTTTGAATATCTTAAAGAGGCAATGTGCCAAGCACTAGCCTTAGCTACACCAGACTTCACAAAAACCTTTATTATGGAATGTGATGCCTCAAGAAATAGAATTGGTGTTGTTTTAATGCAAGAAGAAAGACCCATTGCTTTCGAAAGTTGTCCAGTCAAAGGAAAGTATTTACACAAAGCTATTTATGAGAAGGAAATGTTGGCAATGCTACATGCACTTAAGAAATGGCGACCCTACCTAATGGGAAGACTGTTCAAGTTAAAAACAGATCATGATATTCTTAAATACTTTTTATAACAAAGATTATCTTCAGAAGAGCAGCAAAAATGGGTCACCAAGATGTTGGGTTATGACTTTGAAATAATCTACAAAAAATGGAAGAAAAATGTTGTGGCAGATGCACTCTCAAGAAAGGATGAGGATGTGGAAGCATTTCTTTGCACCATTTCTATTATCCAACCAGATTAGATAAAAGAAGCAAGGGATGAATGGAAAAATGATGAAGAAGTGTGGGAACCCATTCAAAAGATATAACAAGATCCAAGTACATCTTATACATTTAAATGGAAAATGATTCATTATGGTACAATGATTGGCTATACCTATGTAAGAATTCACAACTCAAACAAAATATTCTTAGGGAATTGCACACCTCTCCCTTAGGAGGGCACTCAGGATTTCTAGAAACCTACCATGGGGTTAAGAAGGATTTTTTTTGGGATACACTTAAATCGGATATTCAAAAGTTTGTGGCAGAATGTTTGGTTTTCCAATAAAATAAAGTTGAAACAATTAAGACCTCAGGACTATTACAACCTTTATCCATTCCAAGCCAACGTTGGGAGGAGGTTTCAATGGATTTCATCATAGGTTTAGCCAATTCTAAAGGAAAGAGGGTTATCATGGTGGTAGTTGACAAACTTACCAAGTATGCACACTTTTGTGCATTATTTCATCCATTTAAAGCGAGTACAGTTTCTACTGCATTTATGGAAACAATTCAAAAGCTACATGGAAACCCAAAGATTACTATAAGCAACAAAGATCCCATTTTGACTAGAAATTTTTGGACAAAATTATTTTCTTGTCTTGGTACTCAGTTAGCTCATAGCTCATCTTATTATCCTCAATCTTATGCGAAAACTGATATAGTAAACAAATGTTTGGAAGGATATCTTTGTTGCTTTGTATCTGATAAACAGACACAATGGGTCAAATGGTTGCCTCTGGCTAAATGGTGTTATAACACTTCCTTCCATACTGCATCAAAATGACCCCATTTATGGCACATTATGGATATCATCCACCATCCATCACGTCATATTTAAGAGAAAATTCTAAGGTTCAAGCAGTGGAATATCACATCGAGCATCAGCAACAAGTTCTCCAACTCTTAAAGCACAACCTCACCTTAGCACAGAATAGAATGAAACAGCAGGCAGATCAACATCACAGCGAAAGAAGTTTTGATGTAGGTGATTGGGTATTCCTACGGTTACAATCATATAAACAAATTTCCCTCAAGCAAGCTAGGAAGGATAATAAATTATCACCAAAGTATTATGGTCCATACAAGGTGTCGCAAAAGATAGGTACCATGTCATACAAATTGGAGCTTCCTGTAGCTTCCCAAGTGCACCTAGTTTTCCATGTTTCATGCTTAAAGAAGGTTATAGATGACAAGCTTCCAGTTAAGACAATGTCGCTAGAACTTGATGAGGAAGGAAAAATCATATTGGAACATGAAGCAGTCAAAGAAACAAGAACTTGACAGCTACGAAATCGATCAATTTCAGAGTATCTCATCAAGTGGAAGAACTTACCCATCGAAGATTCCACATGGGAGGATGAGAATTTTATACAAAAGCATCCAAAACTACTCAAGCATTAAGGACAATACTTTTTTGAAGGAGAGGGGCATGTTAGGTCCCTATAGTACTAGTGATTCCCTCATTACTATTGTCTTTGTATCCCTTATTGTTATTGTTGTGCCCCTATTGTCCCATATTGTTATTATTGTGCCCCATAGAATCCGACTATTATTATTTTTTTTCCTTTATATTATTATTGTTAGGTCAGCTTTGGTTATATTGTGACCCCCTGGACTACTATATACAGAAAGGAGGTTTTGTCAATTGAATCATCTAAGAATTGTTCATTTGTGTAATCTAAAGGATGTTGCCCCCTCAAAGAGGCTTGTTTCTATATTTTCTATCTTTTTGTGAGCTGGTTGCATTATAGAAGCAGCTACCCTTCTTCCAAGATCATTCCTCAAAGTGGCCATCCTAGATAATTTTTTCTTGGATCTCTTGCATGCATGCCTTCAATTAAAAGGTGTGCAGTAGATTTTTCCCTTGAATATAAATTTCTTACCACTATCTCTTAGCTTTATCCTAAAATTCAATATCCTAGAGCCAAAATAAATTTAATATAAAAGGGTCATTTATTGCGGAAACTTTCAAATATAGCTCTGTTGGAAACCTTTGAGCACTATTGGGGGAAGGGGGGGTGAATCAATAGTGTAACTTCTTAACTTTTTTTCCAATTATTACTTTTACTGAATCACACATATATGCACTAGCAAAACATTAGATCATCCATGCATATAAAACATATAAGCAATTAAAACAAGATAATCATGAGAGAATAAATAATAAACATGTCAAAATAACATCCACACAAGAGACATAATATTTATAGTGGAAACCCTTTCTGGAGAAAAACCACCCTTGCTTCTGCTATTCTGCTATAAATTTCTATTAGTCAAGCAATTGGACTTTTACATAGCTAGTTGACGGCCATCAACATTGAAACTCAACCTCATATAAAAAATGGAAACACAGATTGGCTAGGAGACTAAATTCTATTGATCAACTCAGAAGACTATGTTCTCACATGGATCTACGGACTAGCATTTGCTAAAACCTACCAAGATCAATTGATCCTCATCCAACTTCGATTGGGCTATCCAACTACCATTGGATTGAGAAATTGTTCCTTTCGCTGAAGCTTCAATATCATTGCTCCACCTCCATCAAATCACTATTCCTTAACAATATTCATACCTCCTTTCATCAATTTTCAAACTGGATCCAAGGCAATCTACTAAACAGGAAATAATCTTTGCATGCGTGGTCTCAACAACAAGCTATCATTATCAAATCAAATATAAACACCACAAGAAGTATGCTCTCCAAACTAGCAAATAGTGGCCATATAAAATATGAATATGAGTGCCAACAATATATCATCCATGCCCTCCATAATGCCAACAATATTCCCATGCATGGCAACAATATCGCGCTTTGGAATTCATTGAAACCATCCACAAACTCTAGACCATCATCCTCTATCTATCCCCCTTTGACATCAATGGCAAAGGGCCAATCCATATGATAAGGTAGCAAGAACTAAAGTACAAATATTGGAGCAACTAACATAGGTGAAAAATAATACATATCAAAGATCACCCATGCCTCCAACCATCATCCCCTATATCTCCCCATATCATAAATAAGAAGCGGCAAATTAAGCAATCATCATTCATAGAAGCATACCAACCAACATACTCTAGGAGCATGTATCAACATCCCAACACAACACAACCATAATCAACATATGAAACATCATCATAATATATAGTAACATCCATATGAGGTAACCACACACAATCTCCCCCACAACTACATAGCAGCAACTATCAAAATAGCTCATCACATGAGGCCAAAAACCCCAACGATTATAACATAGAATGAGACATCTTATGACACATCCAAGTGAATTATAATCCCAACAATGTATGGTTGAAGAAAATAGGAACAAATACTGCTCCCCTAAACATATGTCATCACCAAAATCAGCTCCAACCTACATCGAACTACTTCCGCTGCAAACATTACTTCCTTTCCAAGAGGGAATCACCATATGGACCAAGACTCCACATGACCATGACACATACGAAATATACATTGGTAAATACATGGTTGTAGAAGCAATAAAATACCTCGTGACTTATGACTATATAACCCAAATTATAGTATAATACAACTATAGGATTCATGAGCATTTTACAGGAATATATCAATAAATACATAGCTTATATGATCATCTCCTATGGGCCAATGACTCAAAAACATAATACATCATGACTATTACATCATTATTAGCCCATACATTTGGCTGGAAGATAGACTCATGATACTCCCCCAAAATAATCCTATTAACATGATGACTCAACAACTATTGATTGGGCTCTCAACCAACACACAATGATTAAACAATAGAAAATAAATGGATGTAGTAATCATCATACAACAATGCATACATGGTTGGTCCATGTCATAAGTCATCTCAATACATCCTGAAATGATGATCACAATCTATGCATGCTCGCACATCTTTTCAACCAGTTGTTAGTGGAAACCAAAAGCATATACATGGCTAAAAATATGCTATTTTTTACTCATGAAAACACATAAAGATATGCTACAATCACATGAGAAAAAACAAGTCAAAGAGACAAAATAAATCATGAATTTCCATACCATGCACAGCTCCCCCTAATCTCAATATAACTCTAATAGATAGGCTAATCATTTGGACCTGAATGTGTATGAGGCTCAAATGAACTCATCATATGTTGTTGCAAGAATCGTCACACGCTCTCCCTAAGGTTGTGCACCTCTCATAAATTTTGCATTACTCTATAAATATGCATGAACAATCACAGAATGTAGGAGGGAATTCTCATTACCAGTCTAACAGCTATTGCTCCTTCTTCCTCCACACTATGTTAGGTTGCTTGTTATCTTCCTTCATTTGTTTCTTCTCTTTCTTGACTAGTTTTGTGCTAGAACCTCTTTGTTTTGGTCACTTTTGATGTTTTTTCCTAGGGTAATGGGGAAGAAAAATATCTCTTGCGATATGGCTAAGTCTATGGGATACATAACACTTCATATGGCCAAGAGGATCAATTCTTCTTCTATGCATGCCATACCTAAATATTGCATGAAATGTTTCTTTCATTCAATGGTTAGACCTACAATCTAATTCCTTATGGCCAAATAGGTGGCATGCGTTACAATAGCCATAAAAAACAAAGTTATGCATGTTAGCCATTCTCCTTGATCGTTGGTATTACTAGAATATTTGTTGATATGATCTATATGTTTTTCTCCAGTAGTTTGTTGCAACATGTCCATACTTGTGACAGCTGTAGCATTGTATCGCATGAATAAAAGGAATAAAATGACTTTTATTCCTTTGAAATCTAATGGATTTTCCACGATCATCTCTAGGAGAAAAAGATCTTATAATGTAGGTGATCCTTGAAATTTTATTCTCTACTGCTAGTTCTGTTTTTTTTGTGTTGTTGGTTCTTTTGTTTGTTATTTGGCTCCTAGTTTTGCCTCTTGTTTAGTTGGTTTTCACTTTTGTTGTTAGTATTGTTTGCTACATGTTCTAGGACCAGACTTATCCAATGGAGATATTTATATCTCAAGCAAATTATCTAATGCCACAATGCTTTTCTCCATCTTTCATTTCTTTCTCAAGGAAATCACTCCAGCTTCTAATCTATCAACCTCTTCTACCTTCTCTTAGTACTGCTCCCTCATATCTTCCTCAACTCTTTATGATTCTTCCAGCTTAATATTTAAGATGGAAATCTCTTCCTTGAGCTTGGCCTCCATATCATCACAAATCTACAATATTTTTTCTTGATCCTTGCATATGGTCTTTTGTCTAGAAATCTCAGCTCTAAGATCCTTAATAGCATTCTTATCTCCACTAAAAAATTCAGCATGATCAAAATTTGAATCCTCAAAATTGTAACATAAAAGAAAATCATTAAAAGATATACCTTTGGATTTGTTTAGTTGCAATACTGATCCAGGTGGATATTGGTGACCACCTTCCAAGTCCACTTGGACCCCCACCATTGTTTCTTTCAACTTTTCAGTTTCCTTAATTGTAGCATAGTTTACTATTTTTAGCATTTTTCAGGTCCTAAACTTCTAGAGCTGTATTGAGGCCCTAAATGACGTTTTATGGGAAAACTTGGAGCAACACAAGTACATGGTCCCATGTTTCTCTTCCCAAAGTTGTATTTCTTGGATAGATCCTTCTAACGAGATACTATGCATGTCAAATGGAGATTGTATGCCAAAGTTACGACTCCGGGATGTTGATGTACCAATTTATCCAAACAGAGCCCACAGTTTGGCATTTCATCTTCTAGGGTTAGGTTTTTGGATGTTTAGGGTTTTCCATTGTTTCTCAACAGTAAATAAGCCTTCAAGCCTCATTGTAACACAATTCAGAGGTATGTAGTCACCACATTTCTTCTCAGAGATAAGTTACCATCGCCCTAACTGGTTTATTTCCATTGCTGTTTGTAAGCATATTTCAGTATTTTACATTAATTAAATGAAGTATTATTTCCACTACATCTATGTGTTTATGGTTATCTCTGTAATTTGTTTCCTTCCTGTTTAAATCAAAATCAGTGATATTAGAGTGGTCTTCTTTTTCTCTGTCTTTCTTTGCATGTCCCCAATGAGGTCGGGATATAAGGAGTTAGGGCTTGAACTAGTCAAACCTTTGCAAGACCAACCTCGCAAATCTCTATGGCTTCCCATGGCAGATGAAAAGAAAGATGAGGGGGAGGAGATCCCATCAAAATCTTGCTCGAAGAAGCCCTTGAGCGACATAGGAATGCGATGATGGAAAGCTTTGCTCAGATCCCTCAGAAGCTACCTAGGGGAAATGCATCGACTTCCAGCAGCTACTCTAGAAATGCCACAATGTTTAAGGTACAATTTAATTTTGAAATCCCCATATTCGAGGGTCAGATAGACGCAGATGTCATTGATAAATGGTTAAATATGCTAGAGGGTTATTTCTCTGTTCATGATTTTTCTAGTCGGGAAAATATTATTTTTGCTCTTCTCAAAGTAGCCCCCCATGTCAAGGATTGGTGGGAAACCTACTGGGAGCAGAAGGATGAAAGTACAGGCTCACTATTTTCAATCGCACCCACTTGGGATTCATTCCGGGATGCCATCAAGGAGCACTACTACCCTATCGGAAGCTATAAGGATCAATACATAAAGTGGACCACGTTGCAGCAGGGAAGGGACCAAGACGTGCCAGAGTTTACGCATATTTTCCATACCCTTCACACAAAGTTGGGTATGAAGGATTCAGAGCAGCATTTGGTACTCAAATACAACCGCTGCCTACACAAGTACATCCAGGAAGAAATAGAATTCCTAAACATCCCCTCGCTCGGCATGACATACCGATATGCCATCAAGGTCAAGAAAAATTTAAATAGAAGAAGCGAGACTTTGGATCTACAAATCCAAAGTAAGGGAAAGATGCCCCCAAAACATAGAACAAAGGACAAAGCCAAGGCAGGGCAGCCCAAGACAACTCACCAAAGCTGCAAGTAAAGAACAACGCCGTGAAGCCAAAAAAGGACACAGGAAAGTGGTGTGAGTTCCATAAGAGCTCCACTCACAACACAAGTGAGTGTTGGGCCAAGTAGTCACTGGTGGCTGAGCTAAAGGTTTCAGAATTAGATGCCTACTCTGACATAGAGTCAGAACTTGACAAGGGGAATGACAAAGGGAAGCAAATTATTGATGCAAAGGCCAATGCGATTGTTACCACCAGGAATATCCAAAAGGAGGAACCTGAAGATCTAGAGGAAGAGGAGCGTCTCTTCCACTCCTAGATGTGGGTAAAGGGCTCCCCGCTATAGTGCATTCTCGACAACGAGAGCCAAAAGAACCTCATTTTAGCAGAGATCATGAAGCGGTTGGGCTTACCAACCACAACACATCCACAACCATACACCACCAGGTGGCTTCACCAAGGACACGATCTTCACGTGAACCAGCAGTGTCACCTTCCATACAACATCAAGCTCTTCATAGATGAGGTATTGTGCGACATTGCTCCCCTTGAAGTTTGTGATGTATTATTAGGAAAACCATACTTGTGGAAGAGACATGTTGTGTATGAATGAAGGCCCCATGTTGTTATTGTTATGTTGGGAAATAAGTTGTATAGGATACCAGAGGTAGCACCGCCTACCGCCATCTCTTTGATTGCTGCAAAACAATGCAATAAGCTCATTTCCAAAACCAGGAATTTTTTTTTCCTGATGATACACCCTCAAGGAAAGAAGAACATGGCGGCCACGACCTCCAGATAGGCCCCTCTGTATGGCAACTACAGATGGACAAGGTCGTGGAGGAATACGAGGACACCTTCACCACCCCCACAAGGGTTCCTCTGCACTGTTAGGTCAAGCACTCCATCGATCTGACCCTAGGTGTGTCGCTGCCCAATGGACCAATCTATTAGCGCCCCGTTCTAGATAATGATGAAATCAAGAGGAATATTCAGGAGCTATTACAGAAAGGTCACATCCTTCCAAGTTCATCGCCCTGTGGGAGCCTGATTGTATTGGTACAGAAGAAGGATGGGACTTGGAGACTCTGTATTCACTATCGGGTGCTGAACAAGATTACTGTCCGTAATAGGTACCTGATCCCGTGGATTGATGACCTCTTAGACCAACTGAAAGGGGCAAAATATTTCAGCAAGATTGATTTGAAGTCAAGATATCACCAGGTACCAATCGAACCCTTCGATGTGTGGAAGACTGCCTTCAAAGCCAAGGAGGTCCTTTTCAAATGGTTGGTTATGCCTTTCGGATTGACAAATGCTCCTACAACCTTCATGAGGCTAATGGATGACATCTTGCATCCATTCACGAACTCATTTGTAGTGGTATACTTGGATGACATCGTGATCTTTAGCCAAAGTTGGGAAGAGCACCTCCACCACATCCGACAGGTTCTCCAAACACTCTTGCAACACAAGTTATGTGCTAATTTAGAGAAATGCACTTTTGGCATGACCCAGGTTCAGTATCTGGGATACATTATTGATGAACAGAGGGTGCATGTGGATCCAGCCAAGATCCAAGTCAACCGAGATTGGCCATCTCCAACCACTCTGATAGAGCTCCGTAGCTTTCTAGGTCTTGCCAACTTCTACTATAGGTCTGTGTTGGGATTTTCTCATATCACTTGGCCCTTGAGTCAAGTCATCAAGGGGGGGTGAAAGAAAAATTCTTTTCATCTGAATCTCAACAGAAGGCATTCATAGAGTTCAAAGATCGCCTCCACATGGCACCAATGCTTGCATTACCAAACTTGCAACAACCATTTGAGGTCGAGACAAATGCCTCTGACTATGCTATTGGGGCAGTCCTTACTCAACACGGGCATCCAGTGGCATATCACAGTGAGACATTTTCATACATACTCTAGAAGTATCCCACTTATGACAAAGAGATGTATTCCATTGTGCAGTCTTGCCGACAATGGAAGCATTACATTTTGGGGAAGAAAACGGTCATCCACAAAGACCACCGACCCCTACAATTCATACAAACCCAATGGAAATTGCAGAATGATCACCATCAGAAGTGGTCCACATACCTGCAACAGTTCCATTTGAATATCAAGTATAACAAGGGTAGCACCAATAATGTTGTAGATTGCCTCAGTTGACCACTGATCATGGCGTTAACCACTGTGCTCAACTCTTGTGGGCACGAGACTTCTGATTGGCTACTTCTCTACAAAAGCAACCCAGAATTCAGCCACACATACCAGACACTCTTGGAGGATCAGCATGTTCCAGATTTTTACCTCCAAGATTCCCTGCTATGCCACCTGGGTCACCTTTGTGTGCCTTCAAGCGAGCGTGCCAAGATGATTTGGGAAGCACACTACAGTCAGGTTGTTGGACATTTCGGGGTTGAGAAAATTGTGGTAGTACTGCATAAGTATTTCTATTGACCAAATACTTCAGACCAAAAACTTAGTTTTCCAAGGTATATATGCTTTTCCTTTTTTGAAAGTGCACGTGTACATATACGCAGCTTGTATACAGTTAACCTACATGTATATGCAGCTTGACCAATGGTGAACCTGCATTTACCTCTCTTTCTTCATTCTGTGAAGTTTGATCTGTAACTCTATGTTGTTAGCATGCTAAATTGAGATCTGTTATCTGAGTGAGTTTCCATCAAGGACAACACCTGTGTCATCATGCCAACAAACCCTTTGAGGATAAAAACCACCCTTATTGTTTTTTTATGATCTAAATTTCTATTAGTCAAGCAATTGGTCTTTTACATAGCTAGTTGACTACCATCAGCATGGAAATTCAACCTCATGTACAATAGGCCAACATCGATTAGATATGAGACTCGATTTTACTTATCATCTCGAAATAATTTGTTCTCACATGGATTTATGTACTACCATTTGTTGAAAGCCACCACAATCAATTGATCCTAATCTAACTTCTATCGGACTATTTGACTACCATTGGATTGAGAAATTTTTCCTTTTGCTAAAGCTTCAATATCGTTGATCCACCTCCATGAAGTCACTGCTTCTTAGCACTATGCAAACCTCCCTTTATCAATTCTCAAACTGGATCCAAGACACTCTACTCAAAAAAAAATTAGCCCTGCATACATGCTCTCAGCAACAATTTATCATTATCAAATCAAATATAAACACAACAAGAAGTGTGCTCTCCGAACAAGAAAATAATGGCCACATCAAATCTGAATACTATCAAACCCTCACATCAATATAATACTTCATAATACAAATAGCATCATAAGACATTGTGGCTATCTTCCAAATGCATCAGCATCTCCTGCAAAAATAACTATGAGAGTCACCAACACAAAAACTATCCAACAACATACAAAATCTCTCCAAAAATCTCTACTCCAACGGCTTCAAATTTGATGTATTTTGCAACATGATTTAGATATGTTCATTATTCAATCATTAACACTCATTCACTAAAGCATTTATGCTCTACTAAAGGTTTTAAGCATCAACATTCTATACAACCTCCTCTTACACATAAGCACACTCCTACTCACAACAACACCAACTAACCTCCAAAGTACAGAATATGAAACATATAGGGTGAGATTGAGCTTGCGGCTCAGATCAAGAGTGAACAAATTGGACCAAATCAATCCACTAATACCAAAACATGTGCATTAAATTCATTCACATCATGGGAGGACCATTTCAAGCCTTTTTTGACCTTTTTCACCTTTCTAGAAGCCTCTAAGAATTTCCAAGCTAAAATACTTTCGAACAGGGAGAGGAATGCTGAGAAAATCATGTGAAGTTCCTCAATCTCACGAATAACACTAGATGAACTTGACTGAAACATTCATTCACTCCCATAGGACTTTCTTCCAATGACTAGATCCTTTTAGTTGCTCCCATAGGCTTAGCTATAAGTGATTGGGGCTAAGGATGAAGAAAAATATCATTTCATCATCTAAGAAGTGATGCCACCTATTGTATCTTCTTCCCCATCTCTTGTACATGCATGCAAACCTATGACATATCCTCCTACACATCTACAATGGATCAAACATGTCTCTCAAGTGTCACTTCCAGTTTGAACTAGAATGCCAACAAACAAGGTTGGAAAGAGTGCCAACAAGTCCTCCATTGTCCATCAATCATCTCCATAGGTGCAACACCACTAGAAATAGCTACAATACTTTGTAGCACCATCACAAAGCCATCACATCACTACAACAAGTCATCCTAATATGCATAGACATGAAGACCTAATGAATACCTAGTTGACAAGTCAACTAGTGTGCCATCAACCATCCCCATCAAATTTAGATCAGCTTGACAACCTATAGCAGCATCTATTGGCTTGATGGGGCCTTGTAGGTTTTAACCCCGTACAAAAATTACCTGCATACGAATTATAAAACACATAAAATAAACAATGCGAGAGCATAACACATATACACAGAGATTTCCCCTGGATCACAAAACCGCGACTACCAGCTTGATTTTTCATTATATTCCTCTCAATGTTACACTACATATTCATACATGCCAAAGCATCCAATACCATGGACTGAAAACCATCACGTCCAAAACCATGGACCAAAAACCATCGCATCTAGAACCATGTGTGAAAAACATGCACAAAACCATAGGTGGGTCCACCCAACCTAACATAGGGTCCAAAACCAAAATTTTCCGGGGTGCTGCCCTGAACCCCATAGAGTGGGGTTACGGGTACCCCTCAAACCCCCTGTGACATCCCCCCCCCCACTACGCAATCGACACAATGAAGGGGGGGATCTGCCCCCCCTCTAACACCCTGGTTAACTACGTGGGCTAGTCGTGGAAAGAATATAACACAACCTAATATTCTCCCACTTGTTGTTTTCTTTCCATAGGGGGCCACAAGAGAGCTTAGTCATTTATCCAGCCCTGCAACACCCATTATTTCTCTACACCAAGAGAACTTCTCAGAGCTCATAAATTTTGTCAATACATCTACAGTATTCTTCAAAGTGTCCACCTTTACCAACAACATCTTTTTTTCTTCTACCATATCCCTCACAAAGTGATACTGAACATCAATGTGCTTTGTCTTTGAATGATAAGAAGGGTTCATTGCCTAGAAAATTGCACTTTGGCTGTCACAGTCTATCCTTATAGCTTCCTGTACTAACCCCATACTTGAACACAATCTTTGGAACCAAACTGCTTCCTTGCTTGCATGAGTAGCTACCATGTATTCTGCCTCTGTAGTTGATAGTGCCACTACAGATTATTTCTTACTCATCTAACTGATTGCACCTCCAAATAGGTTAAACACATACCTACTTGTAGATCTTCTCTGATCTAAATCTCCAGCCCAGTCTACATTAACAAAGCCATGAATATCCAAAAATCTGTCCAATCTTGGTCTTCCTTGGTTGCACAAACCATAACCACTAGTGCCATGCAAATACCTGAAAACCCACTTCACCGTTGTCCAGTTCTCCTTCCCTGGCTCTGACATAAACTTGCTTAATACTCCCACTGCATGTGCAATGTCTAGTCTAGTACAGACCATTACATACATCAGGCTACCAATTGCACTTGCACATGGAACACGGGACATGTCCTCTTCCTCTTTTTGCGTCTTGGGACACTGTTCAGTAGATAACTTCACACCTACAGGAATAGGAACCTTCATCGGTTTACTATCCTGCATATTAAACCTCTGCAGTATTGTCTTTATTTCACCAGAGCTTCCTCTTTGTATGATCTCTTTTAATTTCCATGCGCAAAATATAGTTTGCAGCACCAAGATCTTTCATGTCGAATTTGGAAGACAATTGGGTCTTCAAATCCTGGATAATTTCTTTGTCATTTCCAACTAGCAACATACCATCCACATACAGGACCAGATAAATAACATAGTCACCAATTAATTTAAAATACACACAGTGATCTGCTTTGCTTTTGGTGAAACCAAGTACCCGTATAAATGTATCAAATTTCTGATACCACATTCTTGGTGACTAATTTAACCCATACAAAGACTTCTTTAACTTGCATACCGGTTCTTTCTTACCCTTCACCGCAAAACCTTCAGGTTGCTTCATGTAGATCTCCTCTTCAAGATCCTCGTGAATAAATGCTATCTTCACATCCATCTGTTCTACCTCATAATCAAAAGCAGCAACAATAGATAAAAGTAATCTAATAGAAGTTACTTTGGCAATAGGAGAAAAAATATCACCAAAATCAATTCACGGCACCTGGGAATAACCTTTTTCTACCAATCGAGCTTTGTATTTCTCCACTTTTCCTTCTGAATTTGTCTTCTTCTTGAATACCCATTTGTTTCCAATGGGTTTCCTTTCAGCCGGAAACTCCACCAGATCCCAAGCCTCATTTTGGTGCAAAGATGCCATTTCATAAACCATGGCCTCTTTCTAGAGTTTTCCATCCTCTGAATATACTGCTTCCGTCATAGTTCTGGGATCATCATTAGTAATACATAAAGAAAATTTTGAATAGAAAGTGGATGGACTATACCTTTCTGGCTGCCTTCTTTCTCGAATTGATCTTCTCACACCCGGAGTTTGTGGCTCTTCATCTTCTAATTCCTCCTCTACTTTAGAGTCTAATTCCTCCTCCTTTAGCTCAAATTCTATCTTCTCAGGTTCCTTGGTTGGAACTTATGTTTAATAACATCTTTTACCTCTCTGAACACCACATCTCAGTTGTACACAACCTTCCTTGTTACTGGGTTCCAAAGCTTATAACCCTTTAAACCATCCTTATACCCAATAAAGATGCACTTTTCAGATTTACTATCCAACTTGGTTCATTTCTCATTTGGAACATGTACATATGCGTCACATCCAAATACCCTCAGATGTGAAAGAGAGGGTTTCGTACCAGTCCATACCTCTTGTGGAGAATTATCCTCCAACACTGATGAAGGTGAATTGTTGACCGGGTAACATGCAGTATCCACTGCCTTTGCCCAAAATTCCTATCCTAACCAGGCACCACTAAGCATGCTTCTTGCCCCCATCAATGTCTTGTTCATTCTTTCTGAAAATCCATTTTGCTGAGGTGTATATGGAGTAGTCTTCTGTCGTGCTATACCACACTTCTTATAGAATTCTTTAAATTCCTTGTTGTAAAACTCTCCACCATTATCTGTCCTCAACACCTTTATATTCTTCTCTGTCTTATTTTCCATGAGAGCCTTAAATTCTTTAAGCCTATCAAAGACTTCATATTTCTTCTTAAGGGAATATATCCATGTATTCCTTGAGAAGTCATCTATAAATGATACATAGTACACAAACTTACCCAGTGACGGAACCTTCAGAGGTCCAAACACATCACTGTGCACAAGCTCTAATATCTGTTTCTCCCTCTTACTACCAGAGGGGAAACTCACCCGATTTTGCTTCCCATATACATAATTTTCACAGAAATAAACATCCAGAGAGCTATTACTCATACCTTCTACCATACCTTTACCATGAAGTATTTGAAGGCCCTTCTCTCCAATATGTCCAAGCCTTTGATGCCACAGCATGGTCTTCTCTCCAGAGACCGCTAGATTTTCTGCTCCACTTTCAGGAACCACAGAACTGTTGCACCCATCAATAACACTGCTACCTTGCAGCTTGTATAGAGTTCCAATCCAAACTCCCTGCATCAATACCAGTTCTCCCCGAACCATCTTCCAGGTATCCTTCTCGAACACTATTTTTACACCTGCATCATCTAGCTTGCTTACAAAAATCATATTTCTGGCCAATGCAGGAATATGCAGAACACCCAAAAGTGTTCTAACCCTTCCATCTTGCAATTTCAACTTTAATTTTTCGCAACCAATGATTATAGCCTTCCTATCATCCCCCGAGAAGACATCACCACCATAATATTTCTCATACTCGCAAAACCACTCTCTATGGGGAGTGAAGTGAAAGGATGGACCTGAGTCAATCAACCATGCTTCATGATCTACATGTATACTTGAAGAAGCCAAGTACACATCCCCACCTTCATCTGAGGTGGTTTTCGCCTCTACAAAAGGAGCATCATTAGATCCCTTTCCTTTATCAGGAGCTTTAGATTTACAGTCCCTTTTGTAGTGCCCTTCCTTTCTGCATTTGTAGCACACCACCTTTACAAGTTTTCCTCGAGATTTAGGTCTTCCTCTAGATTTAGATCTCCCACTCAATGACTTATTTTTATTTCTGTTCTGGGACCGTCCTCGTACAGACAAGGCATCACCATTCTGGCTCTCTGTATTTTTCCGTCTCATCTCCTCCATCAACAAGGATTAGACTATTACGTCAAACTTCAAGGTAGTTGCATTACTACCTATTGCAATAACCAAACTATCCCATGAATCTGGTAGAGAACACAACAAACTGATGTACTTATCTTCATCTTAAATTTTAATATCAACAAATAATAACTGACTTACCACAATATTAAATGCGGTCAAATGTTCTGTCATTGAGTCTTCATCTTTCATCCTCAGGTTCTACAGCTTTTTCCATAGGAGCAGTTTATTCAACAGAGACTTAGATTGGTACAAAGTCCCTAACTTGACCCACAAATCCTTTGCCGTAGCTTCCCCTAATAGATTCAGCAATACTAAATCTAAGACACACAATCGTATTGTGCTATTTGCCTTCTAATCCAACTTCCTCCATTCTTCATCCGACACTCCCATTGGTTTAATACCTGGATCTACCATGATCCACTGATCTTTATCCACCAACAAATCCTCCATCTTGAGTTTCCACAACTCAAAACTTTGACCATTAAATTTCTCAATCTCTATCTTTCCACTGCTCATCATCTTCTTTCACCAATAGAATTGATCTCGCAGATCTCCCACTGAACAAGGTCTACCACAGGCTCGAGCGAAACCCCTTAGCAACAAAGGCGTCCCCTTGAAGCCACAAAAGCTCCTATACCAAATGTAGGTTTTAACCCCATATAGAAATTACCTACATACGAATTCTAAAACACATAAAATAAACAATGCGAGATCGTAACACATAAAAAACATATACACAGAGATTTTCCCCTAGATCCCAAAACCGAGACTACCAGCTTGATTTTTCATTATATTCATTTTAATGTTACCATACATATTTATACATGTTGAAGCATCCAATACCATGGACCGAAAACCATTGCATCCAAAATCATGGACCAAAAACCATCGAGTCCAAAACCATGTGTGAAAAACATGCACAAAAACATAGGTGGGTCCACCCAACCTAACGTAGGGTCCAAAATAAAAAAAAAATGGGGCGCTACCCTGGACCCCATAGAGTGGGGTTATGGGTACCCCTCAAACCCCATGTGACCTCCCCCCACTACGCAATCGATGTAACGAAGGGGGGCCTCCCCCCCCCCCCCCCCCCTCTAACCCCATGGTTAACTACGTGGGCTAGTTGTGGAATGAATATAATACAACTCAACAGGTCTGACCCATGTTTAGAAATAGTTAGCCAAACAAATCCCGCTACTACTGGCTCTTTCAGCAACAGCCCACAGAGTGTGGACTGAGGTCTCACCCGAGGCAGTATGGGAGGGTGCTGGAACCAGGCTTCTACACCCTAGGGATGTCTTGATGAAGTTAGGAGAAACCGCGAACGACTTTGTATACTCACGCTACTTTGCACAACAGTCTGTCCTTCGCATAGCCCAGGAATGAGGTGCCTCTTAGATTTTTATTATTATCTTGGTTAATATATGTCAGATCTAATTCTATGGATCTTTAAGAAAACATTTAACAGTTATAACCAACGCGCATACCCATAAATCTAACAGATTTGCATAAACTTAGAATCATAAACATAAACATATAGATCTGTAATAAAACACCAATAATTCAGAACCACATTTCTTTATTAATATTTAGATTAGTACAACCAGATCTACCCTGCGCACACAGCTGCAGGGGTCCGTGCACACAACTGTGGACTCTATGAGACCTTTGCACACATAGCTGTAGAGCCTACTCTACTACTATCACTCACGACTCAGACTTACAAACTTGACGTGATGCTTGCATTCACAAACCCATACACTTTAGATCTATTCCAGCATTCTCCAAAAAATCACCTCTAACCTTAGAGTCTTGCTTTATTTATACATTCCCATGGTCCGAGGACCATGGGCAAGCCAACTCGCTTTCTATTATTTTACATTATTTTCGGATGGACAACCCTTTGACTTGACCTATTACAATTCACGCTCCGCACATTTTGTGGAACTTTTACCATAATTTAACCCAAAATTATAGATTTTGAGCCCCAAAACCGTTGTGCGGGGCCTCCGCTACCTAATAGGCCCCTAACACAATCATCGTGACTTGTCCTGAGTCACTCATCGGTGCGGCGATACACACTACCAAGGCTTCGCAGTCCACCATTCCTGTGAGTGACGTATTATGTTTTGCTGCTTCCTCCTTATCACCTACGATTCTGCTTCAAACTCCTACTCCATTTCCTCTACAAGTTCATTAAACCAATGATATTCATTCTGCTCTACTCAGTTAACATAGAGCACCCCCTCATAGGATTTTAGCTCTAGCTGGGGTGTCGCATGCGGGAACCCTTCGTGCCAAAACAACAAGTCTGCAATTTCTGATCTACAATACATACTGTCTGCTAGAGATTGTGTTGCATTTTTGCAAGACAGATGTCGATGTCTGTGAGATCCCAATCTTCAAAGTGTATTAGAGAACTGTTAGCTACAATTCCATCATTTATCTCAATATTCATGATCTTTTCCTTACCTTTCGTAGGTTACGGGCCACCCCGTGGTTTAGGCGACGGCATCCTAACTAGTTCTACTTCCTGTCTAAGAGTTTCCGGTATATCCCTTATGGCCATCGACAACACGTTATCCAAAAGGTCCCCTTCCTCCATTTGCCATATTACTACTCCTGGGCGTATTCTTGTGGCATCAATGATCAATAGTTCCATACTGGTGGGAAGACACAATAGCTCACTTCGCTCAATAGCACAGATTATTCGGTGGACACCCTCCTGTGATTTATAGACGTGGGGTATTTCAAATTCAGCCATTCCCGCCTTTTCTGGGGCTTTTACATTACATCTATGGTAGATTCTGACTCATACTTTGCATCTTAATTGCCCGAAGCCCGCTCTTTTATGCCATACTTCGAACAACTTGTCATGAAAAGTGATAGCAATGGTCAATTCCTTGTTTATACACACTGTTGTGCGGTCCCTTTAGCGCAACTACGTCCCTTGTAACATATTGTTTCTACGAGAACCCTTGTAGTCACGCAACTCCCTCACAGACTTCTTTATCATCCAGTGCTCTCTTTCAACTCTCTAGAGTTGTAAGACTGTACCCTGGTCACTTAGTCAGGCAGTCGGTCCACCTGTGTAGAGCTTCAGGCAACTGCCATTTACTCTATCTGGGAAGGGCTCTCCATTAAGCTTATCGTGCTAGACCGCTCCTCCATCCGTGACTTCTTTGACTACATATGGTCCCAACGAATGCATTCAGAGTTTTCCAGGGAATTTCTCGAACTTGCTATCATATAGTAGTACTAGATCATTTTTCTTTGAACGTACGTAACTTGATATGGTAATCATGCCATGCTTTTTCCCGCTGCTTCTATACCTGCTGATGGAATCCTATCAAAAAATGTTCCTCCTCAAGTTCCTCCAAATGCGCAAGCCTTTCTTCCAGGGTGCTGCGGTCTGCCATGCCAGTCATCGGTGCTATTCACAAACTAAGTACAATCTATTCCATTGGCATGAATGCTTCCATACCATAGACTAACCGAAAAGGTGTCTGGCCCATAAACTTCTTGTAAGTGGTTCGGTATGCCCACAACACAACAGGTATGCACAAATCCCAATCATTTCGCTGTGCATTACATACCTTAGTCAAAGTAGTCTCCAAAATTTTGTTGAAAGCTTCGACAGTGCCATTCACTTGTGGATGGTACGGTGTACTTTATTGATGATATATCTGGAACTCCTTAGTCAGTGCACTGATAGTCTCATTTAGGAAGTGCATTCTGTGGTCACTCATCAAAATTTTTGTACATCCAAACTGTGTCAACACATTTTCAAACAAAAATTTTGCAGATGTACCAGTCATGCAGTCCTTAAGTGGTTGTGCTTCTGCCCATCGCATCAAGTATTCTTTCGTGGTTATGATATAGTGCGCACCCATTTTTCCTTGGCGGGTGATAGGCCTCACAAATTCGATATCCCATTTTTCGAACGGTTGCAGCGTGATTTGTGGGTTGAGCGACATTTTGTCCCTCCATGATGGTTTCCCAGTCCGTTGACATACATCACAAGCCCAACAATAGGCATTTGAGTCTTGATGGAGAGTTGGCCACCATACTCCAACGCGAAGGATCTTCTATGTTTTTGTGTGTCCCGCATAAGGACCTCCTGCAGCCCCCCCCCCATGTGCTTCTATCAGGATCTGTCCTCACTCAAATTCAGGTACATACCTTCAAAGTATTTCATCATTACCCATTTTGTAGAACTGCCCTGCGATTACAATAAATTCTGCCGCATGTATCACCAATTCTTTCTTCTGCTGAATTGAATATCCCTGTAGTGCCATCCCTGTGGTTAAAATTGGATTATATCCTCAAAATGGCCATCCGCAACCTATACCACATAGAGATATGCATCGGGGAGTCCTTTCTCCTTGGCTCCTCACCGTTCTCAATTCGTGAAAGGTGATCTCGACCTACATTTAGGCATCCTAGCTTTACGATGACCTCGAAATCATATTCTTGAAATAGTAACAACCATCTACAAATGCGCCCCCAAACACAGGCTTATTCACTAATTATTTTAATGCAGAATGATCAGTGTACATCATAAAATACCCATCAAGTAGATAGTGGCAGTATTTCTGTAGTGCGTACACCATCGCCAACCCCTCATGCTTAGTAGTAGAGTAGTTCTTTTCAACATTAGACAAGCGTCGGCTAGCGAATGCAATCGAATGATCAATCTCTTCCACTCCTTCTTGCATGAGTACAACACCTAGTGCGATATACGATGCATCAACATGTACATGGAATTCGAAGTCACATTTGGGGAAAACCAAAATGGGAGCTGATGCCATATTTTCCTTAAGAGTCTCCAAAGTTTTGATACATTCCTCATTCCAACAATAAGTAGTGTCCTTTTTCAACAATTGTTCCATTGGTGCCATGATCTGCGCATAGCTCTTAATGAACTTTCGATAGTAACTAGTGTGTCCCAGTGTGGCGTGTAGTTGTTTGACACTTTGTAGTGCTTGCAGATTGAGTATGACAACAAACTTCACTGGATCCACCATCAGGCCTTGCTTACAGACCACTTGGTCGAGCAAGTTCCCGAAGGGGATGAGGAAAGTACACTTCTTTAGATTTAGCACAATTTGGTGTCGTTGAAAAGTATCCATCATTAACCGTAAGCTCACGATATGTTTCTTGACTAGCCCAAATATGGTCCAATCATCAAGATATACTTCCAAAAACTTATGTATAAATTCCTTAAATGCAGCTACCATAACGCATGAGAATATCGCCGGTGTGTTCTTCAATCTAAAGGGCATCATGGTGTATTGAAAAAAGCCCCATTCGGTGGCGAAAGTTGTTTTACTCCTATTCTCTGGCACGATCTTGGTCTGGTGGTACCCCGGGAAACCATCCGTGAAGGAGTAGGCTTCCTGTCCACCCACATTTTCTAGTACCTTGTCTATGAATGGTGTCGGGAATGGATCATTAACACATGCATCATTGAGCTTCCTGAGATCCATGCAGATGCGAATTTCACCCTTTTGTTTTTTCTCCTATACAATCATAGGACTTACCTAGTCAGATTCCTCCAGTGGTTCAATTATGCCTGGTGCAAGCATATTGTCCAATTCTTCGTGGACCTTCCCTTTGTATTTTGAATTCAACCAATAAGGTCACTGATTGGCTGGCTTTGCATCCAGCTTCAGGGTTATCTTCATCATCCCTAGGTTTCCAAGGAGACCTTTTAACTCTGTGATTTTGGTCGGAAATAAATCTTGATATGTTCGAAGTAACTCAACGACCTTCTCCACTATGGCATCATCCCAATAATCTCCAAGTGTTGCGTACTTCGGCTCCTCCTCCGTACCAATATTCACTTGCTTCATCTTCAGTGGTGCGATAATGTCAGGGTCCTCGATCGCAGGCCCGCAAACCTCGCTACTTCCTTCTGTCTCCAGAATATTGATGTTTCTAGGGTCATCATCATCATCTTCTACTTGCACATTGTAACATTCTAGGGCCTAGCTCAACTAATGCGACCAATCTAGTTGAACTATTTCCTCTGGTTCTAGTGGTAATTTGAAAATGGCGGGCCTTCACAACTTGCAACACATCATCAACAGTATCCATGCATTGGTCCTCAAATAAGAATGTTAATAAGAATCCTTTCCACAAGATATCCCATTCGGCTTTACCATGTAAGATTTCTGTTTCAGTATACCAGTTCCTTGGGATGAAATCCAGGGTATGATAAAATAAGTGTACCCGCTTTGGCTGGGGTTCTTCTCCATAGGCCTAGGTCCATCTGGTCAGGTGCATACACGAGTCATCTCGTCCGTCATATTTCTAAGTTATTCGTAGTTCCGGCTTCCCAAATCTTATCTGCATCATCCGCTTGCAGCTACGCCGATCTTCAAAAGTTCCTTCGTGTGTTCCCCACCAACGTGTAGGCGTCGCAACGCCCATTTTAATGCATCAAACTGCTGGTGTTCTGGTACCGTTCTCTCAAACTTGGACAGGAATTCTTCCACTGATGTTAACCCATAGTACATCAGTAGATCTTGATCTTGAACTGATACGCAATGCACTGATTTAGACATCATATTACAATTTAGCATTGTCACTTGGCTTAACTGATTATGCCAATGTTCATATTCTTCCTCTAGATATAAGGAATCTGCGTGCATCCACAGTATCCTCCCCTCCGTAGTCGGATTTACCCAATCCTAATCTTGCGTAGTTATTTTGTAGATATAATCCAAGTCATCATCACTTCCATTGTCGTATACAGGTTTGGTGTAGCTCGCCCCTTCGACTGGATCTAGTGGAACTATTACACGAATGGATTTCTTCTCAAATATCATCTTCCATTTTTCCAGATTAATGACTCCATTCATATCTGTTGCGCAGTCAATTCCTAGCAGCAAAGGGTACGGATTGTTGTCGTCAATAATTTCTAAGTTAGTCTGGGTGCTTGCGCCCTCAATAGAAACTGTCACTCCCTGCAATCTTCACATGGGCATGATCTTTTGTTGATTTTCCATCCAAATTGAATAGGAGACCATTGTAATGTGGGGTGACCCATCCATTCCCAAGACTATTTTGGAAACACATTTGCATTCGAACCTAGGTCAAGAACTACCTGATCCATCTCATACTCACTGATTTGTGCTGTCAACCCCATTTCCCTTTCTGTACGCAAATCATGATTTCCCATCTTTCGAATTATGCGTGGTTCACCCGTTCCTGTGCATTGCATGATCAACTCTTGCAACCCTTTGACTGCCATACTATCTCGCAACAGCTTCATGCATGCCTCCAGAAAGGTTCTAAGCATTGACGGATCCACCCTGATTCTGGTTGGTCCATACCACCTGAGTTGGAGGCAACCGTGAAGCTTTTCCTAGTTTCCAAGAATGTCTCCTTCATGCGCTGGAAGTCAAATTTAGGTTCCTTTGTAGGAGCCTTGTTAACCCATGTGTCTTCCTCAGGCTACTTACCATTATCTTCCCTGGTAGTCGCACCACTTTTGAGCACTATATTCACATTAGGGTCTTTTTCGCGTGGCTCGGACTTCATCATTTGGACATTTTGGGTCGACATAGATAGTGGTACCCCCTTTTCACGCATGTATACAATTAGTGTAGGACACTCCATCATTTCATGGTCGAATCGATAGTAGTACGAACAACACATTCTGGTCGGATTCATACAGTCACGCACATAGTACCTAAGTCCTCTGCAATTGTAGCATATCAACTGGGTGCACCCTCTTCCTGGGCCCATTCCTCTGCATCCATGCCCCCGTCCTTGAATTCCACTGCGCCCCATTCTTGCAGCTAGATCGAGGCCGCGCATTTTTGTTTTCACCCTATGTGTCGGAGTTCGATCCATTAACATTTCATAGCTATATCAATTGCATTTGTCACGGCCAATTGAACTGCAGAACTTGCAAAAAGGGCTGCTGCAGACCCTATGTATACTTTGGCAACAAGTGGCAGTTATCCATTGTGTGCTTTCCTCCTACCTAGCAAATCGCACACCAGAGTGCAGTGCTTGCAGTCGGCCCTGCTGGTGTTTCGGGTCATAGTGGCATTATTCCTCCTCCAGCCAAATAGTTCAAGAATATGGGACAATGACCGTTATCATGGGCCTAGTCTTTGCACTTTATACACCATATTTCTTCTCACGCTTCTGGTCGCGGTGCCCTATTTTGCTTCAGACTCTGCATTTCTAAGCATAGGTTTTGTAGTTGCACGTGGATCTACTAAACTCCCAACCCAAGATCCTGTATCAGAGTTTCATGCAATCTCATCGTTGTTTCTAATGCTTCTGCCTGGGTTGAGACCTTCTGTTGTGATAGCACCACCCTCAGATGTGGTGTCAAAGATGTCGCAAACCACACATAGTGTTGCGCATCCGTGAGTTATATGTTAGCTTCGCGGATCGTGCTTTTCAATCTTTGATCCAGATCCCACGAGGTTTCTCCTGGAAGCATCATGATCTCCTTAAATCTAATGACTGACTCTATTTTTGACTTCAACCAACTAAAGTCTCAGTTCAACACATTCCGGATTTTTGCTATTCTAGCATTCGGGTGATCATTCGAGTGCTTAATATACCATGTCAGTGCACAGTCTTGCAGCACACTTACTAAGGTGGCCCTTCTAATATTATCATCCATAACTCCATGCACTTCCCATACTACTCTTACTACAAACCAAAATTGATCGAGATCTTCACTTGCGTCTCCTTTGAATACTGGCAACTTGATCTCATTTGCCATACTAATCTATACTACGTGCACTCTTCTTTACTCATTCACAATGGTGAGATTAACCCTTTAGTCCTCACGGTCTTCCACTTCTTTCTTCACAGGTCTCCAGTGTTCCAAAATTAGACACCCCTTTAGGTAGATCCTGGTCCTGCAACGAAACCATTTGTTGGCTTGATGGGGCCTGACCCAGGTTCAAAATTAGTTAGCCAAACAAATACCGCTACTACTGGCCCTTTTGGAAATAGCCCGCAGAGCGCTGACTGAGGTCTCACCCGAGGTAGTATGGGAGGGTGTTGGAACCAGGTTTCCACACCCTAAGGATGTCTTGATGAAGTTAGGATAAACCACGAACCACTCTATATACTCACGCTACTCTCTACAACAGTCTGTCCTTCGTGCAACCCAACAACGAGGTGCCTCTTAGATTTTTATGATTACCTTGGTTAATATATGTCAGATATAATTCTAGGGATCTTTAAGCAAACATTTAATAGTTATAACCAACGCGCATACCCATAAATCTAACAGATTTGCATAAACTCGGAATCATAAACATAAACATATATATCTGCAATAAAACACCCAATAATTCGGATCCACATATCTTTATTAATCTTTAGTTTAGTACAACCTGATCTACCCTGCGCACACAGTTACAGGGGTCTGTGCACACAGCAGTGAACTCTATCAGGCCTCTGCGCACACAGATGCAGAGCCTACTCTACTACTATCACCCATGACTTAGACTTACAAACTCGACGCGATGCTCGCATTCAAAAACCCATACACTTTAAATCTATTCCAGCATTCCCCAAAAACTGACCTCTAACCTTAGAGTCTTGCTTTATTTATAAATTCCAATGGTCTGCGGACCATGGGCAGGCCGACTCACTTTCTATTATTTTACATTATTTTTGGGCGGTAAACTCTTTGACTTGACCTATTACAATTTGTGCTCCGTGCACTTCGCAGAACTTTTACCATACTTTAACTCAAAATTGCAGACTTTGAGCCCCTAGACCGTTACGCAGGGCCTTTGCTACCTAATAGCATCATCAACCAAAATAATGTCATCATTTGACCATGATGAATGTGACATGAAATGTTCCACTATCATAGGATCAATCATCAATCCAACACATACCGACACACACCAATTGCATAAGATCATAAGGTTGACAACAATGCCAACACAATTATCCCTACATTAACAAAACTAGCTACAATCATGCTACAATGAATGGAATCTACGCATAACCTAGGCTACAAGTGGTTCACATGAATGCCAACATGAGCTAGCTGCCATCATGAACTCATGCCAACATCAGCTATCTAGATCCATGCTCACCATAATACCAAATATCTCCCCATGGATGCCAACAAGCTCCAACAAATAGTCCAGAGATCATACTATAAGGAATAATCACCACTTCCACGAAGATATCTTGCCCCAATAATTTTTTTAAAACCAAAAACCAATCTAACCTTGTAATGTACCTCAATAACACACTACAAAAAAACAATTGTTGTAATAAACACATTTCCATAGTAATTCTTCATCATTATGATGTATATCTTCATTATATGATTTGAACACAAACCACATTTCTTCTTTGAATTCATGAACAAAATGGTTACACTTAACCCCTTTTGCAATGAGTTATGATTTTCTTATAACCATATAGAGTCCCACTACTTTAGGCTTATTCATTATTTTATTTATGTCTATGTTTTGAGTTTGAAACATATTAACATGTAATGCTCCTAAGTCCACTATGGGGACCTTTTACTCACCAAACCTCCTAACTCTACGTGCTTCTTTAAAATAAAATTTATCATATATTTCTTTGTTATCTCAAGACTTTATATGGTTTATATCTATATATATATCTATATATATATATATATATATATATATATATATATATATATATATATATATATATATATATATATATATATATATATATATATATATATATATATATAACTAACATCCCATGGTTCCTTCCCCATTAATCCTACTACAAGGATTATTATATGTGTGCCCCTCGTTCTTAATCTAGCAAAGGGGTTTAAGCACCCCCCTTTAGTCCAACAAAGGGTTGATATAAGAATGTACTCATTTTGATTTC
This sequence comes from Pinus tabuliformis, assembly GCA_031772625.1. NCBI lineage: Eukaryota > Viridiplantae > Streptophyta > Pinopsida > Pinales > Pinaceae > Pinus > Pinus tabuliformis. Next base: position 463,542,503 of record CM062810.1, read on the forward strand.
GATGGAAGTGAACAGCTAGAAATAAGTTTTATATATTTATTTGAACATTAAACACATGTCTAATAATTTTCACATGGAGCCTAAGGTGTTTGGAATTCACCACCCATGTAGCTTTTACCACCTACAAACATACCCATGGGCCTATTCACCTTGCTCACATGTATTTCAAGTTCTATGGTGGCGATGAATTAAGGAAATTCAATGGTCATGGTTAATGAATGATCATACAACTAGGGTAACTTGATTTTCCTATGTTCATTTGCATTTGTTGTTTTTTTCCTTGATTTACAGGGTTTTTCTCCTTAAAGGAGTAGATGAGGTTTCGAACCTCAATTTTTTCTCATGTACAGATCTTCATTCTATCCATTAGACATTTGTGACCATGGGATGCTTCCATCTTTTTGGAAATACCTAATCCACGTGGCCAATTTCAATGAAAATCAGAGGTAAGATATGTATGTCAATTTACTTACTTCATGAGGATTTAAATGATAGTTTTATTTTCTTCCATTATAGTTTCTAATTGACTCCAGTGTTTATCCCTTGCAGGTTAAGTGAGGGTTAGTGTTCTATACACTAGTGGGATCCCTTCCTGTGGTTTCAATTCATTTTTTCTGAGTGGCTACATGTATGTTATTATAGGAAACAAGGGTTTTTCACAAGAAACTACCCTTCAGTTCTTCCCATAGAACATTATCCTTTCAGTTCATGAAATTTCTGATTTAAATATTTTTTCTCTTCATTTTTTATTTTGACCGGATTATGGTTCTAATTTTTATCGACATTTCAAAGAGGTTTCTAGAAATGAAAAAAGGGTAGAGTTCCTTCTCAAGGTTTCCGATAATTACTACAAGTAATTTCCACTCCATTTCTTTAATTAGAACTTGTTCTATTGTTGTTTGTATTCTTAGGGAGAAAATTTCTCTGTTTGTTTTCATTTACAATTTAATTTTCTATGACTCGCCCAAACCTGGGTGATCTTGTTCAATTCTAATCATGGGTTCAAACCCTTACCAAAGTTTTAAGGTTTACCTAAATATTTGCATACTCAGGGTTAAACGTCACCTCTGTATAACATGGTGGTATTGATAGTTGAATTTTCTTTTTTCTTTATATTATTCCAATGTTAATGTAGCATGCTTTCCATTTGCAAGTGGTTAACATGGGGCTCTTAAAAACCTTCTCTTCTCATGGATAGATAACACAACTCTTTCTTTGGGCACAATATCCCTTAATATTCCCATTGAGTTTTTTATTCATTCCCTATTATATTATAATTTGCATTATTACAAGTACAGGCTATTTCACCCTATTTTTGGTTCATTGAATTAATGTACCATATTGGTCTTGACTCCTGGCAACGTCCTTGTACAAGTTGGAACTTGTGACTTTAGTCAAACTTATTTAGTTTTTGGTTGTTAGCCTCCTTTGTGCATTGGGAAATTTATGGTGTTTAAGGAATTATCGCCATGCCTAGCGTAGTTAAAGAAGTTTGATATTTAGAGTTTCTAAGCATACCACTAGGGTTTTTTCATTTACTTATCATAGCAAGTGGAAATATATCCACTCGCACTTGTACTGGACTTTCAAAATGAGTTTTTGCTTACTTCGATTCTCAAAATTTCTAATGGAAATATTTCCATTATCTATTTTTTATAATTGTTTCATTTTCGAGTCATCTAACCAAAATGGAATCTTGTACTATATTACTCTAATTAGGCATAGATTTCAGATTGTCAACTTCTAGTATGAAATATTATGATTTTCTATTTGTGTAATTTCAATGCATCAATGACTACTATGTGTAATTTTCCTTTTTAAGATTCATCGTATTACTATAGCTCCATTACTAAACACAAATAAACTCTTATTTCTTTTTTTTGTTACTTCTTAGTTTGACATCCTTAAAGACATTTTAGGATGCATAAAAATTCCTTGCTTCCTAGCGCTATTTTCTAATTTCCCTTGCCTATATAGGTCATGGCTAGGCCTTGCTTATGAAAGGAATAAACCCTCCTTTGTAGTGTAATTATATAGATAGTTGAATTTCTTTGAAGTTAATCCTTTGTTTTAGTAAACTCTACATAGATTTAATTAGTAGCACATATGGTGTAGCCATGACCATCACTTGGATTTCCTATCAATGTATCTGCATTTCCAAGAAATATTCTTTACTCATATGTGATCAAAATACTAGATTGGTATTAGAGTATAGAAAATTATCCCCTGAAACAATACGCATGCAACTATTAATAAGCTTAAAAGAGATTTCCTTTCTATTCCATGTTTCCTTATTCAATCATTGAATAGTTATTTCACTTAGCCATAGTTAATATTGGTTTTTACTCATTAATGTTTTGTAGTTTTGCATGTAAACTTACAATATTTCTTATCTTTGATTTTCATTCTACTCATTACTTCCTCTTCAATATATGAATACTCTAATATAAACACATCAGATCATTACACAAATAAAATACATCAATCTTCTTTCATAAACACATTAGTTCATTACATAAATAACATACATCAATATTCTTTCATAATCTTGTTTGTTACCTCAATATTAGATCTCCATAGGCAAACCAATTTGTCTTAAGATAATCCCTTTTTTATTTTAATCCAGAACTTTATGTACTTCTAATATATTTGTTATGCATCAATATAACAAATAATGTTCTTCATACTTTCTATATCATATCTAGTCATATATCCACTAACTCATTACAGCGTGTGTGTGTATATATATATATATATATATATATATATATCTACTACCAAGTATTGATTCAACATGGGGAATGAATACCCTTTATTTTTATTCAAATTAAACATATATAACACATGCACACATAAACTATGGAAGAGAGTACACTCTTCCCGACCAACGAGCTTCCAACAAATAACCCCCACCCCCCCCCCCCCCCCCCCCCCCCCCCTAAGCTCATACTTATTGCCTAAAGGAATTATCATCGCTTTTTTATTCTCTAGTGGTATTTTTATAATTTCTTCCTAGCATATTTTTCCTTAGCTATGTCCTTAGCTGTGTCCTGCTTTTTAATTACCTAGGATTTTCTTCTTCTTTTTTTTAGTAAAAAACTGTCTTTACTTTTTCCTTTAAAGAACATCTTTCTCTCCCATTGTTATTTTATCTTTCTTTTCACCCAACTTAGCATTTTTCTCTAGCTAAGTTCTAATTTCCACTTAGCATAATATTTCTCTCCCATTATGCTATTCTTGAAATAACATTTTTCTCTTAGGATTTTTAGGAGAATATTTGGGAAGGTCCACCATGTGGACTTGACCACTTAACAATTTTATAGAATACCAAGAACTCTCTATTACTCATGTTCTCTTTCCCATAGTTTCTCAAAAGTAAAATATCTATTCATAAAAAATAAAAATAAATAAAAAATAAAAAAAGAAGAAAAGAAAAAATAATAAAATAATAAAAAAAATTAAATAGATACTTAATTCAAATCCTAGACTCCACATCCATTAAATTGAAACAATAATCACAATAGTTTTAAAATAATAATGTCTTTAAAATAAAAGAACATGGGCATCACAAATCTACTAGCTACTTCGTGCCTTCCACCTTGTTACGCGTCATTTTGTCGCATTATACAAATGACCATGAGTCTAGATCTTTCGTTTTCCATCAAAGTGTTCCAAAGCATCTCCATGCAAGGCTAGAATATAAACAATCCCAAAGAGAATGAAATTCCTATATCTCAAAGCCCAAAAAACTATTTTGGGTTACCTCCACAGTTCCCTATTCAGTTTCCACGCATACGCAGAAGAGACATTAGAGTCCACACAAAAGTGTGCTCTATCTTACTTTGTGGCTTGTGCAGATGACTCATTGCAAGTAAAAAATAAAAAGTAAAGTCTAGGAGCTTTGTTAGTCCAATCTTTCCCAACTAACAACTTTGAATTGATGCTTACTCAAACTTGATCCCTTGCATCATGGAGCTACTTCACTCTCTTTATGGATCCACTATCCCACCATTTGTGGATCTCATGCCTTAGGAAGAGCATCCCAATTCTTCTCCTCTCGGCTTATAAATCAAACACATACCACAGGATTGGAGATGACCATTAAAGGTAGGCGTATGCAACAAAAATAGGGCTATAAGGATTTTCATCTAAGGAGAAGGTTGGAGATTGTGGGAAGAGGCTTGAAACATCAAGGCAATGAGGTAATAATTTTTTTCTCCTTTTTATTAAATAAAAAGCAATTGTTCTTTCTTAATCATGTGTATTCTAATATCATTTGTGAGATTCCTTGATCACTCACATAGGTTATGACCAGTTATTGATTCAATTTATGATGTATGTTGAGATAATAATTTCATTTACCTTTCATTCTATATACTAGATACTTTGATCCTTTGTGTATTTCTGTTTATACAAATATCCTTCGAAACATCATGGGGAAGCAATGGAAAGAAATGAAACATTCTCTAATGCATCGAGGAGAAGCCAACTATGGAAGACACTAAAAGGACTTCAATTGGCACTTTGTTAAACCGGTAAGTGATCCCTCGCATAGTACTTGTTTCAATAAATCATAGGCTAAGAAAAGGTAGCAATTCATATCATCTTTGCTACTAGATTTCATTTGAGACCTAGGGAGATCCACCTTGTCCGCAAGAAGGATTTGTCCACTTAACAAATTGGCGACCATACTAGGGAGCCTCTCATTCTCCATCATCTCCTTTTTTTGAATTTTGATATTTTTGTCATAGCCCTCTCTAAGTGTCTGAAAGATATTGAAAGTATGGATTTTATGATTTATTTGCCTTATTTTTATTTTTTCTTAAATTTTCCTGACATGCGCACTTTATCTCTAGTCACATAACATACTTGTGCACACTTAGCTTTTAGCAACAATGTGTATACGCACTGAATCTTATGCACACTTAGATTTTAGCAACAATATGTATACACATTGAATCATACTGATTTCTTGAGCACATGCGGAATTTTTCTTTTTAGAATTTAAGCTTTCCAATTGTTGTGTCCATGAACTTTTGTTTGATGTGTTTAGTTAGGCTTGTTTACCTTCTGGAAATATCCTCTTTATTTCGATTTGATGTTTTGGGTTTTATTTTTGAATAATTCTTTACTTTTTCAAATTAGCATTCAAGGTTTGATCTCGTGAATTATTAGTTAATAAAAGGACCAGTCATTGCTGAGATAGTTTGAGTTTGTCCTTTTTATGTCAAAATATTAGATTAAGTACTTTCTTCTCATAATAGAAAAAAATCAATAGTATTAGGAAAATGTTAGGTTTTTTCAAGACAACAATTGGGATTGGGAGTTTGTTGTTTTGTCAAAGTGAATACTGATTATTTCTCTCTATATGACAACACAATCTTTTGCTTACAATGATTTGTAACTCATTACGTCAAATATAAATTATGGCTTCTGTTTGTTGAAGGAAGAATTTATTGTTTTTTTTGGGTATGTACGAAGTTGTCAACATCAAAATTTTTCTTCTTGTAACTTAGATTTTCAGGAATTTAGGTTGCATTTCACGAAAAAGACCCAAAAATAATGTATTATGCATTCTCTTTGATTTGTATCTTGAAAATGATCCATTGATTCTCATATTTTTTAAAAGTTAATGAAACCTCTTCCCTTATTTTAGTTATAATTCATCGAAAAGATTACAATATGATGTTTGATTGCATTAAATGTTTTACTCAAGTCATAACACCATGAGTTTCACATCCATTTACCCTTTGACTAGGTAACATCTTTGAAAAAAACGCTAATAAAATCCATTTAGAAAATTTTATTATTTTAGGGCCCTTTACAGCTACATTAGATCAGGTTGTAGGGATATGGAATAGGGAAGTGAGTTAACTTCCAAAGTTGCAAAAAATAATTAGAATCTTGCGATAGGGAGTAAATCCATTTACTGTAGTTTGGCTCTAGGAGGTTCTCCTTACAAAGGAATTAAGCATGATTTCATCTCGGACCTAGTGGAGAGATCCACTGCACTTCATTGGTTATGATAGAGTGATTTACACGTATTAAAAATGATGTTGAAAGGTACTTTGGAGTCACTTGAAAGTAAACCTTAGATTAACCCCATTGAGGAACTTTCAAGGGGATTGAGCTTTGTTACTCTTCCCTTGCATGTACATCTAATCTTGGATTGTCCCCCCAAGTTAAATTATTTTAAGTGGTAACCTTAGAGACAATAATATTAGGGTTGTTACCCAAGGTGACAGTGGAGGGGAAGTCTCTGTTGTACCTAGAACATACGTTGGCTAGACTTACTTAGACCGTTTTGGAGAGTATTCTTCACTAGAGATGGCATAAGTGAAGTTACTTGCACCAGATTGTGTAAATTAAGCAAGTTGTCAGCATAATTATTTCCACCCGCTCTATCTTTAGCCACTTTTCACATTGATCTCTACGATGTTGGATTTCATCACTAACTAGTGATTTTGTTGTGAAAACTTTGTTTGCATGGTTTGACTCCTCAATATTACTAGCACATGTTATTTGCTTGTTTTTACTTTTTATAGACCTTAGGTATGGATTGTGATTTTGAATTGTTAATATTGGTAATAAATTTATCCAAATTAAATCTAATGGAACCAATGCCTGAAGTTACTGGTGAAGAAACCCCTTTTAATGAGAATCCTAGTCCTTTTCCTAATTTTTCAAATGTCAGTCCTCCTTCAGTGGCTATGTTGTCACTTTGCGGATTCACGATAAGTTTAACGGTGTGGTTGTTTTCAACTAATTTAATCCAAAATACCCAAACTATTCCAGCTCGACCAAGTTTTTCACCTCAACCGAGTTCACCATCTCAACATCACCAACCTCATGTTGACCCTTTACCATCTTCACCCAACATTTCCTACTCCCTTTCTTCTTCTTCGCTTTGTAAGTGCCTTGATCCTAGTAACGAGGTGACTAAAAAGAATAGGAAACGAAAGAAGAAGAAGAAATATAAGAAAGAATTCAACCAACCAACCATGGTTGTAGGTATTGGTAATATTGAGAAAAATTCCAACATGCATCACAAGCCCAAATACCCTTGCAAGATTTGTAAGGTGACCACTTCCTTATCAATTTTCCTGGTATTCCTAAGGTCTTGGAAGTATGGTCAAAAAATTCTTATCAACTTACTGTTGATCCATCGACTAGTGATTGTGAGGCTTCCAGGAAAATGGGTAAGGTTAGGTTTCGTTGTAGGTTATGAAAAGGGATTCACCATAGTCACCTTTTCCCTCATATGGATGAAGCCTCAAAATTATTGGAAAAACTTACTATTTCATGGAAACAACTTCCAACTAGTTACCGTAAATTTTCCCACAACTGATCGTCAGTTAATGAAGTGATTGATCTAATTCTAAGTACAATCAATCCCACTCTTTAATGGGAGAGTGAAACACATATCACTTAGGTTTATGAGCCATTGGTTTATCAAGTGGTCGACCCAATTTCATCTTCGATCAATGCCACTCTCCCTTTAGAAAGTGAAATTAATACCACTCAGGTTCTTCTTATTACATTAGTTTCTTCTACACATGGGGGGAGTAACCTATTTCCGATGATCTCCCTCCAAGTAATGAGGTTATTTCCTTTGATTGGAGTAGACTAGTAGGACCTCTTCTTCTTTATTCCACCCCTTTCCAAATCATTGTGAAAGTGTATAGTAAGAATGTCTGGCGTACAAATGTATATGTAGGTGCTTCTATTATTAATTTATCCTCATTTGCTTGGCAAGCTTTGGGTTCCCCTCAACCTATGCTTGTTACACAGAATATTTTATATTTCAATACAACCATCAAGGCCTAAGTTACTTATTACTCTGGAAGGAAATATTTTCTATATTGATCTTATGGTAGTGCAAGGCCCCTTGGATTTCATTTTTCTCCTTGGGTGAGACTATGTCTATGATATGAAAGTTGTCATGTCCACACTATTTCAAGTGATGTATTTTCCTCACAATGGAAACATTGTGACGATTAACCAACTTTCATTCGTTGGTGTTGATTTTACTACTAGCCATCCAACATCACTTAACGCTCCTTATATGCAAGTGGTTTCCACCCCATCACAGGTTAATTATGTGGCAACCAGTCCCATGTTTTTAGTTACCAATGTAAGCATGCCTCTCACTGTTTGCTTGACTTCTTTTGACTTAGATCCAATAATTTACATAGGGAACCCTATGAGGGAATTTGAAATTGATTTTCTTTCCCCTTTTGATTCTCTCCACATGTATTCTTTCCAATGATTTATTCTTCCTTCTTATGAATATCTCTTGGAAGCTATGGTCAGAAAGTATCCCCTGTCATGTGTTTATTCCAAATGGAAGCCATGATCCATGTCTTTAAGAGGATGGTTCTATTACCATGTCAACCTTGTTAAAAAATGAAACAGGTTCTTACGAGCATAATTATTTTTGTTTCAAGCTTGCATAAGCATGAAACAACCCCTAAGGATGGTTCTTTTATTATGTAAACCTCATTAAAAAATGAAACAAATTCCCATGAGGATGGTTCTTTTACGGTGTCAACCTCATTAAAAAATGAAGTAGGCCCTTGTGAGGATTTTTCTTTTGTTGCGTCAGCCTCGTTAAAAAATGAAACAAGGGCTTGAGAGGATGCTTCTTTTATTTTGTCAACCTAGTCAAAAAATGAAACAGGTACCTGAGAGGATGCTTCTTTTACTGTGTCAACCTCTTTAAAAAATGAAATAGGTGCCTGATATTGGAATTATGGTACAAGTGTTGTCCTTGATGGAAACCCACATACAGGTCAATTCATAATTGATAAAGGGCAACTCACATTGTAACAGGTCTATTCAGAGGTAACAGAGTAATGGCACAGAAGAACAGGATGATGGAGCAAAGGATTATACATCAGAATCAAGAAATTGAGGAAAGAGAATGGTTTAAGTTGAATACATTGTTTTCCCTAGTCCAAGTAGCGTATACACGCAGGTACACAGAATAAAAAAAGCGTATATGTATACACACAGTTTCACAGAAGGAAAAGAGCATAAGGTATGGAAATTAATCTTAAAGAACACCAGGGGTCCATACCATGGTATTAGCCCACAATATTGAGTGGAATAATAGTTACTTGATCATGTCTGAGAATACCATAGATTCTAAGTGTGGTTTTGATGCATGGTATTGAAAAAGGTTCTAGTATATAAGGAGGAGAAGATCAAAAGGCTAAGTGTGCAAGTAAAAGGTTTTTTTATGAGTACTTCTATTTGAAGTATATTTTATGTTGTGAGGGCTATGGTTATGATATAGGTCTGAAATATCCTGTGCACCTTTGGATATAATGTTAGATCAAGGTCATGAGACCTAAAATCACTTATCGTTGTATGATCTGATAATGGATAGTCTAGCTCTGATTGCTAACGCATGTTTTATCCTTTATATGTTATGAATTGGATATGTCTGAACTCTTAAAAAGCTGTGAAGTTACAAGTCATTATTTTCATATATATATGTTGGTTAGCCTCGGTAAAGGCACGTATGAATGTTGGTTCGACACTTCCAAGTCTCATATGAAGAGGAAGGGCTTGTTGTTCCGAGACGACTGATCTATCTTATCAGTGTTTTTGTTTTACTGATGTTTTTCAATGATTTCTTCATTAGATCTAAAAGAAAAATTGATTGTATAAGGAGATTAAGTCTGGTCGATTGATTGATTGATTTAACAAGAAGGGTGATCTTTGCTGCTATCTATTCAGAACTCTGTAATATGACAGTATATCTTCAGAATATCATTGGTTGGTACAGTTTTTGATTCAGAAGTTTTATGATTCACTATCTTTAGAGGAATAGGCTGGTTGGGTTACTGAAAGTTGCGTATACGTGCAATTTAGATTCATTAAAGTAGCATGTACATTCTGAAATACGATTTTTGAGATTGCAATTGGTTCTGGTCGTTGATGCAGTATTCTGGGTTCAGCTTTGTGTTCTTGTGACAGCGATCTGACTGTTCAGATTGACTGATTGTTAATAGATGCAGTTTTATTTGATGCTTGTATTGCAATGGTGATTGATTTTGAGCTTCAATGTTACAGATGGTTCCAGTATGAAAATTTGATGAAACATGGCCTACATATTGTGTTGTTGTGTACCAGGAGTATCCAGTCTAAAAATTTATGAGACATGTTCCCTGGAGAAAGAGTGAAGGTAGTAGCCTTCTGTAGGCCAACACCTACATACTGGTAAACATATCATCCAATACAAGAGATAGGAGGTTGGAGCTCCCTTCCAGTAGAAGCTGGAAAATGAGTGAAGGTTGTAGCCTTCAACAAGTTGATTCCTACGTACTGGAAAGCATTTGCACTAGTACAAAACTTGTAAACACTTTTTATAATAAGAAGATTGAAGACTGAGATGACAACAGCGGTAGTTTTTTCCCACATTGGGTTTCCACCTAAAAAATCATGGTGTTCATGTGTTTTGCTTATATGTGTTCATTTATTCTATTTTTATCGCATTTGTTTACTACTCAGTAAATGCATCACACTGTTATTTAATTTCAACTAATAATAAATTAGCAGTTTTACAATTTTATTATATATACGTTGGTTCCATTCATTATAGTCGCGGACATATTTTGTTTGGTATCTCTGAAGTAGTGTATACAGTTTCAAAAATAAAAATTATTATTGCGAAAGTTTAAATATTGATTCACCCCCCCTTTTAGTATTTTTCCAACAATTGGTATTAGAGAAAGTCCTTCAGAAGGAGCTTGATCGCTTGAAGGAAGATCTCTCAATATGAGAAATCACGAAGGAATGGGATCTATCAGACCACCAATCTTCAACGGAAATAACTTAACATATTGAAAGACAAGAACCATATCTTAGCTTCAGTCACTTGGAGCTGATGTTTAGGCAGTTATGGTAGGAGGATACCAATATCCAGCAGAAGTCCCCATAGAGCCAACAGAAAATAAATCATATGAAACCAATGCCAAATCTGGCAATGCATTATTGAGAAGTCTATCAGAATCAGAATTTGTCAAAGTCATGCATCTCAACACAGCCAAAGCAATACTCGGATGCGGGTGCCTTAATGAGCAGTTAATGCTCAAGCAAACGACGTCGGCACCTGGCAAGACCGCGGGTTCGTTGGGCGATTTATGGCAGGATATTTACTGGCATCACAACGGGTAAGTAAGGCGGTTCGTCGGAGGACATCACCTCGCATTTATAATGCGTTAGGTTCAAGGCAAGCAGGGAAGGAATTTTAGGATGGTGAGATTTATTTGTAGTTCATATGCTTTGGCCACTTCAGACAATTGCAGTATAGCTCAGGTGTATTTTGGCAGGGACATTCTCTGCTGGTTATGTATTCAGGACTTAGGAGCAGGGCAACGCAATTGGAAGCCTCCATGGTTTTACAACTGCATGCACCCAGCCAGCTTCAGGTACTTAGCTCTGCTTTCTTTAGCGAATATCTGGTATAGTCAGTCGATTTTCCTCTGGTCCATCTCTGTAAGTGGTCTCATTTCGGTCTCTGTCGAGGGAGTCTGGGAAGGGTGTTCGATTCAGTCAATCAGGGCGGGGCTATATCTCGTGGTTGGTTGCATTCTCTGTGTTGGGTTTTCCATTGGGGTCTCCATTTCAGGGGTCTGTTTACTCCAGTTTCCTTCAGATAGCAGCGGGTCGTCTCTTTCTCTCCCTCATTCCTTTAGCACCTTCAATTGGTCTTTCTGCTCCACAATGGTTCGGCCTCGTGGCATTTCTCGCTGGGGCAGTCTTTCAGCAGCTCGTGGATGCTCTCGGGGTCGTGGTGGCTCTGGTCCATGGCGTATCTCTCCGTTAACCTCTGTCCCGCCAGCCTCTCCGCCTTCAGATCACTCTGGTCCGTCCCTTAACAATTCCCTTCACTCAGCCCGCTTCAAATTTAAAAGCAGGCTCAACAAGCCAACTATCTCTGCTCTCATCACTGTCATCTTCTCAGAGGAAGAAGATGAGCTCTCAGATTCTGTTGAAACTTCTAAGGAAAGGTCTCTCTCTACAAACTCCAGTGACTCTCAAGGCAGCAAAGCGGGTGTTGTCCTCAACAACCCCACTGTGTTGCAGGAAGAAGTGCAGCAAGAAGATTCCCGCCATCAGCAAGAATCCTCTAATGAGGAAATCATTGCCTGTGCGCCGGCGCAATTCTCTGGCAGCATTCTGCACCTTGTGACTCCTCCAGGATGCAATATGATGGAAGTAGAAGAAAATGTGATGGTTCATTGGGTCAGCTCTCCCAGCAAGGCAAATGAAAAAGACACAGACATGCCTACTCAGGATTAATTTCCTATGCCTCAGCAAGTCATCTCAGAATTGTTAGTTTTGGATGCTCTTCTCAGTTGGGTATGCTATGATATCATATATATGGTTTTTTATCATCTTCCAAGTCACGATTTTGGCTTTCCAGCTTTCTGTAATAGCTGCATAGTACTGCATTTTGTAATAGGGCGGCTCATAACAAAGTGTCGATGCTCTCTGGCTCTAATGGTTTTTGGGTCTATGTTTCTCATCTCTGTAACCAGTAGGTCAGGTGATAGTTGCAACAGTCTTTTTGATAGAGGGTTAGCTATGGCCCCCTCAGAGGTTAAAACCTCTCTGTAAATATTTTTCCTTTTATTATTAATAGATTAGTCTTTACTTAAAAAAAAAAAAACACAGCCAAAGCAATATAAGACAAAATCATTCATAGCTACGAAGGAGACTCCCAGGTAAAACGTGATAAGCACCAAACTCTTAGAAGTCAATATGAAACTCTAAAGATGCATAGTGATGAAAGTATTTCTAGTTACTTTTTACGAGTATATGAGATTGTAAATCGTATGAAGAATCTGGGTGAAGAAGTAAAGGAGACTATTATAATAGAGAAAATTTTAGGATCTCTATCTCCTAAATTTGAGTCAAAAGTATCTGCCATTGAAGAGAAGCAAGATCTACAAGCTGTTACTATTGTTCAACTTCATCGAATTTTAAATTCCTTTGAAATGAGGAAAGGAGGTCCATCATAAATTATAGAATATTCTTTCAAAGCCTCTGCAAAGGGAAAAGAAAAAGAAGATCTCAAGAAATCAGGATATATATCAGAAGAAGATGAGTTAAACTTTGTAAAGAAACTTCAAATGGGTACTGGATTCAAAGGTAAGATTCTCTTCAAATGCTTTGCTTGTGGTAGAGTTGGTCATTATGCTTCTAAATGTCCTCATAAAGAAAACCATGACAAAGGAAAGGATTCTGCAAAAGGTAATAGGAAATAATTTGTTAATAGAAGAATTTATTACACTCAGGAAGATAGTGATGGCTTGTCTAATAGTGATGAAGGAGAATCTGAACAATATTTTAAACTATTGAAATCTAAAAATGATGAGTTTATGGATGCCTTAGAAGAAGAATATTTTCCAGAGGAAATGACTTAACTTAAAATCTGCTTGGAAGAAAAGAATATGGGCAACGACATCTGAGTCTCTAGAGAAGATTATTAATAAAAGATTCTCTCCTTCGATCAAGAAAAGCATTGGGTATGATCATAACTAGTATAGTGTTGTTCAAGGGAAATTTGAATCAAGTCACACATCTCCTAGATCGAGGACAAGATTTGTTCCTAGGAACAACGTATTTTTTTATGGATATTGTTTCTCTTGTAACTCATTTGGGCATAAGGCCGCTAAATGTAGGTCAAGTATGCAAACTAGAACCAGGAGATGTGATAATTTCTAGCACATAACTAAAAATTGCAAGAAAATATGGAGGAAGCAGGAATCTCAGTCTGAAATGTAGGGAAGATTGATCCTACTGCAGTCCATTGGTTCTTAAAGATTACTTCTCATAGTGACTACATAAGTGATTTGAGGTACATGACCTCATAAGAGTAGAAGATGATTATTAGGTCCTTAATATTAGTAATGTGTAATATCATGGGGAGCACTACATATGTCCTTTTGATGATGTCTCACATGGTTTTTTTGATGTTCATGTTACTTATATTACTAACAATGCATCTGATGTTGTAACAGTCAATAGTACAGACTCATGGGGAGTTGTAGTTATGAAAGTTTAGTATTTTACTTACTATACATGGATATTATGAAGGAAAATCATGTATATACGTGAGTCCTGATACAGATAGTCATGTATGTTTTCCTATGGTGAAGAAATAGTAGGACAAACTCAGGGAAAGGCTCTAATATGCTTCAAACAATTATTATTTGGATTTCTTGTTCTGATGTTGTTGGTTATAGTCAGTGGATGCTACTTGGAAATGTTATTGGCTTATGATGGTTTATGATTTGTTTCAATATGACATGGATTTTCTTATTGATGAAATTTCTTTGATGACCTTATTGATGGATGAGTTGATGTGATCAGACCTGATAGTGAACATTTGGCACAAGTTTAGGGGGATCATGCTTCTAATAACACATTGTTGGAATTATGATTTCTTTAGTATTCCTTGTTGAATAATGGTGTTCATGATAAGTATATTGGTAATGCTGCTAAAGATACACATGATTGTTGAATTTTTGAATGATAACTACATGTTTTTGTTGTCATTTTGCATAAGTTGATTATGGTGAAATATGGATGATGCTTATATGTTGCTTGAAGGGATGCATATAAAATGTCAATAATGTTGCTGAGAAAATTTGTGATACATGTATATGATGATACATATGACATGAAAAGGGGATGTTGATATTGTTGATATGAGATCAAAGAGATGGGTTGATTTCATAGTCTTATGATTGGTTAATGATGATGATGAGTTCATACATATTGCAAAAAGGGATATTATGGATGACTACATGAGTTGCATATTGGTGAAATAGTTCCTTTGATGTGACAATTCTTCTTTTATGAAGATAATGGGCCAAGAAGAATCATGTTGTTGTAGGTTTCATAAAGACATGGTTATTGATAATACTGCTACATTTTCTAGTTGACACTTGGAAACATGACATATTTTGACGATGTTGAAGCATGATGCTACACTGCCCTATCTTACTTTATGATGATATGCTTGGTTCTCACTTATGTTTTTGATGCTGCATACTTGGTCACAGGTTGTTGATGTTGAAGATACATTGTCTTATCTTGCATATTGATGATGAGTTTTTGTTGTTGCTATCTATGGTGCGGATCCTACATAATATATGATGGCTTTTGAAGACTATACTATATTGGTTTTTTTACTTCACTATAGAGGTATTTGGTTTTGGTTATAAATGTTGCCTCTTAATGTGACGTAAAGACCTTTGTTATGAATCATTGTAAAATTAAGTCATGTATGGACTATTGTGGTCAAGTCATTTAATCCCATCATTTTGGGCATATGATGTAATTTTGAGTCAAATATGTAACCCCACTATGTTGGCTGATCAATGTAAGCATGATTCATTTGTGATAGGAAAGGTCATGTCTAACTGAGTCATAGAGTCACGTACTTCTTTGCATATCTTAAGAAAATTTAGCATGTGGTCATGGGGAGCCTGGTTAGTATTTAGAGTTCATTCTCAGTGGATCAGATCTACAACGTTCATGTCAAAAAAGGGATAGAAGCCTTAATTTATCATTGATCAGCCCTTTTTCGTTGATGTCAAAGGGGGAGAGAATCTTGGCGTTTGGGGAATGCTTGGTGACTTAAGAAAGAAACTTGGTATGTCTACAAATGTGTTTACAAATATCTACAGGTGGTGGTGACAAAACACCAAAGTGGTTTCCATGAAGTACAAAGGGGAAGATTGTTGCGATTATGAAAAATGTGTTGTCCTTCATGGAAACCTACTTAATAAAGGTGTTGACATGATGGTAGCAGGATGAGAATTCAGGCTAGTATAGATTGGATATCAGTTTAGAGACAAAGGAATGATAAAGATAAAGTTTGAAGAAGTATAGGTGGGTTCTGTGAAGCAAAGTCGCATACATATGCGACTATGGTGAAGAAAAGTAGCATACATTGTTCGCACCATGATATTCTAAATACCAGGGGTATTTACCATGGTATTGGCCCATAGTAATGAGCGCGACAATGGATATTTGATCTTGTCAAAATAATACCATCAGCATAACTACGGAATTGACCTAAAGTATTGGCTAAGGCCCAAGCTAAATAAGTAGATGGAGATCAAAGTGATAAGTGTGCATGATTTGGTTAATTGATGAATTGTTTGATCTAAAATAAGTTTGCACCCAAGAGTATGATGATGGATCAGATCTTATAGATCTGAAATGAATACACATTGAATAATTTGCTTATGGGTTGATAGATTTGTGATGATGATTTTATGATGTGTCTCTTTTTCAGTATGTCCCGAGATTTGGGTTTATTTGATGATCTATTGTATAGCAAAGGTATTATTCAATAGTTATAGATCTATACACAGTTTTTGTTCAAAAATTTCATGTACATACGTAGATCATCTTTTTAGTAGTCACGTATCAATTTTGCAATATGTACAGATATGTACACGGGTATGCTTCTTGAAAGGTGCATATATACACAGAAGTGCCTCATAAGGGTTGCATGCATATGCTAGGGTTTTGTTGAATATTATGCTTGATCAATCTTACTTATTGTTGTCTCTTGATGAAGTATTTCATGATGATGTGTGTTTGACAGTGCTGGTTGAGGTTGAACTAATTATGTTATGAAATATTCAATAGTAATGATGCTCCTATGAGATGATCTATATTTGGTTCAGATATCTCTGACAATATCAGTATGTATTTCAGTGACTAATTTCAGTAGTACAGTGATTCAGTTTTAGGGTTAAGTGTTTTCATATATGTACAAGGGTTATAGGAAGAGAAAGCGTGTATATACATGAGTATGTCTCTTAATAATAGTATATATATTTTGACATAATATTGACCATGGTTTATAGTTACAGGATCTAGTTTCTGTGATGAACAATAAGTGGTCTAACATTCTGATGAAGAGCATACAATGAATTAATATGATCTAGTTTCTTTGGTCGATTGAGATTCAGTAATTGGTTTATTCAATTATTTTGTGATTAAGTTAGTTCAGTGACTTGATAAAGTGATTGGTTTCATTTTTTATTTTATATTGGGCTTAAATGATGTTAGTGGATCCAATCTAAAAATTTGATGAAACATGGCCTACAGATTTGATGTTTTGATTCAGGTGGATCAAGTGTGAAAATTATGCAACATGGTCCATGGAAGTTTTGAGGGTTGGAGCCTTCCGTAAGGGATTCAAAGCTTCCTTATAGTGGTAGCTATTAAATCATATTAGGGGGTAGGAGCTCCCTTCCGGTGGGTGCCATAAACGAGATCCAGGGTTTGGGGCTCCCTTCTAGTGGGTGTTGGAAAATGAGAGAAGGTTGTATCCTTATGCTATTGGTTGTCTGCATGCTAGTATGAGTCTATGCCAGTATAAGATTGTAATAATTTTTTCATTATAATAAAATATGAATATAGAGACGACAACAGTGGTGGTTTTGTCCCGCATTAGGGTTCCACATAAAAATATTGGTGTTCATGTGTGTTGATATGTTTCTTATGTGTGGTGGTCTATTTTGTTCTACAAAACATGGTTACTATTTAATTAATTTCTAATGAAGTACTAATACATTGGTTCAAGTTAAACAGATGATGAATTCACTGAAAAGTTAGTTAACTAGATATATGCTAGTTGTTTTCATAAAAGTCGTGCACATACGTAGGTTTACCTCATTATAGCCATGTACAAAAATCTGAATAAGAAAATAAAAGCTTATGTCAGTGTTTAAAATGCTGATTCATGCCCCCCACCCCACCCCCTAGTATTTTTACCAACACTTTACTATGTCAAGCGTCAAAAAATGAAATAAAGTATGAGCATAGTTATTTTCATTTCAAGCCTGAATAAAAATGAAACCCATTTATCAAATTCATGAGCATAGTTCTATCTCAAGCTTGTTAAAAAATGAAACAAGTCCCATGTTTAACCAAATATTTTATTTGATTTTATCAATAAACCTTCATTTGATATGCCTAATAGTAATTTACCATTTACTTAAGAAGATAAAACGAAGCTCGACATGCATGTGCCTCTCCATGGGTACATTGTAAATTATTGTATTATGTTTTTTGTGTGACAATATTTTTAGCATCTTTTTACGATTTTCTGCTACTTCTCCTACTTATCTTGTGTTACATTTGAGTACTGATGCATTGGCTAATTTGTAACATCTATAAAAAAGGAAAACGATATCCATCCTCATATTGTACAAGATAAACTGAGATAACAAGTAGTAGTTTTCATTAGTTAAAATGTTTGTAAGAAGTGTGGCTTCAAAAAATGTCATCCCCATGGTCTTTATTATCTAAACATGTTGACACATCAAAAAACAAAATCTAGCCTTATGACTAGCAGCTACACATGATGATCATGGTAGAAGATGATAGCAGGAGCTACTCTTTGTAGAAAGCAACTAATAAGATTAGGAAACCCCAATATGTTCCTCTGATAATGGAAAGGAAAATCATTAATCCCAACATCTCAGATGACCAAGGTCAACCTCTCTAGGTTGTGATCCAACTCAGATAAAGCCTCTCCTAGATCGGCGTTTTGTACTACGGGAGTTGCTGGCTACTCACCACATTTTTCAAATCAGTGTATTCATGCTTCTCTCATCGGGACCACATCTGCATGATTATTTCGAATAGTTAGTTTTCGATGCCAAAAACAAAAATTTGAAAAACACAAAACAACCAAAATGTGAAATTTTTACCTAGGTCACCCCACTGCATTTCGTCTAGAAGTGGGATATCTGGATCACCCATGTAATCCATGTCTACATATGGAAAGTCCTCAATCGTAATGATCTGATGTTCCAACCATCCAAAGAAATCAGGGGTATATCGAATAGATGGGTCATCACCACCTATATGGTGTGCCATCAACGTAACCCACTTTAGTATAAAAGGATCTCGTCATCATCCTACATCTCCGTCTACCTATGGGGCAAGAAGGGGGGTCCTCTCTAGAGAAAACGAGGTCACAATGTCACCATACCCAAAACATTTGACTTTTCTAGTTTCCACTTTAGTTAGTTGCGCTTTGAGGTTGGCAACTACCCCTTCACACCAGTTGAATATCGTAGGCTATGAGCATTCCACAGAAATTTTCATTCGAGCCTTGGTGAGTAAATGAAGTGTTTTACTTCCACATAATCAAGTAACAGTAAATGTGATAGTCCTTAAGAGACGCCTCTTAATGTTTTTTATATCAATTTTTCCATCTTTGAGTTTAGACCCTAGAGAACAATATTGCACTAGGTAGGTGGCAGTTGTTTCACCACCTCATCTATGCCCATACAAAGAAATGTCAACTCCATGGAGTGAAAACCTGGTAAAGAAATATATGTCATCATCATTTATCATATGTCTATGATCCCCAATCAAGAATCACTCTTCCTGCACATTCCATTTTCTCACCATCCATTCCAGCAAATCTAGTTGGGCCTTCATGCCTAGGATCACAAAGAATGTGTATAAGCCATAGTCACATAAAGCCTGCAGTGTCTCTAGATGATTCAAGGTTTCTACATCCTATTCTTTGTGTTCTCACTCCATCCACTCCATTTTTGTAGATCAAAACCCTACAAAAAAACATGGAAGATCATTAGAAAATATTGTGATAAAAAAAAACTTATGCTTTTTGTTTTATTTTCTCAAAGACCTCGGTGTTGTGCACAGGCGCCTTTGAAGTCCAGTGAATATTTGAGTGGTTCTTTCTTTAGAAACCATGAAAATCTCAATTTTAAATGTAAAAAAATGGGTCGGTGTGCGTGGGCCTGATAAAGAAAGGCTGCGCACACCGAGGGTGATTTTAGAATTAATAAAACCCTCCAAAAAAACTAAATACATGGTGGAAAGATAAATGAAAGCAATCAAAACAAAGATATCCAAGAGATAGTTTACCTAGAGAAAGCAGCTCGTGATTTGGTCCATCGGGTTTGCAAGAATCCAACTCTGAAGTTTTTTGTGAAAAATGCACTCAATCACTCTCAAATGGTAAAAAACACAAATGATAAAATAAAAAAATACTTTTTGGATTTTTATAAGTTTTTTAGGCTCATTAAAATATATTTTTTTCATATTAACCTCTTAAATCCAAATTTTTTAATGTTTCTACTATGTTTTTGAGCAGCTACGATAATTTTTTAGTTTAAATGTTCATAACATAGGTTATTTACGAAAATGAATCATTTTGGAAATGAGTACGTTTTTATCATTTTTTTCAACTCATTAAAAACTTACAAAAAAGTGAAACCTAGGAGTTCTATTTAAGCCCTTTTAAGACTCCCTAAACATGAAAAGGTCATCGAGGACTTGACTATTGAAACTCCTAAAATTAAATGAGCAGTCGTCTATTCAATATAAGTTTACCCCTTTTACGGACTGAACTAGACTATTTACGAAAAATGTATACGTTAACTAATCATGGTCAATAGAGTTCTCTCCTGCATTATTTTACCCTTTTTCAGGCTTGAGAGACTAAAATTATGAAAAAGGACATTATGGAGTTTACTTATGTTTTTCTCCTGACTCCCTAAAAATGAAAACATCGATCTTTACTTTCTACGAGCTCGTTAAACATTTACGTTGAAAGAACTGAACAAGTTTTCTTTTTTGTCTTTTCAAACACTTTAAACATGAAAATGACATCGAGTTACCCCATTCACTAGACTCATAAAACTTAAATAGTTTAGGACTCATTAATCATAATGAGACTGAACCAGTCCTTCCTAGGGTTCGTTAAAAATACACTGAAGGACTCATTTGAAGGATGATATTAAAGGACAAGCATATGTTATCCTCCTCAAGCTTGCACAAAAATAAAGAGGTACTTGTCAGTAATGGTGGGGGGAAATTGGGAAAGAACGTTTGTTTATATTGTAGAAGGTAGTATGTCACCCTTGAACTTGAAACAATGTAATAGTTTTCATTAGTCAAAATGTTTGTAAGAAGTGTGGCTTTACAAAATGCCATCCCCATGGCCTTTATTATTGCAACATGTTGGTACATCAAAAAACAAAATCTACCCCTATGAGTAACAACTACACATGATGATCATGGTAGCAGACGATAATGGGATCTCCTCTTCATAGAAAGTGACTAATCAGCACAGGAACCCCCACGGTGTTCCTTTGATAAAATCTTTGATGTCCAAGGTCAAGCTCTCTAGGTTGTGCTCCAACTTAGACAAAGTCTCTCCTGCATCGGGGTTTTGTATTGAGGGAGCTGTTGGCTTCTCACCATGTTTGTCATATCGATGTAGTCATGCTGCTCTCACCAGGCCCACATCCGCATGATTATTTTGAATAATTAGTTTTGGATGCCAAAAACAAAAAACAACCAAAATGTGAAATTTTTACCTAGTCACCCCACTACACTCTAGCTAGAAGTGGGATATCTAGATCATCTGTGTAATCCATGTCTGCATTATGGAAATTACTCGATCATAATAATCTGATGTTCCAACCATCCAAATAAATCAGGGTTATATTGAATATTTGGGTCATCACCACCTTTGTGTTATGCCATCAACGTAACCCACTTTAGTATACAAGGATCATGTTGTCACCCTACAAATCTGGCTACCTATGGGGAAAGAAGGGGGATCCTCTCTAGAAAAAATGAGATCACAATGGCACCATACCCAAAAATTTTGAGTTTTCCATTTTTTACTCTAATTGGTTTCCCTTTGAGGTTGACAGCTACCCCTTCACACGAGTTGAATATCGTAGGCTGCGAGCATTCTATAAAAATATGCATTTGAGTCTTAGTGAGTAAATGAAGTGTTGTACTCCCAAATAATCATGGAACAGTAAAGGTGATAGTCCTCAAAGGAGTCCTCTTCAGATCGAGTCCATTTTTTATCTTTTTTTATGAGGCAGACGACGGGAATTGAACCCGTGCGTGGTGGATTCACAATCCATTGCCTTGGTCCACTTGGTTACGTCCGCCCTTGAAAAAACCAATTTATCTATCTATAGTCATTTCTCCCAAGAATAAAAAACAAGATAACTTTTGTTCTTATGTGGGTTAGTGACCTCTGATAGGGTATCAAAGCAAGATCGATGGGTGCATGATAAATACCAGCAAAACCTAAAACCGTAGAAGAAATTAAGTGAAGTACCCCGCTTGTGACCCCCTCCCTTGTGTCTTGCGTAATAATTCCTCTTCCATAAAGCTTATGGCATTGTTGATGTTGTAGCAGAAGTTTGATCTCATAGCAGAAGATCCTCTTTTTAATATGCTTCCCTTCCCCCTTTCGCACATATTGACTGATATGGGGGAAACGAAAGAAAATTTTGCATTTCAACTTATTTTCACTAACAAATTAGAGTTACCCCACAGAA
Source organism: Pinus tabuliformis (assembly GCA_031772625.1). NCBI lineage: Eukaryota > Viridiplantae > Streptophyta > Pinopsida > Pinales > Pinaceae > Pinus > Pinus tabuliformis. The sequence continues at coordinate 463,564,897 of CM062810.1, forward strand.
CCTATAACTCCCTCAGAAGATCCAATATACATACATTATTGGACCTCTTAAATTACAATCGAGAAGATCTAATTAGAATTGAACACTTCGGGAAGGAATCTGTCGAACAGGTATTGGAAGTTCTACAAAAACTTTTTTCATTTGATCTCGTATTTGTCCAATTGATACGTCGGAAGGAATCAATGCTGGACTTGTTGCATCATTATCCATGTTAACTAATCGATTATGATAAATAGGATCAGATTTTGCAGTTTTTTTTTTTTTCTGCAGTACTTCACCATGACATGATTGTGAAAATGGTTCAAGAATCTATTTCATAACGAGCACTTGCTCAGACGTGTCGAAGCGAAAGCCCCAGGTATTATTGAATGTACCTTTTTTGAAACATTTCTAGTAGTTCTGGTGGACAGAGAAGGAATTGTGAAAGTTGATGTTCATTTTAGGAGGGAGACAAGCCAGTAGCCCTTTCCATTGTTCAAGCACGATTAGTTGGATTAGCTCACTTTTCCGAAGGTTATATATTCACTTATGCAGATTTTTTAATTGCCTATACATCACGTAAATTTTGCTAATTCTTCTTCATCAATTTCTCTGTGGCGTACCCGTAGTTCTTGGTATGTGAAGATGCGTTGTTAGGTGCTCTATTTTCCACATCTACTGTAAAAATAAAAATAAAAAGTGAAAAATCGAATCCTATTGTACTCCCACATAATCATGGAACAATAAAGGTGATAGTCCTCAAGGGAGTCCTCTCAATGGTTTTTATAGCATTTCGTCTGTCTTTAAGTTCGCACCCTGGAGAACAATATTGCACTAGGTACAGCAGTTGTTTCACCACCTCTTTTATGCCCATACAAGGAAATGTAAACTCCATGGCATGAGAGACTGGTCAAGAAATAGATTTCATTAGCATATATCATGTGTCTATGATCCCCAATCAAGAAGCACTCTTCATGCCCATTCCATTTTCTCACCATCTATTCCAGCAAATCTAGTTGGGCCTTCATTCCTACGATCACAAGGAATATGTATAAGCAACAGTCACTTAAATCCTATAGTGTTTCTGGATTATTCAAGGTTGCTACATCATGTTCTTTGTGTTCTTGCTCCCTCCACTCCATTTTTGTAGATCAAAACTATGAAAATAAAGATGGAAGATCATTCACTCCAAGAAAAAAGGTCATTGGTGAGGGTCATGCCTGTGACGGACCTTAAAGGTTTGTCACCAATGTCGCATATGGTGACGGTCTTTAAAAAATCATTGTTGTAAGTGTATATAGTGATGGTACTTTAAGGTTTGTCACCAAAGCCATTTTCAATGACAATTTTGTGAGGGTCGTTAAAGGCCCGTCACTAATTCTCTCTTTGGTGACACTTTTGGTGAGGGTCATTAAAGGCTCATCACTAATTCTCTCTTTGGTGACACTTCTAGTGAAAATCTTTAATTGACCCTCACCAATGCTCTTTTTGGTCACTTTTGGTGATGGTCAAAAAATGTTCGTCATCATTGATCATTCCAATGGGTTTTTGATGATGATTCATGCCTGTGGTGGACCTCTAAGGTCCGTCACCAATGTCGCATATGGTGACGGTCTTTAAAAATCGTTGTTGTAAGTGTATATAGTGATGGCCCTTTAAGGTTTGTCACCAAATCCATTTTCAATGACACTTTTGGTGAGGGTTGTTAAAGGACCATCACTAATTCTCTCTTTGGTGACACTTTTGGTGAGCGTCGTTAAAGGCCCATCACTAATTCTCTCTTTGGTGACACTTCTAGTGATGATCTTTTATTGACCCTCACCAATGCTCTTTTTGGTTACTTTTGGGGACGGTAAAAAATGTTAGTCATCATTGATCATTCCAATGAGTTTTTGATGACGCTATGTACCTGTTACTATATATTTTGTCAAAAGATAACGGTTTAAGACTATTGTTGTGGAGTCTTTTTCATTATCTATGCAAGGTCATAGTGGTTATAGTCAATCATATTGTTAAGAAGTAATTAGTGTGTATCATTTCCCTCAAGTCATAAGAATATAGTTTTCCTATGATTCAACACATGATTCATCTCTATTATGTTTATTATCTAGAAAATTTCATTTTAATAAATTTCCACTAGTGTGTGCAGGAACTATATTATTTAATACATAATCAAGCTCTGTCAATTCTATGAGTGAGAGAGACCTAGCACTCCTCAAAACTCCTTGCATACCTTAACATACTTTAGAATAGTACACTAACATTCTTTAGCACCTCTCATGTATGGGAACATCTTTGTACCTAGAACATATTTATACCTAGAACATCTTGATATGACCAAGATGCGGAAGCACATGTTGGCATTCCCTAGCATAGCATAGCACTCCCTTATCATGTGCTGGCATGCCTTGTAGTCCCTAGCATGCCTTGGAACACCTTGGCATAATATTGCATTGACAAACTTTAGAAATTGGCACACATTGGAACTTGGCATGTACTAGAACATATTATTAGTGTGCCTAGCATGCCCTTTTGAAAAAGATAAAGTCATGACTTATTAACCCTCTTATGTGTTCATTTCCTTACATTTTAGCTTCGTTATTCCTTTTGTTGCGTTTAAACTCCTTGACGCATATTGGCATACTCTAGCACCATGTACATCTTAGCATGTCTTAGCACCTGGCATGCCTTAGCACTATTTGGCACATGTTAGCACACCTCAGAACTACCTAGCACACTCTAGCACTTCTTGACATGCCCTGATATTCCCTCGCATGCCTTACCCGTGGTTAGCATACCTTGTCACTCCCTCCTTGGCATGACAGCCAGCACTCATTGACACTCCCCGACACGCCCTCATATTCATTCACTTCCATGCATTTTGACCTAGTGCTCACTTGTGTTTTCCTAGTACTCCTTAACACTCCTCAACATGCATTGGCACTCTCTAGCACACCTTAGCACTCTTCGATATGCTCTTCCACTTCATAGCATCCATCACACTCCCTCACACACATTGGCACTTGTTATAGACATATTTGGGCACTACAACCCCAATCACATATGTCAATAAATCAAGGGCTCTAAAACCCCTAAAAGTTTTGTTTCATACCTAAAAGGATCAAGGTAACCTGATTACATCATTTCCCAGAAGTTCCACCTGAAAAACTACTCATAACTGGTCAAAACTGACCCATACAGACTGCTCCTTGGTCAAAATGCGATGCATCTCACCTATTACACATGGGGGGCATGATGCATACTGAAAGAGCCTTCTGTAGGGTGCGTTAGGCAAGAGCAAACAAATGGCAGAGGCAGTTGACTAAGTGGAAACCTAGAGAATCTTCTAGAAACTTCTCATATGACACTTTCCTCTCTGAATTCGCCCAGGGATGAGTAAGAGATCATGAAATCTCCATGTGGAACCAAGAACTATTAGTGAAATGACACTAATAAAAAACCTAGAAGCTGACTCACACCCCTGCAAATATCTATATATGGATCCCTCATCCTAGAGCTCCAAAGGCTAGAGTTTTGTAATCTGTAAGGAAGTGTTGTTGGTTTGTCTTTGAGACATTGTATTGTTGGGTGATCTTGCTTTTCATGAGGTGAAGAGGGCTTTCATGCTGGGAGGATGATGCTGGATCAGACAGCTGGGTTGTAATCCTCTCTTCTACTTCTACTATCAATAAAGTTATTTGAGTTTTCCTCCATATACTTGTGTGTTTATGAATCTTGTATTTGTGTATACAATTGTATGGTTAATGTACTTCTGATTCTACATTGTTTATGGTATCATAGATCTCTATGCTTTGATGGTTTCTTGTTGCTTTGCCTCTACAGGTGTTCTTTGAAGCAGGACAAGTGAGAAAGGAGTGGCAAGCTCTATCAAAGGAGAGAGGAAACAAGCAAGGAGCCAAGCGAAAGATTAAGGTTGGTGCTCTCTGCTTCTCTCTTATCTATCTTCCATAAAGGAAAACACAAGTTACTTTGAATTGTTTGTTTCTAAGATAGCTACCCATCTTAGTGGGACTAGATGATCAAATAGAAACTAGTTTTCCCAGAAACAAAATGGTGACTCCGCTGGGGAGCAAATAGTTTGTTTGTTTGTTATTGTCGTTTGCTTTATAAACTACAGACGGAGCCTAAAGTTAAGCCATCTAGCCTTCGAACTACTTTTTCTATGCAACTGCAAAGTAGATCAACGCTGCTTCAGTCAATCTCTGGGTTGGTTTATGAACTGAACATTTGACTTGCAAACATCCTAAGTGCCCTGGTGGTGGCTCAATAACCTCATAAGATCATACCCCTATACATTGTGTTTACTGTCCATCATAAGCCCAGCCTAAATCACTGAACTTAGCTGCAAATTGTGAGTGAAAACCAAGCTTAGTTTCATTCTCTGGACCATCGCACTATCTCTCATTGGTAATCTGGATGCATCGCACCTTCTGTGTGCTACAAGTGAGATGCATCCTTGTTTCCCTTAAGGATAGGTGTGATGATTGAATGAGACTGTTTCCCTCTCTAGAATTTGGTTTTTTTCTTTATTGTTTTAAGATCTATTCAGTAGTTTTGCTACCTATGATCAGTATATCATTTTTGAAGCCTCCTTCCTTTACATTTTTCAGCCTCCATTGATAAGGAATTGTGAATGTTTTTAATGTATTTTTCATCATTTACAGTCCTTTGCAAAAAGTAGCTTAATCGGCCTATCATCTTTCGATTCAAAAGTGTCGTAACTGTCGTTTTCAGTCAAGAAAAAGAGTGTCGTAAAGTCTTCCTCTTTTAGATAGTTGATTGTACTTTTTCCATTGTATTTGGTTTGAATTTTCAATATTTGAAGTGTTGAAAACAGCTTTCCATTCGAAGTCGAAAGTGTTGTCTTAGTCTCCCTTTCATTTTGAAAAGAAATTGTTAAAGTGTCACTTTGAAGAAAGTAATTCAGATCTGTACTTAGTTTCCTTTTTGCCATTCACACATTAAGGAAGTAGAAAAACAAATACATGCATATGAATTTTCATTTAGACTGCATGCGGAAAATGATTTAGGAAAAGTGCATTTAGTGTGTGCTCTCTGCTCTCTACTGAAAGAATCATACTTTTCTTTCCTTAGTAGCTAGGATTTTCATTGCCAAAAGAAAACAAACGAATGTTTATCATTTTAGATTGCATATTTAGGAATTTTACATCTACATCACGCGGTGAACCTTGAAAGGAAAACTTCTTAAGAAAGATCAACTTTAAAATAAACCTCAATGAACATAAAAATGCTTTGGAACCTAACGCACAACATCTAGAAGTCTAGGCTAGAGACATATTCTGGCATCGTAATACCTGGTAACTATCATTTTCATCGAAGGTTGGGTGACTCCTCCTCTTTGATACGACAAGTGCCAATACGGACTTGTGCTCCCCGTACCGTCAAGTATATATTGGGAGACCACAATAGGCTGATATCCTTTATCCTTAGGAAGCCATGTCTGCTACCCTATTAATCGCAATGCACTAAACATGGCATTCAGGAAGATTGACTGCCATATGTAAAGTCCTTGGTAATTTCTCTTTAATTTACCACCAAGGTTTATATTACAGTTTTGCAATTGGTTTGGTAATCCCTCTGTCTAGACTTCCAGAGTAGTCACTTTTGTTCCTTTTCGACTCCCTAAAAGAAAAGGTCCATCTGATCACTTGTCACTTTAGGCTCATTAAAAATCGAAGGTGACTAGAGTAACCTTTAGCTTTTTCTCGACTCTTAAAAATTGAAAAAGAAAGTTGTGTCAAAGCATCATAAAATTCATTTAATTCAGAATAACACCCCTATTTCTTCATTGATCTTAGGTTGAGGTAATGGAGTCCACCAATCAAGGATTTCCCCTTAGGGGAAATCCTAGTCCTTTCTCCTCTTAGGGACATATTGGTGTTCCTTATATGGCTACATTGTCCCTTTCAGGACTCACAATTGGCTTGCTAGTATGGCTATTCTCAACCTCTGTCGTTCAAAACATCGTAATTCCTCAGCAATCAAATTAGCAACAAGATGATATTGGAGTTTCTCCTTCACCTTCTACTTCGTTTGTTTCTCCCTCTCCTTCTTCCTCTTTGCTTGGTGGAACTAGTGATACTGAAAACCAATTAGCTGAGAAGAAGAAGAAAGGGAAGGAGAAGAAGAAGAAGAAGCCAGCCGTGAAAGGGGGCAACCATGCATCGTCCAGTGAAAATCCACAAACCGCACCTTCCAAACCCAAATCTCCATGCGTAGTTTTCAAAGGGAACCACTATCATCGAGATTGTCCTTGCATCCCGTGGATCTTGAGAGACTGGTCTCCCCGCTTGCACCATCCAGTGTCATCAACCTCTGTCGATCATGTTGAGAGCACACCATCGACTAGTGAAAATGAAGTCAATGGACAAAAAGGAAAATCTAGATTTCCTTGTAGGTTGTGTGAAGGCGCTCATGCCCTTCACCATTGTCCTTTTTTAGATGAAGCTAAAAGAGTCTTGGATAACCGTCTTGATTCACCGCAATGACTTCTGCCTGAAACTCTTGCCAAGTCCATCGCTAGTTGAAAATTCGACTGACATACCTCTGTTGTCAGTCGAAATACCTATCATTGAAGATAAACCTTCTGAGTCCGCACCGGACCAAAGTCAACAGGTTGAGATGGTAGTCGACCCAGTCTTGTCTTCAGAAGGTCCACCTTCAGATGATACAGTCTCCAAAGAGAATGAGAACGACACTGTTCAAATTCTTTTTGTTAACACAGAGTCTGGTATACATGGGGGAAATCTACCCATTCCTTTACCACAGGAAGGAAGTTTCCCATTTCAAGAGATTCACCCGGCCGTTTATTTGATACCTCCTTCAAGCAATCTACTCGTTTCCTTTTATTGGAACATACCAGCGGGACCCAGCCTTCCATCTAATGTACCATTCCAAATCATAGTACAAGTTTACAGAATGATCATGAATGGCACTATCATAGATGAAGGGGATTTTGTGAGTATCCTTTCCTCAACTGCTTGAGAATCGAAATTTGTCAGCCTTTAATAAAGGAACCAGTCAACTGTTAAGGATCCTTCCAAATTTGCCTATAACTTTGAGAAGGAAAACCATTCATTTGAATGTGATGGTAGTCCAAGGGCCACTGGATTACAATCTACTCCTTGGGCGTGACTACATTTACAGCATGGGAGTTATTGTTTCCTCACCCTTTCGGGTGATGTGTTTCCTGTATGAAGGCATAATGGTACAACTTGTTGACCAACTTTCATTTCCTGGTTCAAACATGGTTGTGAGTCAAACACCGTCCCTAAATGGCCTCTTTGCACAAGGAATGTCTCTTCAACCTCTAGTTCATCCACCTAATTATCGTGAGTAATTCAGTGAATATGATGAAACCCAAGGGGCATGCACCCTGGCCTGCTTTGGCAGGCGAACCCAGATGAAAGATAGATTTCCTCGTAGGATATATGACCAGTCTGAAACACCCATCCATGTAGGATATGGGATCAGTCTGGGTCAAGATCTCCTTATCGTAGGTTATATGATTGGTCTAAAATGCCATTTCCATGTAGGATATGGGATTAGTCTGAAACAGGATCTCCTCGAAGGTTATGTGATTGGAAGTGTCAACCCACACCATTCACCTTTGTCTATTTCGATGGATAAATCCAAGGAAGTGTTTTGTCTACTTTGCGGACGAAACAATCTTGCTTAAATGCAAGGGCTTCCATATGGTAACCTGGAAACTCTACTTTTCTTTATACCTAGGGGCATGCAAACCCTTTTACGCAAGTTAAAAGCGACCAGCGTAACTCTAACCCCATAGTATTTTAGCCTAACTTTTAGTTCAACTGCTTTGGTTAAGTGATTGCTTTGATCCACCATTCACCTTTGTCGGCGGCCCTGGAAAAGCAAAGGAAATGTTTTGTAGGAAACTATCCTACCTGACCTTAGTAGTTCATTAACTCTTAGTTCTGTAGTTGGTTGTTTCTAGCCTGCATACAAAAGGCACTGAGAAACGTTTCGCATGGGGCAAGCTCATTAAAAAATGAACCTACTAATAAGGGACATCTTTAAAGATGACTGGGACGAGCAATGTTTCCGCAAAGTTCAAGCTCGTTAAAAAATAAACCTATCATTGAGCATAGTTTCTAAATATTCAAGCTCATTATAAATGAATCCATCCTCGGTAAATAACCTTTGTGATTGCATTGATATCAACCTTTTGAGCCTTGGTCGTTTTCTTACCACCTCCACTCTTTTAGCTGATCATATGCCTCCACTTGATTGTTTACCCTTTTGAGGAACAACTGTGACGAGTGATTCTGTTAGCCACCCTCTTTACACTGTCGTGCTTGAGAAGTTCCAAACTTACCTGGAACCAGTTGCTACCCGAAAACATCACTCGTTCCTAAAAAACGAGTCTCTTTCAAGCTCTTTTTAGACTCGTAAAATATGAAAAGATCGTCAAGCTACTATCTTTTCCAGCTCATTAAAGTAAAGGGAAGCGCCATCTCTCCTCTACATCTAATCTTTTTGGACTTGAGGGATCATTCCACAAAAAGATCGAGCGCTTGTCTTTGACGGCTCATTAAAACTATCGAAAAGTCATCCCTTTCGTATTATTTTATACCTTTTCGGACTTAAGGGATTATACCATGAAAAAGGACTGCTAGAGTTTCCTTTTCATCCCTTTTCAAACTCTCTAAACATGAAAAGGACCGAGTTATCTTTGTCGTTAAACTCGTTAAAACAATACCAACAAACTTGTCCATCCAGACAAGAGCGAGTTTCACTATCGCTAGGCTTGCTAAAACATAGCGGCAGGTTTGCCCGAAGGGAAAATTATAGAACAAGCATATGTTATCCTCCTCAAGCTTGAAAAAAATAAAGAGGTACTGGTCAGCAATAACTGGGGAAAAAAGGGAAGAAAACTTGAATAACTTCATTGGTAGTAGGTGACTCTTGAACATGACACTTTCACTCCATCACCATGATTGAGTCAAGTTGGGTTATTCCATTCACTGGTCATATCACCATTGGTCCTCCGTACCATCCATTTTTTGCATTAACACTACCAATCCATTTCAGTGTTTCCGATATGTTCAAGAGAAGTCGCTCAGAGAATTCACCAACCCAGCTAATGCCTCATCCATTGCAATACCTTCACTCTCCATTTTTCATGATTTCCATTCTAGAACTTTGTATCATCAAATTGTTTTCACTTCCACAAAATCATTTGCTTCATTTTGTGTCGTAAATGTGGGATTCATTAAGGCCCTCATACAACGGGTCACTTCTTGTCAACATCAGCTCATTATCCAGGAAGTTGACTTAGGAATAACCCTTTTAGTACTTTGAAGCTTGCATGCCTCAATGGAAAGTTTCTCACTTCCGACGACAGGTTTAGATCAATGGCCTTTGACCAAAAGATTTTGCATGGCATTCGACATCGACTCATATATTCACACCATGTGAATCATACTATATTACCTTGAGGGTCATTTTCATTATCAGTGATTCCTCTCACACCTGTTAACAGCTTACATCGTCGGTTGGTAATCAAGCGATGACTTTCCATATTTGACTCCGGAGCATCTTTTCACATGGATCGACTTGTACATCGGGCGAAGATTGAATGAGTTTGAGGACCCCGGATCTAGTTTCATCCATCCAGGTTGCAATATATTATGGAAAATAAATACATCAAATGCACTCCATCACTGCACAGTTGATCATCCAAGCTAAGGATGATGGCTCTACAAGAATCACCAGTCTGCAACAGCAGACAATTGTCTGTCCTATGTACATGAAAATGAATTTATAAAGCTGAGCATGGGAATGCCTAGCTCAGCTAGATCATGAAAATAATATGAATATAATGTATTGTATTGTATCTTATTACAGGTCCCCTTCCAGTTCGAAAAACCTCGGATCCTCATGATAAAGCATTTCACCCGACATCAGAATATTTATGACCTCATGCTTTAAGGGGCAACTATTATAGAAATATTTGGGCACTACAACCCCAATCACATATGTTGATAAACCAAGGGCTATAAAACCCCTAAAGGTGTTGTTTCATACCCTAAAGGATTGAGGTCAACTGACTACATCATTTCCCTGAAGTTCCACCTGAAAAACTACTCAAAACTGGTCAAAACTGACCCATACAGACTCCTCCTTGGTCAAAGTGCAATGCATCTCACCTATTACACACGGGGGGTGTGATGCATACTGAAAGAGCCTTCTGTAGGGTGCGATGGGCAAGAGTAAACAAATGGCAGAGGATGTTGGCTAAGCGGAAACCTAGAGAATCTTCTAGAAACTTCTCATATAACACTTGCCTCTCTAAATTTGCCTAGGGATGAATAAGAGATCATGAAATATCCAAGTGGAACCAAGAACTATCAATGAAATGACACTAATCAAAAACCCAGAAGCTAACTCACCCCCCTGCAAATATCTATATATGGATCCCTCATCCTAGAGATCCCGAGGTTGGAATTTTGTAATCTGTAAGGAAGTGTTGTTGTTTTCACTTTGAGACATTGTATTGTTGGGTGATCTTACTTTTCATGAGGTGAAGAGGGCTTTCATGCTGGGAGGATGATGTTGGATCAGACAGCTGGGTTGTAATCCTCTCTTCTACTTCTATTATCAATAAAGTTATTTGAGTTTTCCTCCATATACTTGTGTGTTTATGAATCTTGTATTTGTGTATACAATTGTATAGTTAATGTACTTCTGATTCTACATTGTTTATGGTATCATAGATCTCTATGATTGGATGGTTTCTTGTTGCTTTGCCTCTACAGGTGTTCTTTGAAGCAAGACAAGTGAGAAAGGAGTGGCAAGCTCTATCAAAGGAGAGAGGAAACAAGAAAGGAGCCAAGCAAAAGTTTAAGGTTACTCCTCTCTACTTCTCTCTTATCTATCTTCCATAAAGGAAAATGCAAGTTACTTTGAATTGTTTGTTTCTAAGATAGCTACCTATTTTAGTGGGACTAGCAGATCAAATAGACACTAGTTTTCTCGGAAACAGCACTTGGCACGTGTTGGCACTTAGCAAGTCTTAGCATGTTTGGCATGTGTTGAGATGGCTTGGTATTCTTTGGCTTGGTTGAATATTAAAGTTATCTTAGATCAATTATTGGAAACTAAATGAGAAGAAACAAAGGACAATTTGTGACTTAGAATGCATTGACACTTGGCACTTGGCACCTATTGGCACCTAGCTAGTGTTGGTGTGCCTAGCATGTCCCTCATGGAAAAGGTAAATTGATGACTTATTAACCCTATTATGTGCTCATTTCCTTGTAGTTTAACTTGTTTCTCCCTTTTCTTGCCTTGACAGACCGTAGCATGCATTCTCACACCCTTGTACATCTTGGCATGTCTAAGCACTTGGCACATCTTAGCGTGTTTGACATGTCTTTGTACTATCTGGAATGTGTTAGAATGCCCTAGCATTCCCTAACACACCTTGGCAGTCATGACCTCACAACTAACATTACATTTTAGCATGAATTGGGAATCTTACATTCACTAGAACACCTTGGCACTCCCTAGTTGTCATGCTCTCTCTTATCCTCCATAATGTCCCAAGATGATGAGGAGATTTATGGAGGTAACCACAGACCAAGATTTTAGTTTGGTAGCTAGCCCTACCAAACCAGAGAAGGATTTCTCTATGAAATCACAGCCAAGCAATGACTATAAAGGATTTTAGGCTATATAGCTAGGATCAGGTGGGTTTTGGAAAATTTAGGGTTTTGTTGTTGGATAAGGGAGAAAAACCAGGTAGCTAGGTCAAAGGATCAAAGGGTTACATCAACAAAGATATAAAGGAGCAATGTAGCATTACTTTTGTGATGGATCTTAGGGTTTGTCAATTTAGTGTAATGTTTAGAAGAAGAAAAAGGTCTTAATGAGCATGAAACATGAATTCATTAAGCAAGAAAGAAAGTAACACATAATGATTTTTCCATCAAAACAGAGCTTTATGCAAAGAATTCTTCTTATAAACTGTAAGGAAAACCATTGAAGAATTGATGAATGGAAAGATAAGATGAATATCTTTCATATAAAGCTATAACAGAGAAAAAAAAAACATCACAAACTTACTGCACATTAATTCCTAGATAATAGTTGCAAATTGTGTCCTTTGATTTCCAGAAAATGTCTAAGTATAAGCTACAATAGTTCTCTCCTCTGAAATCTAACCCGTTCTATCACTGAGAAACTGATACATAAAGACCAAAACAACATCTCCCTACTCTCAAGGGTCGAATCCATGACTCTAGGAACTAGTCCATGAGGTGTTCTAACCAGACCCTAATGTCTAGGGAAGTTAAAAACAACTTCTACAATTAACTTTGAATCCAACCTCTCTCATCAGGGAAAGTTTTAAGAACCCCCCCTAAATTTACATGTATAATAAATGGGCGAATCTCCATGGTATATAGGAAAAACGGAAGGCGATTTTATCAATAATTGATATGTATATATAATTTTTTGGCGAATCTCTCACCAAGCATGGCGAATATTTTACTCAATTATAAAATCTTGTGTTTATTGAATACACAAATGAAATCATTGCATTTCTTTAAAATATCTTTTGAAATTAAAATTACCGAAATTACATATCAATAACCTAGTGGGTGTAGGATAAAATTCACCCGTGCCATTCACAAAAAGCATGAGAAAAAACCTAATACTATATATAAAACCAAGAAAAATTCAAATTCATCATTTCTAGGGACCTCGTAACCACCCTGCCAATACACAAGTATATTCCTGTTTGCAATTAGAAAAATTACCCAAATTGCAATCTGTTTACTCCACTTCTAGGGACCTCATAACCACCCTGCCAATACACGAGTATGTTCCCGTTTGCAATTAGAAAAATTACCCAAATTACAATCTGTTTACTCCAGCATATGTTGGAAAGTTATAGAAGGATGACTAGTGCAATCAATCCATTCCTTTTAGCCCTGGATTTGTTTCAGTTTAAAACAGAAGTATACAAATATACTTGTCCAATGTCTATGCTTTAACCATTCACCTTAAGATGTTTTTACAATATAATTTCCTCAGTCTATTTAATATCTTCATTATCATAAAAACCAACCTATATCCATCTTAACTCCACATCTACCACTCTTAGGGGGATGAAATCTATTTATCCCTCTGAGCACTTGGTAGACCCAGAATTAAGATGGATCTAAGATAGAATTTCCCCTTTAAATAGTCTATGTTCACATGAATACCATGGGTCAATACCATGGGTTATCATAAACCTGGAGCTTAAAAATTACTATTAGTAATTTATAAAAATTAATCAAATTAATAGTTGATTTTTATTTTATTTTTTATTTTAACCAAGCTAAAATGTTTAACATACATTAAATTACAACATCCATTTTTACTCTTGATCGGATCAAATATTTTTTCACTCTATGCTAGTTTGCATATCACAATATTTGATACCTCTCAGGGTTAGTAGATCTAGAGTAAAGATGGATCTATGCTGGTTTAATTCCCCCATTTAAATAGGCTACATTCCAAGTGAATACCATGGGTCAATACCATGTGCCATTTTGGTGAATACCATGGGTCAATACCATGTGCCATTTTTATTTTTATTAATACTAATATTAGGGTTAATAATGTTTTTTTGCATGGTATTAATAACAATCTAGTCCATGGTATTTGTCCCATAGTATAAATATAATGTGACTTATGGAGTAAATGTAAAAAAATGTTTCATTTGTTTACCATACCTCTCATTTATTTATATTTTTATTAATTTACCATACCATTCATAAATACAAGGTGACTTATGGAGTAAATATAAAAAAATGTTTTATTTGTTTACCATACCTCTCGCTTATTTATATTTTTATTAATTTACCATACCTCTTTTACAAATATGGTATTTGGCCCATAGGATTCACTTAAATAAAACCTCTTTCTTGAGCCTTCATAAATAGAATGAGGGTTATGGACTAAATATAAAAAGAGGTTTTATTTATTTACCATGTGTCTAGTTTATATATATTTTTATTTATTTACCATACCTTTTGAGTAAGTATAAAAAGACGTTTTATTTATTTACCATACCTCCACTTTACTTATATTTTTATTTGTTTACACCCTTGCATGTATATAAGGTGACTTATGGAGTAAATATAAAAAATGCTTTATTTATTTACCATACCTCTCATTTATTTTTATTTTTATTAATTTACCATACCTCTTTTATAAATATGGTATTTGGGCCTTTGGCCCATAGGATTCACTTAAATAAAACCTATTCTTGAAAATGGGCGAATGGAAGGTTGTAACTCCTAATTTCAAGGGCTAAATTTACCTTTTTTACCCTCTCCCTTAAAATAAGGTGGGCTATTTGAGGTTATTTGTAAAAATGTACTATGATACAAAATATTCGCCCACTAAAAATTTGAAACCCCTTAATTTTCCAAAGGGCGAACATTCGCCCCTAAAATCACCCCTATCTCTCATAAATGAGGTCAAATTTACATCAAAACAACTTACAAAGACTAACCACCCATTATTTACATTTACTTTTACCCCTCACATTCATATACTTCACCCTTTTTACTTCTACCAAAGTCAAACTAGGAATTAAAAAAAATTACACAGTGAAAATGTTTAAAAAACCTCAGAAATTTCTGGGGGTGCATCCAACTGTTGGAGGCCATTTTTGAGTGCCTTTATGAAGTTCAAATCTAGATCTAGAGCCTGTTCTGGAAATCTAGGAGATTTTAGATGTGTATAGAGTATTTTTTCACTCAAAAGGACCCACTTTTGGCTGATATATGGTCATTCTCCCAAGGTGTCTCTAGGTGTGCTGTGAAATGGGAAAAGAGGAGCAGAAAGGTGATTTTTGGCCTCTTTTTTGAAAATTTCTCAAAACCTGAGCCCCAAACTAGGAAAGTGGGAAAATTGGTTTTTAGAGGGGGTCATAAGCTTTCCAAAAATGTTGATTTTCCATCATCTAGAGCCCTAAGGAAGAAGCATAGCATGAGCTCGCTGTGCTCCTAAACATAAAATTACTAAAAGCTGCAAGTCTGCACCAAAACACAATTTTTTTTCCAAATACTCCAAATTTTTTTCCAAATATGCCTAATGAGGTATGTTATGCAATCATGGATGCATCAGTAAGCAAATCTAACTTACCCTTCTCCTCTTGGCTGATTAGGGTTTCCTTGAGTTTTTCCTTCAACTACTTGATTTTGACCTTGGCAACCTGATTCCTTGTGTAATAATGGATGGTCATTTTCTTTTGCAACTTGTTATCCCCATTGGCCTTTTCAAGGAGCTTCTCAAGGTGGCAATTGACTTTGTCAAGCCAAAATCCCTGTCCTCATTTATTTCCATGGAAATCCTATCTTCAAAGGTCAATTCTTCCATTGGTGGCTTTTGTTCTCTTTCCCTTTGAAGCGCATTCCTAAGACCCATTGTCCTTGGTCTCTTCCTTGCCACATGTCTTTCATGCTTCTCAGTGTCCTCATGGTCCACCACTTCTTTGCCTTTCATCTCTTGTTTCTTGGCTTTGAATTTCTCTTTCTCCATGACTAGTTGTTTTGCCTTAAGTTGACTGTTTTCTTGCTCAAGGAATGAAATGATGAATTTGGCCCTTTCCAAATTTTCCTTGAGCTCCATGATCTAAGAATCCTTCTCTTTGATCACTTGTTGCAGGGTTTTATGCTCATCATGTGCCTCCAAAACAACTAGGTCAAAGTCATGCTCAATGGGCTCCTCATCATGCAAAGAAGCCTCATGATGTGATGGTGATCCTTGTTCTGTTGATGTAGTAGGCTTGGCCCCTTCCTCAATTTGAGGAGAAAACACAAGCTTTTTGCCTCTCTGATATGTCTAGGTCACCTCAGGCCTAGGTGCCTTGGAAACCTCGTCATTTTTTCTTGATGAACCCACCTCCATGGGATGTACTCACATGGTTTAGTGTTGGTGAAGTGGTTATATGTGTTTCCAACGCTGCCTCAATGAAGGTGTCCCATGTCATGTTCTTCTATGTCAACTGATGGATTACTATAACCTTTAGCAGGCTATGGTGAAAGAGGCTGGGATAATGCACATTTCCTTTCAATTTCACCCTTTCAGACATTTTGGTTAGGCTCTTATACAAGTAGCTGGACAAATTTAGAGACTTAGTAGCTGTAAAGTGCATGAGCAGTCTTATGTGGTATTGATATAGCCTAGAAAATATGCCTTCACATGTGAAGAACTTCATGACAACCTTCATCAATGGTGCATATCTATCCAACAAGTATCTGAATGGGAAAACATGTGAGTGAGCTCCTTTGTATTGTGATTTCAAGTAGGGTTTGTAATCTTCTAGGTCTAGGTTCATGCCTTTGAACCAATTTTCACCATGGTTTGGTATGTCTATAGCTTGAGAGATGGCATTCACTAAAAACATGAAATCAGTCCTTGAAATGGTGATCTTATGTTCCTTCAAGTTGAGGGAAAATATACCTATGAGATGCTCATGGTAACCTACTTCCTGCACTCTTTGACAAAACCCTAAACAATTGACATCTTGAAAGCATTTCATGACAAATGGGGAGGAGGTGATTTCATTGCAATTATAGGGCTCAAACCTCAATATCTTCCCCCCTTGTTGTACTTCCTCTTCTTTGATGGTGATGAGTCAGGCTCCATACTTCAAACCCTAGGTGAAAGGCAAGCAACAACAATGAAATTTGTTTCTATGAGGGAATGAGGTGGTATGATGGAATTAGGAGTTGCCTAAATTTGTAAGGAAATTTAGGAGGGTAGGGGGTGATGTCAGTGAGTAGGGAAAAAAGGAATTTTGCGAAATGAGTGAGGGGAGGGAGCAGACAAGGGGAAAACACAGGCCTATCCTAGAAAGAGATATGGTAGATTAGGGTTTAGAGGAAAATGATGGAAAATGAGGGGATAAGGATTTGTGATTGATGGAAATGGTGTATTAGCTGCAAATAGAGGTGTAGGGACAAGGAATTTAGGGTTTAGGGCAACAACTCATCATTTGAGGATCAAAACCATGAAAATCATGTAAACCCTAGAAGAAGAAGTATTTGATCATTTTCTTGACATATGAGGCAAAGGAGGGCATGAAAATGATTAAACTTACTTGTTATAGAGCCTGGAGGATGAAATGACTGACGAGGAGATTTGAAAAATGAATTTTGGTGGTCAAACAACAATTTTGGACAACTCTGCCCCATGCGCAGTGAAGGATTCATGTGCGTAGCATGCTGTCCAGGTGCACAGTGAAGGCTCTCTGTGTATAGCGAGAGTCAATTTTTGCCAGTGAGGGCTATGGAATCACAATTTTTTGCAAAGGAGGGGGGAGATCGATGCTAGGATGGTATACGAGTGAAAATGAGTGTGAATGAGCTCCTCCATGTGCTTTTATAATTTGATTTTGTTGTCTAAGTTATTAATGAGGTAGGATGGCCCACCTCACCAATTCACTTTCTTTTTTAGTTTTGTAGCCTTAGGACCTCTTCTTGTAACTTTAGAACCTTAGGAACATTATTACATCTAAAAACATAAATTACATTTGAAATCAAGTGTTATTGAACAAATTTACCTATTGCTACTCTTCATTTGTCGGATTTATACATGAAATGACTGATTTTGTGACCTTAATCCTAATGACCTAATGGTGACAATGAGCTGAATGGAGACCATGATGATGTGACTAAAGTGATATTAATGATGTTTTCATGATGGTCGACTCAACTGAGTGATGAAAGTGACCGGCATATGAAATTCTTGAGAGAGTGGAAATAGCCCTAAACACACTAGCTAGTGACCAAATTTTTATTTGAAGACTCACTGAAATGACAAAAATTTGACTTGATACCCTAACAACACCTTGTAAGAGCATATTTGATCACTAGTGACAGGCTGAACTAACTGACACTAACACCCTCACAGATAACCTTATTTTTTTTGCAACTTGGGAACTCAAAAAATTCATTAGCAAAACAATATTGTGCCCAACCCAAAGTCTCCCTTTCTCCAACTTGAGGTCAACCATGCCAAGTTGGAGGTCCACCAAGTCGAATTTCAAAAAGTTCTAGAACCCTGTCAGCAATTCTAGCCTGGTGAAATTGTGAAAAATGGGTCTCAAAGTGCCACCTGTAACTCCAAGACAGTAACTTTTGTGTAAACAATGAGAGAGGATTTTGTTTTTGGGTATGTTATGAACAAAAACCTCCTCCCATTTTCAAAAATACTTTCCCATTTGTTTAGAATCCAAGCTTGAAGTTGGTCACACATAAACGCAACAAATAGTTGACTTGGAATTTTGATGACTTGAATGAGGTTTTGAGTGTTGTTGAAGATCCGTGAAGAAATTGGAGATGTCCACTACAACATGGAGCCTTTAAACCATGCAAAAACATCAGTTTACCCTCTTCAAACTTGATTCCAAAACTGACCATCCAAAAGCGCAACGAAAAGAGCAGCAAGGAAGACAAACTCATATCTATTTAACCATAACACTTGTGCAAAAACTGAAGGAGGTTATTGTGATTGGTTCCATGCTTAACTAAAACCTCCTTTTGTTTTCCAAAATTCATCTCCATGGATAGATTAACATATTTTACCTTTAAAAATATTTTATTCATATTTTATCAAAACACATTAACCACCATATCTATTGTCCATAATTGTTGAATTAGGATGCACAGAATGGAGATTGCCAACTCAATTACCCAAACAAAAAAAGATGAAGCTCTATTACAGAAACTCCACACCCATAATTTTACTAGTTGGTTAAAACAACAGGTAACGATATTATTTATATTATAAGTGTACTTAAAAATCAGTATATGGGAATATTGTCATGTAGGAAATTAAATATTTTTTCAGAGGTTAAATGTATGAATTCTAACTACATTTAAAAATCTAAAACTATACAGGTGGAAGGAGATGGAAAGGTGTCTGATACTTAAATGGCTAGCGTATGGCCCCAAGAAATTTGTGAATAAGTACAAGGGATTCCTAATCAATGGTTATAGATTCCATACAAAAAGCATAGAGAATGAGAGAACCACCCAAAATAGTGGCGTGTGTATGGAAGCTCAAACAATGATGAGGTCAAGTTCCAAAGATGCAAACCCTTTACTTCAAAACACAACATCTTATGGATTGGTAAAAGAAATAATTACATTGGACTATTTTTGTATGGAGTACACATTGTTCAAGTGTAATTGGATTGATGTATACAATAAGAGAGGGATCAAAACTGATGATTCATGTTTTACAATGGTGAATATGAAGAAATGCTTAAGTCAAAATCATTGGCAAGATGATCCGTTCATTCTAGCATCGCAAGTTAAACAAGTATTCTATGTACAAGATCCAGTTGAGACTGACTGGTATGTAGTGTTAACATGTCCTCCAAAAGGATTGAGAAATAATACATCATATGAACCCGAGTATGCAGATTTGTCACAGGTTGTAGACTTTCAAGAAACAAAATGTGTAAGTGAAGAACATATCGATGATGTCGATGTCAACATTGACGTGAAGGTGGATTATGTCCATTCAGATTGTGAAGGAATATGGTTGAATATTAAGAAATAAAATATATCGATTTTGTTATTTTGTTTTGAGAACTCGAAAATTGATATTTGATTATGAAGAGAGATTCCTTTGTTTCTTATCTATAAAATGTTTTAGACCCATTTAGTAGATCTATTTTTAGTCCCTACCTACGACAGAGACTATTTTTTTCGGCTTGCACCATTAATCTTGTCAAATTGAACACATAAAAAATTGATATGTGAGAAGTTTCTCTAACTTTTATATTTTTATATTTTTTAAGATTGAAGTGAGAATTTTCTATATTATTATTGGACCAAAGCCCTAAAATTTAGT
Organism: Pinus tabuliformis; assembly: GCA_031772625.1. Taxonomy (NCBI): domain Eukaryota; kingdom Viridiplantae; phylum Streptophyta; class Pinopsida; order Pinales; family Pinaceae; genus Pinus; species Pinus tabuliformis. Next base: position 463,584,808 of record CM062810.1, read on the forward strand.
CATTTAAAAGAACCGAGAAAAAATACAAATTTATTGGGCACATGCCATTTGTTTAGCCTTCTTCTGTGACTATTGGTTCCGCACATTCAAACAAACAGAGGTAGGTCTTGGGAATGATGTGGGTGCGCTAAGGAGATCACCTACCTCTTGATTACATAGGAAACATTTTCTCATAATCTACTTAATCTATAAGTGGTAGGGCTTCAATTTTTTCCATTTACTGGGAAATCTCACCCAAAAAGTCAACCATTGAAGAATCAATCCTATGCTAAATCACACCTACCTTCTCATTTTTAAGATCTTCATGAGCTTTCACCTATGAACCTTAAAGTCAATGCCCTTTAGCACCTTGAATGGTGGAATAAAAGGCATTGGAATAGGAGGTAAACTCCATTCCCCTTCACCTTTGTCAATATCTCTAGAGACACCTACAATCTATACCCCTCCCTTGACTCAACATGATTCCACTTCCTTTATAAACCCTCCCTTCAAGGGCATCCTCATAGGAAGAGCTTGTGGTTGAAATATTATGATAAAAAAATGGGGCACATCATCCCTTTACAAGGTTTCAAGGGAAGGGTATTGGAAAATAACCGTCTTATCCTCTATAACCCTTAACACCTTCTCAATGCATAAGTGAAACAACATAGTGATAACTGGACCCAAAGATAGATCTCAACATTCAAGGCCAAACTCAAATAGAAAGAATCACACCATGGATTAAGAATTGGCATTTGGTTTTGGTAAAACCAAGGACCTCCTTTCAAGATCATGACCTTGCTTTTAGCATTCTCAAAAGGAAGGTTTAAAACCCACATTAAAAAGGGGAGATTTGCACCTTAGCCTTTGCAACCTTTGCCCAAGACAAATTTATCTAATTGACTATTCTAGATATGTTAGGTCTTGGAATTCTAGAGTACCCAATCAATGCCTTTGAGAGGCCAACTCCCAAGCTCCAACTAAAATTTAGTCCTATTGAAGAGGCAACTTGAATAATCCTACTAAAAGGAGACATTTTTCCTTTCTTTTGATTAATTTACAACAAACTTCAATGCCTCTTCTTTCTTATCTTCCTCTTCCATTCCCAAACAAAAAAATCATTAATCTTATATCATAAACACTCTATATAGATAAGCATTGGAATCATTTTCCTCAACTCATGGGGTACCTTTAAACCTCAACCCATGCAAGTGGACCTAAGTCCATGGTACAACCCATCACACTCTAAGATGGTTCTAATTGTCTCCTCAAAACTAGGGCATAAGACACCTTACAATGCAAAATGGTCAAGCCATCTCAAACTTATGGGCTTTTTGCCTTCATGGAACACATTCTAGCTAGTGCTCATCAAACATAATGCACTAACACCACTAACACACACCAAAAGTCCAAGATACTCGTAAGATGTGACCCACACCCAAGTGCTTAGACTACACCTTCATAAAATGCACCTTCAACTTTGGATGTCCAAAACAGTAATATCCTAATCCAATATGGCCTATTTTTTTAGATTTGTGTAATTCATTCCTTATCAAATCCTTGCACCTCCTTAAAACTCCATGATAAATCTACTTGAATGGTCACCTTCCAAGTTCCAACACTTCCTTTTGCAACACGAAAAAACCACCTATATATGTTGCAACAACCTTGCCAACTTCTTTAGTGGGTTGCACATATATTTCACATTTCTTCTTCACCTTGCAAGGAGAGGGTATCAACTTCAATCAAGGAATGTTCACTTAGTACCACTACCAAGTTGTCGTTCCACAACTTGTCAAATGTCTTAAATTAGCTTCACAACTTCTCATGGTGCATAACGTGCTTGTCTACACCTCTAAGTGAGACCACAATCCCCAACCCCTCTAACTATTCCACCTCTTCAACCCTTGTTAGAGTCTTTTTGGACGTGCACCCATGCCTCAAGTAGAACATAACACTAGCATCCCAAACCTGCATGCTCATTCCATCTTTTATTGCCTTGTTGAAACCACATTATCACACTGCTTAAAATGAAATGTTTACATCTTAAGGCAAAAATCTATTTTTCTTATGACAACCTAAACTATGTGAGTGACGTGGAGAGGACTCCATTTCCTCAAGATAAAAACATCAGGTCTTACAAACCCATTCACACAACAATTTGAATATATTTAACCTAAAGAAGGGTACATACCCTACTCCTTCCAAATTTGTCATATAACTTTTAAGAAACTAACACACGTTTTTAATTATTAAATCTTTACTATAGACTCTCTTTTGTTTACACCCACCTAATATGCAAGAACATTTAAATATTTTCAATACAAACAAATTAAGAGCACATGTTTCTTTCTTACACTTAAATATTTTCAATACAAAAAACTTGTTTCCTTCTAATAACATTCAAATTCCAAAAATATAATATATGTACCTCCATAAATTTTAATAACAAAATAACATTCAAATTTTCCAAAAATACAATACATCTGTCTCCATAAACTTTAACAACAAAATGGTTACATAAAAACGATAATCTTAAAATTAAATTATTGTTAGGATGATCTTTCAAACCCAACCAAAAACACACATGAGGGCGATAGTTTATCAAATGAAACTAAAATACTTAATATGAAAGTGAAAATGGACTCTAGTTTATCAAATGAAACTAAAAACTTAGCACGAAAGTGAAAATGGGCGCTACTTTATCAAATGAAACTAAAAGCTTAAAACTTGAAAATGGGCGCTACTTTATCAAATGAAACTAAAAAGTTAGCGTTACATTATCAAATGAAACTAAAAACCTCCCCTTCATTATGCTCTTACCTGAGTTTGAGTTATGGAGGAAAATTTTGGCATATTTAAAAAAAATTAAGCGTTAATTTTGCTTTACGAAACCCCTCCCAACCCCAATCTTCGTTTAATCTTCTAGAACAGGTAGTGTAGTGTTTGTTCACTTTTCAACAGGCAGGAGTGAAAACTAGATTGAAGAGATCACAGGCTGGAGCGAAAACTAGATTGAAGAGATTTACGAATGAGGGTTTTACCAGTAGCAAACCCAGTATCGAACCCCATCCGATTTTCAGTCCGTTGACGATGCCAAGGTATGTTTCATATTTAACTTCACTGCATTTCCCTCATTTTCATTTCCCCTTTTTCAGGCTTCGACGCAGAGAGGAGTACACACATCTTAGGTCTCTGGTTCAACATCCACTATTTTTTTGCATCCACACTTGTATGTTTAGGCTTTAATCTCTGTGCTGCATTTTTTTACTGTTTGCAGGCATGGCGTTGGCATTTGATGAGTTTGAGAGGCCATTTATCATATTGAAGGAGCAAGTGCAGAAAATCGAATGAGAGACTTAAATGCTCAGAAGGCCAACATTGCAGCTGTCAGGGCCATCGCGAGAATCCTCTGCACCTCACTCGGCCCCATGCTCCAGAGCCCCTATCTTCACTTCTAGCTCGAGTAGTCCGGTTGGTTGGTACATTGAAGTGCCAATGACAGTGCGGCTATTTCGTTACTATGCAGGGTGGGCAGATAAAATACATGGTCTTACAGTTCCAGTTGATGGACCTTATCAGTCAAACATTACATGAGCCTATTCGAGTTGCAGGTCAAATCATCCCTTGGAATTTTCCACTACTTATGTTTTCTTGGAATTTTCCATTAACAACTCTTTATGCAACAAAACTTTTCCACGAGGCTGGACTGCCTCCAGGAGTTCTGACTATCATTTCGGGATATGGTCCAACTGCGGGAGGTGCAGTTGCAAGGCACATGGATATTGATAAGGTTGCTTTTACAGGTTCAACTGCTACTGGTCAAGCAGTGCTAGAGTTAGCTTCCAAGAGCAACCTTAAGCCAGTGACATTGGAACTTGGAGGAAAGTCCCCTTTTATTGTATGCGAAGATGCTGATGTCGATCAAGCCGTGGAGCTCGCTCACTTTGCATTATTTTTCAATCAGGCAAGGAGTTGAATCTCTCAAGTATTTAATCTGCATGGCACTCAATATTGTAACATGTTAATCAAGCCGCTGCTCTTTCTGCAGGGTCAATGCTGCTGTGCCGGGTCACGAACCTTTGTACATGAGAGTATCCATGATGAGTTTGTAGAAAAAGCAAAAGCGCGGTGTTTAAGTCGGGTTGTCGGTGATCCTTTTAGAAAAGGTGTTGAGCAAGGTCCTCAGGTATGCTGTTTTTTGGTCATTACTTAAGCATTGAATACCTATATTAATGCAAAAATAGAGAAAACAGAGAAAAGTTGCTTGTCTGCATGTAACTAATAGGCAACTGAAAGCGTGATAATCAAATGCCTGATGCATAAATGGGTCCTTTTGAATAAGAAAGTCAGCTTCTTATTTGTGCTTTGAGGGATATCATGGTTCACTGCAAAAAGAGAAATATAGGTCACTACACTTGAGAAGGGAGCTTGTTGTCTGAAAATGTTCTAGGAAATGCTATCTTGTGAAGAAAATGTTGAGCACTTTGATGTATAATTGCTGGTGGTCCCTGCCACACAAGTTTCTTGGTCTATTTATAAGTTGGCTGTTGCAGGACCGGCAGATTAACTCTTAAATTGAGACCTTGGCTGGTCCTTTGTCCTTGAATTTGCATTGCACTTGCACCATGTTAATGCCCATCAGAACCATTTTGTCATTCTTTACTACGTTCTCCAGTTGGTAATTGACAAAGCTCGATTTGTGAAGTCCTCCTTCCATAAATGACAAAAGCATGACTACTTTACTACTAGCATGTTGGGAAGTATTGAGCTATTCAAAGGATGTTTTGCTTGTAGAAAGTATTCTTTTTTAAATCTGAAGTGTCATCATGTTCTCGGTGGCCTTATTTTGATATTGTTGAGAATTTCTTTTGAAACGCCGCAGATTGACCAGGATCAGTTTAACAAGGTTATGAGTTATATCAAGGCTGGGAGGGAGAGTGGTGCAAAACTTGTAACGGGGGCGACCAAATTGGTACCAAGGGCTTCTATATTATGCCTACCATTTTCTTAGAAGTTAAGGTATGGGAATAACATTTTGGGGATAATTGCAATTCTGCAAATCTTTCCCCAATTAGTTATGAAAATGCTTACTTTTTACTGGTTTGGTTCTTCTTTTCCACTCTAAACTAGATTTTAACTCTCAAAGATGACTGAAATCCACATATATTCGAGATGACATTATTATGGATTTGTTTGCTACTACCTTTAACTGGTGGAACTAGACACAAGTAATAGGAGTGAGGGTATTGTCAGTTCGAGCACAAATTTTCCTTTACTGCTTAACATGAATGGGGTTGCAGTACTTATCTTACCTCTGTTTATGTGACAAAAACAGGATGACATGGCCATAGCTACTGACGAAATATTTGGTCCAGTACAGTCAATTATAAAATTCAAGTAAGTATAGATGATGGCTGAATTGATTCCGAAGATATTGATTTCACAATGTCTGTTTGAATTTTGATTTAAGAACTGTATTTTTGGTGGATACTATTTGCTGCTATCTTGTACAGAACTATAGACGAAGTAATAAAGTGGTCGAATGCTACTCGTTATGGGTTGGCAGCAGGAGTGTTTACAAAGAATATAGAGACCGTGAACACTCTTACTCAGGCATTACGTGTCGGAACAGTTTGGGTTAATTGCTTTGACATTTTTGATGTTGGTATACCTTTTGGTGGCATAAAATGAGTGGCACTGGAAGAGAGAAGGGTATCTACAGTCTCAATAACTACTTACAGATTAAAGTCGTTGTCTCTCCTTTAAAGAATCCACCATGTTTGTAGGCTGTTAGTTCCTACAAATGGTTCTATTGTGTGGGGGAACATATTCAGTTCCTGATGGTCTTGTCAAGTCAGTCTAATTTGAATTTAGCTTTCTCTGTCAATAATAATGTATATGACCTTCAGATAGGTGTGATGCTCTTGTTTTCCTGTGAACCTGCACAGTCGTGTCTCTGTAAGATTCTGTAGTTTCAAAATTTGGAACTCAATTATCATGGCCATATCAAATGCGAAATGAAGGGTGTCATAGTTTCTGCCATGTTTTATGGTTCTTGTTTTTCTGTGAAGGTGCATAGTCATGTCTATGAAAGACTCTAGATTCAGAATTTGGAACTCAATTATCATGTTCATATCAAAAAAAATTGATGTTAGTTTGGAGAAACACAACAAAAATAAAACTTTTCTGGCAACAGACAAACATCACAGAAAATGGAGCAACAACAACATTACTCAATCATATTCTATACTCAATCATAGACAACAGAAGAGATAAATTGACAGCAGAAAAGAAAACAAATAACTGGAGAACAGAAATCACTTCATATTACACAATAGGCCTAGGCCTTGGCTTGCCTTGCTCAAGCTGAGAAAATACAAATTTATAGAGGCTGATGTTCAGGCTGAGAAAATACAAATTTATAGAGGCTGAAGGAGGATCTAGAATCATGCATGTGATTCAGATGAAGATCTAGAAACAAATGGCAGTGTGGTAGGTTCGGCGCGAGTGTGGCGGTGACGGTTGGGACGACAGAGTGTCGGGGAGTCGGTGTCGGAATTAGCACAGCGTGAGTCGGTTTGGCTTCACACTTAACAGTAGTGTCTGTTCACTTTTCAACATGCGGGAGTGAAAACTAGATTGAAGAGATCACAGGCGAGAGCGAAAACTAGAATGAAGAGATTTACGAATGAGGGTTTTACCAATAGCAAACCCAGTATCACACCCCATCTAATCTTCAGTTCGTTGATGGTGCCAAGGCATGTTTCATATTTAACTTCACTGTGTTTCCCTCATTTTCATTTCTCCCATTTTCAGTGTTCGACGTAGAGAGGAGTACACACATCTTAGGTCTTTGGTTCAACATCCACTATTTTTTTGCATCCACACTTGTATGTTTAGGCTTTAATCACTTGTATGTTTAGGCTTTAATCTTTGTGCTGCATTTTCTTATTGTTTGCAGGCATGGCGTTGGCATTTGATGAGTTTGAGAGGCCATTTATCATATTGAAGGAGTAAGTGCAGAAAATCTGAATGAGAGACTTAGATGCTTAGAAGGCCAACATTGTAGCTGTTAGGGTCATCGCGAGAATCCTTTGCACCTCACTTGGCCCCATGCTCCAGAGCCCCAACGGTGATGTCACCCTTAGTAAGCTCCTGTTCCATTTAATCGTTGTCTATTTTTGGATTGGTGAAACCCATTAAGTTATGAAAATAAGTAGACTGTACTTAAAAAACCTATGAATTATAAGTAGAAATTACATGAAAAAGTTTATGTAGATATTTTGCAAGGAGTCGAATAACCAAATACTCTATGATCTTTTATATACTAAATTAAATCTTGCACGTTGAGACAATATAGCCAAACTCAGTAATAAAAAATTACACTGCTTTTTGACAGGGCAAAGCGCAGAGCACCTCCATGCTTTGAACATGATTCTTAGTAGTATGACTTCAACTGCAATTGAGAACTCACATGGTAAAAAAAAATATTTGACCACTCTCATCATAGTATCCTATGCATGTACACCCAACTTTCATTTACATTTCAAAATAGTCCTCCATAACCACAGTAGGCAATGATATAAAATGAAAAAAATCAGGACCTTTCATTTACATTTCAAAACATTCCTCCATAACCACACAGGCAATGATATAAAATGAAAAAACCAGGACCTTTTGCCAGAGCATCTGGCTTTACAATAAATTCAACATACTAAACATAGAGTAACAAATCATAAATACTTGGGAAATATTATGCCAGCCTTTGATTAAATAATGCACTGTAAAGTTCTGCAGATGCCAAAGATAGATAAAGCCCTTAAAGAATAAATCATGTTCTTTGCTTGTTTCTGCGTTTCTTTTGCTTTGGTGGTTGAAGAACCACTTTGATTACGACATCAAAAACAACCTTAACATTCTGTTGTGTTTTAGAATTGCATTCAATGTATGTTGCAACCCTGATTTTCCTCTTCAAATCTTCACCTTGCGTTGTTGAGATTGGGGCTGCTCTGGGATGATCAACAAAAAACTATGTCTTTTCGTAAATCTAATTTTGTCCCCGCCAAAATGATAGACACAGATGGTGCGTAGTGTCTCAATTTTGGAATCCACTTTTTGGAAATGTTTTTATAACTGGCCTTGTTGATTAAGGAGAAAGCCAGGAGGAAGACATCTGCACCTCTATAACTCAGGGACCTGATCCTATTGTAATCCTCTTGTCCCTTCGTGTCCCAGAGGCCAAGATTCGTTGTACTTCCATCCACCACTACATTTGCACTGAAGTTATCAAACATTGTTGGTACATAGTCCATTCGAAATGTGTTGCTTGTGTAGGAAATAAGCATGCAAGTTTTTCCCACAACACCATCCCCCACAGTCACACACTTAATAAATCTAGCAGTACTCATGGTTGCTCTGACTCTTCAGAAAAACTAACTATATTTGTTGGAACATTTCCTATCCAGTGGCTGAATTCACAAAGGCTGCTTAGCTCAGCTAACAGCACATAACAGACAATCAAAATGTTGGGTCCCTATAATACTAGTGATTACCCCATTACTATTGTAGGTATACCCCTTATTTATATTGTTGTGCCCCCATTACCCCCATATTGTTATTAATGTGCCCATAGAATCCCTCTATTGTTATTTTTGTGGCTTTATATTATTATTGTTAGGTCGGCTGGATTATATTGTGACTCCTTAGACTCCTATATATAGAAAGGAGGTTTTGTCATTTGAATCATCCAAGAATTGTTCATTTATGTAATGTAAAGGAGGTTGCCCCCTCGAAGAGGCTGAATTCTAAAGCATTGATCTATCTTTTCTATCTTTTCTTGAGCTGGTTTCATAACATTTGGTATCAGAGCTTTGGATTCTAGGGTTTCGCTGCTCCAAACAGGTCATCGTGGAATTTTCGCTATAACTTTTTTTCTGTGACGTTTCAGAAGTTGCAAAAAAAACCCATTTGAGAAAAAATCGCGCTGAACCTTGGGTCCGAATTTTAGAGCTTTTCGAGCAATATTTCGGAGATATGATCTGAGGAAGTTGGTCTTTTTGCAGACTCCTGAATTACACTCAAAACAGGTGACCTGGGGAAAATCGTCATAACTTTCTTTCTGAGCATCGGATTGAAATTTCGTAAGAAGGTACAGAAAGAGGACGGACTTTAGTTTGCTGTTATATATGTTTCAGAGTCAAAGGTTAAAACAGTGACACGTGGCACTTCATACAAGTTCACTCTACGGAACTAGTCTATAATCAGGTCACTGCGGGAGATTGTGCATAACTCTTTCTTGGAGAATCCAATTTGGTTCAGACTAGTGGCATTGGAAAGAGGACATAGAAGGCTACTACAGGTCACATTTTTAGAACTGGATGATTCAAAATTACAGAGATACATCAGATTCAATATCAGGCTTCTACAAAGTAAAAAAAGGTGTGTAGTTTTTATTTTTTTTTTTTGCATAAGCTTGGTTTGAAGGAATTCAAAGGGCATAGTAAAGCATTATTATCGGTAACTGATGCCCCAAGGAAAGAAAATGCAAACACCTAGTAAGGAACCTGAAAGCTCTAGCATGACTCATGAAGAAGAGGAAGAAATGCTACATGATATATCAAAATTACAAGAACAAGTGCAACAAATGTCACGCTCACAAAAGCTAACAGATGCTAAGATAAATGGCGTGGAATCTAAGATAAAGGGCATGGAAGCTAAGATGGATGATCTGAAGACAGATTTGAGGATATATTTGAAGACAGACATGGCAGATTTGAAGACAGATTTGACAAATTTTCTACAAGAAATACTTACTAATGGTGAAAAGGTTGTAAAGGAAACTCATGATGTGAAAAAAAGAAATGTTAATCATGATTCCATAGACTCTAATGTTGGATCGAAGACCCACCATATTCCAAAAATCGATATGAGGAAGTTTGATGGCAAGGATCCCGCCACATGGATATTACAGATGGAGCAATTCTTCGATCTCAATAATGTGAAAAACACACAAAAGGTACGTATGACAACTTTATATTTGGAACCAAATCAGTTTGTATGGTATCAATGGCTTTGCTCTCGTAAACAATTTATCACTTGGGCAATTTTTACGGAAGAATTGATAGCACATTATGAGGATACAAAAAGCAACACTTTTTTTAGCCAATTGATAAGTCTCAAACAAAAGGGTTCAATAATGGAGCACATTGAGGAGTTCCAAAAATTGAACATAAGGGTAAAAGATATTCCAGAGGAGCATAGGATTGATGTGTTCATAGGGTCTTTAAAGGATAATATCCAACATGATGTTCGCCTTTGGGAACCTGATTCATTAGAGAAGGCATTCAGGTTAGCAAGAAAAATGGAAAGCAAAATTATGGCAACCAGGAAGCATACCACTCACAACTATAAAGACGGAAGTGTTGTTGCCCCTAGTCTTCCACAACCTATAAGGTTGACACCACAAAAATTGGAAGAAAAAAGAGCAAAAGGGCTTTGTTACAGTTGTGATAGCAAATACACTAAAGGTCATAAGTGTGCTGAGAAGAAATTATTCTACATAGATTGTGAAGAGGAAGAAGAAAAGGAGCAAGAAAGGTCAAAAGAAGAGGATATACTCCAGGAACAAAGCCTAGATGAAGAACAAATAAATCCGACCATATCTTGTAATGCATTGGCGGGAATTACCACTCCTCAAACCATCAAGATAGAAGGACAAATCAAGAAGAAAAAGGTAATAGTGTTGATTGATTCAGGAAGCACCCACAATTTTATTCATTGTAGGGTAGCAAAAGAATTGAATTGCTTCCTATATCCAGCACCAGAGTGTCAAGTGATGATTGCAAATGGAGGAACAATAAATTGCTCTGGAAAGTGCCATAATATCAAGCTATCCATGGGAGAATATGTATTGACTAGCCCAATGCTTTCCATTCCAATGGGAGGTGCTGATGTTGTACTAGGAGTCCAATGGCTACAATCCTTGGGTACAATAGCTTTTAATTTTCAAGAACTTTTCATCAAATTTTCTGTGGAAGGAAAGGAAGTTGAATTAAGGGGTATTGCAGGGAAACCAGGAAAGATAATCAGCTCTAATGGTATGACAAAGCTTCTAAAAAAGGAGCAAAGAGGTGTAATTGCACAATTATGTTCGCTAGATGTTTCCACATTGGAATCATCTATTTCTCCAGATCTCCAAAAAGTCCTGGACAATCATTCCAAGGTATTTGAGACTCCCAAAGGTCTCCCACCTATGCGTGATCATGATCATGCTATTCATCTGATTCCAGGAAGTGTTCCTCCAAACATCAGGCCGTACAGATATCCCTATGTCCAAAAAAGTGAAATTGAACGTATGGTTGCAGAAATGCTAGAGGCTGGTATAATTCAACCGAGTCAAAGTTCTTTCTCTGCTCCAGTAGTATTGGTGCACAAGAAGGATGGATCATGGCGCATGTGTCCGGATTATAGGGAGCTCAACAAGCTCACTATTAAAGATAAGTTCCCCATTCCTGTCATTGATGAATTACTGGATGAATTGCATGGATCAATTTACTTCACCAAGTTGGATCTTCGTTCAGGATATCATCAAATCAGAATGAAGATTGAAGACATTCCGAAAATGGCATTTAGAACTCATGAGGGTCATTATGAATTTTTGGTCATGCCTTTTGGCCTTACCAATGCACCTTCAACATTTCAAGGTTTGATGAATTCAATTTTCAAACCATTCCTTAGAAAATTTGTGTTAGTATTTTTTGATGATATACTAATCTACAACAAGTCTTGGAAGGATCATGTTGAACATGTTGACAGGGTGCTACAACTATTGGAGGAGAAACAATTATATGCAAAAAGATCCAAATGTTTCTTTGGAGTCCAGGAGGTGGAATATTTGGGTCATATTGTATCTCATGAAGGAGTTAAGGTAGACCCTAGCAAAATTAAAGCCATTAAGGAATGGAAAATCCCCACATCCATAAAGCATCTGCGAGGATTTCTTGGGTTGACAGGGTATTATCGCAAGTTTGTTAAGAATTATGGGAGAATAGCAGCACCTCTAACAACATTATTGAAGAAAGATGCATTTTCATGGACTCCGGAAGCAACAAAGGCCTTTGAACATCTTAAAGAGGCAATGTGCCAAGCACCGGTCTTAGCTACACCGGACTTCACAAAAACCTTTATTGTGGAATGTGATGCTTCAGGAAATGGAATTGGTGCTGTTCTAATGCAAGATGAAAGACCCATTGCTTTTGAAAGTCGTCCAATCAAGGGAAAGTTTTTAAGCAAAGCTATTTATGAGAAGGAAATGTTGGCAATACTCCATGCACTTAAGAAATGGCGACCCTACCTAATGGGAAGACACTTCAAGGTAAAAACAGATCATGATAGCCTTAAATACTTTTTAGAACAAAGATTATCCTCTGAAGAGCAACAAAAGTGGGTCACAAAGATGTTGGGTTATGACTTTGAAATCATCTACAAAAAAGGGAAGCAAAATGTGGTGGCAGATGCACTCTCAAGAAAGGATGAGGATGTGGAAGCATTGTTGTGCGCCATTTCTATTATCCAACCAGATTGGATAAACGAAGCAAGGGAGGAATGGAAGAATGACGAAGAAGTGTGGGCACTTATTCGAAAGCTACAACAAGATTCCAGTACGTCTGATACATTTAGCTGGAAAAATGATTCGTTATGGTACAAAGATCGCTTATACCTCTGTAAGAATTCCCAGCTAAAACAAAAGATTCTTATGGAATTGCACACTTCTCCCTTAGGAGGGCACTCAGGATTTTTAAAAACTTACCACAGGGTTAAGAAGGAATTTTTTTGGGATGGCCTTAAATCAGATATTCAAAAGTTTGTGGCAGAATGTTTGGTTTGCCAACAAAATAAAGTTGAAACAATTAAGACACCGGGTCTATTACAACCTTTATCCATTCCAAGCCAACGTTGGGAGGAGGTTTCAATGGATTTTATCACAGGTTTACCCAAGTCTGAGGGAAAGAGTGTCATCATGGTGGTAGTTGACAGACTTACCAAGTATGCACACTTTTGTGCATTATCACATCCATTTAAAGCCAGTACAGTTTCTACTGCATTTATGGAAACAATTCAAAAGCTACATGGAAACCCAAAGATTATTGTAAGTGACAGAGATCCCATTTTCACTGGAAATTTTTGGACAGAATTATTTTCTTGTCTTGGTACTCAGTTAGCTCATAGCTCATCTTATCATCCTCAATCTGATGGGAAAACTGAGATAGTAAACAAATGTTTGGAAGGATATCTTCGTTGCTTTGTATCTGATAAACAGACACAATGGGTCAAATGGTTGCCTCTGGCTGAATGGTGGTATAACACTTCCTTCCATACAGCAACAAAAATGACCCCATTTATGGCACTTTATGGGTATCAACCACCATCCATCACATCATATTTAAGAGAAAATTCTAAGGTTCAGGCAGTGGAACATCACATCGAACATCAACAACAAGTCCTCCAACTCTTAAAGGATAACCTCGTGTTGGCACAGAATAGAATGAAACAACAGGCAGATCAACATCGCAGTGAAAGAAGTTTTGATGTAGGTGATTGGGTATTCCTACGGCTACAACCATATAAGCAAATGTCCCTCAAGCAAGCTAAGAAGGATAATAAATTATCACCAAAGTATTATGGTCCGTACAAGGTGTTGCAAAAGATTGGTACTATGGCATACAAATTGGAGCTTCCTGCAGCTTCTCGATTGCACCCAGTTTTCCATGTTTCATGTTTAAAGAAGGTTATAGGTGACAAGCTCCCAGTTCAAACAATATTGCCAGAACTTGACGAGGAAGGAAAAATTATATTGGAACCGGAAGCAGTCATAGAAACAAGAACTCGACAGCTACGAAATCGATCAATTTCAGAGTATCTTATCAAGTGGAAGAACTTATCCACTGAAGATTCCACATGGGAGGATGAGAATTTTATGCAGAAGTATCATGAACTACTCAAGCGTTGAGGAAAACACTTTTTTGAAGGAGAGGGGCATGTTGGGTCCCTATAATACTAGTGATTACCCCATTACTATTGTAGTTATACCCCTTATTTATATTGTTGTGCCCCCATTACCCCCATATTGTTATTAATGTGCCCATAGAATCCCTCTATTGTTATTTTTGTGGCTTTATATTATTATTGTTAGGTCGGCTGGATTATATTGTGACTCCTTAGACTCCTATATATAGAAAGGAGGTTTTGTCATTTGAATCATCCAAGAATTGTTCATTTATGTAATGTAAAGGAGGTTGCCCCTTCGAAGAGGCTGAATTCTAAGGCGTTGATCTATCTTTTCTTTCTTTTCTTGAGCTGGTTTCATAACACAAAAGTTTTAAAGCACCGAGAACAATTACAAACTAGAAAGAAAATTGTTTCTCAAATTAATATTTAAAAGGATGTCCTATAAAGATTAACAACCATTAGAAAATGCAGAGCATTTTGAAAAGAAACAAACAAAACTCTCAATCCAGAACATCACAGTTGGGATCTGTACTCACAAAAACCAAATACTCTATGACCTACTCACTCTTCTCACACACTGCGAGGCCCACCAACTTCCTACAGAAGAGAAAAAAAAAACAATTTTGATAGTTAAAGGCCATTATAAGATATTGTCACAGTCCATGATGTTATTTCCAAGTTCTTCTGTGGGAGGTTGTCTGATGGATGAGGAACAAATTGTTATCATTACAAAAAGTCTTGTGTTAAGCACCTCCGAGCAACCTTCCAGAGGAGCAACCCAATGTCCCGAGGGGGGATGGGGACTACTTCTCTTGTGGGGCCTGGATCTAGGAAAGTGAAGACATAAACTATGCATGCTTTGGTTGCTTCGCGCTTAGGTTTAATTGAGGTTAGGAGTATAAAGTGTCAAGGGAAGAGTGAACATGAATGAGCACAAGATGTTTCTAAAAGGAGGGAAGGGAAGCTAAAACTTGAGGCTCACAAAATGCTGAAATAGAGCCAAACACATCTCAGAATCTACAACTGGATCTAGAAAATGGAATCCAACACTGTTAGAACATGTAGGAAGCTACTTGAAGGGTGGCTCCTTCCTGACGGCTCAAAACAAATTGTGGGAAAAAACCATACATGTCTAGTGGTCTTCGAAAAGTACAGTCTTAGCAACCCAATGGAAATTCACTTTCATGTATAACTTGCTCCCATGAAATCCCAAAATTATCTCAAAACTTGTAGCTTTGCTTCTTTTTCTGTAATTCCTCAGTCACTTTTCCTTTCATGAAATAAGACCAATGTTCTCAAACCATAAATAGATGTATCAAGTCCTCCTCTATAAGGCATATTTGACGGCCACCAGCTCCATCCTCCCTAAATGGTGATGCAAGCATTTCTCACTTCCATTAATGGAGTGCTAAAATATGATATTCCACAATATATTTAACTGTAAATAGGGAAACCATTACAGGACGCATTTGTACAATTTGATGTGATCTATCAATAGGTTGGTCTTCAGTTGTTGGATTCCATCAAAGATCAAGTAGAAGAACATAACATGCAACAACCATGTTGAGACCAAGACTCGCAACTTTCAGGGACATTTCCATAACAGTTACCTTAGGGAGTGTCATGAAATCATTCACAGCTTTATCCCGTGCTATTACAGACATAGTTCCAACTTCCATCCAACCTTCTATGTTGTATGCATGATTTTTTTATAGGAACCTGAAGCAAATATGGCATACTCGTCCACTGGGAGAAAACTATGGCTTTCTCCGATGTCTCTATAATCTGCTGCTTATAGTCCACGCTAAAAAATGGGTCATAAAACAACCAGTAAATAAAGTGACCCAAACATAGGAGGAGGATGGTTTGCCTTAGAGATGCAACGTTCCATTTGGAATTGGCTTGAAGTGACTTGAAATAATTTTTAGATTCCTTAGGAGGCCCAATGACTTGCCTTCCTTGCTTAACATATCTCTTGAGATGTGCCAGGACTTGTCTTTTAAGGTTGATTTTGCCAATTTGGGCACATGGGTTTGCTTGGACAAAAAATGGTCGATGACTTTTAACATATCACTTGCCTCATTTGACCAAGGATTGACCTCAATATGCCTTCTTCAAGCCCACCTGTGTCACAAAAGGAGTACAACCACCTTTGATTGGGCATATCTCCTTGGTGCCTTGACATTTTAATAAAATTTCCATGTGGCATGGCAAGTAAAAATTATGTTGAGCAATTTGAGTCTTTGTTGACTCTTGATCCTTGGGATCCTATGTGTTGGGATCTGTAAACTGCCTTGGGAAAGGTGAAATGTTGTAAAATGTGAGTCTGCCATGTTGAGAACTGTAACATGAATGATATATCACAGCCAAAGATTGCATACAGACTCTATGACACATGACCATGTGGATAGGACATAGGTGCGCTCAAGACATGGGCTATACTACAAATAGTGATCATTGCTACAAGACCAAAGGTTCCTCTAAAGCATGTGTCCAAGTATGCCCTTCCTAATCCCTCCAATCCTATGCAGGATGAAAGAACCTAAAAGTGGAGTGTAAGTAGATTGGGTATGACAGACAGTAATAGGCATAGGACACCACAATATATAACATCACATGACCTACAAGTCTACGATTTGGATTTTCTAGGACTACAATGATGCTTCCCAAAAGGAAAAATTAGCTATAGGTACCCTTGCTGAAATGAGGGGTAACAGTTCCATTGGAGGATGTGGAGGGCGATGACTTTTGTCCAATTAGTCTCACTATCTAGATTATGTTCTCAAGTCTTTTTTCCTAGACTCATGGAGCTTTCCAGATAATCTCTTTTTTTGTTCTTTGAAGTTTTCAACTTTATCATTGACATGTTGAGATATTATGATATTTGCATTTCAATTTGATATTATTATGTGGGCCTTGGTTGATAGAATTTATGAATACCTTGAGATGAAAATCTGAAATTTGATTTTAAATTACGAAATTTTAAATTTGATTTACGTAAGAAATCTGAAAATTCAATTTGATTTCATATCAGAAAATGATACGTATGATATTTGATATTTACTAGTTTAGTGTTTCTAATTTATTGTTTATCTCATTTACCAATATGTGTATGAAAGCTAAACAATTGATATACTTTAGTTCATATTTTATTTTTGTCTTTTTTTTTCTTCAATATATATAATTGTTGAAAACATAATTTTAGGGAATATATTGCTGAAGTTCTGAAAAGAAACTTATTAGAAATACTGGGGAAAATATTGAAAATATCAGCAAAATAAACTTAGACCTCAAGAGTTCTGGAAATATTGGACAAATTTGGCAACCTGAAAAACTTGGGAGATCTCAAAGATATTTGCAAGACATACTTGTAAAAAAAAGGTTAGGGTGAGGGTTCTGATTCCCTGATTCGTAAGTTTGGGATGAGTGCCGCAACCGCACCAGAATCTTCTGTTGGTTTTGGTCACACCCATGGTTTGTGTAACTTTGATGATAAGTCTAAGTAACTATTGGAATTTGTAGTCCTTTTTATGGAATATTTTATTTTCCTATACATGTATTGTGTGAAAGGAAAGATGCATAAAATCTCAATCTTCTTCTAATAAAATGGCATATAGTAATTAATAATGGAAGAATTACATGTCTGATCCCAATGTTGTTTATCATGTGATTTTCATTCATTAGGTAAAGTGGTTCAAAATTGAGCTATGTCAGGCTTTGGAGGAGAAGGAAGCCACTATTCTGAGGTCGAAACTGTTAAACAAAGATCTATAGATAATTCTTTACAAGGGCTAATATATTGGAAATGGAACTTGTGCTTATATTTTTCCAGACAAACTAATTATGATCTGATGATTTGAGATTGATTTCCTTTTCTTTTTGGTAGGTTAGAAGAGCTAGAAAAAACATCCATGGAGATGGTTAAAAATGAAAATAGGTGCTCGTTGGATGCAAAGGTTCCTCACTGTTTCTTTGCTTCCCTATCAGAAATGTATTCATGCATCCTCTAGTCAATGCATTATATTAAGAAAATCAACATGCATCAATTTTTGCAATATTTTAGGATTGTAAACATTATAATCCAAAATTTATCAAATGCTAAGGTGCACTAGAAAAAGGGAATAAAGTTGAAAGTTGAAACACATGAATAACATGATCACCATACAAGAGTAATTTGCACTTCTATTGAGCCTTATTAATGAATTCAACTACGTTAACTCCAACTCCTGTTCTAATCATTCCATATAGTCTTTATTACCCTTTATGAGTTATTTGAGACTCAGACCTACTCATTAGGAACACAACCAACGGTAGTAATTTTAGAAGTAGTTTGAAAGCAATGGATTACAATAATGACCGTCTAGTGTTTTGAATGGCTAGAGGCTATTATTTCTCTTTTCTATTCAAGCAAACCAGTCTTAGAATACAAACATCAACGATCCGTCATGTCCTATTCTAATTAGTTTAAGTAATGTTCTCTATGGTCTTCTTCACCTCCTCAATTAGTCTTTTCTTGCCTGTGACTTCCCTTCAAGCTGTGTAATTATGCAAATAAACAAAATTCAATATTTCATTTTGGTTCTTGGAGGGATGTCCAATCATTCACTTTCGAAACCCTTCATTGTCTTCCTATTAGGCACATAAATTTTTCTCATCTGGGGTTCCCTTTTTATTTGTCTCTATTTGGTTTTGGACTAGAGTATAGTTTATTTTTGTTATAATAGTCTTGTCTTTGTTAAGCCCTTTTCATGCTTATATAGACTCTTTTTTCTGAGTCCAAAGTATCCTCCAAAAACCTTGAATGACATGCAAAACTCGAGAGGGTCGTTTGAAGACGCCTTTGTGAAATTTGAAACTATAATAGTAATCCATCACTTAATTGTACTTGTAGAGATGATAGTGTAGGTATTATGAAATGTAGCTCCTTTTGTGAAAATCTGGAATTCTTTTTAGCTACTTATAATTACAAAATAAGCTAAAAACAAGATGCATGAGAATAATAAGGGCCCAAGGGGTAAATTTATTTGACATTTTTGGTATGGAATTTAAAAAAAATGAGGGAAGGCATAGGTGAGAAACTTACAACCCTTTTTCAGCTCCGAGTTGGTTGCCATGATTGCTAACAGAAACTATTGGAAGATCTTCTATACGACATACCTTCTACCCATATACAACCTAAAAAAACTCTTTAGGAAATAGCTCTGATGCATTTTGCTGATGATGTTGTCCTACTCTCTCATTCTCCTGACAGTTTAAACTTTACAGAGACAACTAGATACACTTAGTGGTTAAGCTAAGACTAAGGTTATGATTTTTAATACTTCTAGGGATGCTCTGTCCAGATTTCATATCTCCTATAAGGGTTTAGGGGTTCAGTTTACTAGCCTATCCTCAATCTAAACCCTACCTCCTAGTTGTACCTTTGTAAATTATATGCTTCACTCTCCATCTTGGAGTGCTAGTGTTTTCAAATACATTTTCAGGATATTCCTTCAAAGGAGTGCCTTTTCAACACTATTATTAAACCCATCATTCATGGGTTTTAGGTTTGGGGCCCTAGTTTAGGCTATGTAGAATGGTCACATATTGAGAGGGTTCAAATTATTATGCTTCAATATATGATATAGTGCAAATGGATGGTTCCTTGGTCTATTGTCCATGTCAAGTTCACTATCTGGCTTGTCCTTCTTGGGTGTATTTTTAGGCTCCGATTATATTTTCACATACTTTAAATCTTTGGCTGATTCAATGTTGGGTTATGATCGATACCTATTTCTGGCACTGTGTTATTTGAACTTTTGATTGTAAGCTTTCACATGAATTTAGATTCAGGCTCTCTCATAGGAAGATATCTCGCATTTTAGACAGAATAATCTGATTAGTCCCTTGGACATAGTGCCCTATGTGCAGATAGGGATCATAATTGATATGGAAGTTGGATGTCTAAACCCATTGAAGGTGTGGCAATTTTTACCTGTTGTTCCTTGTTAGTATCTTCTTTCGAAGCTTTTCCTTGGCTAGGCGAAGTTGGGGGCTCTGCCAAGATTTGAAAGAATTCATTGACTTCCATGTCTAAGTCCATCAGAGGTCTTGTATCACCCATAATATTTTAGAATAATCTTGTGTGAATAATATTTCAAAAATGCTTCACAACAGTCTGTTGTGGCCACAAAAACCACCCTATTAAAATTTGCCCTGGTAGCAATTTTGAATGGGTCCCCTATAAGTTGATCTTGCACCCCTCCGAATGATCTGTTTTATCCTAGGGATTTTAACTCTTTGCCAAGTCAAATATTCAATTTTTAAATGGTCAAGGCCCCCTTAATAAATTCCTGCCGCATGACTTATCTATAACTCTCTCTAAGCCCTTCATTCATATCCTCATCGGGACTTTTTCGACCCACAAAACTTTCTATCGCATCCTTATCTCCATCATAAATCTTTACAGCGGAAATACTTCGCAAAACATGCACAAATCACTCCTTTTCTCCTATCAGAATCAACACTAAGGAATGATGTTCACCATAAGGCACCAGACCTGACGACATTATTAACCACATTACATATATTTCGAGTCCAGAGCCCCATCGAATATCACAATCAGTGGGATTCCAAGGCTATATACATATAAGGCACACCTGTCTTCCAGACCCGACAACTTTATTAACCAGAATACATATATTTCGGGTCTGGAGCCCTTCGCATATCACAATCAGTGGAAGTCGAAGCATATACATAAGGTCGATGCGATATAGTGGACCCAACAAGACTATAAAGTAAAATATATACGTTATCGAGTCTGCTTCCCCATTGCATATTACAATCTGCAGGGTCCAGGGATTATATATAAAGCGATTTACGATACGGCGGACCCGCTGATAATTATAGGCTTGGGTATATAAGATTTGAAGTCCAGCTATACGGCCCGACCGCAGCATTTTTCGTGTTTTCCTACGTATTCGTTAAAATGTTGTGGTCGGAGTTTTTAATGGAAAATCCCATATGGTGGACCCAATAGGGTATAGGTTCCTGCCTATAATATTTCAAGTCTGGATTTCGGATCCGGTATGTGTTATACAACAATTTTTAATGTAAATCGGATTTATGATTGTGGGACTCAATCAGTGCATGATTAAAAAACTAGGGGTTGAATCTGTTACATTTGTTCCTGTTGATGATATAAACGTTTAATGAAGGCAAGGTTTGTATTTTTGATCTGAAATTGGATCCTTAAACTCTCTTAAACCTACCCATACTCTGTAAAAAATCATACCGAAGTTTAAAGTCTTTTGGATGTCAAAGCCTATCAGAAATAACCTCCAAACCACGACAATTTGTGGCCAGCACGAAGCAACGAGGACCCTCAGTCAAAACGCATTGATCGTTGGCCCATGGAGACTACGCAATGGCGCAAACTAGCGATTGGGAAGTCCAGGTCAGAAAAGGAAGGCTGTTTCTTATGCTCGATTAGCGCTTTTGCTATGCAAAACCCCTAAAAATGGAATAGCCCTGAGCGCTCGGTCACCAGGGAAGTTGAAAATCGTGGGAAAAGCGCTAAACTAAAAGGCGAGTGCCATGCTCCAAAATCGGAGGAATATAGGAGGCATTTCGGATGGTAAGCGAGTTTGTTAGAGGACCCAACGATGCCATACAGTGATTGAAACGTGTCCGACGGATGAGAGAGAAAACCACTCTCATCGCGGGCTAACGTCCAAGCAAGTCATCCGCACGATAAGAGAGATAACCATAGGATCTGGAGGCCCTAGATCTAACGTTGGAGATTGTACCTAATGGGAGACCAAACCCGAGGGAGAAAATAAGCTACGACGCATAAATATTTGAAGTCCGACGCAGATGATGGGTTGGCAGAGATTCGTGTTTCACAAGCATTCTTGGAGTAAATAGAAATAATGGTTGTTTCAAATGATCGAGTGTTTCCGGTGAACCTGACACTTATTCGTAAGGAGACAAGTGGTCACCTCTCTACGAAGCGTCACGCCGCAATGATGATGCAGGGCAAAGAAGTCCCAGCAGACAAAGTCAGGTGATCTAGAGAGCCGAGAGGCGGAAACGAACAGTCGGGAAATGGAATGGTTCTAAGAGCCACGAACAGAGCATAGAGTCTTTGAAGGACGTTGAATGCGCAAAGAGTCTTTGGAGCCACTTGGAGGTTGAGTGAAAAGCCAGGGATCTCAATTGACATCAGCATATTATTGTTGGAGTTGCTTTGGAGGTTGAGCGACTCACAGAGGCATGCAAACGCCGAGAGAAAGAGCTTAGAAAAGATAGAGCAGAGAGTCGTGAGCCACAGCCAGATCCAAGAGCTACAGCGAGTGCCAGAAGTGAGAACTGAGAGCTAGAACCAGAGCCCGAGCCACAGAGCCAAAGCTAGAGTTAGAGCCACACCCAAAGCAAGAGCCAAAGCCAGAGCTAGAAAGCTGAAGAGCTCCAAGATCCAAGGGATAAGATGGTGTTCTGAGCCCAATGTTGCTATATAAAACATTGGAGTTAAGTGTAGCACTTGTAAAAGAATTGAATCCATAATCCTAGAGAGCCTAATCGATTTGGTTAGAGCTCAACGAGACGTAGCCCAAGATATCAGGGTGAACTCCATATCATATTGTTGCCTTATGTGTTTGTTTTTGCTACTGCTTTAACTACTGTTATATGAATTTATATATCAGTTCAAGTACCTTCCCATATCAACATAAACAACATATTTTAAAGTAAATAATCAGCTGAAAACAAATACAAGAATACACCCATATTTTCAAACATTTCTTATTTCCACATTGGTTAATCATTAAGAATTGGGAAAATTTAAAGCTTTGGAAGTGGAAGAGGTTTTTGTAAGTTAAACAAGAAACCTAAGAGCCCCATTTTCAAATTAGGTGGTATCAGAGATTAAGATTGATTAACCCCACCTTCAAAGAAGGTTGTATTCGAATGCTTGATTGACGGGGCAAAGATTGCTTTTCTGAAAGGCGTTTGGACAGTCAAGGATTGATTACCTCATCGATTGTATGCTTGGTTGCAAACTAACTATTGTTTGAGTTTGCAGAGGTGAAGGGAAAGCTATTGATAGCTCAGTCCAGGAAGGACAAGAAGGAAGAGGAGCTGAAGGCATTCCTCTATCCCAAAGGACCTCAGGGCAATCCTTGAAGAACAAAAGGTTATTACAAGAGGTTACTAGATAAGCTCTTTAATAATCTTGTTTGAAGTTCTTTTATGCATTTTGAAAATGACAACTTCTACAAGTGAGTTCTCAAATTCTTCTTGCTCTAGAAGTTCCTTTAGTGGAGACATGAAGCAATACTTGTCCACCATGATGGATATGGTGAAATAAATGTATGAGGATGGAATGAAGAGCAACATACTTAGAGAGCAGTTGAATTTCGTGGGGGGAGAGAAGCAGATGCCTTCTGGAAAATTGCAGGAGATGAACCTGAAAAGGATGCATGAGTTGGAGTCACAACTCTTTGTTGCCAAAGAAGCCTTGGCCAAATATCAGCTTGAAGAAGAGTTAAACCATTCCTGTTTTTCTTTAAATTCTTCTAAGAATGCTTGTATTGGTTCCTTTGAAAAACATACCAGAGGCATAGGTTCCAAGCTAATGTCCAAGATGGGTTATGAAGGAAAAGGATTTGGAAAACATGCACAAGGTATTGTTGAGCCAATAATGGTTGAGGAAAGGCCTAAGTATTTGGGTCTTGGCTATGGACAATCTTATGGAGAGAATTCCAAAGATGCCATGAAGGCCATTGAAATAGTTCCAAAAAGGAGTTTCATTGCAGGTCCTCTACCTCAAAAGGGTGAGGATTGTATTCAGAAGGAATGCAATAGCTCGAAACATCATTCGCATGATGCAGGTGTTCAGAAGCACATACTTGAACCAGAGGGTTGTGGAAACTTTGAGAGCCTTGAAGAAAGTGATAGTGTCCTAAAGGGAGCTACTTCCTCATTTGTCTCACCTCCTCATGAAGGCAATAAATGTGAAAGAGGCAGGGATAAATCTTGTTCTAAACACCTTCCTTTTGAGTTTGTAAAGCATGGAAAAATAATTGCATGATCCTTTTGTGGTTTAGATAACCATTATGTTTCTAGATGTTGGAAGAGGATGGCCACATACAAGAAACTTTTGAAGGAAAAGAATCAAGCAGCCAAAGGTCCACAGGACCAGGAAAATCATGCTGTCAAAAGGATGCACATGTGTTGCACTTACTGCCATAAGCAAGTGAATCTTACTGAAAGGTGTTGGACTTTGAATCTAGCATTGCTTCCACCAAAGCTAAAGGAGAAGGTGGAAAAAGAAAATGGTAGGGATGGAAATAAAGATTTCATGATTGATGTGGTTCAAGATGATTCACATATTGATGTTGATGTGTAAACAAAGGAAGGACCATTGAAATGGATTGGTAAGAAATGGTTAGAATTCTTATCCAATTAAGACTGCATGTCATTTGATGCATCTGTTTTCATTTCTTTGTGGAATGAATTCAAGTTGCAGGATCTTTCCAAAATGGTAAATAGAAAGAAGTTGAGTTGGAAACTCACTTTATTGCTGCAACAATATGTTCATTTCAGCTTCGAAAGTATAGTGTACTTAAGCGAAAGTTGATAGATGGAATGCATTCATGAGCATGAGATGCATGTGATGTTGTCTTGGGAGAAGTTAACTTGGATTCCAAAATGGAGATCCTATGAAGTGTTTCATCTTTTGGAAAAGAGTCCTAAAGGTCTTTTTCCTACATGCTTGACTTGAAGGGTCATTTCTTGTAAAGGTATGTTTTATTGGCTTGTTATTTAGTTAGTCATTTGTATGAAGATATAAAACTTGGAAGGGTTCACAAGATGTGAAATATGTTTCTTTGTTGAAGTAGGAGTTAGCCCATGCAGTTGTTGTCTATATGCATGTTGTTGTTAACAGTTGTTGTTGGCAGCTTTTCAAATAGGTACAAATGAAAGTTTTGTGGAGTAGATGTACTTCACATTTCTTTGAGCCACCTTGGATCAAGGATCAAGGAAAAGAAGTTCAAACTACCTTCTGTAAACTTCACAGCAGAAGTTCTGCATGAAGTCAAGGAGGAAAACAGTTCTTCCCCAGATGACCAACCCATCCCAGAAGGGAAGTGGTAAGAGATTTTGGGTTAGAGGCACTGTGCGAAGGCAAGTGTAGGGAGGCTAAAAGAAGAGGGTTTTATTACTCTCATTTACTACTCAGATCAGTATATCAGTCGTTTGGTGGACCAAAAGTTATTCTAGTGGGAAGGCGTGATCCAAATTGTATCCTTAAACTCTCTTAAAACTACCCGAACTCTGTAAAAACTCATACCGAAGTTTAAAGCCTTGTGGATGTCGAAGCCTCTCAGAAATAACCTCCAAACCATGACAATTTGTGGCCAGCACGGAGCAACGAGGACCCTCGGTCAAATCACACTGACCGTTGGCCCATGGAGACTGCACAGTGGCACACACTAGCGACTGGGAAGTTCGGGTTAGAAAATGGAGGTTGTTTCTAATGTGCGATTAGCGCTTTCGCTGGGAAAAACCCCTCGAAATGGAATAGCCTTAAGCGCTCGGTCATAAGGGAAGCTGAAAACCGTGGGAAAAGCGCTAAACTGAAAGGCGGGTTCCACGCTCCAAAACTGACGAAATATTGGAGGTGTTTCAGGTAGTAAGAAGGTTTGTCAAAGGACCTAGCGATGCCATACAGTGATTGACACATGTTCGACAGATGAGAGAGAAAACCGCTCTCATCACGGGCTAACATCCGAGCAAGTCATCCGAGCGATAAGAGAGATAGCTATAGGATCTGGAGGCCCCAGATCTAACGGCGGAGATTGCACCCGATGGGAGACCAGACCCGAGGGAGAAAATAAGCTATGACACATAAAGATTTAAAGTCCGACGTGGATCATGGGTTGGCAGAGATTTGTGTTTCGCAGGCATTCTTGGAGTAAATGGAAATAATAACCATCTCAAACGATCGAGTGTTTCTGGTGAACCTGACACTTATTCATAAGGAGACGAGTGGCCACCTCTCTGCGAAGAGTTACATAGCAATGATGATGTAGGGCAGAGAAGTCCCAGCGGACAGAAGCAGGCGATCTAGAGAGCCGAGAAGCAGAAACGAACAGTCAGGGAATGGAATGGTTCTAAGAGCCACGAACAGAGCAGAGAGTCTTTGGAGGATGCTGAATGCACAAAGAGTCTTTGGAGCCACTCGGAGGTCGAGTGAAAAGCCAAAGAGCTCAATTGACAGCAGCATATTGTTGTTGGAGTTGCTTGGAGGTCGAGCGACTCACAGAGGCATGCAAAGGCCGAGAGAAAGAGCATAGAAAAGCAAGAGCAGAGAGCCACAAGCCACAACCAGAGCCAAGAGCCAGAACGAGTGCCAAAAGCAAGAGCTAAGAGCTAGAACTAGAGCCCAAGCCACATAGCCAGAGCTAGAGTTAGAGCCATAGCGAGAGCAAGAGCAGAAAAAAGAGCCAAGGGCCAGAGCTAGAAGGCCAAAGAGCTCTAAGAGCCAAGGAATAAGATGGTGTTCTGAGCCCAATGTTCGTGTATAAAACATTGGAGTTAACTGTAGCACTTGTAAAAGAATTGAAGTCATAATCCCAAAGAGCCTAATCAAGTTGATTAGAGCTCAAGGAGACGTAGCCCAAGATATCGGGGTGAACTCCATATTATATTGTTGTCTTATGTGTTTGTTTCTACTGCTACTTTAACTACTGTTATATGAATTTATATATTAGTTCAAGTACCTTCCCATATCAGCACAAACAACATATTTTAAAGTAAATAATCAGCTGAAAACAAATATAATCATACACCCATATTTTCAAGCATTTCTTATTTCTACATTGGTTAATCATTAAGACTTGGGAAAATTTAAAGCTTTGGAAGTGGGAGAGGTTATTGTAAGTTAGACAAGAAACCTAAGAGCCCCATTTTCAGATTAGTTTTTAAGCATTTCTGTTATATTTTTTATATCCATAGCTAATGATTAAATATCTCTGTAGGCGAGGATCAAAAGATGAGAGGTGAAATTGAAGCACTCATGGCAACGCTGATGCATCAAAATTTCATTTCCTCCAGATACACCTCAAAGCATGCTAGATGTGGGATGATGAGCGCAACATCTTTAGTTTCCTTCAGGAAATGATAGGGAATGATAGCCACTTCACACAGGTTCAAAGAAATGATATGCAGTCATTCTTTGTTCCATCGGCATCCATTCATTCCCCCAGGAAGTAGAACACTCCAGCAAAGGTGACCTCGACGTGTCAGCAGTTTCACCGACCATTCTCATCTGTATATTTTGATCTATGTAATGAAAAGAGGGGAGGTGAAAAGAAAGGAAGACGGAAAGTCATTCCGGGCCACATAAGTATTACCTCTGGAAATGAGATCAGGGCTTTTTTTGTTTAGAAAGAACAACTTTGATTTATTATGAATAAAAAAAACTGTTTGGTTGAACGAGGAGCCTTTTGTTTCAGATTTAAGGTCCTTTGCTTTTATATGTTTTGAAACAGGGTGTTGTTGCTGGCATAAATACAAATGTGTTTTGTTTTTGTTCATATTGATAATGATACAGCTTATGATTAGCCTTGCTTGTTTGAATGTAATTCTTCATCATAGTTAATTTGTAGGCAGTCCCTGATTTGAAGCTGTGTTAGACATCAGTTGCAAGATTTATTTGTATAAAAAGGAATGTGTATTCCTGTATGAGTGATTGGATTGCAATTTAGATTTGATGCAGCCTTGTTCTTATGTGAACCATTAATTGATTCGTTTGGCCTTGGAATTTACCTTTGATGTTTAACCTCCCTTTTGTTATGCTCCTGTGGAATAGATTAGGATAGTTTAGAGTAGTTAACGTTAGTGTATATAGGATTTGATGCATATAGGTTAGCTTTTTCCTTTTGTTGATTCAATTGAAGTCTTCCTCCAAGAATTAATCTCTCAACACCTCTAACAGTTCATGGGGTCCTTTAAAACCTGTTGGAACTAGCTACTCCAAACAAAAGCAGATCTAACTGGGGTCTGTGATCGGGTTAGTTCCCCTTTTTGGTATAGCGAAAATTCGCCATGTCAACAAATTGGCGCTAGAAGGAGGGCCTGAAACGTCGTCCACAGCTTTTTATGATTTCATCTATAAATGTCATGGATTCGAAAAGATTAATGCATGGATCATAAAGGTCGAAAAGATACCTCCTCCCATTTGAAAAAGCCTCATTTCAAAGAAGAGACACTGTGGGAGTATCCTCTCACTCAGGAACAACGAGTCAGAGTACTTACTCGGGCTTATGCTCATTCCCTCTCTCAGCTCCCCATCTTTCACTCTTTACCTCCGACAACTAAAAGAAAGCTAAGGATCTGTTCCATAAACGAAGAGACCTCTGCAGCCCCGTCTCTTGAAGATATTGTGCTAGAATACTTGCAAAGTATCAACACTCCTTAGGAAGAAATTCCTAAGGATCCATTCTCCAAAGGTAATCCCTGGCCTGATTTGGGAAATCCTAATAAAGAACACCTAGAAGACACCTTTAACCAGAACCTCCTTATCCATAATATGGCTAACATTCCTCTTCCAAGTGGAAATCAACTTCAACCAGGTGGGAACCAACTCCCACCTCCTCCGGGAACACTCTCTCCCTGGCTCGCTCAGGATGCCGTAGCGGTACCTAGGCAACAGCATCCCTTACCCAAGAATGCAAAAAGAGTGTTGCCTAAATTCAACCCTAAGAAGGAAGACATCACTGATAACCATATTCACTCTTTCTTCCTGGTCGTGCGCATGTTGGGGGAAGCTAATGAAGATATAGTATGTCGCCTATTCCCTTTTACACTGATTGGTGCAGCTTCCACATGGTACTTTAACTTGAGAATCAGATCGATCACCTCATGGGTTGCGTTTCAATAGGCCTTTTTAGACAAGTATGGCGATGACAAAACACTTGTGGCCTTAGTTTTAGAACTATCCCATTTGAAAATGGAAACCAAAGAAAAGGTCAAAGATTTTAACATCTGGTTCAACACTTTGTTCAACAAAATCCCAGCTAATGCTAGACCTACTTAGGAGGTGCTCATGGAATTCTACATCACTTCTCTCCCTGTCCCTACCGCGATGTGGGTCAAAAGGAGTAACACACAAACCTTACAGGGTGCTATCAATGAAGCAGTAAAATTCGAGAATGAAATGATCAGTCTCACAGCATGCCATCATACAACTGGAGAAAAGAAAGCCTCTCAAGCATCCAAGAAGAATAATGGGAGGGATAAGAAAAGGGTTGAAATCAAAGAAAAGGATACCACAGATGTAGAAGGTTTGCATTGGATCATTAAGAAGTTGACAAATACAGTCATCGATATGAAAAGGAATTCTAGAGAGAGTACAAGCGGGAGTGGAGGAGAGTATAACAATAGAAAATATTCAAAACTTTCTATCGTAAGAGGACAGAAGGTGGTCATGGTCCACTTGCACTACCTGCTCCAGCCAATGAAGGGAATTTAAATACAGAAGAGTTGGCTCTTATCGGATCTCTCCTTAACCAAGAAGAACCCATAGTGGAGCTGGAGTCAAAACAAGAAAATGAGGAAGAGTACCAAGTAGAAGAGCCCTTGGACGAAGAATCTAAAATCAAAGTATTGTGGGATTTCTATACAAATGAGAACGATGATGACCAAGGGGACAGTATGGCAGAAATCCACACTAATTAAATCCACACACGAACGAAGGGGCCACTTGTGAGTGTGATGAAGCCTATAGATCAGACAAAGAAAGATGTTCGCCCTTTGAAGGTATCCACTCCCAAGGTTCCTGTTGGGAAGAATAAACCTAGTGGTGATTCCAAGAGTACGCCAGTCGTGAGCTATCCTCAGAAATAAAATGCATCTACAAATGCAACGAAGCGACTCACAATGGTAAAGTCCCACCTAATAATGGAAAAACCAGTATGTTTACTCTACCCTATCCTGTTTATAAAATTGATTACAATATTGTGGATGATCTTAAGAAATCTTGAGCTAATATCACGTATTTTGATTTTGCTAAAATTCACGCAGTAAAGAGATTTTCTCTTGAAAGCTATGAATGAGCAGAACTGCAAAACTACCACCATCCCAAGCAGCCAAACCAAGAAGTCGGTGTCCAGACTTGTTAGTATCCCTAGTATAGCCCAAATACAATCAGCTATGGAAGCCACTCTGTATAAAATGAATCGAAGCCCCCAAGATGTTAGTGTAGCCATGATAGGGAGGAAATCAAAATCCATGACTCCACCTTTCCTTATCACATTTGAAATCCTCAACATGAACGTACACAATTGCTTGGTAGATTCCAGTGCCTCGTCCACTGTGATGCCTTACACAGTTGCTAAAAGACTGCATGCGATACCCGAGAAAATTGGGACTCGAAATATGCAATTGGACAGGACAAATGTAAAAGTAATTGGGGAATTGAAAGATGTGTTGATTCAAATGGATGCTAAACCAAAATACACACAAGTCATTGATATAGTGGTATTCAATATACCCGAGGCTTATGGAATGCTGCTTAGTAGGGATTTGTCAGCAAAACTGAATGGATATTTCTCAACTGATTGGTCCCATCTCTCGCTGCCTCA
Organism: Pinus tabuliformis; assembly: GCA_031772625.1. NCBI lineage: Eukaryota > Viridiplantae > Streptophyta > Pinopsida > Pinales > Pinaceae > Pinus > Pinus tabuliformis. The sequence continues at coordinate 463,615,425 of CM062810.1, forward strand.
GAAGGGGAAGGTTGATATGTTGAGAGTTGATCGTGAAAGATACATGAAGTATGTGGTGACGGAATTAAACATCCCTAATGAACCTGTAATGTTTGCCAACTCTATCCTTGGGAATTATAGTTTCAATGTTTGTGCCACGGAAACCTGTTTTGGAGAATTCCATGCAGAAACAATTGAAGAAGCTCTAATAAACACATAGTTGGAAGCTCTCCCCTATAGTCCAACTGATGAACCACCTTGTAATATAGTAGATGATAGAACTAGTTTCGTAAGAAGCAATTCAATTGATGTAACATTAGACTCTATATTTTGGACACTCTATTTTGATGGCTTTCACTCCCTTGAAGGTGTAGGTGCTGGGAGCGTTCTCATTGATCCACAAGGGAACCAACATCTGATGGCCAGTCGGTTGGAGTTCACATGCACCAACAACATGGCAGAATAAGAAGGCTTGCTACAGGGCCTGAAAAGGGCCATTGATATGAAGGTAAAATATCTTAATGTTTTTGGTGACCCGCAAATAATTGTGGACCAGGTAAGGAAGAGGATACACTGCAATTTGCCACACCTGGTAAGATACCATCATGAGGTATGGAACTTAATTGACAGTTTTTATTCCTTAAATATCATATACATACCTCGAGGAAAAAACCAAGATGCCAATCTGATGGCCAATATGGATGCAAAACGTTTGCCTAATTTTAGATTAAAGAAGAATAAATGTTATGTTGAATTGATTTTCAGACAATTTGGGCCTGATAACATCTCAAACTGGCAGGTGTTCGAAGATCACAAGCAAGTCCTGGAGTTCTTGCACTACGAGAAGACATTCAAGAATGCAGTCATCGATGAAAAATAACATGACAAGCTTATGAATGAAAGGGAAGGTGAGGAAAATGATCAGTTCAATAAAATTCCCAAGTCAATTGTTAAGATGGAGCATTTGTATGACCTATATGATAAATTCAAAAATTCAACTAATTGCAAAATGTATAACTCATCCATGAAGTACGAATCAGTCAATCTTGGAACCAAAGAAGACCGAGAAACTGTTAATTTGGGCTTGGGGTGCTCTCCAAAAGAAAAGGTTGCATTTTTCAAGCTATTTAAAAAATACAAGGACTTCTTTAAATGGACATATGGAGACCTAAAAACCTTTGATACTAGCGTTATGCAGCATGTAATTCCTTTGGAAAAGGAGTCTGTGACCTACCAACAAAAGCTTTGCAAGATGCATCCAAGCCTGGAACCATTGGTGAAGAAAGAATTAAACAAAATGTTGGATGCTAAAATCATTTTCTGGGTCAGACACACCCACTGGATAGCCAATCTCGTGCCAGTGAGAAAGAAAAAAGGAGACATCGGGTTATGTATCCATTTCAGAAACTTGAACAAAGCATCGCAAAAGGATAACTATTGTGTCCCTTCTTTGGAACACATCCTTCAGTGCATTTTTGGGTTTCAAATGTTGTCCCTTTTAGATGGGTTTTCAAGATATAATCAAGTGTTGGTATCTAATTGGGATCAACCGAAGACAACCTTCAACACTAAATGGGGCACTTACGCATATCGTAAAATGCCTTTTGGACATATTAATGCGGGCGCCACATTCCAAAGAGCCATGGACACAACTTTCCGAGGATTGATCAACAGATCAATAGTAGTGTACATGGATGACATTACTGTTATTCATATTGCAAAAGGGATCATATTTATCACCTGAAACAAAGTTTCGAAAGATGCTGAAGGTATGCAATATCATTGAATCCCAAGAATATCGTCTTCGTAGTCACAGAAGGGAAACTATTAGGTCACATCCTCTCTAAATAAGGGATTTTTATTGATCCTCAAAGAATAGAGATCATCATGAGAATACAACCCCTTGCCAATAAAAGTGCAATGTACTCTTTCTTTGGGAATATCAATTTTGTTATGAAATTTGTCTCAAGTTTCGCGGAAATAGTGCACCCCATGCAGCTAATGATGAAGAAAGACATGGTGTATAAGTGGAGCGATGAAGCCAAGAAAGCGTTTCAGCGAATTAAAGAGGCCATTGCAGAAGTCCCTGTGTTGGTTAGTCCCGATTTCGGCAAGGAATTCCTCTTGTATACTTTCGCTTCTGATGTTTCATATGCTGTAATCCTCACCCATAAAAATGACGAGGGCAATGAAGTCCCCATTTCCTATATGAGCTCTAATCTCCACGGAGCAGAATTGAACTACCCAGACATGGAGAAACAAGGCTTTGCGATTTTTAAGGCCATAAAACATTCCTACCCTTATTTATTAAAGGCCAAGACTAAAGTGATCGTTCCCCATCCTGCTGTAAGAGCCCTCTCCATATAGATAGAAATGGGTAAATGGAGAGGAAATTGGATAACCACACTTCAAGAATACAATCTCGAGATTAAGCCTACGAAGATAGTTCAAGGGCAAGGACTGTGAGCTCTCGGCAGAAGCCTTGGTGGAGAAAGTAGGGGCGTCTAAGGAACCAGAAATGCAGAACTTATAGAATACACAAGTGGAATTCAGGGAGGAGCCCCTATGGATTGATGAAGCGCTGATGTGTGAGCGCGAAATGTTGGAAGCCCTTTTGGATCCCGAGTCGTGGTATTATGACATCCACTTTTATCTTACACGGGGGTCATGTCCTAAACACATGGAGGCATCACAACGGAGAGCACTCAGATTGAAATCTAGATAGTATCATTTGGCCAATAACACATTATATAGAAAAAATTATGACGAAATTTGGCTCAAGTGTTTGGAAAAGGATGATGCCTACCATGTCTTGAAATAAATGCATGATGGCCCAGTAGGTAGTCATTATGGCGGAGAGACCATTGTTCACAAAATATAAAGAGCCGGATATTATTGGCCCACAGTGTTTAGAGACTCGCATGCTTACACTCAGAAATGCAAGGTATGTCAAACTGCCACAGGATGAGAAATAAAGCCAGTTGTTCCCCTCAGACCATTATGCTTTATCGCCCATTCTAGCAATGGTGCCTGGATTTCATAGGTAAGATCACTCCAATCTCTTCATAGCAACATAAGTATATACTCACAGCAACTGACTACTTCACCAGATGGATCGAAGCCATCCCGCTTCGGAAGGTGAACGAAGATGAGGTAATATCATTTATTGGGAAATACATTATCAATGGATATGGTATTCCTGACACTCTCATATTTGATAATGCTTCTTACTTTTCATCACTGAAATTGGCTAAATTTGCTATTGATAAATCAATTCACATAAGGTATGCATCGAACTATTACCCCCAGGGAAATGGAGTTGAAAAGTCCTCAAACAAGAACCTCATACGTATAATCTGTAAATATGTCGCTGACAACCAGAGTAACTAGCACAACGCTCTAACAAATTCCCTTTAGGCCTATAGGGTCACCCCAAAAGTGGCCTTAGGAAACTCCCCATACTTCCTTGTCTATGGACAGGAAGCCATCTTACCTCCAAATGTTACCCTTCCCTCTTTACAGCTCTCCCAAGCTTCAAGATGAACCCCTTCAACCTTGCTTCAAGAAAGGATCAACCAACTAGTGAGGTTGGAGGAATTAAGAGATAAAGCTAGAAATAAATTCAGAAATCACCAAATGATTGTGAGGAGGTGGTTTGATCACCATCTAGTAGGAGATCAAGATTACCAAGTAGGAGAGCTAGTCCTAAAATGGGACAAGTTGAATGAGCCAAAAGGTAAACACACGAAATTCCAACACTTATGGTTGGGCCCATTCCAAGTTGAGGGAAAAATTGGTCAAGGAACTTACAGGTTGAAAACTTTAAAGGGAGAAATTGAAAAACTCCCTGTTAATGGCCAACATCTGAAGAGACACTTCTAGTAGCCACCACATGTTGGTTACCTCCTGAATAGGTTAGAATTCATCTTATTTTTGTTGTTAGTTTAGTTACATTTCCGTCTTTTCCTTTCTTGTTTTTCTACAAAGTTTATTTTCCTGTTGTTTTGAATTCCAATCCTTTTCAGCCAACTGATTTTGGTCCTTCAGTCTCGTTTTTACCTTTTTAGGTTGCCCTCATTTTCCACCTTCAACTTTTGCCTCCTTCATTAACCTGCTGATGAGTATGCTGATCCTAAATCCATCATTACGTTGCAAATCAAACAAAATTTCAATGAGCCTATGAGAGCTTGGAAACCAGCTGTGGAATTCAAATTGAAGCCACTCACTAGCATCTGTTGGGAACTAGGTAAGATATGTTGATAACCCGAATACCTAGAGCATGTAGGGGCATCTTTATAAAACAAAAAATGTGTAACTACAGTTGGACTGGCATGGAGGAACACTGCATTTTAAATAAATCCCACTCAGACCTAGCCTATGCTTTCCTGCAAGGTTTGCAATTATTCTCAATTGGTCCCCTCTACCACACTAAATTCTCCAATACCTGTCATCTACAAGTAAATCTCCTTTCATGGGCTAAACTCACTGTCATATACCATGTGGCAAATCCAATTGTGCTCTAGTCCTTGTGCCTGAAACTGGAAGGACTTATTTAAAAGAAAATGAAATGTCAAGTCCTTGTGCCAATCTGGAAGGATAGGTTGTTTGGGAAGCCGATTAGAGTAAGGACTGTTGCTGGGCTCAGAGTACCAGTTGACACAACAAGCCCAACCTTGCTTAAGCAGTTTAAAAATATGGCATGATCCATGACTGTGCCCCATTCAATCATATGAAAATATAGCACTGAAACTATCATATGAAGTGCAGATAAACATATCTACATCAAGTTTGATGAGCAATAAAGAGCTGAGGTACACACCTAAATAGGTATTGACAGACTAGTGATGGCCCTGAAAGGATTTTTGAAAGTAGGAAACAGGTAAAGGAAGGTCAATAAATTCCATAATATTACCTTTGGAGAATGCCTGTCGAAACCCCATCAGTAAGTAGAAGTTATTTGTCTTTATCCCACCTGAAGCAGTTAATGTTGAAGTGGAACCCATGCCTATCCATCTATACAGTTTGCATTTTAAGTTTATTTTAACACCATGATGTTCTATTGATCCAAGGTTTATTTGGAAACAGAGATAACTAGTTCACCCAGTAGTTCACCATTTGTTATGACCACAACAAACACCATATTAAAATTTTCCCTGGTAGCAATTTTGAATGGGTCCCCTAGAAGTTGATCTTTCACCCCTCCGAATGATTTATTTTATCCCAAGGATTTTAACTTTTTGCCAAGTCAAATCTTCAACTTTTAAATGATCAAGGCCCCCTTAATAAATCCTTGCCGCATGATTTATCTATAACCCTCTCTAAGCCCTTCATTCATATCCTCATCGGGACTTTTTCGACCCACGAAGCCTTCTATTGCATGATTATATCCATCATAACTCTTTACAGTGGAAATACTTCACAAAACATGCACAAATCACCCCTTTTCTCATATCGGAATCAACACTAAGGCATGATGTTCACCATAAGGAACCGGACCCGACGACATTATTAACCACATTACATATATTTCAGGTTCAGAGCCCCGTCGCATATTGCAATCAGTGGGATTCTAAGGCTATATACATATAAGGCGCACTTGTCCTCCGGACCCGATGACTTTAGTAACCAAAATACATATATTTCGTGTCCGAAGCCCTTCACATATCACAATCGACGAAAGTCGAAGCCTATACATAAGGCCAATGCGATATAGTAGACTTGACAGGACTATAAAGAAAATATACATTATCGGGTTCGCTTCCCCATCGCATATCCTAATTGGCAGGGTCCAGGGATTATATATAAAGTGATTTGTGATACAGGGACACGCCGATAATTATAGGCTCAGGTGTATAAGATTTGAAGTTTGGCTGTACAGCCCGACCGCCGATTTTTCCGTGTTTTCCTGTGTATTCAATAAAACGCTGTGGTCGTGGTTTTTAATGGAAAATCCCATATGGAAAACATAATAGGGTATAGGTTCCCACCTATAATATTTCAAGTCTAGATTTCGGATCTGGTATGAGTTATGCAACGATTTTCAATGTAAATCGGATTTATGCTGGTGAGACTCAATCAGTGCATAAATTAAAAAAGCAGGGGTCGATTCTTTCACATTTGTTCTTTTTGATGATATAAACGTTTAATGAAGACAAGGTTTGTGTTTTTAAGAATTTATATTATATTTTTTATATCCATAGCTAATGATTAAATATCTCTGCAGGCGAGGATCAAGAAATGAGAGGTGAAATTGTAGCACTCATGGCAGCGCTAATCCATCAAGATGTTATTTCCTCTAGATACACCTCAAAGCATGCCAGATATGAGATGATGAGTGCAACATATTCAATTTCCTTCAGGAAATGATAGGGAATGATAGCCACTCCACACATGTGCAAAGAAATGATATGCAGTCATTCTTTGTTCCATCAGCATCCATTCTTTCCCCCAGGAAGTAGAACGCTCCAACAAAGGTGACCTCGACGTGTCAACAGTTTCATCGACCATTCTCATCTGTATATTTTGATCTATGTAATGAAAAGAGGGGAGGTGAAAGGAAAGGAATACGGAAAGTCATTCCGAGCCGCATAAGTATTACCTTCAGAAATGAGATCAGGGCTTTTTTTGTTTAGAAAGAACAACTTTGATTTATTATGAATAAAGAAAACTGTTTGGTTGAATGAGGAGCCTTTTGTTTCAGATTTAAGGTCCTTTGCTTTTATATGTTTTGAAATAGGGTGTCGTTGCTGGCATAAATAAAAATGTGTTTTGTTTTTGTGCATATTGATAATGATACAACTTATGATTAGCATTGGTTGTTTGAATGTAATTCTTCATCATAGTTAATTCATAGGCAATCCCTAATTTGAAATTGTGTTAGACATCAGTTGCAAGCTTTATTTGTATAAAAAGGAATGTGTGTTCCTATAAGAGTGATTGGATTGCAATTTAGATTTGATGCAGCCTTGTTCTTATGTGAACCATCAATTGATTCATTTGGACTTGGAATTTACCTATGATGTTTAACCTCCCTTTTGTTATGCTCCTGCGGGATAAATTAGGATAGTTTAGGGTAGTTAACATTAGTGTATATAGGATTTGATGCATATAGGTTAGTTGTTTCCTTTTGTTGATTCAATTGAAGTCTTCCTCCAGGAGGCAATTTCTCAACACCTATAATAGTTCACGGGGTCCTTTAAAACCCGTTCAGACTAGCCACTCCAAACGAAAGAAAATCTAATTGGGGTTTGTGATCGAGTTACTTTCCCTTGTTGGTATAGCAAAAATTTTCCATGTCAACACAGTCCTAAAACTTTGCAATGAAATAATACTAGATCAGTCCTTGAAATGAGACTTGAGAGAGTATTACTCTGGTCTTGGTTCAAGCGATGCTCAGTCTCAAGGATGTAAGATTATTATGAGATAAAAAACCCACATTCATGTCACAACGATATTTCGTCGAAGGACTAAGATGGGCCTCAGGAAGAAGTGCGAGCAGCCTTTGAAAAATTCCATAGGGGTCAATAATTAACCATTCAGGTAGATGAAAATACTCCAACGAAGAATGTAGATGATTTCAGCCACAGAAAAAATCAAGGCTTATGCCTCAGGTGATCTGAATACCCTCCTATTCTAGGTATAAAATGATCTCAGACTAAGGTTGGTCTTGTATCTCAAATAAGCCAAATAATAGGCCTTAGGGCCAACACTCAAATAACCACAATGCTTAAGTGAATAGTTCCAAAGAATGTCCAAACGAATCCTTAGTCAACAGTCCTCAAATGTGCATTTAGTATACCTTGGAACAATGTGTAACTGACCTCAAATTAGCCTAAGAAGGGGACGAAATTCATCCTTTGAGGTTTCCTTGGATGACGTTGATGCAAGCCTCATAAAAACATAGAAATTTACCTTAAACTTAACATGACTTCATCATCTTCTCCATAGAATATCCATACACAAAAAAACATAGAAATGAAGCCCAAAATCATAATAAGGTTGGCCTCTTTCTGTTATTCTACGCTCTACCCCAAACATCATAAATTCAGAGAAAAAAATATGCTTGTCAATTCTGTCTTTTGGAGAGCAGACAAGTTTCTTTTTATAGTGGTCATGGAGGCTTCTAGGAGGGCTTGACATGGCCTAATCACCTTGGAGTCAATCTTTTAAAAATTTGCAATTTCAAATTTCAATGTTGGAGACAAAAGTTCTTAGAACCAAATTTTAAATTTCACTTTTGGATCCAAATCAAAATATAATAACCTCCCCCACACACACATTTTTTTTTTTGTTTACTGTAACTTTGACTAGGCCTCTTTAAATTTCTCAAAGAAATAAAATTTCCTTTTAGCACCTCCTTTGGGGTCCTTTGACCGCTGAATGGGGTTTCAATCTATAATGTCCCTTTTGTTCATGGTCATTATCATTATCATGGTTTTTTTCAATTGCAAAGTTGAAAATATGTTAAGGATACAACCCTTTTGGTCCTAGCCATAATATTCTTCAAACACAAGTCATCAAGGAGGTGAAGCAACTTGTAATTGATACATTAATGGTATTAGAGCTAGGTTGTTTTTACTTTATTTTATTACTCCACAATATTTCCTGGTTGATTTCTTTTGTGTAGTACATAAGAGCTTCTACACCTTTGAAATATCAATCATTTGAAGATTGAGATGGGAATACTGCATACTTGATCGCTTAGTCACAACACCTAGGTGACTACACTTGGTTGCAGCCATACAATATCATCTCCCTGGCCTCATTTTCTCAGGTGATTAGATCTCGTTCATTGGAAGAAAATCACTTCCAAACTATTGTGGGAATTAGGTGACAGAATTTGTTGAAAGTCAAGGTAAATCATCTACCACCACTAGTTGTGTTTATGATAACACTGAACAAAGGGAGTTATTCAGTATGATAACTCGTTGAAATGCTACAAAAACAAAAACTATAAGAGTTGCTACAAACCACTATGGGATATGTTTGATAGATCAAAATTCATAACACGAGTGTTGAGGTTCTACTATAATTTTTCTATGCAAAGCATGCCCTGCTCTAGATCAATCTACACACATCACGTAAGGCATATATAGTGTAAATTATGACTGACTTCTTTGAAGCATAAAATCAAAAGTTTCTTGGGAAATGTATGACTGTATGAAATTAGATAGGAACCAAGTCAATGCTGGCAACTTCAAGGGTAGGACCAACCTTTCCTTGGCAAGCCCAATCTCCACTAACAAATATTTAGTGTTTGACAAAGGTGTCGACTATTAAGACTGGGGCATGGTCTTACCATGATTCGTTGTGTTGACCCAAACACTTGAAAGCCTTCCAAATGTAGTGATAATAAAGTGTAATAAAAACTAATTAGTGGTTAGTTAGCACATATGTTAGCTAATTAGTTTGTTGAGAGACAACTATCAACTGTCAACCCCCTACAAGGCTATAATAAAAGCATATTGAATAATAATGAAGGTTTTCAGTTTCTATCCCCATCTTTTGTTTTCTATCAATTGTTTTGTATCATAACAACTCAGTTCATTCCCAAACGTGAGTAGCATATGTATAGCCTCAAATCACATAAGACCATGGAAGAATAAAGAAGGAAAGGTATATTTTTGAACCCTTGGGATTTCATTGATGCAAGTAAATAAAATTCAACTATTACTTCTTTCCATTCCACTTTAAATGATATTTCCCATTACACTATTTTGGTTTTCCAAATAGTGGAAAATAAAATATTACAAATACACTGACAAATAGACAATTACTCTATTAGAAAATAAATGTTTGGTGCCAAACCTTTGCAACATAAAAATTAAATCAATAGAAATCTCGCTTCTCATGTATTTCCATTGAAAACATACCAGGAAATGAAGATTGGAATTGATAAGATGGAATATGCATGCAACATACTATCAAAAAAACCGTCAATTTGTTGGCTCTTTCCATGGCCTTTCCTAGCAGATAAGATAAGTTGTTCCTTTTCCCACCATTCCCTGAGAATTCTAAATTTAAGAGCAAGAATTTGCTCCTTGAAGTTTAAAAAACACTTCCATTCAACAATATTTTCTTCCATTTTCTTTCTATTTCTTTCATGCACCACAACATTTTGTTTCCATAGTGGCATCTGTGAAATTTCAGAAGATAATAACCAAGTGCCACCAACAGAATTTGTAGGCAAAGGCATTGAGTTAAACAATACTAAACTACCCACTTTAGAACTCAATTGAAAAGTTGCCCTAGAGTTATTTTTTATAGAAGAATGTGAACTTGAATCTTCATCTATTACTGATTAGATTTCCATAGCCTCATCTTCCAAATTAGCATCCATGTTGTTAACACCACAATCCTCTGTTTCAATAATTTTTCTTCCAATAGTCCACATGATAGGTTTGTTGTCTTATGTTTGTTTTCTATGGCATTGAAATGACAGATTTATGAAGCATTGATTTCTAACCCCCACTTCAGTTGACTTTGATGCCAATGAAGGTACTATAATTCTATCCTTATTTATGTACCCTAAAGAATATGCTTTAAAGTTTAATACTTCTAGTTAAATCCTTCAGAATTCTTTTTTCATCTATTTCTCTGAATGCTTCCTGTGATCAATATACATAAACATCAAAACAACCAGAATGACAATTCTCTGTTTTAATTTCAGAATTCAAACATCCAAGTTACTTCTCCACCCTATCAAAGTCACACTCATCTCTCTCTATTTTCTGTAACATTTCATTTTTTAATTCCAATTGCCACTCAAATGGATATTGTATCTGAAAAGTGTCACCAAAATTTGAATTTATTGGTGCAAAAGAATTACTATCCATATGTTGAGCATTCAATGGAGTTTCTACATCAAGAATATAAGAAAGACAGACTGGTAAAGTACACTCTTCCAGTAAACTGATTTCTCCATGTTTAGAAGTGCTTGGAATATTATTGCACAACTTTTCATAATCATCCAACTTAAAAGATCCACCTCTGATTTATTACAGTCCCATTAAATTCTAAAATATTCTCGCCTAATTCCCAAGAAAACTTTTCAACCTTCATCTTGGACATCTTTCACAAAGTAAAAGTATTTTCCTTGGTTCTGGAATGACCTAGGTCATCTTGGTCCCTACCTCCTCTTGAAATCCCTCCTATTGCCTCCTTTCCTGCTCTCTTGTTTGCTTCAACTTCAGTCACTACATCCTCTTCTTCCTCTATTTTTGGGGCATTATGCGTTCTCCTTGGCCATTTCTATTCCTTCATCCTCTGTATTGGATTTTAACAACATTTATATTCGAGCTTATTTCTATCGTTTTGTAAGAAAAATCATAAATATGATTATGGAATTTGATACCCACACTGCACATCAATACATATACTGAGAGGGTGTCCTTATTAGGATATATTTTTCTATAGGTGTCCTCGTTGGGATATATTTTTCTATAGGTTTCCTTATCAACATTAGCTTTTTGAATTCTCTATAACTCTCCTTGTCTAGTAAATATTTCTCTTTTCCTCCCCACAAGATTCGTTTATGTATCTACATATTACATGCACTTAAATAACCTCATCCACATATTTTTTAGCTTTCCCCACAAATATTGAGATGGAAAAAATTTTATAACTTCTCGTAATTTTGTGCCAAGTGGAGGGGGTTGTTCCCCCTTTTTGAAAGCATAGGAGGTGAAAAAAAAATCTATACTAGTTGTGTAGTTGTTGCAACAACTAGATGTGTCTGAACTTCTTATGATCTGCCACTAAAGGGAACTTCTTATGATCTGACCATGATCTTTATGTTATAGCCTCTAGCTAGATATATACAGTAACTACCACTCAGAAGTTGAATGCCACCATTTTGGAGCTTGATCTTACTCAACTTACCTTTGTTTGAGTTGAAAATGTCATTAGATCTCATTATATCATCTATTGCAAAGCATGAATCCAATTTTTCTTTGCTTCAGTTAAAAATGTGATTAGATCTTGCTATATCATCTTTTGTAGGGAATGAATCCAATTTCTGAGAGTCCATTTGCTTGAGGTATAAAAAATCTACTTTAATTCATTAAACTTACTTTTCATATTTTGTTTGTTGATTGTGATTCTACAGGACACATATGCATTGGAAAAGGGGCATATTTAGTGAAGTGTTGAAGGAGAGGGAAGCTTCAGTTTTGTCCTTTCAAACTTTCTAAGGTATGTAATAAAATTTTAAAAAAATTCTCCATAGAATGTTGTGCTTTAACTTTTTACTTTTGATAATGGATTATTTATGTGATCTCCCCTCTCTCACACACAACCAAAGTCCAGACATACATGGTTTTTGGGATATGTGGATAATGGACAGATTTAGGCTAGCCATTTATTTAGAAATTTACACTGTAAGAGATCAAACATTTACAGTTGAATATTTCCTTGCCACTAAATTAGAGTTGCAGAGTCGGACTCCTATTTGTTAGGCATATACCTCACTTTTAAATCAATTTATTGTTGACTATGTATATACCTTCCATGGGAGGGCAACGATGTACAAGGGTTCCAAGTCCCAACCTCCACCTTTTCCATATCCTATCCATTTATGACATTTCCTTTGCATTGCTAGTTATAGGTAATTTATAGGTTAGAAATGTCTTCAGAGTTTCACTTCTAATTGAGTATTCAACTGAACATATTGATTCTCTTATACATAACTATTTTTCCCTCCACCCACTTTTCATAACTTCAATAACCATTACGTAGGCACCTGCAACTTCAATGCTGCTTTTCTTGTTTCGTAAAATATTGCCGAGACTTCAATTTATTGAAAGTTATAGAATTTACAATTTATGAAGTTTCAAGGTCTAATTTTTAAAAGTATAATTCTTTAAAGGGTGCTTGCTCAATGGAAGAGCACTTTATTTACAAGCAGGAGGTTGGTGGTTCGATTCCATCGTGCCCTGACATCCATATAGAAAGGCGACGGTCATTTTTTGGTGACAGAGGCTCTTTTGACCATCACCAATGAGCTTTGGTGACATTTTTCAACCCTCACCAAAAATATGAAATGGTGACGATCACAAATGCCACCATATATACGCATGAATAGTGACGACCCTCAAAGGTCCATACCCATAAATCATTGTTGTTGATATGAAATAGTGATGGTCGATGTTCGTCACTATAGTCATTATTCATGACAGACCTTGAATTTCACCACAACACCTATACTTCTAGCAATGCGGCTGTTGGTGATGGTCAACGAACGTCACCATATATATGCACCAATAGTGACAGCCATTAAAGATCCAACACAATAAATCATTGTTGTTCATATGAAATTGTGACGGTCATTATCCGTCATTATAATCAATATTCGTGACGGGCCTTGAATGTCACCATAACACCTATACTTTTGGCGACGCCACCTTTGGTGACGTTCAGTTTTTGGTGACCGAGGCTATTGTCCATCACCATTGCTCATATGCAATGGTGACGGCTGCTATCCGTCATTATAAATCATTATTGGTGATGAACTTTGAATGTCACTGCAACACCTATACTTTTGGCAACGCCACCTTTTGTGACGTTTAGTTTTTGGTGACAAATGCTCCTTTGACCGTCACCAATGAGCTTATGGTGAATTTTTCACCCCTCACCAATTTCCTTTCCTCTTGTAGTGATTAGAAAATATTGTGATAATTTTTGCAAAAAATATTCATTTTATTTATTTTTTTCAAAGGCCTCAGCGTTGTGTGCGGGCGCCTTTGTAGTCTAGTGCAGATTTATGTGGTTCTATCTTTAGAAACCATGTAAATCTCGATTTTAAACGTAAAAAAATGCGTCGGTGTGCGTGGGCCTAATAAAGAGAGAGTGTGCACACCGAGGGTGATTTTAGAATTAATAAAACCCTCCAAAAAAAACTAAATACATGGTTTAAAGATAAATGAAAGCCATCAAAACAAAGATATCAAAAATATCATTTACCTAGAGAAAGTGGCTCATCATTTGGTCCACTAGTTTTCCAAGAATCCACCTCTGAAGTTTTTGGTGAAAAAAGCACTCAATCACTCTCAAATGGTAAAGAAACACAAATGATAAAAAAAATTTACCTTTTGAATTTTTATAAGTTTTTTAGGCTCATTAGAATATTATTTTTTGCCTATTAACCTCTTAAATCCATATTTTGTATTGATTCTACTATGTTTTTGAGTGGTTGCGATAATTTTAGTTTCATCCATCTAGGTTGCGTGGAGTTATTAAATATTCATGCTTGTAAACATAGATCCATCAATGGTTGCTTCCATACCGTGTATTGTGTTGACATGGATCTTTAGGTGTATTTTTGTACTAGTTGTGTGAGACTTTTATGCTATGAGTATGGGAATGCTTACATCAACAATGATTTCATATTGCATTGTAACATTTGATTGATTGTTTCAGGTCTCCAACTACGGTCTCTAATCTGAACCTTGGCATGATAAAGAACTTCAGTCCTCAAACATCTCTTCTGACTTTTCACTTTAGGGGGAAATCTATTACACATAATTTTTTCACATTAGACAAATGACCATCAGTCTGGATCTTTCGCTATCCATCAAAGTGTTCCAAAGCATCCCCCTACAAGGCTAGAATCTAAACAATCCCAAAGAGAATGAAATTCCTAGATATCATGGCCCAAAAACCCTTTTTTGATTGTCTGTGTAGTTACGTAGTTAGTTTCTGCACATACGTAGAAGATACCATTAAATTATGTGCAAAAATGTGCTTTGTCTTACACAGTGGTCTGCGCACATGACTTAAAGTAAGTAAAAAGTAAAAAGTAAAGTCTAGAATCTTTGTTCGTCGAATCTTTCTCAACTAACAACTTTGAATTGATGCTTACTCAAGCTTTATTCCCCCCATCATGGATCTACTTCCCTCTCTTTGTGGATTCCCTATGTCACCATTTTTTGATCTCATCCTTAGGAAGAGGACCCCAAACCTCCTCCTCTTGGCCTATAAATGAAACATAGGCCAAAATATTGGAGAGGACCATTGAAGATATATTTATGCTGCAAAAATTAGGCTAGAAGGCTTTTCATCCAAGGAGAAGGGATCAGATTGTGGGAAGAGACTTGTAACATCAAGGCAATGAGGTTGTAAATTTGTTCTCCTTTTTATTGAATAAAAATAAATTGCTATTTCCTAATAATGTCTATTTTGATATCATTTGTTGAGATTCATTGATCAGTCACATAGGTTATGATTGGTTATTGATTCAATTTATGATGTATCTTGAGATAAGAATTTCATTTATCCTTAATTCTATACACTAGATGCTTTGATCCTTTGTGTATTTTTATTTATGCAGATCTCCTTTGAAACATCATCAAGTGGAGAGCATTAGAACAGTCTCTAAAGCATCGAGGAGAAGCCAACCGTGGAAGGCAGTAAAAGGACTTCAACATGAACTTACTTAAACCGATAAGTGATCCCTCGCACATTATTTATTTCAATCAATCATAAGCTAAAGAAAGGTAGCGTTTATTTTCTTGTTTGTTACTAGATTTTTTTTGATATCTAGGGAGATACATCTTGTATGCAAGATGGATTCATCTGCCTCACACACCTATGCACTTGTTCTGTGTGAAAATCCATTGTCGATATCCACATTTGTGACCCTCAGATCCTAGAGAAGCTCCCTAGTTGAGCCTCCAGATCTAATTGTATCAATCTACCTTCTTTTCATCCATATTTTTAATAAGTTTGAAATCTCCTCCTGCAATCTAGAATTCATCGTTGTGAAGAGTTCTGAACACATGAAGATGAGACAAAAACTTGGCTTTTTCAGTGAGAATGTGCGACCCATAGACCAATGTTAAATATATAATCTCCTTCTCCCCCACATATTAGAATCTTCCAAACAAGATAAGTGGGAATGAAATCTAGTCTTTAAATACAACCTCCATAGGGTTCCAAACAACTAAAAGCGCCCTATGTTTCCTTTTGCATCCAGTTCCATCGATTCACAGCCTTTCCAACATTGATCCATTATAAAAATGACTTTGTCACTAGAAACTTTTGTTTCCTGTAGAATAATGATTGCAAGCTTTTAACTTGCTATATTATCTTGAAGTTGCCTCTACTTACATCTATTGTTGAGGCCCCATATATTCTAGGTGGTAATTTTCATTAAGAAGAGCATTTAGAAGGGATAAAATACATAGGGAGCACAACCACTTTCCCTAATTTAATGAGGAAATTCCCCCACATTCTGGATGGATTATTTAGTTGTTTTCCTACCCTTCTTCTTGCTCTACATGGTTTATGTTCCTTGCCTTTCATTACATGAGATGAGCCATCTGAATTCTAAATGAATATTTGAATGTATCGTTCTCGTTCTTCTTGGTACTTCTTCCATTCAAGATAAAGTTAGTGATATCAAATCTTTTGCTCATATGGTATATCTTTTGAATTCACATTAGCCTATGTCTTAATGATATCCATCATTGAACACTCATCCTCACTTAGCAGTTCTTGGTTATCTTTCATCTCCATTTCTATCTCTACATCCACGACTAATTCTTTAATCTCCTGAAGCTCTAATGGGTCTTTGAGAGATTTTTGTTTAGATGTGGGATTCTCCTAGGAAATGTCTTCATTCTATTCAACTTCCATGAGGTTCTTTGGTAACACAATATTATCCTTTGGATCTGTAATTGTCGAGAATTAGTTCGCCACTAGGATCTCCATTGTAGCTGATTGGGTCTTCTGGGGCAACTACTCCAGTTGAGACTTAGGTTCTTTTTTCTTTTGTTTCTCTACTTTATGAAACCCTTAAAAATCCATCCTCATAACATTTTCTTTCATTTCTACTTTCAAAAATTTGAAATCCCTCATTAGGTGGCCATATTCATGGCATCTCTCGCACTTTAAGGGAACATGCTCATAATCCAACAATTGATTCCAAACTTCATAGTGATAATAAATTTCGATTAATTCTTGAAGTGACTCAAATATATTCATGTATATGCAGATTCGTGCATAAAATTAGAATTAGTGCTTCTTTGTGACTTCAAATATTTTCAAAAAACGAACAACAAAATTTCCAATACCCTAAATAATATTTGGCCCACATAAATATTATGGTAATGAAAACAATCGAACCCCAACTACAGATGCAAGAAATTGTTCTTCTTTGGGTTATAACAATCTTCCCAGAACCGCAAAAAAGACCAAGATAGTTAAAAAAATAACAACCATTTTCCAAGACCCTCTTCTTATCCTCCATATTGGAGAAGATAATTGTAAAAAAACCCTAGGTTCTTAATTAGAATTCAATTGACCCTTAGGTTGCCACTTCACTTGAATCCATTTCACCAAATCTCGTTCCTCCTACCAATTGCCCATGAATTTGCAGATTAAGGTGTGAGATTTCATGTGTTGGTGGCACTCCTCCAATCTATTCATTGGCACCACAAACATAGGATTTATTGCTACCTTCGATAGACAAACCCCTTTGAGGTGAGATTTCCATTGAGCTCCAAGCATTAGGTTTTCATTCTTGCTAATGTTTCCAATAGATTTTTCACTTCTCTTCCACTAGGCTAGCATGTTCCATCTATAGCATTTCTATAGGAGAGGTTCTCTCCCCTCCCCAAAACACGATTCATGCATACAATAAAATTAGCCCATCATAGTATTAACTAGAAATACAATCATAAGTAATTGTGATCAAGCTGTAATCACTGAGTATTTAGAAAATTTTCTGAAAATCCTAACCCTAGCATAGCCAACACTGCCTCGTTTCTATATCGATGTTAATATGATTTGATAGGTTGATAATTTTAGGAAAATAAGTATATAAGAAAAAAAGAGGAAGATGAGCAATTAAAAGAGAGACAAATTTAAAAAAACATATTTTATGGTTTTGCTATCATAGCATAAAAACAAGCCCATTAGTGTGGAAATATACAAATGTGGATAAGTTTAGTGCTTTAGTAGTTTTTTAGCAATATGACTAAGAAACTATTTTCAAAGATGGAAAAATCATTGTGACATCGGAAATCCCAATAGAGTATCTTATGTATTGTTGACACCTAATCATCAGGATTGGGTGAATAAATACAATTGATGTAAATAAATAATAAGAAATATGAACAGTCATCGGGAGATGAAGTGAACAGTCTCCCTCATGTATATAATAAAGACCTACCTGAAGGAATAATATGAATTAATTTTGTGGAGTTACTACCTGGCCTGACATGGTATTAGAGCACAAGTCCTCAGTCCCTAAAATTAGTTGTAACTCCTTGCATTAGTTTTCTCTACCATAACCATTGCTCGTGCCCTCTGCACTCCCTGAGCTGTTCATAATTGTCCTCCCTGCGCTCTCTAATCATTGTTGGCACGTTTTTTTGTATGGGTGTAACGTCTCTCGGTTTGACATGCCAGAAGAGGAGTGTTGAATCTCTATGATGAATGCCCAGCTCCTGGCATCGAATCTCTATGATGAACGCTCAGCTCCCACAGAGAAACGCCCAAATTTGCACATAGCAACCAACACCATAAGCGCACATTTTGCACAGAGCAACGAGCAAGTATCTATGGTATGAGCATTGAGTTTTTTTGAAATCTGTGCTGCGTAGATTAAAGGTTGGTGTTGGCATATGCTTCAAGTTTTAATGCTACTCCCATATATGCTTCAAGTATTAACGTTGTCCTAGTTTTAACACTGTCCCATATTTTTTAACACTGCTCCGTTGCTTTAACGCAATATGACCAGCAACCTGATCAAGATCTCTCTGACCACTAGATGTGATACGTCGTCCACCGTTGGGATCCATCTCAACGATATTCATCTTCTCTAATTGTTGTAGTACATGTCGAGCAATAGATCCACTACTTTTACAGAAATGAGGAGGGCGTGAACCATTCCTTTTACGACCACCATAAATTTTACAAAAAGCTCCAACTCCGATACCCTTTCTCAAATAGATTTTCAGATAGATTTTCAAATAGATTTTCCTTGCCATTGAAGCTGCTCTAACATAGTACCAGTCAGGATCATATGGAGCGAGTTCCTTGAAAGTGGCTGTCTTTACAAGGTCCGTCCAGTGTGGAAGCTCAATCTTGCCGGATCGTTTAAGATGTGCAGCATAAGCTGTCACGAGCTCTGATACCTACGAGTTTTTTAGTACTCTCTGCATTGGGTTTTACCCTGTCGTTGGAGTTGATTCTCGATACGTTTCAAATGAGTATTGACTGGAATATTGACATAAAAGATATGCTTGCTGGCTAATTTTATGTGAGAATAGCTGAGAGGGAAGCTGAACACAGAAGCTCAAAGCTAAATATACTGGGGACGTTGTTGGTATTTACGCTGTAAAATTTTGTGTATTTACCATGACATTTGCGTTTTGACATTTGAATTTGTTGTCCAATCATATCAGAATTAGGAGTAAAATTTTGCAGCAGAAGTTTTTTTTGTTACAGAATGCATTCAATCATATCCATGGTGGGAATAGTTCTCACTGGCAAGGAGAACTATCCTGAGTTGTCCCGAATGATAAAACACACCCTCATTTTCAAGGAGTTGTGGAAAGGAGTGTACATTGGAGATGGAGACAAAGAATCTGAACAGCCTAACTCAGACAAAGAGCTCGCCATTTGGGAAAATAAGAACAACAAAGCTTATGCATTAATCATAGCATCTGTAAATGAAGAGGTGAGTCACCATATTTTGCCATTAGCAAATGCTTTCGAAGCCTTTCAAAAGATGAAAGAACTCTATGACTCACATTCTGCACTTGAAGTTGTTCAACTCATGATTAAACTCTTCACTCTTGAATTACAAAATAATGATCCTCTTGCTCTTGCATCCGAAGTAAAATCTATAATGCATGATATCAAATCCACTAACGTTGAATTGGATATTCCTCTTATCACTTTTCTCAAGCTACTTTATCCTACTTACTCCAATTATCTTGAGTCATTGCAAGCAAATGGAAACCTCAAAGATATTATCTTTGACTCTCTTGTGAAAAAATTTGTTGGAAGAGAGAAAGCGTTTGGAAAGAAGACAGCCCCTGAATCTTCTGAAGAGGTTGTGTGCCTTGCCCATAAAGAAAAAATCCTGCTCAAGATTCTTCCAGAGGAAGTGGTGGTCGAAGAGGAAGAGGAAGATATTTCAGAGGCAGGGGGGTAGACACTGTCAAGGAGAAAAGCCAGATTTTCACTGCATGTGCTGCAAAAGAAATGGATCACATGATGCCTCTACATGCAAGTTACCATGGGACAAAATTGAGCAACAAAGAAACCAACAGAAAGGTAAAACTAATGACATAGACAAAGGTAAAGCACCTAAATCCGCTCACTATGTTGTGGCACAATGTAATATTGGAGTAAACGAAGATTTATTTAATGCTTCACTTGCTTCTTTGAAAAATGATTGGTTGCTTGATTCAGGAGCAACTTGCCACATGACTCATAGAAAAGATTTTTTTGAAGAATTTACTGACAATTTCGATGGAGCAGTATACTTTGCAGACCAATCAAAAATCAAGCCATCAGGGCTTGGCACAATCAAGCTTAAATTGCCTGGCGTTCAAGACTTTCTTCTGCATCATGTTCTATATCTCCCATAGCTCAAGAGAACTTGTTGTCCTTGGTCCACATCTGTCAGCAATGTTGCTCCATTCATATGTTTTATGGCAAGCTTGAGGTGATAAAAGCATCTGACCACTCACTTGTTATGAGGGGAATAAAAGAAGAAAGGCTTCTCAAGCTGCAAGGTACCTCTGCTCATGCACAACATTTCTCATATAATTCTCATTATGAAGAAGGTACACTTCCATCAAGTTTATTATGGCATGATAGATTTGGACATTTGAACTATGACAGCCTCCGCTTGTTGAATAAAAATGGTGTTGTTGGTTTGCCTACAATTCCTAGGAAATTTAAGCAATGTGATGCTTACATTCTAAGAAAGCATATCAAATAGTCTTTTCATGAGTTACATTCAAGAGCACATAGAAAACTTGAACTCATTCATTTAGATTTATGTGGTTGAATGCCCATTCCTTCTACAAATGGAAATAAATATATAATGAAATTTATTGATGACTACACCAGAATGTGTTGGGTTTATTTATTGAAGAACAAATCCGATGCTTTTCAAACATTCAAGAACTTTCATAAATGGATTGAAAATGATGCACAATGTCATATTGGGTCTTTTCGCATTGATAATGGAAAATATTACACATCAAATGAATTTGAAAACATCTTTGCCAACATGGTATCAGACATCAAACAACTGTGCCTTATAATCCCCAACAAAATGGTTAGCTGGAAGAATGAATAAGACAATCTTAAATATGGTACGATCCATGCTCTTCCTCAAAAATTTAAAGATAATGTTTTGGGCTAATGTTGTTCTATGTGCTCAATATATAAAGAATAGATGTCCATCTAATGCTATTAGAAACAAAACTCCATATGAAATTTGGTATGGGCATGTTCCTTTGGCAAAGCATCTTAGGGTCTTTGGTTCCACCTGTTATGCCTTGATACCAAAGGTACATAGAAACAAACTTGGTGCAAGAAGTCGTAAGTGTATCTTCCTAGGGTATTCAAACACCTCCAAAGCATACCGTCTCTATGATGAAGTCAATAGAAAGTTTGTTGTATCTAGAGATGTAATTTTTCTTGACTCATCCAAAACTAACAATGTTGTTGAGTGGCAACTTGAATGCTTTGATAGATTTGCAAATGCAAAATAATTTCAAGAATTTGATAATCAGATTCCACATCTTGAAGGGGGGGATCCCTATACTAGATCAAAATGTGGAATCTTCTTATGAAGAACACTCTCCCCCACATGAAACTCCAACAACGAATGATGCTTTAAGTGATGTGATTGATAGAATTGGGAGACTCAATCTTGATTCAGTCCCAACTCAATCAACGGAGCAACCTAGACCATCTAAGAAAGGTCCCCCAAAGTGGCTGTCAAAGACACTTGAAAGTGTTCATCCTGATGAGGTTGGAAAGACAGGAACTAGAAATTCAAACTTGCAAAATGGAGGTCATGTAGATGCCTCTAATTCACTTGTTGATATGGATGTTTCTTATGATTGTGAATTGAACTTGTCTACATATTTTGAACCAACTTTCTTTAAAGAAGTTGCTTCTAATGATGAATGGAAAGAAGCGATGCAAAATTAGTATGATTCCCTTATAAAGAACGACACTTGGAAGCTGGTTGATCCTCCATTAGGATCCAAACCAATTGACTGCAAGTGGGTCTACAAGAACAAGTATAAAGCTGGTGGCTCACTTGACAAGCACAAAGCTAGGCTTATGGTAAAAGGTTTTGCACAAAAGGAAGGGGTCGATTATGAGGAGACTTTTTCCGCCACAGCAAAATGGGCTACCATCCAGACACTCTTTGCCCTAGCAGCTCTGAACGGTTGGAAAGTCCATCAAATGGATGTAAAAACTGCTTTCTTGAATGGAGATCTAAAAGAGAATGTTTTTATGTCCCAACCTGAAGGATTTGTTGTGAAAGGACATGAACATAAAGTATTCAAACTTGTGAAGTCCTTGTATGGCCTCAAACAAGCACTGCGAGCCTGGTATGAAAAACTAACTGAGCATCTTCTGAAACTCAATTTCAAACATTATGATCTTGATGATGCAACTTTATTTGTCAAGAAAGTTGGCAAAACAATTGTATATCTTGTGGTATATGTATATGATCTTTTGATGACAGGGAAAAATGAAAGCTACATTGCATCCATAAAGAAGGAATTGGGGAAAAGTTTTGAAATGACTGATTTGGGCTATGTTCAATACTATCTTGGTATTGAAGTAACTCAACATCCAAAGTCCATATTTCTCTCTCAAAAGAAGTACATTGGAGATCTATTGAACACTTTTGGCATGACAGAATGCAATCCTCTTACTACTCCAATGGAACAAAACTTAACGCTCACATCTATTGAAGGAAAAGAATTTGAGGATGCGACAAAGTATAGACAGCTTGTAGGAAGTCTCAACTACCTAACTACTACCAAACCAGACATTTCGTTTGCTGTTGGAATCCTCTCCAAGTTTATGCAAAAGCCTTGTGAGGGACATTGGTCTGCTGCAGAAAGAGTTCTAAGGTATTTGAAGGGAACTCAAGACTTTGGAATCAAGTATACATAGGTGGACGACTTCAGTTTGATTGTGTTAGGTCCCTATAATACTAGTAATTACCCCATTACTATTGTAGTTGTATCCCTTATTAATATTGTTTTGCCCCTATTGTCCCCTAATTTTTATTACTGTGCCCCATAGAATCCCTCTATTGTTATTTTTGTGCCTTTATATTATTATTGTTAGGTCGGCTGGGTTATATTGTGACTCCTTCGACTCCTATATATAGAAAGGAGGTTTTGTAATTTGAATCATCAAAGAATCATTCATTTGTGTAATGTAAAGGAGGTTGCCCCCTCAAAGTGGCTGAATTCTAAGGTGTTGATCTATCTTTTCTATATTTTTGTGAGCTGGTTTCATAACATTTGGTATCAGAGCTTTGGATTCTAGGATTTCGCTACTCCAAAGAGGTCATCGTGGCATTTTCTCTATAACTTTTTTCTGCAACATTTTAGAAGTGGAATAAAAAAACTCATTTGAGAGGAAATCACATAAACCTCGGTTCTGAATTTTAGAGCTTTTCGTGCTATATTTTCAGAGATATGATCTGTGGAAGTTGGTCTTTTTGCAGACTCCTGAATTACATTCCAAATAGGTGACCTAGTGAAAATCGTCATAACTTTCTCTTTGAGCATCGGATTGAAATTTCGTAAGAAGGTACAAAAAGAGGACGGACTGTATTTTCTTGTATATATTTTCAGAGCCAAAGGTCGAAACAAGGACACGTGGCACATCGTACAAGTTCGCTCTACTGAACAAGTATATAATCAGGTCATTGTGGGAGATTTGGCATAAATCTTCCTTGGAGAATCCAATTTGGATCAGACTAGTGGCATTGGAAAGAGGACACAGAGGGCTACTACAGATCATAATTTTAGAACTTGATGATCCGAAATTACAGAGATACATCAGAGGTAATATTGAGCTCCTACAAAGTGAGAAAAGGTGTGTAGAATTTTTTAAATTTTTGCTTAAGCCTAGTTTGAAAAATTATTTTGAAGGAATTCAAAGGGCATAGTAGAGCATTATATTCGGTAACTGATGCCCCAAGGAAAGAAAATGCAAACACCTAGTAAGCAACCTAAAATCTCTAGCATGACTCATGAAGAAGAGGAAGAAATGCTACATGATATATCAAAATTACAAGACCAAGTGCAACAAATGTCACTCTCACAAAAGCTAACAGAAGCTAAGATAAATGGCATGAAAGCTAAGATGAATGGCATGGACACTAAAATGAATGGCATAGATGCTAAGATGGATGGCATGGATGATAAGATGGAAGAATTGACGATAAATTTGAATAAGTTGCTAAAAGAAATGGTCACTAATGGTGAAAGGGTAGTAAAGGAAACTCATGATGAGAACAAAAGAAATGTTAATCATGATTCCATAGACTCTAATGTTGGATCTAAGACTCACCATATTCCAAAAATTGATATGAGGAATTTTGATGGCAATGATCCCGCAACATGGATACTACAGATGGAACAATTTTTCGATCTCAATAATGTCCAAAACACACAAAAGGTACGTATTGCAACTTTATATTTGGAACCAAATCAGTTTGTATGGCATCAATGGCTTTGATCTCGTAAACAAATTATCACTTGGGCAATTTTTACAGAAGAATTGATAGAACATTATGAGGATACAAAATGCAACACTTTTTTTAGCCAACTAATAAGTCTCAAACAAAAGGGTTCAATAATGGAGCACATTGAGGAGTTCCAAAAATTGAACATAAGGGTAAAAAATATTCCAGAGGAGCATAGTATTGATGTGTTCATAGGGACTTTAAAGGATAATATCCAACATGATGTTCTCCTTTGGGAACCTGATTCATTAGAAAAGACATTCAAGTTAGCAAAAAAAATGGAAAGAAAAATTATGGCAACCAAGAAGCATACCAATCACAACTATAAAGATGGAAGTGTTGTTACCCCTAGCCTTCCACAACCTATAAGGTTGACACCACAACAATTGGAAGAAAAAAGAGCAAAAGGACTTTGTTATAGTCATGATAGAAAATACACTAAAGGTCATAAGTGTGCTGAGAAGGAATTATTCTACATAGACTGTGAAGAGGAAGAAAAAAAGGAGCAAGAAAGGTCAAAAGAAGAGGATATACTCCAGGAAAAAAGCCTAGATAAAGAAGAAATGAATCCGACCATACCTTGTAATGCATTGGATGGAATTACAACTCCTCAAACCATCAAGATAGAAGGACAAATCAAGAAGAAAAAGATAATAGTGTTGATTGATTCAGGAAGTACCCACAATTTTATTCATTGTAAGGTAGCAAAAGAATTGAATTGCTTCCTATATCTAGCACCAGAGTGTCAAGTGATGGTTGCAAGTGGAGGAACGATAAATTGCTCTGGAAAGTGCCACAATATCAAGCTATCCATGGGAGAATATGTATTGACTAGCCCAATTCTTTCCATTTCAATGGGAGGTGCCGATGTTGTACTAGGAGTCCAATGGCTACATTTTCAAGAACTTTTCATGAAATTTTCTGTTGAAGGAAAGGAAATTGAATTAAGGGGTATTGCAGGGAAACCGGGAAAGATAATCAGCTCTAACAGTATGACAAAGCTTCTAAAAAAGGAACAAAGAGGTGTAATTGCACAATTATGTTCGCTAGATGTTTCCACATCGAAATCATCTATTTCTCCAGATCTCCAAAAAGTCTTGGACAATCATTCCAAGGTATTTGAGACTCCCAAAGGTCTCTCACCTATTCGTGGTCATGATCATGCTATTCATCTGATTCCAGGAAGTGTTCTTCTAAACATCAGGCCGTACAGATATCCCTATGCCAAAAAGAGTGAAATTGAACATATGGTTGCAGAAATGTTAGAGGCTGGTATAATTCAACCTAGTCAAAGTTCTTTCTCTAGTCCAGTAGTATTGGTGCACAAGAAGGATGGATCGTGGCACATGTGTCTAGATTATAGGGAGCTCAACAAGCTCACTATTAAAGAGAAGTTTCCCATTCCTATCATTTATGAATTACTGGATGAATTGCATGGATCAATTTACTTCACCAAGTTGGATCTTCATTCAGGATATCATCAAATCAGAATGAAGACTGAAGACCTTCCGAAAATAGCATTTAGAACTCATGAGGGTCATTATGAATTTTTGGTCATGCCTTTTGGCCTTACCAATGCACCTTCTACATTTCAAGGTTTGATGAATTCCATTTTCAAACCCCTCCTTAGAAAATTTGTGTAAGTATTTTTTGATGATATACTAATCTACAGCAAGTCTTAGAAGGATCATGTTGAACATGTTGACAGGGTGCTACAACTATTGGAGGAGAAACAATTATATGCAGAAAGATCCAAATGTTTCTTTGGAGTACAAGAGGTGGAATATCTGGGTCATATTGTATCTCATGAAGGAGTTAAGGTAGACCCTAGCAAAATTAAAGCCATTAAGGAATGGGAAATCACCACCTCCATAAAGCATCTGCAGGGATTTCTCGGGTTGACAGGGTATTATCGCAAGTTTGTTAAGAATTATTGGAGAGTAGAAGCACCTCTAACAACATTATTGAAGAAAGATGCATTTTCATGGACTACAGAAGCAACAAAGGCCTTCGAACATCTTAAAGAGGCAATGTGCCAAGCACCGGTCTTAGCTACACCAGACTTCACTAAAACCTTTATTGTGGAATGTGATGCTTCAGGAAATGGAATTGGTGTTGTTTTAGTGCAAGATGAAAGACCCATTGCTTTTGAAAGTCGTCCAATCAAGGGAAAGTTTTTACACAAAGCTATTTATGAGAAGGAAATGTTGGCAATACTACATGCACTTAAGAAATGGCGACCCTGCCTAATGGGAAGACACTTCAAGGTAAAAACGGATCATGATAGCCTTAAATACTTTTTAGAACAGAGATTATGCTCTGAAGAGCAACAAAAGTGGGTTATAAAGATGTTGGGTTATGACTTTGAAATCATCTACAATAAAGGGAAGCAAAATTTGGTGGCAGATGCACTCTCAAGAAAGGATGAGGATGTGGAAGAATTGTTGTGCACCATTTCTATTATCCATCCAGATTGGATAAACGAAGCAAGGGAGGAATGGAAGAATGATGAACAAGTGTGGGCACTTATTCGAAAGTTACAACAAGATTATAGTACATCTGATACATTTAGCTGGAAAAATGATTCGTTATGGTACAAAGATCACTTATACCTTTGTAAGAATTCCCAACTCAAACAAAAGATTCTTATGGAATTGCACACTTCTCCCATAGGAGGGAACTTAGGATTTTTAAAAACTTACCACAGGGTTAAGAAAGAATTTTTTTGGGATGGCCTTATATCGGATATTCAAATTTTTTTGGCGGAATGTTTTGTTTGCCAACAAAATAAAGTTGAAACAATTAAGACCCTGGGTTTATTACAACCTTTATCCATTCCAAGAAAACGTTGGGAGGAGGTTTCAATGGATTTTATCACAGGTTTACCCAAGTATGAGGCAAAGAGTTTCATCATGGTAGTAGTTGACAGACTTACCAAGTATGCACACTTTTGTGCATTATCACATCCATTTAAATCCAGTACAGTTTCTATTGCATTTACGGAAACAGTTCAAAAGCTACATGGAAACCCAAAGGATTATTGTAAGTGACAAGGATCCCATTTTCATTGGAAATTTTTGGACATAATTATTTTCTTGTCTCGGTACTTAGTTAGCTCATAGCTCATCTTATCATCCTCAATCTGATGGGCAAATTGAGATAGTAAACAAATGTTTGGAAGGGAATATTCATTGCTTTGTATCTGATAAACAGACTTAGTGGGTCAAATGGTTGCCTCTGGTTGAATGTTGGTATAACACTTCCTTCCATATAGCAACAAAAATGACCCCATTTATGTCACTTTATGGATATCAGCCACCATCCATCACATCATATTTAAGAGAAAATTATAAGGTTGAAGCAGTGGAACATCACATCGAGCATCAACAACAAGTCCTCCAACTCTTAAAGGATAACCTCATGTTGGCACAAAATAGAATGAAACAACAGGTAGATCAACATCGCAGTGCAAGAAGTTTTGATGTAGGTGATTGGATATCCCTATGGCTACAACCATATAAACAAATGTCCCTCAAGCAAGCTAAGAAGGATAATAAATTATCACCAAAGTATTATGGTCTGTACAAGGTGTCACAAAAGATTGGTACTATGGCATACAAATTGGAGCTTCCTGCAGCTTCTCGAGTGCACCCAGTTTTCCATGTTTCATGTTTAAAGAAGGTTATAGGCGACAAGCTCCTAGTTCAAAAAATATTGCCAGAACTTGACGAGGAAGGAAAATTTATATTGGAATCGGAAGCAGTCACAGAAACAAGAACTCGACAGCTACGAAATCGATCAATTTCGAAGTATCTCATCAAGTGGAAAAACTTATCCGCTGAATATTCCACATGGGAGGATGAGAATTTTATAAGAAGCATCCAGAACTACTCAAACGTTGAGGACAACACTTTTTTGAAGGAGAGGGGCATGTTAGGTCCCTATAATACTAGTGATTACCCCATTACTATTGTAGTTGTATCCCTTATTAATATTGTTGTGCCCCTATTGTCCCCATATTGTTATTACTATGCCACATAGAATCCCTCTATTGTTATTTTTATGCCTTTAAATTATTTTTGTTAGGTCAAATGGGTTATATTGTGACTCCTTAGACTCCTATATATAGAAAGGAGGTTTTGTAATTTGAATCATCAAAGAATCATTCATTTGTGTAATGTAAAGGAGTTTGCCCCCTCGAAGAGGCTGAATTCTAAGGCGTTGATCTATCTTTTCTATCTTTTTGTGAGCTGGTTTCATAACGGATTGGATACTCTGATTCAGACTTTGATGGAGACAAAGAAACTAAGGTATCCACTTCAGGATATGCTATGAGTCTTGGATCAGGAGCTGTCTCATGGAGATCACGCAAACAATCAGTTCCAGCGGATTCCACAACAGAAGCAGAATACGTGGTAGCAGTTGAGGCAACAAAATAAATTGTGTGGCTCAGGAAAATTCTTGAAGATTTATAGGTAAAACAAGTACAATCAACTCCACTCATGATTGATGATACCTCTGCAATAAAGTTGGCCAAGAACCCAAAGTTCCATGATCGAACGAAGCACATCAATACTAAATATCATCTGATTCAACATCATGTTGAGGCCAATAAAATCCATCCCCATCATTGTTCCACTAATGAGAAAATTACAGACACCTTCACCAAAGTGCTTGGAAGAGAAAAGCTTAAACGATTCAGAATGATTCTTGGACTCACCAACATCCCTTCAGATTAAGGGGGGGAATGTTGACACCTAATCATCAGGATTGGGTGAATAAATACAATTGATGTAAATAAATAATAAGAAATATGAATAGTCATTGGAATATGAAGTAAACAGTCTCCCTCATGTGTATAATAAAGACCTACCTGAAGGAATAATATGAATTAATTTTGTGGAGTTACTGCCTGGCCTGACATGTATCAAGGGAAATAATTAGAAGATGGGGGGAAGGACATGTATAGATGGATTTTGATGAAGATAATGTACGTGTAGCCAAAGTATTAATCTCGTGAACAAGGAAGAATTCCAATATCATTATGAACAACATAGCATCAATTGCACACAATTAACCTAAGACAGATGGGGGTTTAGACCCCTCTATAAGAGTATTAGGATTGATGGTTGATATGTAAATCATTTATAGTATACTTAAGACTAACATATTTCTCAATGATGGGCCAATGTACAATAACAAGAACATTCTTTCTAGTAGATTAGTATCTTTAGATTGTAACCATAACTCCTATGAATAGAAAAAAGAACATTTTCTTGTCAGCCTCACATTTTTTAATCAAGCTACTGCGATAATTTGCAAGATTGTATTTTGAACAATCATGTGATTTATATATGAGATTGTTTTAGAAATATTTTTGATTTACAAGGGACTATATAGGAACACAATTTTTTGCTACATTCATGTGTCTTTTTGCAAACCTACTATAAATATTGCACCACTATCAATTAAAATAGTCATCCTATATCTTCAAGCACTTATTTTCCACACAATCATTTTGCAATTAGTTTATGTGATTAATGCATGCAGATACTACGAGAATCACTTGACATGTCCCAGATATCTATGCACAACCATACTTTAATGTAAAATTAGGATTTTGTCACTATGATAGTCACCCTTGGTTAGAGAATATGCATTAAGTTACCCATGCCTAAAATGATTCTAGTTTTCTAAAGCACCTCTTACATCCTAATATCTATCATTATGGTTCCTTAGAGTTTCCTTTTCCAATAATCTATATGCCATATATTCTTATCTTAGTCTTAGTATTTTGTAAATCGATTTCCTAGTTCTCTATTGACATCAAATTATGTTGTATATAGGTTTTTGTTACTTTTTCCCTTGTTTTCTATAATTTATGCTCCACCCAAGGGAGGTCTTAAGTATCATCCTCATTTTCCAAATCTTATGTATCCTTATCGAAATCATACTCCATTAGAGTTTGTTACTTATCATTTTATTTATCATAAGGGATATCCCATCCTTCATTCTCAAATCATTACTCCCATCAACACCAACACATGTTATTCTAGGAGTGTTTTGCACATCAGTCATCATTTCTTTTTAATTCACTATTTCCCTTGACATTCACATCATATTATGAGGGAGTCATCATTGGTTTTTGATTAAATATTCCATTTTAAATTCAATATTGTATCATTGACACAACATAGTGGGTAATAAAATGCATTGGTTGTAGTTATCGAGTTTGATTTAAAGAACCGTAGTCTTGTACGATTATCAATGTCCTCAAGTGGGAGATCTCTTTAGATAGTTTGATATAGGTTCTAGGTCTCCCTCATAATGATAAATTGTCTATTGTTACTTGCACCCACATGAGAAACAC
Organism: Pinus tabuliformis; assembly: GCA_031772625.1. NCBI lineage: Eukaryota > Viridiplantae > Streptophyta > Pinopsida > Pinales > Pinaceae > Pinus > Pinus tabuliformis. Next base: position 463,646,528 of record CM062810.1, read on the forward strand.
ACGATCCCTCATAAAATATTTACAATTACATTAGTTTCATGAAAATGACAATTCCCAGATCAATATCACCATGACATGTATGATTGGTTGCTTTTTAGCTAGGTTTGATCACTTTTATGTGGGAATTCATTTCTTCTTGTTTAAATCTCTTGCTATCTCAAAGTATTAATTAAAATCATGGGAATGTGGGATAGGAAATAACTATGTATTTCATATATGTTGAAGCTCCTAACCTCACATGTTAGGGTGTAACTATTATCACATCAATTTCATTGAAAAGAGGCGTTCAAGCAATGGATTGAAATAATTATTAGTTATAAATAATACAAAATAATATTACTACCTCATGGTTACTTGAAATTACCTAAAATATTAGGGAAAAACCTTTGAAAATGGGATTTTAGACAATTACATGGGATTAATTCATTGACACTAGTGATACTTGCATAAAATATCCTTTGCAGGCCACACAACTATATCAACATGAGTGGGTGTGACCCCTTCTTCCTATTTAATGATTATTTCCAAACTTAGGTACATGTAGTTTTATGTATAGGTTAAATTTGAGCACCCTGTCCATTTATGAGGCGTAGTTTTACCTCTTAATATTTGTTTCAAGCATTGGAATCCCATTTTGAATGAAGAGATTTCACATTGAGACTAGTTGTTTAAGAGATTTAAAATTTCTTTATAAATAAAATCCATTGTGTTTACAAATTTTTGTGGTGAGAATCTTGAGTGGTTTGAGAATTTAGAGTACCCACAGTGGATTTTTTTTGGTCGAAATTTCGAGTCTATAATAGGACTCATCGTCATGACAAATTTATTGGGTGTGGAGGTTGACTAACTTATGATTCAAAGTTCTTTCTTTCAACTGGATGTATACCCCACGAATATTCCACACCCCTCCACGCAGGGGGTGGGACCTGTCCCCCTTACGAGGTTAAGGGGCAATGCCCCCAAAGCTAAAAATAGTTGAAAAATTACCTTGTAATATATTATAATTTCGTAGTCAATCTGGGCCATTCATTAGGCGAATGACCTGATGATAGAAGTTATGTTAATTTAGGGTTTGTTTCCACTATAAGGCAACCCTCTCTTTATATGAGGGAATTATATTTCAGATGTGTATTATTATTATAAGCGAGAAAGAGAGAGGATATTGTGTGAGATCGAGGAGGAAATTACAATGGATTTGTTGTATGTTGTATCTTTTCATTTTGTTCAATAATATAAAAGGATTGGTTGTTTCTCCGTGGACATAACCCAAATTGGGTGAACCACATATATATGTGTCTCTCTTATTTTATGTGTTTCTATATTTTTGTTTATGCAATATTTTTGGTGTTCCATTGCTCTGTAATATATAATTTTCTAACAACTAGTATCAGAGCCGAAAGTCTATTTGGTTAATAAACTTGCAGGAAATAAGGGTTCCTGTATCGAGTGGGAAGAATGGCGGAAGATGATAAGTTTAGGAACGAGAAATTTAACTGCCAAAACCACCAGTTGTGGAAGATGTAGAAGGAATATTATCTGCATCAGAAAGATCTATACCTACCCTTGAATGGAAAATTAAACAAGTCAACAAGTATGATGGATGGAGAATGGGAACTTTTCGACAGAAAGGTACTAGGGATAATATAGTTGTATCTGGCAGCATTGGTGACTTTCAAAATTTCAAAGGAAACGACATCATAAGGTTTTTGCATTGACCAAAATATATGAAAATTCGGCCTCCAATAAGGTATTTATTATGAAGTGCCTCTTTAATATGAAGACTTGAGAAGGTGGATTTGTTGTTGATCATTTAAATGAATTTAACATGGTTACAAGTCAATTAAGTTCTGTAGGGGTAAATGTTGATGATGAAGTTAGGGCACTGTTATTTCTGTGCTCATTCTTAGAAAGTTTGAATGGAGTAGTTATGGCTATTAGTAAATTCTTGTTTGGGTCTAGTACTTTAAATTTTGATGATGTTGTTGGTGCCATCCTTAGCGAGGAAATGCAACAGAAAAGCTCTGATGAGACATTAGGTAATGCTTTGAATGTAGAGACTAGGGGAACAAAAATGGAAAGAGCAAGGAGCCCAAAAATATAGAGTAAGTCAAGAAAAGGTAGATCCAAATCCAAATTGGGGACAGTGTGCTGGAAATACAAGAAGAAAGGACACCTCAAGAAATACTGAAAATATCGGAAGGGGAAAGAAGGAGATGGACAATAAGAGAACAATCATGAAGCAAATGTGACAGGTGATGCATTGCAAGATGCTTTTATTCTTTCAATACAGAATATTATTGATGCTCAGGTGGTAGATTCAGGAGCCTCATTCCATGCCACACCTAGTAAGAAACATTTTCATGACTATGTTTAAGGAGATTTTGGACAGGTTCGTCTGGATAATGATAAACCTCGTAAAATCATTGGAATGGGTAAGGTTTTTATAAATCAACAAAATCGTAACCAATGGCTATTGGATATAAGGCATGTCCCATATCTAAAGAAAAATATAATTTCAACAGAGCAGTTAGGTGGTGAAGGTTGTGTAATGATATTCACAGCCAAAACCTGGAAGGTAACTAAAGGAGCCCTGGTAATAGCCAAAGGAGAAAAGGTTGGTACGTTGTATTTATGTAATGGTATTTATAATTTTGTTAATGATTTAACCTCTACAAGAGCATACATGACATTTTGGAATTATAAGCTTGGGCACATGATCCAGAAAGGGATGCAGATTCTTCACTCAAGAAATTTGTTGTCAAGTCTAAAGCATACTAATTTGGATTTCAGTGAAAATTGTATTTATGGAAAAAAAGAAGAGAGTCAGATTTATCAGAGTTGGGAAAGAAAAGAGGAGAAAAAAATTAGATCTTGTGCATACAGATGTATGGGGACCTACTCACTAGTATGTTACTTTTATTGATGCTACAACTAGGAAAACCTAGATTTATTGTATTCAAAATAAATATGATGTATTTGATACCTTCAAGAAATGGAAATATTTGTTTTAGAATGATATAGGAAAGAATTTGAAGTCTCTCAAATTAGACAATGGAGGTGAATACTACAACAAAGAGTTTGATAAGTATTTTTAAGAGCATGGAATCCACAAATAAAAGACAATTCGAGGGACACCACAACAAAATAGTATGTCCAAAAGGATGAACATGAAAATCATGGAGCATGCAAGGTGCATGAGATTTCATGCAGGATTTCCTTTACAATTTTTGGCAAATGTTGTAGGTATTCTTGTTTTTGTAATAAACAGAGGGCCTTCAAGTTCCTTGGATGGTCGTATTCCAGAGAATGAATTGGCAGGTGAAAAGGTAAATTATTCATTTCTAAAGACTTATGGTTGTGAATCCTTTACCCACATTAATAAATAAAATGGAATAAAACTTGAGGTAAAATCAAATAAATGTACCTTTATTGGATATGGTGTTAATGATTTTGGTTATCGCTTACATGATTATGAAAATCACAAAATCATTAGGAGCAGAAATGAAATATTCAAAGAAAAGGTATTATATAAGGATCAAATGTAGGGAAATAAATAGGAAAAGGAAAACAAATAATACGCAGTTCTTGATGAGATCAAAGAAAAGGTAAAGGTGCATGCAAATCATAATGATCAACAACCACAACAACAACAACAACATGCACCTCAAACACTTGAAAGTAGTGTTAGAAGATATATCCGGATAATTAGACCCCCTGAACGATACTCTTCTTTATTATATTATGTATTTTTTACTGATTCTAGTGAACCAAAATGTTATGAAGAAGCAATGCAGGTAGAAACTAGGAAGAGGTGGGAGCTAGCCATGAAAGAAGAGATGGACTCCTTGATACATAACTAGACTTGGGACTTAGTCAGGTTTCTTGCAGGTAAACCAACATTATAGAATAAATGGGTTTATAGGTTGAAGGAAAAAGATAGAGGTAAATAGAGGTACACGGGTAGACTTTTTGTGAAGGGGTTTGCACAGAATAAAGGTATAGACTTTGATGAAAATTTTTCTCCTATTGTTGAAATGACTTCAATCAGAACTATTTTAAGTATTGTGGTAGCATAAGATTTGTATCTTGAGAAGTTAAATGTAAATACAATCTTTCTCCATGTGGATTTGGAGGAAGAGATCTATATGCAGCAGCCACAAGAGTATGAGGTCGTAAGGAAGAATAAATTAGTGTGTAGGTTGAAGAAGAGTTTGCATGGCCTAAAATAGGCTCCAAGATAGTGGTATCTAAAATTTGATAGGTTTATCTACGAACAAGGTTATACTACATATCCATATGACCATTGTGTTTATCTTAAAAAGGAAAATGATGGAATATATGTTATATTGTTACTGTATGTAGATGACATGCTTGTTGCTGGGTCGAACATGCAAGACATAAATGTGATAAAGGGAATATTGACAAATTCATTTGCAATGAAGGATTTGGGTGCTGCAAAACAAATCCTTCGTATGAGAATAATTAAAGACATGAAAAATCACAAATTAATGTTGTCTTAGAGTGAGTACATACAAAAGGTGTTGGAAAGATTTAATATTCAGAATGAAAAACCAGTTAGTACCACTTTGGATAGTCATTTCAAACTAAGTAAGGAGTTGTGTCCCAAGAACCAAGAAGAGATGGATTATATATATCTAAAGTTACATATGCATTAGCAGTTGGAATCTTAATGTATGCAATGGTATGCAGAAGGCTTGATATTTCACATGGAGAGGGAGTTGTAAGTAAGTACGTTAATAATCTAGGAAAACAACATTGGATGGCAATGAAATGGATTCTCAGATATTTGAGAGGTACCAAAAATCAAACATTATGCTTTGGTGGTTCAAACATTGATCTAGAGGGATATGGTGTAAATATGACAGGTGATATAGATAAAGGGAGGAGCATCACAAGGTATATTCTTATTGTAGGTGGAACAACTGTTAGTTGGGTTTCAAAAATTCAAAGTGTTGTTGCACTTTCAACAATGAAAGCGAAGTATGTTGTTTCTATAGAGGCCAGTAAAGAAATGATTTGGTTACAAAGGTTTATGGATGAATTGGGGAAGAAGCCGCAGATGGGCAGTTTATATAGTGACATCCAAAGTGCCATTCTTCTTGAAAATAACTCAACATTTCATTCCAATACTAAACATATACAACTCAAGTACCATTTCTTACGATCAATGTTGGAAGATTGACAGTTGAAGCTGAAAAAGATACACACCAGCCAGAAACCTACAGATAAGTTAACAAAAGTTGTAACCAAGGAGGAATTGAGATTTTCCTTAGTTTCAATTGGTCTTCAAGTATGATGATGAAGATGAGAAACAACCAAGTCCAAATTGGAATAATTTTCTATCAAGTGAAGCAATGGTGGAGTTACTATAATCAATCTCCAAGTGTGAGATTGTTAAGTGTGGAACCTAATTTATTCCTAATTCAAAGGTCTTTGTTTCAGTCGAATATATACCCTAGAAATAGTATACACCTCTCCACAAAATGCGGTGGGGGGGGGGACCATCCCCACCCCTCCCTCTTGGTTGGGGAGTCTAGAGGCCAGCGAGCCCTTAGTGGTCATAATTTCTCAAAAGGAGACATTCCTATGGATTTTTTAGTACTGACTCTATCCACCCATAAAGCATTAATGAGCTTTTTGTGCTAGTTCTTTTTATCGACCTCTAGAACTTTCTTAATGATGTTGATCACAGGTTTATTAGATGATTCAGCTAACCCATTCCCTTGTGGGTAATAAGCAATAGAATGCCCCAATGTAATATGGTACTTCTCACAAAACTCCACCATCTTCATGGACTTGTAGTCCATGGCTGTCAAGATCCACTTGTGTTGTGCAGATGATGAAGGATGTATTTCTCCAACAAAATCAAAACCCCACTGCTGAAATGGAGCTGAGACCGAAACTGGTTGCAAAGGAAATGGAAAAAGTTTTCTTTTCCCTTGAAAAATATGGCACTCATGGTAGCTCATTACTGTTTTGTACACATCTACAAAAAGAGTAGGCCAATAAAACCCATCCCTCAAGATTTTTGTGGCTGTGGTTTTCCAAAAGAGGTGGCCACCACAATATCCTTTGTTGAAATCAATCATTACATCCTTAGCTTCATTTTCAACAAGATAATTCAACAATACACTACTCGGATCTTTCCAAAAAAAAACAATGTCAAGAACAAAAAATTTTGAAGCTTTCAGTTTTAATGCTATACTTATACCTTTGTGTACTTCCGACGAAGGATTTAAATGTTTCAATACATAAACTATGTCAGAGTGCCATGGAGATGAAGTGAACATATTTGACACTTGTACCTATGAATCTTCTGGTTCTTCTTTGGAAAGGTTGGTGATTAGATTGATATCTAACGCATGTAAATTAGATTCAGCCATGAGTTTGGCCAAACCATGTCCCTTAATGAGCTTTGTTGGATTTATTTCCAAATCATATTCTAACATTGTTGCTATCCATTTTCCTCTCCAACCTTCTGGATCAGTCTGCATAAGGACTTCCTTTACTGTTGTTGTTGGAACATAAGCTATAGTATGAGAATGTAGAATATATACTTGGAAGTATTTAAGCGCTTTTACCAAAGCCAAATCTTGCTTCTCAATAATTTTTTATTTTAGTGTTGCATCCCTTATTGTCCGACTGAAAAATTCTATGGGTTGTTCATTTTTCTTATCCTTCTTTTTCATCAAGACTGTTGCTAAAGTATGCTCCGAGGCGAATGAAAATATGATAAAATCTAAAGTATAGTCGAGACTAATTAAAGTAGGAGCAATAGATAATGAAAATTTGACTGCATTGAAATACTTCTTGGCATCTTCAAACCATCTTTCCTCGATGTTATTTTGTAACATGTCTGTCATATCTCTCAAATGTTCAGCGAGGTTGGGGATGAATCTCCTTAAAAAGTTAATTTTCCCATTGAATGGCTGAATTTATTATTTGTTCCTCAGAAAATATAACTACTAAACTCTTACAGGGTCAATCTGGATGCCATCCTTGGAAATGATGTGGTCCAACAACTTACCTTCCTCCATGGCGAAAAGACTCTTTTTAGGATTTAGCGAAATGCCAAATTTTTTGCATCTTTGAAAGACAATTCTTAGATGATGTAGGTGTTCCTCATCATATTTAGAAAAAACGACGATATCATCTAAATAAATTACTAGAAAAACATACTTTTCATTGGTGAATTCAATTTCCATAGCCCATTGGAATGTTGCTCCTGTATTCTTTAATCCAAATGTCATTTTGGCGTACATAAATGTACCCCATGGTGTTGTGAAGGTTATTTTCAGTTGATCATCCTTGTGCACTAAAATCTTATTGTAGTCCAAGTATCTATCAAGAAATAACATTCTGTAAGATCCAACTACCCTTTGAAGGATATGGTCCATCTTCGACAGGGGATAATTGTCCTTTAATGACATTGTTCAAATTTCTGAAATCGATAGAAAGACAAATCTCCTCAGTCTTCTTTCTCATCGGTACAAGATTTGACATCCATTCAGAAAATAAAATAGGAACTATAATACCATATTTGTATAGCCTATTTACCTCTTTTTCGATGGATGGCAGCAACTTAGGATTAATCCTTCTCAGCTTCTAGTGAAATGGATTTTGATAAGGTTCGGTTAGTATAATGTGTTGAATCATGTTTTTATCATACTCCTTTAAATCTGAATAGTCCCAAGCAAATACATCAAAAAAATCTGTCAACAAAGCAATATACTTACTTTTGATCTCAAGAGATAGAGACTTTGATAATTTGACCATCTTGGGCTTATCTGTTGTACTAATTTTTACATCCTCAACACATTTTTCTGTAGGGGCCATGGTGGGCTTTCTAGCAACATCATCATGATCAAATAACTCTTCCAAAGGTACAAGACCTCATGGAATGTTATTGTCTTTCAACTCCCACACTTCAACCTCTATTGCTTAAATTTCCTGATCATCTTCATCACATGTATCATCAATATGGGAATTTAGAAATTCATCCTCCATCTGCAAAAATTTATTAACTTGTTTGTCATCCCAAAACACCTACCAATATCTCAGATTGTTAGGAATAGGTGGGCAGTGTTTGGCATGAATTGAAGACTTCTTAGCGGAACGGGTAGGAATCTTAACCATACTTGTTGCAGTAGCAAGAGAATCAACCATCATATTCTGAGTTCTATGAATCAAAGACAAAGTATACTCTGAAAAAGTCTTAACAATGTCAAGGAAAACATTTCTATAAGCTCGCATCCTTCGATGCTTCGCCTGGTACTCCCCTTTTACCTATTTAATTATTAACTCGGAGCCGCCATAAATTGAAACTCTCTCTGCTCCCAATTTTTTCAGAATTTTAAGGCCAACAATCAATGCTTCATACTCCACCATCTTATTCGAGCAATCAAAGACCAAATAATAAGAACTTAATCATACATTTCAAGGAATTTTACATGACTAATGTAAGGGGCCATGAATCCACATGCCGATTCCAGCTCCTTCCTTCCCCAATGCACTATCAAACTCCATGGTCCAAATACCTTCTTCCTCATCAGGAAACAAAATTTTAGAAGAATATTCTTTCTGATTTTTTGGAGGATGACTTACTCTCTCAACAATCTAAGTTTCTGGAACTGATTCAACAATCTCTTCAAATGAAATTTCCGGCTGCAAACTTTTAGTATCATTTTCCTGTTTTTCTACAATCAAATCTTCCTGTACACTACTTATGACATCCGAAACTTTTTAAATTTGAACAATTTGACTGTCGTCATCAATTGGATTCAAATCACTATACAAAATGAAAGACTCTAGATCAGTATGTACAGCATGGATAGGGTGATTATTTGGTATTTCTTTGCTACTAATCGTGAATTTCATCTTCTTCTATGGGTATAGTTTTTTGAGCTTCCCAAATACCAGTGTAGTAGCATATGAAAAATCAAGTTGCAAGGTTCCTTTTAGCTTTGCCCCTGAAGACCGTGAAAGAAACATGCCAAACCGTGGAGGTATATTAGCAACCACTACATCCATCAATACATTTTTAGCTAGGATTTGGTCGAGGGACACTACTAGATCTTTGATAATTCCAAGGCATTTGACTCTCCCAGAATCAAAAGAATACAAGTCATGGTAAGGTCGGGAAATATCTAATCCTATTTTGTCCATAAAAACTTTTGGGATTAGGTTATGTGAGGCATTGGAATCTAACATAGCATTATGGAGTATAAACTCATGGAATCTCAAACTAAGATGGAAAGGGGGAACTTCATTATCCTCAGGACTTACCTCTATTGCTGGACCAAAATAAAATTACAGGCTCATCATCAGCAACATTGACAATATTTTACATTTGATCTACTTTCAACATCTTAGTGTTGGAAATAATACTGAGAGGGGGGGTGAATCAGTATTATCAGGTCAATTATTTTTCATTGAACAATCAGATTTGTATACGCTACTTCAGTTAGTAAATACCGCGTATGTACACAACTTCAGTTAAAGAAACAAGCGCATATGAGAAGACTTGTAATTTAAATTATTCTTCAGATGTTGATCATTAATCTGTGCATCAAACCATATGAAAAATAGCTAGGAACAGTAAAACAGAACAAGCAATCACACATAAGAACACAAGATATAAGGTGGAAACCCAATGTGGGTGAAAACCACCTGCTGCAATTCGTCTCTATCTTCTTTCAATTAGAAACTTCTTTTTACAATGTTTCTGTACTGGTGTAGTCTTATACCAATATGCAGGCTGCTACCTGCAGAAGGCTACAACCTTCTCTCATTCTCCAGCTTCTCCTGGAAGGGAGCTACAACCCCCTTAGCTCTTGTACTATTTGAGGTACTAGTACGTAGGTGCTGACCTACAAAAGGCTACAACCTTCTCTTTTCTTCCAGGGACCTCGTTTCATAAATTTTCAGCCTGGATCCGTGTATATCAATCAAACATCAAGTATATCTACATTAACCAACCTCCTTTGTACAAACAAATACTGAATCAACCAATAACTTCTCAGAATGTTGTAACTAGAAAACAGTACCAGTAACCAAACACCAATCCTGAACCCAGAATACTGCAGCAATAAACAGAAGCAGCTAAAACATATTTCATGAGATATACGCTACTTCAATATATGGAACCTGCGTGCATACGCTTCTGTATCAAGGCCATCCAGCGTATACGCTATTTTACGTTAGCGAACCAGCGTGTATACGCGCCTCTGCTGCGCTGAACCTGCGTACAGATCTATAAAAGATAATTTATCTTTTTACTTATTCAGACATTAGTTATACCCAGATTATCATATTTATAGATCACGTCATGCGTCAAATATAACAGATCAAAGATTTCACAAAGATACTTCTCTTCAAACCGCCTTAAGATCTTGACCCATCAATAGAACTTATCCTTCTCCTTGTGCTCAAGTTCCTCCTTGATTCAGATCTAGTTATGCACCATAACCCAATGATAGTATTCTCAATCTTGCTCTTCAAAAGATATCCAATGCTTCAGTTGATCCCTTGCCAAATGATCTCCTTCCCTTTTTATAGACTTAGGCCTTACTCACACCATGGTCCAAAACCATAGAAATCCAATACTAGGGACTCAATGCCTAGGTTCAACACTTTGGATGCAATACCAAGGACCAAAACCATAGGTTCAAATATGACGGACTAAATACCATGGACCAACAATAAGTTTTCCCACATGTACGCGCTTTTCTTTGCATGAAAGTACGTGCATACGTATACGCGCCTTTTGATTGGTACACCCGCGTGTATACGTGATTTTGTTAAGATGAACCTGCGTATACCTCATTTTCTTTCATTCTGAGAGCCTGAACTGATCTGCCCTTTGAGTGAATTTCCATCAAGGACAACACCTGTGCCATAGTGCCAAACCTGTTCCATAATGCCAACAATCTTCCCGTTTGGACTTGATGGCAACCCTAAGTCACTCACCCGCGTGTATATGTGATTTTGTTAAGATAAACCTACATATACCTCATTTTCTTTCATTCTGAGAGCCCGAACTGATCTGCCCTTTGAGTGAGTTGCCATCAAGGACACCACCTGTGCCATAGTGCCAAACCTGTGTCATAATGCCAGCAATCTCCCCCTTTGGACTTGATGGCAACCCCAAGTCACTCAAAAACATTCTCCCCCTTTGACATCAAGGGCAAGGGGTTATGCTCCCCCTGAATATATGCTGAATCCTCTGCTCTGCTATGCTTTCCAAGCTACCCCTGGCTGTAGGCAAGGTTTGCAAGAAGATGATCTACACAAGAAACATGACTTTATACATTATAAAATACCTTCCTATCACCAAAGACTCATACATACATCTATCTCCCAACCAAGTGGGGATATACCAGAATTGACTCATCCACCCATCCAAGTGGGGATACACCAAAAGTTTACACACAACAAATAAGTACATTACATTATTCATCCGAGGCATAGTGGGGAAACCAAAATAGGCTGTTACATGACCTTGATAATAAAAGATATACATGACATAGAGATGAAATATCTATGACAATTCTATGAAAGTCATCAGCAGCATCTATCAATCATCATTCAGATCGACAACTATAATCTCCCTCTCCACCTGAAAAAAAAAATAGTTGTGAATGTAAACCAAGATCTTCTAAGATAATGCCAACAATGCATTATTAGAAGATTATATGCTCCCCCTGAATCTGTGCCAGATAGTCTCTACCAGACCTATATCAGACTCTTTCCAACCTGATTCTGACCACACTTCTTTCCTTCAAACAATCATATACATGACTATATTCACATGAACTGGCATATGTACATGGATCCTCCTCATTAAACTCGCATACAACCACTTTTCTCTGGAGCAGACAAGTTCCAACAGCAAGATGATGCATCAACTACTCCCAGCTTCTGTCTGAGGTATTCAAATGTCTCCCTTGGCAGTGGTTTGGTGAGTATATCAGCAACATGTTCCTTAGATGGAACATACTCCAACTTGACCTTTTTTTCAAGCACTTGTTCTCTGAGAAAATGATATTTGATAGGTATGTGCTTGGTCTTTGAATGCATGACTGGATTTTTTGAAATGCTGATTGCACTTGTATTATGACATAGAATGGGGATAGGTTGAGTACAAGTGATTTGCATGTCTTGTAATGTTTGGATCATCCAGAGGAGTTGTGTGCAGCAAGATGCAGCAGCTACATATTCTGCTTCAGTTGTATATAATGCAATTGAACTCTGTTTCTTGCTGAACCAAGATACTAACCTCGGACCCATGAAGAATGCACCACCACTAGTGCTTTTTCTATCATCCACACTTCCTACCCAATCTGCATCTGTATATGCATGAAGTGTGAGATCTGTACTTCTAGGATACCATAATCCATAGTTTTGAGTTCCTTGAAGATACTTAAAAATTCTCTTAACTACCTGAAGATGAGTTTCCTTTGGATTTTTTTGAAACCTTCCAACTATTCCCACTGCATGCATAATATCTGGTCAGGTACCTGTTAGATAGAGCATACTACAAATCATGGATCTGTAGGTTGGTTGATGCACTGCTGCTGATTCATCATTTGTACTGAGGCTGCATCCTGTTACCATAGGGATACATACTGGTTTCGAATCCTCCATCCCATACTTCTTCAAGATCTGCTTGAGATACTTGGTTTGTGATAGAAAAATGTCGTCTTTGTTTTGTTGGACTTGTAATGCAAGAAAATATGTGAGCTCATCGAGCATGGACATTTCAAACTCTTTTTGCATTACCAAGGCAAAATTTTGATTCATGTCTTATTCATTGTTACCAATGATGATATCGTCAACATACACAACAAGTATTAGCAACTTATCATTGTCAAATTTTATATATAGATTGCTATCTGTGGAACCTTTTATAAAGCCTTGTTGATGGAGGTACTTATCCAAGCCATAATATCAAGCCCTTGGAGCCTGTTTAAGGCCATAGAGAGCCTTTTTGAGTCTGCATACAAGATTTGGATCATTTCCAAGGATAAACCCATCTGGTTGCTCAATATACACTTCTTCAGCCAAGTCTCCATTTAGAAAAGCAAACTTCACATCCATTTGAAATACTTTGAACTTCTCAAAGCTAGAAAGAGCAAGAAACATCCTTATGGCCTCAAGTCTGGCAAATGGTGCAAAAGTTTCTTCAAAGTCTATGCCTTCCTGCTGAGCATACCCTTTACAAACAAGTATGGCCTTGTTCCTAATCACATCTCCATTTTCATTTAGCTTATTTTTTAATATCCATTTTGTTCCTATGGCATTCTTATCTTTTGGTCTAGGAACCAACTCCCAAGTGTTATTCTTTTCAATTTGCTCAAGTTCTTCCTCCATGGCCTTTATGTAGCATTCATCTTTGCATGCCTCTCTTACATTTTGTGGTTCAGTGGAGGAGAGTAATGCTAGATAACTTGAAGCTTCTGAAATGGTTCTTCTTGTTTGTACACCTGCCTCCTTTTGCCCCAAAATTTGAGTTTTTGGATGCTTCTTCTGAACGTACCAGGATGGAGTCTTTTCTTCTATCCTTATCTATTCTTCTGGTGCCTCATGGGTTTCTTCTTCATCATGAGTCTGATTTGTTGTAGAAGGATAGTCCTCATCATCTTCGTACTCTTCATATTTTACTTGCCTTGGAATGTGTCCTTCTTCATCACCCACTACATCAATACTTTCAACAATTTTTCCAAGTCTTTTATTGTAACACTTAAATGCTTTGTTGTGGGGAGAGTAACCAAGGAGAATGCCTTCATCTGCTCTAGGTTCAAACTTGCCAAGGTTTTCATCAGTATTTTTGATGTACCATTTGCTCCCAAAAATTTTGAAGTGTTTTACCATGGGAGTCTTACCATACCAAAGTTCGTGAGGAGTCTGAGTGTTGTTTACCCGGACGGTTGTCTTGTTGAGAATAGTAATTGCAGCAAATGCGGCTTCACCTCAGAAGGTTGCGGGAGTTCCAGACTCATCAAGCATAGCACGAGCCATTTGTTGAACTGTTATGTTCATCCTTTCCACTACTCCATTTCACTGAGGAGTCCTTGCAGTAGAGAATTCCCTTCTTATTCCATGTTCTTCACAAAAATCGAAAAACTCATTCGAGGTAAATTCCCCACCTCTATCAGACCTGAGGAATTTGATTCTGTGATCTTATTCATTTTCAACTAAGGCTTTAAATGCTTTGAAATTTTCGAAAGCTTCGTCTTTATGCTTCATATGTCCTAACCAACACATCCTGGAAAAGTCGTCAATGAACAATATAAAGTATTCTTCTCCTCGAGGTGACCTTTTCCTAGATGGTCCACATACATCAGTATGGACAAGTTCAAGTGGCCTGCTAGCTGATCCTTCCTTCTCTGGGAAATTAGTTCTGGTTTTCTTACCAAACTGACATGATTTGCATATTGTATTGTCTGGAATTCTAATGTGAGGGAGATCATGAACCACCTGATATTTACATGCTTTCCTTATCTGAGAGAAGCTTAGATGCCCCAATCTTCTATGCCATAGCCAGTGTTCATCATTCTTGCTAAGATAGCATTGTTGTTGTCCTCCCTTGAGTATGTATAAATTATTTGGAGTTCTTATGCCTTTGATCACTGTTTCTCCTGTATCAAGCTCACGAACAATACATCCATTTGATCGAAATATTACCTCATTTCCTTGATCACACATTTGACTGACACTTAATAGATTGTGCTTTAAGCCATCAACATACCTAACATTCCCAGCTTTGACCTTTTCTTTCAAAAGAACTGAACCTTTACCTTTTATGAATGAAGGGGTGTCATTTCCAAATGAGACCTTCTTTTCCTTTTCTAAGGCGCTATATGATTGAAGTTTTTCTTTATCACCTGTCATATGTTTTGAGCATCCACTGTCGATGTACCACTGATTTTCCTGTCCTTCCACATATAAGGCTATACCACATCTTTCTGGTTACGGTTCTTTCTTCCTCCATGTTTTGGGGCTCAATGAAACTTGCTCCTTTTGAGTTGTTTGCCAAAACCTACTCCTGCATTCAGAATCTTCATGACCAAAGTTATTACAGATAGAACATTTTATTTCATTCTCAAGAGAAGAAAAGTTATTGTAGGTTATTTTCATGATTCTAGTCACACTCCTTTGATTTCGTGCTTCTTTGGTCATGATGGTCTTGTAGGCAACGCATTAAGCTACTTTATGTCCAAAGTTATGACAAGAGAAACATTGGCCATTGAAGAAATTCTTGCGATCATCAAATCTTCCATTGTAATAGCCATTCATTCTTGAGGTAAATTGAGAATGATTTACCTGTGTTTGGTTGTAGCTTTTGTTCATCCTTGAAGTAGATTGCCCTCGATTTACTTGGTGATTTCTATTCATTCTTGAAGTAAATTGTCCCTGATTTACGTGGTGATCTCCATTGGGCCTTTGCTGTCAACTGTCAACCTGTTCACTTTTCCTTGCAGCTTCAAGATAACTTTTGGAGGTAGATGGCTTCTGTGCTTGAGATGTTTCTTTAGTATACCCAAGACCTGTCTTGATTAGAGGAGAATGCTGCACTTTGATAATCTCATCTAAAGTTTCAGATCCTTTAGCAAATCTAAGATTAAGAGCTTTTGTTTTCTCAATGTCCTTTCTAAGTCCCACAATTTCACATTCTAACTTTTCATTGTGTTTCTCCATTTCAACAAGTTGGAATGTGAGAGTATCTATAATCATATTTTTCTCTTCTAAGCAAATTTTGAGTTTATAAATTTCTTCATAAACACTTTCTTCATTTATAGCATCCAAGGAATCATCATCTTCAAAAGACATCAAAAGTCTATAATCATTACCTTGTTCATCTTCATCGCTATTTGAAAGTCCATCACTGTCTTCCTTACTGGTTCCTTACCTTTGTCAAGCTTATCTTTATGAGGACACTTGGCAGCATAGTGACCGACTCTTCCACAAGCAAAACATTTGAAAGGTAGCTTACCTCTGAATATTCGAGAACCCCGTTGAAGGTTCTTGACAAAATTTGATTCTTCCTCTTATTCCGACATATGTCCTGAGTCATTGTAATCTCCTTTTCCTGAGGCTTTGAATGTGGCTTCTCTCTTGTCTGGTGGTCCCCCTTTTCTCATTTCATAAGCCATTAGGATTCCATGTAGCTGTGACATGGTAAGGCTCTGTAGATTCTATTTTTCTTCTATGGCAGAAACTTTTGATTCAAACTTAGAAGAAAAAGATCTTAGAACCTTTTCAACCAAAACAACTTCTTTTATTTCTTCACCCAAATTTTTCATACAATTAACAATCTCATCTATACGTAGGAAATAGTTAGCCACACTTCCATCATTGTACATTCTGAGATTTTCATATTGAATTCTGAAAGTTTGTAGTTTTTCTCGTTTTACCTGTTCATCTCCTTCATAGCTCAGAATGATCTTGTCCCATATTTCTTTTGCGGTTTTGAGCTGCATAACCTTGACGAATTCTAAGTGAGATAGGCTCCCTAATAGAGTATTGACAACCTTTGCATTTGTTTCATACTGCTTCTTACCAGTCGTATCTGTAGGATTTGTTGATGGAAAAGTGTATCCTGTTTCCACAATATCCCAAACTTCTGTAGCAAGAGATTGAAGATAGGCAGTGATTCTTACCTTCCAATAGATGAAGTTGCTTCCATCAAAAATTGGTGGCCTGATTGATGCTTCTTTTTTGTAGTTGCTCATGATGATAGATCTTCCTTGAAGCGATCAAGCAATAGTAAAATAGTAAAATAGAACAGGCAATCACACATAAGAACACAAGATATAAGGTGGAAACCCAATGTGGGTGAAAACCACCTGCTGCAATTCGTCTCTATATTCTTCAATTAGAAACTTCTTTTTACAATGTTTCTGTACTGGTGCAGTATTATACCAGTACGCGGGCTACTACCTGCAGAAGGCTACAACCTTCTCTCGTTCTCCAGCTTCTCCTGGAAGGGAGCTACAACCCCCTTAGCTCTTGTACTAGCTGAGGTACTAGTACGTAGGTGCTGACCTACAAAAGGCTACAACCTTCTCTTTTCTTCCAGGGACCTCGTTTCATAAATTTTCAAACTGGATCCATGTATATCAATCAAACATCAAGTATATCTACATTAACCAACCTCCTTTGTACAAACAAATACTGAATCAACCAATAACTTCTCAGAATGCTGTAACCAGAAAATAGTACCAGTAACCAAACACCAATCCTGAACCCAGAATACTGCAGCAATAAACAGAAGTAGCTAAAACATATTTCATGAGATATACACTACTTCAATATATGGAACCTGCGTGCATACGCTTCTGTATCAAGGCCATCCAGCATATACGATGTTTTACGTTAGCGAACCAGCGTGTATATGCGCCTCTGCTGTGCTGAACCTGCGTACAGATCTATAAAATATAATTTATCTTTTTACTTATTCAGACATTAGTTATACCCAGATTATCATATTTATAGATCACGTCATGCGTCAAATATAACATATCAAAGATTTCACAAAGATACTTCTCTTCAAACCGACTTAAGATCTTGACCCATCAATAGAACTTATACTTCTCCTCGCACTCAGGTTCCTCCTTGATTCAGATCTAGTTATGCACCATAACCCAATGACTGTATTCTCGATCTTGCTCTTCAAAAGATATTCAATGCTTCAGTTGATCCCTTGCCAAATGATCTCCTTCCCTTTTTATAGACTTAGGCCTTACTCACACCATGGTCCAAAACCATAGAGATCCAATACTAGGGACTCAATGCCTGAGTTCAACACTTTGGATGCAATACCAAGGACCAAAACCATAGGTTCAAATATGATGAACTAAATACCATGGACAAACCATAATTTTTCGCACATGTACGCGATTTTATTTGCATGAAAGTGTGTGCATACGTATACACACCTTTTGATCAGTACACCGGTGTGTATACGCGATTTTGTTAAGATGAACCTGCGTATACCTCATTTTCTTTCATTCTGAGAGCCTGAACTGATCTGCCCTTTGAGTGAGTTGCCATCAAGGACAACACCTGTGCCATAATTCCAACACTTAGCAATATGGAATTTGTACTTTTCATTATTGACTGGTTCAGTTAGAGGAATTGAAACCTTCAATTTGGAAATTTCATTCTCTAAGCTAAACAAATTGGATTGTTTGTCTACCTGTTATCAGGAAATCTAGTGTCTATGCAGAGCTGCTAGTCCCACTAAGGCCAGTAGCTATCTTACAAATGGATTAAAGTTACTTTCATTTTCCTTTATGAGAAGTAGATAGGAGAAGATCAAAGAATACCAACCTCAATCCTTTGCTCGGTTCTTCGCTTGTCCCTTCTCCTCACCGACCGGTATTTGCTGCTTCTCCCTTGACCACTCTGCTTCAAAGAGTACCTATAAAGTCAACGCAGCATAATACCTTCAAAGTGCAGGGATCTACAATCATAAACAATATAGGACCAAATATATATTGACCACACAAATGCATATACTATCAGACATACAAGAATGTGGAGGAAAACTTGAATAGCTTTGTTAATATGAAGATTAGAAGAGAGGATTACAACCCATTGTTCTGACCCAGCGTCATCCTCCCAGCATGAAAGCCCTTCTTCAACTCATGAAAAATTAGATCACCCAACACTATCATATTCCACCATGAAACCAACAACACTTCCTTACAAGATACAAAATTCCAGCCTTTAGATCTCTAGGATGAGGGATCCATATATAGATGATTGCAGGGAGGTGAGTCAACTTCTGGGATTTTGATCAGTGTCTTCTCTCTGATAGTTCTTGATTCCACTTGGAGATTTATGATCTCTTACTCATCCCTGGGTGAATTCAGAGAGACAAGTGTTCTAGGGAAGTTTCTGGAAGATTCCAAGATCATCCACTTAGCAAACTGCCTCCGCCATTTGTCTACTCGCGTACATCACACCCTATAGAAGGACTTTTCAGTATGCATCACACCCCCTGTGTGTAATAGGTGAGATGCATCTCACCCTTAGCACTGAGCAGTCTCTATGGTCCAGTTTTGACCAGTTCTTAGTATTTTCCTGTGGAGAACTTCTGGGAGATGATGTAATCAGTTGACCTTGTTCCTTTAGGGCATGAAACAAGACTTTTAGGGACTTAGAAGCCCTTGGTTTATGGACATATATGATTGGGGTTGCAGTGCCCAAAAATGTCTATAACAGTTGCCCCCTAAAGCATGAGGTCGTTAATCTTTTGATGTTGGGTGAAATGCTTTATCATGAGGATCCGAGGTTTTTCGAACTGGGAGGAAACCTGTAATAAGATACAATACAATAAATTATCTTCATAATATTTTCGTGATCTAGTTGAGGCGGGCATTCCCATGCTCAGTTTTATAAATTCATTTTCATGTACATAAGACAGACAACCGTCTGTGTGGCAGACTGATGATTCTGATAGAGCCATCATCCTTTGATTCAGATGATCATCTGTGCAGCAATGATGTACATTTGATGTCTTTATTTTCCTGAATATATCGCAGCCCGAATGGATGAAACTAGATCTGGGGTCTTCAAACTCGTTCAATCTTCGCCTGAAGTACAAGTCGATCCATGTGAAAAATGTTCTGGAGTCGAACATGGAAAGACATCGCCTGATTACCAGCCAATGATGTAAGCTGTTAACAGGCGCGAGAGGAATCATTGATAATGATGATGACCCTCAAGGTATGGCGGTACAATTCACATAGTGTGAAAATGGGACTTGGTGTTGAACATCACGTAAAATCTCTCGGTCGAAGGCCATTGATGTAAACCTGTCGCCGAAAGTGAGAAACTTGCCATTGAGGCATGCAAGCTTCAAAGTACTGAAAGGGTTGTTCCTAGGTCGACTTCTTGGATAATGAGCTGATGTCGACAAGAAGTGACCCATCGTAGGAGGGCCTTAATGAATCCCACATCTATGACATGGAACATAGCAAATGACTTTTGGAGGTGAAAACTATCTGATGATACAAGGTTCAAGGTGGCGGTCATGAAAGAATGAAGCGTAAAGGTATTGCAGTGGATGAGACACAAGATGGGTTGGTGAATTCTCTAATCGACTTCTCTTGAACATATCGGCGACACTTGAAATGGATTGGTAGCATTAACCCCAAATATGGATGATACGATGGACCAATGGTAATATGACCGGTGAACGGAATAACCCAACCTGACTCAGACATGGAGTGAAAGTGTCATGTTCAAGAGCGACTTTGCTACAAGTAAAGTTTCTTCAAGTTTTCTTCCCAATTTTCCCCAGTCATTGCTAACCAGTACCTCTTTATTTTTATCAAGCTTGAGGAGGATAACATATGCTTGTTCTATAATTTTCCCTTCGAGAAAACCCATCGCTATGTTTTAACAAGCCTAGCGACAGTGAAACTCGTTCTTGTCTATATGGATAAGTTTGTCGTTATTGGCTTTAATGAGTTTAATGACAAAGATAACTCGGTCCTTTTCAATTTTAGAGAGTCTGAAAGGGACATAAAGGAAACCCCAATAATCCTTTTTCATCATATAATCCCTTAAGTTCGAAAAAGTATAAAATAATACGAAAGAGATGAATTTTCGATAATTTTAACGAGCCGAACAAAACAAGCGATCGGTCATTTTGTGTAATAATCCCTCAGGTCCAAAAAGATTAAAATCTAAAGGAGGGATAGCACTCCCGGTAGCTTTAACGAGCTGGAGAGGCCGATTGCTCGAAAATCTTTTCATATTTTACGAGTCAAACGAAAAGAGCTTAAAGGAGACTCATTTTTTGAGGAACGAGTGATAATTTCAGGTAGCAGCTGATTCCAGGTAAGGTTTGGAATTTCCAATCACAGCAGTGTCACAAGGATGGCTAACAGAATCACTCTTTGCAGATGTTCCTCAAAAGGGGTAAACAATCAAATGGAGGCGTATGATCGGCTAAAACAGAGTGGAGGTGATGATGAGAACATGACCAAGGCTCAAAAGCTAATGATAATGCATTCACAATGGTTATTTATTGGAAATTGGTTCATTTTTTAATGAGCTTAAACTCTGGGGGAAACATTTGCTCATTGCTTAGGTTTAATTTTTAACGAGCTTGAACTTCACATAAAAACTGCTCGTGCCAGTCATATAATGAGGACATCTCATCGATAGATTCCATTTTTATGGAGCTTGCACCTTTCGAAGCTCTGCTCCGTTGCCTCTCGTATGCAAGCTAGGAATGACCAACTATGCTCCTCTACTTAACTACCAAGATCACTACCAAGGTTAGGTAGGAAAATTTTTCCTTTACTTTGCTGGTGCCATTTGGCCCCTGCGAAGACGAATGGTCGATTTGACCACTCACTCGACTTAGGCGGTTGAAGTTAGCGGAACCATAGAGTTAGCGTTATGCTGGTCACTTCTCACTCGTGCACAAGAGGTTTGCATGCCCCCAGGTATAGCGAAGTAGAGTTTCCAGGTTACCCTTCAATTTGCAAACAAAACATTTGTTCTATCGGGAAAGGCCTACCTTTTAATGGAGGTATCTTATTCTAGTCTAACTCCCTCTTCCTATACGGACAGGCGTCGAACCAGTCATATATCCTTCACGGAAACCTACCCTATACCTGAAGTTTCCTTGCCAAAGCAGACCAGGGTGCATGCCCCCTGGGTTTCAGTCATGTCCCCCGAATTACTCGCATTCTTCGGGTGGACGGACTGGAGATTGATGAGACATTCCTTGCGTAAAAAGACCATTTAGGGATGGAATTTTACTATTAGCTATGTTTGAGCCGTGGAACGAAAGCTAGTCTACCAGCTGGACCACTTTACCTTCATGCGGAAAACACATTACTCGACAGAGTGAGGAGACAGTGGCTCCCATGCAATAAATATAGTCGCGCCCAAGGATTAGATTATAGTCTAGAGGTCCTTGGACTACCATTACGTTCATATAAATGGTTTTACTTCTCAATGTTATAGGCACATTAGGAAGGATCCCTAACGGTCGACTGGTTCCTTTGTCAAAGCCTGTCAAATTTCTCATCTCAGGCATAAGCGATGGCGAATGAAGCGCTTTCCAAGCAGTCGAGGAAAGGATACTCACAAAAGACCCTTCATCTATGATGGTACCGACCATGACCATTTTTTAAGCTTGTACAATGATTCAGAACGGTACATTAGCCGGTAAACAGGGTCTGCCTAGTAGATTCCAATCGAAAGAAACGACTAGGTTGCTTGGAGGTGGGACCGAATGGACGGCCGGAAACGACTCTGACGAACTTCCTTCCTGCGGTAAAGGAACTAGTAGATTGCCCCCATGTTCATCGAAGTCTGTGTTTACGAAAAGAATTTGAACAGTGTCATTTTCATTCTCTTCAGTGATTGTATCATTTGAGGATGGACCTTCTGAAGACAAGACCGGGTCGACTGTCGCCTCAACCTTTTGACTTTCGTCTGGTATAGATTCAGCGGGTTTATCTTCAATGAGAGTTGCTTCGACCGACCACAGGTGTGTCAGTCGGATTTTCAACTAGTGATGGACTCGGCAAGAGTATTTTGTATCCAGGAGGAAGCCGTAGCGGTGAAGCGGGACGTTTATCCAAGACTCTTTTAGCTTCGTCTAGGAAGGGACAACGATGGACGACGTGATCGCCTTCGCACAGTTTACAAGGAAATTTACATTTCCTTTTCTGTCCAAATGCTTCGCTTTCACTAGTTGATGGCATACTTTCAACATGATCTTCAGAGGTTGATGACATCGGATTGTGCAAACGAGGAGACTAGTCCCTTAAGATCCGAGGGATGCAAGGACAATCTTGATGATAGTGATCTCCTTTGGATATGACACATGGAGATTTAGGCTTGGACGGTGCAGTGTGGATTTTCACTAGACGATGCCCGGTTACCCCTTTTTGCCGTTGGCTCCTTCTTCTTCCTCTCTTTCTTCTCTTTCCCTTTCTTCTCCTTCTTAGTTACTTGATTTTTGGCTTTACCAGCTTTATCAAGTGAAGAGGAAGGAGGAGAGGGAGAATCGGACGAAGTAGAAGGTTGGGAGGTAACTCTAGTATCATCTAGTTGCTGACTCGATTGTTCAAGAATCACGGTGTTCTGAATGACGGAGGTCGAGAAAAGCCATATTAGCAAGCCAATCGTCAATCCTGGAAGTGACAATGTGGCCATATGAGGTGCACCAACATCTCCCCAAGAGGAGAAAGGACTAGGATTTCCTCCAAGGGGAAATCTTTGGTTGGTGGACTCCATTTTCCTCAACCTAAGACCAACGCGGGAATAGTGATATTATTCCGATTAAAATAAATTTTAGACGCTTTGACACAACTTGTTTTTCAATTTTTAAGAGTCAAGAAAAAACAAAAGATGACTCTAGTCGCCTTCGATTTTTAATGAGCCTGAAGTGACAAGTGCTCAGATGGACCTTTTCCTTTAAGGAGTCTAAAAAGGAACGAAAGAGACTACTCTAGAAATCTAGACAGAGGGATTACCAAACTGTTAAGTTATGGTATGTTCTATGCTAACAGTTTACTTCTTTTTCCTATTATATTCCATCGATTAGCAATCACATGTACATAAAGTAAAGTGCAGATAGAACATTAAACGATCGACAGAAAACAAGCCAAGACAAGAGACACAAGATGTGGCGGCTAGCCAGGGACAAACCCCACAATGTGTGGGGAAACCCTTTGATCAAATCTTCTTTTATCTTCAATAATTCAGCAGAGAGAAATAGTACAATAAATCTGATTCATATCAGCAGTAGAATACCCTAGATCAGCAGCATCAACATTAGCGGCTTCATTATCAAACTAGGGCAGACCATATCTCACAAACCGACCGTCGGATTGACTTCATTCCACCACCAAAAGTTTCAGCTTCCAAAGGTGGTTCAGATGAACCTATAGCACCGTTCAGATGAGGAGATATTCTAGGCTGTGCAAGTCAATCTTTACTTCTGCAGTTACAGCTTCAGTTTCAGTAGTTTCCGGCTTCAAACGAGGGCAGTCGATATCTCGCAAACCGTTCGTCAGATTGACTTCATTCCACCACCAAAAGTTGCGGCTTTCAAAGGAGGTTCAGATGAACCTACAAAGCAGTTTTTGATGAGGAGATCTTCTAGGCCACGCAAGTCAATCTTTACTTCTGCAGTTGCAGCTTCAGTTTCAGCAGTTTCCGGCTTCAAACTAGGGCAGTCGATATCTTGCAAACCGTTCGTCGGGTTGACTTCATTCCACCACCAAAAGTTGCGGCTTTCAAAGGAGTTTCATATGAACCTATAGCACACTTCCAAAGAGGATATATTCTAGGCCACGCAAGTCAATCTTTACTTCTGCAGTTGCAGCTTCAAATTCAACAGCTTCCGGCTTCACATGTGTGAGAGAGAGAGACCCATTTCAGCGCAGTAGAGAAGAGACTCATATCTGCGCAGTAGAGAGAGAGAGATGTGATGAGATGAGTGAGTCTAAATGAGGAAAAGTCCTCTTATATTTATACACAACGTTGGTGGGTGAATAGATGCGACTGTTGGGCTTCTGAGCCTACATGAGTTGTAGGTCGGCTTGATAATAATTCCATAATCAAAATAAATTCATATCTCCATGAATACTTATCGGAATTGGATGATCTTTATATCAATCCTACACCTCTCGACGAGAGGAATCTAATAAAAATATTATTAGCCATGAATAAGATGACCCACATGAAGTTTTTCCCTGGTTGCCAATTTTACCACTCCCTCTCTACCATGGAGAACTTCATCTGTAATCTGTCTATCGATCGTTACTGTTCATCCATCAAATGCACTGCCCTGTACAGCCTGACCCTTGCCCTGCTCTGCTCTATTTTTCCTGTTCTGCTTTGTCTTGTTCTGCCCTGCACTGATCTGTACTATTTTGTTTTGTTCTGCTCTGCTCTTGCATTGTTTTGTTCTACTCTGCTTTTGTCCGAATTATGAATAAGAAGAAATGATCGAGGATGTATCATACTGACTCAAAGTCAGTCTCAGAGTATGTACCACTGGTCCCAGACCAGTCTCAACCAACCAAAAGTCAGCGTCATAGTTAGTACAACTCCAATGGTCCCAGACCAATATCATCCTCCACTGACTCATATTCTATGGTCATAGCATGCTTCCATAGTTAATTCTTGATGACATCTGAGAATGATGAAGGCTCATTTTGTATGATCGTGCTCATGATGGTCAGGTATCCCTGATACCTGTTAAGTTTCTTACTTTGATGGAAGGTTCCTCAGGGTGCAGCATGTCCTTTAGCATCATCAAGTATCCCCCTAAGCCATGAAGGCCTCTTCCTAGAAGAGGAAGGCTCATATGGAGGAGGATTAATCGGATCCATGGGTTCTTCTACACCAGGCATTGATTCGTCATCCTTTTCTTTTGGCTCCATGGTGTCGGCTTCTTGAGAGCTCCTCAAAGTCGGAAGATTGATCACCTTTCTGAGAGCCATATCTTCGTCAAAGGTGACATCATGACTAATTATGACTTCCCTTTGACCGGCTACATAGATTCTATAGCCTTTAATATTTTCACCATAGCCCACGAAAATTCCCTTCTTTCCAGATGCTCCCAATTTATTTCTTTTCTCTTTCAGCACATGAAAGTATACAGGGCTTCCAAAAATTTTAAAATGAGAAACATTAGGCTTCTTACCGGTGAATTTTTCTTCAGGAGTCTTGGAACCCAATGCTTGATGAGGGCATCAATTTTGTACATATATGACGGTGATTGTAGTTTCAGCCCATAGAAACATCAGAAGTCTTTGATCATGTAGCATGGCCCAGAAAGCTTCCATCATCGTGCAGTTCTTCCTTCCCACCACACCATTCTGCTTAGGAGTATGTGGTGTAGTAGTCTACCTCTTAATGCCAACCTCAGCTATGCCTGAGTGAACCAATTGTAATATATCAGAGGTCTTGCTTTGGCTTGAGGGGAATGGTCCCCTTTTGAGCTTTCCTTCAGCACATCCTGGACATACACCTTCATTCTCTATTCAGAATTCGGGCATCCCTATCACCATTTGTCTTACACTGAGTATAGCTTTATAATGAAGGGGGGAAAACCTCTAATGCCAAAGCTCGGACTGAAGAGTTTTGTCACAAGACATGACACCTAGCGGACTTCCATCGACCTGATATAATGAATCAACACTAAACCCAAGAGTAAAGGCATCTTTAACATTATTTTTCCATATACATACCTTGTCATTGCTGAAGGTTACCTTGTAGCCTCTGTCTTCCATTACTAAGATGGACACTAGGTTCCTTTTGAGGTCAGGTGCATTTAATATATCCTGGACTTTCTAGCCTTTTTGAATGGTTGTCCTCTTCCTCAATCTCCAGCTCTCCTCTTACCTTTGCTGTTGAATTTGTCATTCCTTTGATTTGCCATCAGAGGGATTTTGATCATCGTCTCGGTGTGAGTCCTTTCTATCAGGGCACTCCCTTGCATAGTGACTTGCTTTATCACAAATGTAACATCGTCATTTTCTTCTAGCCTTAGGTCCAGCCTTTCCTTTTGATTTAGTCCCGGAATTATTTCTTTTCTTTGCATGAAAAGAAAAGGCAGCAGGAGGACCTTTAGGCATGGGAATTTCTTACACTTCTTCCCTTGTTTCTTCTTGAATGCATCTAGCCATTAATTCCTCGAAACCAGGAACTACATTATAGTTCAGAAGAGTAGTCCTGAACACATACCATTCGGATGGTAATCCTCCAAGAGTTGTGAGTGCCATTTCTCTGTCAGTAATAGTTTCCCCAACAGATAGGAGATCGTTCTTGAACTCAGTGATTCTTAAGAAGTATGCTTGCATACTTTCATCCTTATTCTTCTTGATTTACCTCAGCTTATTTCTAAGAAACAAAACTTGATTTGCATCATTAACTTTAAATAAACTCACCAGTCTATTGTAGATTTCCTTGAAGGTGTCCAATTCAGAGATGTAGGCTACCAAGTGCTTGTCGATAGAGTCCCGGATGATCTTCTTTGTTTTGACTTCTCCATTTTTCCATTTGTTCCAGGCAGCAGCAGATGCATTTGATGAAGGCTCAACAATATTGCCTCTTACATGGTCCAGCACTCCTTGATCTTCAAGGGTTAGATCGATAGACATCTTTCATCCGTGATAGTCAGCTTTCTCACGGAGCTTGTCTTCAGCAGGAAAGAGTGTTGAGGACCCCATAGTTCTTTTAGGATAGCCTTGCCAATCTTCTCTTCAATGATTGTTGTTGCTCTTGCTCGGGCTTTGTCTTCACCTCAGCTCCGATACCATGTTAAGTTATGGTATGTTCTATGCTAACAGTTTACTTCTTTTTCTTATTATATTCCATCGATTAGCAATCACATGTACATAAATTAAAGTGTAGATAGAACATTAAACGATCGACAGAAAACAAGCCAAGACAAGAGACACAAGATGTGGCGGCTAGCCAGGGACAAACCCCACAATGTGTGGGGAAACCCTTTGATCAAATCTTCTTTTATCTTCAATAATTCAGCAGAGAGAAATAGTACAATAAATCTAATTCATATCAGCAGTAGTAAACCCTAGATCAGCAGCATCAGCATTAGTGGCTTCATTATCAAACTAGGGCAGACCATATCTCACAAACCGACCGTCGGATTGACTTCATTCCACCACCAAAAGTTTCAGCTTCCAAAGGAGGTTCATATGAACCTACAGCGCAGTTTAGATGAGGATATCTTCTAGGCCACGCAAGTCAATCTTTACTTCTGCAGTTACAGCTTCAGTTTCAGCAGTTTCCGGCTTCAAACTAGGGCAGTCGATATCTTGCAAACCGTTCGTCGGATTGACTTCATTCCACCACCAAAAGTTGCGGCTTTCAAAGGAGGTTCAGATGAACCTACAAAGTAGTTCAGATGAGAAGATATTCTAGGCCACGCAAGTCAATCTTTACTTCTGCAGTTGCAGCTTCAGTTTTAGCAGTTTCCAGCTTCAAACTAGGGCAGTCGATATGTTGCAAACCGTTCGTCAGGTTGACTTCATTCCACCACCAAAAGTTGTGGCTTTCAAAGGAGGTTCAGATGAAACTATAGCACAGTTCCAAAGAGGATATATTCTAGGCCATGCAAGTCAATCTTTACTTCTGCAGTGGCAGCTTCAAATTCAACAGCTTCCGGCTTTACATGTGTGAGAGAGAGAGACCCATTTCAGCGCAGTAGAGAAGAGACTCATATCTGCGCAGTAGAGAGAGAGAGATGTGATGAGATGAGTGAGTCTAAATGAGGAAAAGTCCTCTTATATTTATACACAACGTTGGTGGGTGAATAGATGCGACTGTTGGGCTTCTGAGCCTACATGAGTTGTAGGTCGGCTTGATAATAATTCCATAATCAAAATAAATTCATATCTCCATGAATACTTATCGGAATTGGATGATCTTTATATCAATCCTACACCTCTCGACGAGAGGAATCTAATAAAAATATTATTAGCCATGAATAAGATGACCCACATGAATTTTTTCCCTGGTTGCCAATTTTAACACAAACCAATCGCAAAACTGCAGAATACTTTTTGTGGTACGGTAATCAATCTTCTCGAATGCTCTGTTCAGTGCATTGCGGTCGATATGGCGGCAGACACGACTTCCTATGGATAAAGGATATAGCTTATTGTGGTCACCCAATATATACTTGAAGGTACGTGGGAGCACAACTCCCTACTGGCACTTGTCATCTCAAAGAGGAGGAATCACCCAACCAACAATGAAAGCGATAGTTACCAGGGTTTACAACGCCGGAATACGTCTCTAGCCTAGACTTCTAAATGCTGTGCGTTAGGTTCCAAAGCATTTTTATGTTCATTGAATTTATTTTATCATTGATCTTTCTTAAGAAATTTTCCTTTCAGATTCACCGCGTGATGTAGATATACAATTCCTAAAATGCAATCTAAGATGATAAACAATAGTTTAATCTTCTTTTTGCAATGAAAATCCTAGCTACTAAAGAAAGAGAGATGATATTCTTTCAACATAGAGCAGAGAGCACACACTAGATGCACTGTCCTAAATCAAACCAACAAGCAGTCTAAATGCAAATGCACATGCATGTATTTGTTTTCAGCTTTCTTAATGTGTGAATGACAACAAGAATGCTAAGTACAAATCTAAATTATCTTTTCAAAATGACAGTACTAACAAATTTCTCTTCAAAATGAAAGGAAGATAATGACGACACTTTGCGACTTTGAATTGAAAACTACTTTCGACACTTGAAAAACTACTAATCCAAATCAAATACATGAGTAACTATATAATCGACCATCAAGAACAATAGAATTCTTTTCTTTGACTGAAAATGACACTTGCAACACTTCCAAATCAAAAGACGATAGTTTGATTACGCTACTTTTTGTAAAAGAGCACTGTAAATGGTGCACAATACATAAAAACATTCACAATTCTTTTTACTATGGAGGCAGAATCATGCAAAGGAAGGGAGTTTCCAGAGTGGTATACTGATCACAGACAGCGAAACTCCTGAATAAAGATGAAGATAGTGAACACAGAAACCAAGATCTAAGAGCAGAAGTGGTCTTATCTGATCAGCGCACTTGCAACACAGGGAAAGTGCGATGCAGCACACCTACTGTACACGGGAGGTGTGATGCATCCAAATTCCCAAGAGGAGAAAGTACGATGGTCCAAGGACAAGACTTCAACTTGGTCCTTGGTCAGAGTTTGTAGCTTAGTTCAGGGATTTAGGCCGAGCTAATTATAGTCAGTAAATAGAAATCACAGGGGCTGATCTAATGAGGTTACTAGAGCTACCACTAGGGCAATTAGTATGTTTGCAAATCAATTGTTCAGTTTATAAACAAAATCCAGGATAGACTAAAGAAGCATTGATCTACTTTGCACTTGCATAGAAAATGCAGTTCAAAGGCTAGCTGGCTTAACTTTAGGCTCCATCTGTAAGTTTAGAAAGAAAATAAATATAGACAAGCAAACAAGCTTTCGTTCCCCATCGCCATTTTGTTATCGGGAAATCTAGTGTCTATGCAAATCTACTAGTCCCACTAAGACGGGTAGCTATCTTAGAAACAAACAGATTAAAGTTACTTTCGTTTTCCTTTATGAGAAGTAGATAGGAGAAGATCAAAGAATACCAACCTCAATCCTTTGCTCGATTCTTCGCTTGTCCCTTCTCCTCACCGACCGATCTTTGCCGCTTCTCCCTTGACCACTCCGCTTCAAAGAGTACCTGTAAAGTCAAAGCAACATAATACCTTCAAAGTGCAGAGATCTACAATCATAAACAATATAGGACCAGATATATATTGACCACACAAATGCATATACTATCAGACATACAAGAATGTGGAGGAAAACTTGAATAGCTTTATTAATATGAAGATTAGAAGAGAGGATTACAACCCATTGTTCTGACCCAACGTCATCCTCCCAGCATGAAAGCCCTTATTCACCTCATGAAAAACTTAGATCACCCAACACTATGATATTCCACTAGGAAACCAACAACACTTCCTTACAAAATACAAAATTCCAGCCTCTAGATCTCTAGGATGAGGGATCCATATATAGATGATTGTAGGGAGGTGAGTCAGCTTCTGGGATTTTGATTAGTGTCTTCTCTCTGATAGTTCTTGATTCCACTTGGAGATTGATGATCTCTTACTCATCCCTGGGCGAATTCAGAGAGACAAGTGTCCTGGGGAAGTTTCTGGAAGATTCCAAGATCATCCACTTAGCAAAATACCTCCGACATTTGTCTACTCTCGTCCATCGCACCCTATAGAAGGACTTTTCAGTATGCATCGCACCCCCCGTGTGTAATAGGTGAGATGCATCTTACCCTCAGCACTAAGAAATCTGTATGGTCCACTTTTGACCAGTTCTGAGTAGTTTCCTGTGGAGAACTTCTGGGAGATGATGTAATCAGCTGACCTTGTTCCTTTAGGGCATGAAACAACATTTTTAGGGACTTAGAAGCCCTTGGTTTATGGACATATATGATTAGGGTTGCAGTGCCCAAAAATGTCTATAACACTACCTCTTTTGTTGTAGTGTATTTCCTTTCAGGTTGTCATTTGGCTTGGGATTCCTTTTTCTGACTCTCAGTTTAAACCTCCTTGTCCTTCCTCACATTGCTAGTATAAGCTTCATTATTTTTATCCTGACTCATAATGACAATTTATTTTTCTCTCTTTTGATGTGCAAGAGTTTCTTCTTTATTCTCTATATCTTTCTTAACATTCTGCCTTTTCTGATGTAATGTGATAGGGACATTTATGCTCCTCAAATTGTATTGTTTCTACAAATGATTGAGGGAATTTTGATATCCCCTTTGATACTCTCTGGTCTACATTGCCCATGAATCATCATTGGCAAGGACAAGCTATTGATCACTTGGTGTTATTGATTCCTAAAAAAATTGATCTTCCTCAGTCAAAAAGGTAGGTGATTCATCTTCCTCAAAGAAATGATTAGCCTCAGCAATTTCTTCTTCATCATATTTCGAGCCTTGTGTGTAGTTTTGCTGAAATGGTGTTCTGATTTGTCCTTGAGGATCCTGATTTTTCTGTTCTTTCTACTTATTTCGGAACTGTGATTGTTGTTGGCCCCTGTAGTTTGGATTCCTTATCAAAGGCTCCACTTGTCTATTAGAAATAGTCATTATTTCCATCATCCTTTCCATTGTTTTAATCAGAGTGTCAAGCTTTACCTCAGAAGAAGAAGATGACTCCTCCTTAATAGTAACTTTCTTCTCAGGTTTCTTCGATTTGATTTTGGACTTTTTGATAAGAAAATTAGCTTCCACACTTACAACATTGTGCTGAATTTCTTCCAAAGTTGCAAGATATCTCTCCCTAAGCTAATATGTCATGTCTTGATCAAAGGCATCAGGATAGTAGAGGAGGGCTAAACCAGGGGGAGGTTTAGTGTCATTAGGAATGGAATTGTAAACCAGATTGAACCATGTTGTAAACTCCTACACTATCTCATTTGGGTTTCTTTTCATAGCACTGTACTCAGCCAAAATATGTAATGGATTTTTCTTCTCCTACCACCGGGCCAAGAATAACTCTATCAACTGCTGGGAACTATTGATGGAATTGGTTGCCAAACTGCGAAACCATTTCTTCACATCTCTGGAAAAACTATGGGCTATGATTCTCATCTTTGCATCCTCCTCATCAACCTCTTCAAGGTCAATAAAATCTATCAGTTTGTCAACATGTTGCTGAGTTGTGATCTCTGATGTTCCATCAAAAAGAGGGAGTCTTTGACCATAGTTTTGAGGTAGGGCAGCAAGTTGACCAGGTAATAGTAAAGGAGAAAATCGTTCCATGACTACTAGAGGAGGTAGTAGATGTACTACAATGGGTTGTGTAGGTATTACAATAGGCTTTGTTGATGGAGATGATGACACTAGTGAAGATAGTGGTAAACTAACAATGGAAGATGATGTAGCTGATATGTTTGGAGATGAAGTAGAGGATGAAGTAGTAGCCAGGTTTTCAAGATGATATTGAATCTAATCTTTCTCGGTAGTGATTTGAAGTTGGTCTGCTAAGCTTTGAATTTTATCAAAATTAAAGCACAACTCGTGATCAGTTTTGGAAAAGAGATATTTAGCAGAAGGGAGGTAGAAATCCAACCTAATAGGATCAAAAACCACTTATGAAAAGGAAGAATCAGACTTAGATCAAAACAAAGATTGATGAAATTGAATATCAAAATAAATATGTTCAACAGTCAATAATTGATCAGGTAGAGATGTAGTTTTTACCAATTTTCTAGGTTCGCTTTCAGGAATAGGAGTTTTGAGTTTCTTAAGTAACTTCTCTCGATCATCAACAATAATAGGTGGATTTGGGTCAAGATTTGACCTCATATATCTTTTAGTAGCCATATTTTTTACACCTTGAACTTGATGTTTTTTCTTAAATAATCCTTCCTTTCGATACCGGAATCTCTCACCAAGAGAACTAGTCTTGAAAGCACTAATAGAACTAACCCCAAGAATGATATAATAATCGTTTCCCCAGCAACGGCGCCAAAAACTTATCCCCCACAATGTCCTAGGCTGAGAGGAATCGACAAATGTAACCGCACACTAAGATTTTAGTTTGGAAGTGATCTGAAAATGAGATCTTAGATTATTATTAAGGTATTACAAACTCATGTGCATGGATTTGCCTATATTACTTAGTGCAATGAATTGATAATATTTTGAATAATATAAACAATGAGAAGTTTAGGAAGCATAATAGACACATACACATAACACAACAAAATAATCAAGGAGTTCACCCAAAACTCCTGGGCTACGTCTCCTGGTCCAGCCTTCAGTGGTGACCCTTCTATTATGTCTTCAAGAGCAGAGTTTTACAAAAATGAGCTCAAATTGAGTCTCAACACAATAGATACAAAAAAACAGGAGTTTACGTGAATCCCTCAAGTCTCTCTAAGTACACTGACTCTCTTCTTCACTCTCTGTCTCTGTTTTCTCTCTATCTTGGCACTGCTTGCCTTTGTCTCTGTCATTTTGTGGCTTTTAAGCCAATTGGTGTTGTCTGTTCGTTTCCTCTTCTGGGCTCTCTGGCTCCCAGCCTCTGTCCTCTCAAATCCCCTTTGATCATTAACCAATCATGGCATAACATCTTCTAGGGAAGGTGGCCACCTGTTCTACAACGGAAGGGACCATTGGGCCTTTGAAATCCCCAAAAATAAAGTTCTCTATTTACACAGAGAAATACACTAAAACACGAGAAAAATTCACCAAACAGCCATTTATCAGACTTCAAATACCATTAATTCCGGCCTATACTCCTATCGGATCCACCTTTGATTGCTATCGCAAGTCGCAAGTGCCCATGTGCCGTGGTTTCCTTTGTATTTGTAAAATACAGTAAAACACTGAAAATCCCGCAAAATGGCTTTATGCAGACTTCAAATATTATACAGCTGCATTTATAACCCTTTTGGGTCTAGCTTCATTGCATCAGGCACATTTCCTTTGTATTTCGTTTATTTAACGAAAATGCGAAATACAAAGAAATATGCCTTTTCCAGATCTCAAAATATATCGAATTTGATCCATAACCCCATTGGGTCTGGCTATCGCAAGTCGTGTTTGGATCGACCCCGCTCCTTTGTAATGCTCCGATGTGATATTGCGATGCGATTGATCGCAATTGCATATCGCATAGTCCTTGGGAAATTGGTAAGCACTCCTTTGTATGTTGCCGATGTGATATCGCGAGTTAACCTCGGCCGTTGATCTGCGCACTTGATCAATGGTCCTCGTTGACCCGCACTAATTGCTATCGCAACTTTCATATGGTGTGCTCCAATAGCCTATGCTTGCCACCGCTGATTGCAATATGCCAATCAGATCTGGACCGTTGATCGACCAGATCCGACGTCTCTTGTGCATCATTCCTTTGACCTCCGATAGGCCTGTTTTCCATTGTTTCTTCATGTTTTTTTGCTCCCTATAGTGTAATCTGCCTTTTGTGAAGGTTTTCCTTTACGATAGTTTTTTGACTTTTGAAGACTTAGAGGGTTTTTAGGATCCATTTTGGATCACGCCTTCCCACTGAAAAAGCTTTTAGACCACCAAAAGTTGGTTTTTAAGCATCGATCAAGTGAGGATACAACTTCCTCACTTGTCCAATTTCTATCCATCGTGCACTGCTTGGTTTTGAACCTTTGAGTCCGATTTTGAGGTACTCAACATCACCTTTGCACGTAGTTCTCACCTTCCTGTCTAGAACTGTATCTTCCTGCAACTCATTGAGGTACTCAGGCAACAGATCATCAATTGAAGGCAACTGACTTTGCTCTTTGGGATCTTCAATCAATGAAGGTTCAAACAGTCTCAGGTTTTCTGCATTAACTACTGAATACATGTGAATGTAAACTGGAAAATCAAGGCGAAAAGCATTTTCACCAATTTTCTCAAGTATCTTGAAAGGCCCATACCTTATTGGCTTCAACTTCTTACCTTCACCTTGCATTTTGTCTTTTTTGATGTACTGCCAGACTTTATCACCAACTTGGAAGCTATGCTCAGTTGATGCTTGTCATGCCTTTCCTTATACTTGGCTTGGCTTCTTTCCATCTGTTCTTGTACCACCTGGTGAATTTCTTGGATCTGTTTAATGAACTTGGTTGCTTTGTCTACATCACTGTGTCCATCAACGGTTATGTCTTTTCCAAAGACAAAATCCAAGGGAGACTTTGGTGTAAAACCAAAACAAGTCTCAAAAGGTGATCTTTGTGTAGAAGAGTGCTTGGCACGGTTGTAAGTATGTTGCACATAACACAAATGTTCATACCAAAGCTTGGGATGCTTGCTGCAATAGCCCCTGAGCAACTGGATCACTGTCCTATTGACCACATCCGTTTGGCCATCTGTTTGTGGATGAAATGTTGTGCTCTTCTTCAATCTGGTGTCCATCAATTCCCACATACTTGACCAAAACTTCCCAACAAATCGGGAATCTCGATCAGATACAATGGAAGTGGGTAACCCATAATGAACCCATACATTTTGAAAGAACAAGTTTGTTGTTTGTTCAGTTGTAATCTATTTGTTACAAGGTACCTACACATTTTGCTGAACCTATCCACAATAACATATAAATAGTCATGACCATTTCTAGATTTTGGCAGTCCCCCAACAAAGTCCATGGAAACGCTTTCCCAAGGACGATAAGGAACTGGAAGTGGAGTGTACAAGCCTATTTTTCTATTGTTGGGCTTGCTTTTAGCACACATGGTACACCCTTTTATATATCTAGAAATTGTTTCATGCATTCTTGGCCATAGCAAAATCTTTGCAGCTGTGAAACTATTTTACTTACACCAAAGTGACCTGATATAAGAGAAGTATGTGCTTCCCGAATTATGTTAACTCTTTTAGTTTGTGGAATGCATAAATTTCCCAAATGATACAAAAGTTGTCCTTAACATAATAATCCAATTCTTCTACTTGTTTTCCATGACTTAAAGTTGCATATACATCTTTAAAATCTATATCTTGAGCATATTGTGCAATGTAGCTTTCATGCATTACTGGGTTATGCTTAAGTATAGTAGATGCATTTATGATTGGTCTCGACAACATATTTGCAACCTTATTGTGTATGCCCTTCTTATATCTGATGACAAGATGAAACTGTTGTAGAAAACCCATCCACCTATAGTGTCTTGATTGCTGCAATTTAGTTTGTGAGTGCAAATATTAAAGTGGTTGATGATCTATATGAATGATTGTTTCTTTTCCCATTAGGTAATTTTTCCACTTTTTCACACTCTGTACTAATGCATACAATTCTTTATGATATGTGGGATAATTAACTACTGCAAAATTAAATGTCTCAAAATGATAGCATATGGGTTTACCATGTTGCATCAACACTGCGCCCATGGCATAGTCACTGGCATCTATTTCAATCTCAAATGGTTGTTGAAGATCTGGCAGTGCTAGTACTGGTGCTGTACTAATATTTTCTTTCAAGGTGTCGAAGGCTTTCTTGTGTTTGCCTCCCCACTGAAACACCTTGTTTAATCCTGTTAAAGCATGCAAGGGAACTGCAATCAAGGAAAATTTAGCAATAAACTTTCTCCAATATTGTGCTACTCCTAGGAAGCTCCTAACTTCTGTAGCAAATTTGGGTTTAGGCCAGTTCAGAATGACTTCAACCTTAGAGGGATCTATCTTCAATTCACCATCCCCTACAATATGACCCAAATAATTTAAAGATGTTTTTCCAAATTCACATTTTGATAACTTTACATATTAATTTTCTCTTTTCAAAACATCTAATGTTTTCTTTACATGCTTCAATTGTTCTTCCCATGTTTCACTGAAAACAAGAATGTCATCTAAATATACAATTACAAAATCATCAATAAAAGGTCTGGGTACATCATTCATAACTCTCATAAAAGTGGCAGGAGCATTAGTTAAGCCAAAAGGCATAACCAACCATTCATACAACCCTTGATTTGTTTTGAGAGCAGTCTTCCATGCATCTTGTTCTCCAACTCTAACCTGGTGATAGCCACTACGCAAGTCCAACTTGGAAAAGTAAACTACTTCTTTCAGTTGATCTAATAGATCATCAATGCGAGGAAGAGGATAACGATTCTTTATCGTTATTTTATTCAATTTTCTGTAATCAAAGCACATCCTCCACAAACCATCTTTCTTTCTCACCAACACAATTGGATATCCACATGGTGATGTGCTTGGTCTTATGAACCCTTTATCGAGAAGCTCTTGTACCTGCTTCTTGATCTCTATATTCTCTAAAGAGGATAACCTGTACATTTCGATGTTAGGTAATGTAGCATCTTGCTGCAAATGAATATAATGTACTATTTCGCTTTTGGGTGGCAGAGCTTTTTTTCTTGAAATAGGATATCATATTCTGAAACAACTTTTTCTAAATCAGCTTTCTGTTTAGCATCACATCCCTCAAATACATTGGTTTTATCAGGGTTCTTTTCCTCTACAATCATTAGTAAAAATTTCTTGCATGAATTTATAATTCTTTTCATCTGCCCTGAGTTTATGAGAGAGTAGTCATTTTTGAGTTTATGAGCTCTTACAATATATTCTATTCCATCTTTAGTGAGTTGATACTTATTTTCAGCTCTATATAAATTTTCTTTTCTATCATACAAGTAAGGACTCCCTAAAACAATACCACATGTATCCAAGGGAGCTATATCTAACTCAACCTCATCTGCAAACTTCGACCCAATAGAAAACCTAAGATTACATTGTCTTGTCACTTGTAGCTTTGCTTTATCACATACCCAACCTAATGGATATGGTTCCTTGTGAGGTGTGGTTAGTAATCCCAACTTCTTTACAATTTCTTCAAAAATCAAGTTTACTTGTGATTCACTATCAAATAAAGTATCAATCTTTTGATGCTTGGAAATAACTCTAATATGAAAAAGTTCATGTATTTTCCTCTCATTTTCTTTATTATCAATAGATTGTGCATAATTACTTGTAGATGCTTCGGAATTTTTGCCTTTTATACCTGAGGCTGTCACAATTGTTTCATCACCTAAGTCTGACCCTAAATCTTTCTGAATAGCGCATCAATCTTCTTCTTCTTACCATTGAACTTCTTGGGTTTCTGCTCCAGATGCAAAGACTAGCAGTGTGCATCATCATGTCCATCCTTCTTGCAGTGAGTACATGAAGGTTTGTCTTTTTGTATAGCGTTTTCCTTCCTCTCCTTCCATTTCTACCTCTTCTTTTCCTTGTTCTTTGTTGCAGAGGGTTTTGATGATCCACCAATTTCTGGATTCACATTCTTCCCTCTAGCCTCTAGATGTGTAGCCTAAACTGATACATCATCTAGTCTAGTGGGATTAAACATGAGAATGGTGTGATTCAAATAGCTATGCAGACCACCTATATACTTCAACAAAGTTTCAAGTGAGTCTAGAGAAATGCCTAGATTTAAAGCTCTTTTTCTAAATTCTTGGGTATAGCTTTGTACACTTTGCCCCTTTAATTGGCAAAGAGTTTGCCAACTCATCATTGCTTGCTGCATATAAGCTAGTGGATAGAATTTTTTTTTAATGGCAGAAACAAATTCACTCCAGATAGAAAGAATTTTACCATGCTTCTTCAAATTAGCTCATGTCTTGCCTTCCCACCATATGATGGAAATTCCTCCAAGGAGAAGGCTAGCTAGATGAATCTTTCTCCTTTCTGAATTAATGTTCTGCACCCTGCAATATACGTCAATCTGTCTAATCCAATTATCTTGCTTTTCTGCATTTAATTCTCCATCATAAATTGGCGAATCAAACTTTAGATCTAATTTAATCACAAAAGTCTTCATCTTTTTCTTATCAGGGCTAGTTTTATGTGGAAAAGGTGATGAGGAGGATGAAGGTGATGATGGAGTAAATGGTGGAGAAGGCCTCTCTTCTTTTCCTTTGCCTTCTGTCTGGGCAACTAGAAGAGGTTCATTTGTTTCTTTATTTGGTTGAGGTGTTCAAGTTCTTTCACCTTGACCTTTCTTAAACTCCCAATACATCTCTTCGACCATGGCTCGCATGGCCATAAAACTTTCCATGAATTGGGCTTCTAATTCCCATGGAGTTTCTTCTGCCATTCTCCTCTGAGAATAGACTCTCCCAATCTCTGGATTAGCCTCAACAAGTTCTCCTTTTCCCAATTTGAGCTTTGACCTAGTTAGCATTCACAAAATTCCAGCACAAGCTTATCTAACCTTAACAAACTAAAAACCAAAAGTTCTGATACCACTTGAACTGAAAATGAGATCTTATATTATTATTAAGGTATTACAGACTCATGTGCATGGAGTTTCCTATATTACTTAGTGCAACGAATCGATAAGATTGTGAATAATATAGACAATGAGAAGTTTAAGAAGCATAATAGACACACACACATAACACAGCAAAATAATCAAGGAGTTCACCCAAAACTTCTGGGCTGCGTCTTCTGGTCCAGCCTTTAGTGGTGACCCCTCTATTATGTCTTCAAGAGTAGAGTTTTACAAAAATGAGCTTAATTTGAGTCTCAACACAACAGATACAAAACAACAGGAGTTTACTTGAATCCCTCAAGTCTCGCTGAGTACACTAACTCTCTTCTTCACTCTTTGTCTCTCTTTTCTCTCTATCTCGGCATTGCTTGCCTCTGTCTCTATCATTCTGTGGCTTTTAAGTCAATCGGTGTTGTCTGTTTGTTTCCTCTTCTAGGCTCTCTAGCTCCTAGCCTCTATCCACTCAAATCCCCTTTAGGCGTTAACCAATCATGGCATAACATCTTCCAGGGAAGGTGGCCACCTATTCTGCAACGGAAGGGACCATTGGGCCTTTGAAATCCCAAAAAATAGCATTCTCTGTTTACACAGAGAAATGCACTAAAACATGGGAAAAATCCTCCAAGCGGTCATTTATCAAACTTCAAATATCATTAATTCCGCCCTATACTCCTACCGGGTCCGCCTTTGATCGCTATCGTAAGTCGCAAGTGCCCCTGTGTCGTGGTTTCCTTTGTATTTGTAAAATACATTAAAGCACTGAAAATCTCGCAAAATGGCTTTATGACGGAATTCAAATATTATAAAACTACATTTATAGCCCTTTTAGGTCCGACTTCATCACATCGGGCGCATTTCCTTTGTATTTGGTTTATTTAATGAAAATGTGAAATACAAAGATAAATGCCTTTTTCCGGATCTCAAAATATATCAAATTTGATCCATAACCCTGTCGGGTCCGGCTATCACAAGTCTCGTTTGGATCAGCCCCGCTTCTTTGTAATTCTATGATGCGATATTGCGATGTGATTGATCACAATCGCATACCGCATAGTCCTCGGGCCGTTGGTAAGTGCTCCTTTGTACGTTGCCACTGCGATATCGCAAGTTAACTTGGGCCATCGATCTGTGTGCCTGATCGACGGTCCTCGTTGACCCGAGTTGATCACAATCGCAACCTTTATATGGTGTGCTTCGATAGCCTCTGCTTGCCACCGCCGATTGCGATATGCTGATTAGATCTGGACTGTTGATCGGCCAGATCCGACGTCTCTTGTGCATCGTTCCTTTGAGCTCCGATAGGCCTACTTTCCACTATTTCTTCATGTTTTTTTCTCCCAATAGTGTAATCCGAATTTTGTGAAGGTTTTCCTTTGTGATAGTTTTTTTACTTTTGAAGATTTAGAGGGTTTTTAGGTTCCATTTTGGATCAAGTAGCTAGCCCTACTGAACTAGAGAGGGTTGTCTTTATGAAATCACAACCAACAAATGACTGAGATGATGATGATTCTTAATGGTGATACACTTAGTTGAGTGATGAGAGTGACCGACATGTGAAATTATTGAGAGAGTGGAAATAATCCCAGACACACTAACTAGTGACCAAAGTTTTTGAATGGAAGACCTAGTGAAATGACCAAAACTTGACCTTAAACCCTAATGGACATTCTAAAAGAGAACATTTGATAAATAGTGGAAGGAAAAATTGACTGACACTAACAAAAGTTATGTTAATTTAGGGTTTTTTTCTTTATAAGGTAGCCCTCAGTTTGTATGAGGGAATTGTATTAATGTTGTGTATTATTATTCTAGATGAGAAAGAGAGAGGACACTGTGTGAGAGTGAAGAGGAAACTACAGTGGATCTGCTATAGGATATATCTCTTCATTTTGCTAGATAATATAAAAGGAATGATTGGTTGTTTCTCCATGGACGTAGCTCAAATCGGGTGAACCACATATATTTGTGCCTCTGTTGTTTTATGTGTTTTTATTTTTGTGTTTCCACAATATTTTATGTGTTCCATTGCTCTGTAATATATAATTTTCTAACACATTGGGTAGCACTTGAACAAAGAAGAAGTGCATCATTTATACTACATGACTACGATTGGGGATCATTTATCTTACACTCTCCATATTTACCACTCATCACCACCATGCTTGTTTATGTTCCTTCCTCAAAGAAAAAACACTTCTCCATTCACCATTTTTAGAGGACTTTCAAGTGGCAAAAAGACCGATCCCAAGGAGAGTCTTCGAGTCCATTTGGATCCAAACATTTCCCCATTTGTTGTTATTAATTTTTATGATTTTCAATAGAGATATATGATTATTGTTGTTTCCCTCCATCTTATTGAGATTGGGTAGCATTCTTGAGGTTTAATTTGTAGTTTAAATGCATGCAAGTTCTATTGCTTTATTTTTCTATTACAATGCTCTTCTGCTTATCCTGCAACTAACTATTATCTATTTTTAACATATCACCTAAATTAAAAAAGGTGGGTTTTCTTACTCATTAAAGAGAACCCTCAACACAGTAACCACATTCAAGAAATTTTCTTGAATAATATCCCCTTTTGAGCCATGACAAGTATGCCCAAAATGAGAGAATTGACGTAGAACAACTATATTGGAACACGAAAAGGCCAACATAACGTAAAGTACCTATCCCTAGGGTTATAACA
This sequence comes from Pinus tabuliformis, assembly GCA_031772625.1. Lineage (NCBI taxonomy): Eukaryota > Viridiplantae > Streptophyta > Pinopsida > Pinales > Pinaceae > Pinus > Pinus tabuliformis. The sequence goes on from CM062810.1 coordinate 463,688,600, forward strand.
TAGTTAAATGATGGCTCTTGATGGAATGTTGACATAAATGTGCTATGTTGAACTACATTATGTGTCAAGGATAATATCATAGAACCAATAGCCTAAATATTGTATTTTAGCTAAGATAGTTTAGGGAGGGTGTTCAGAAATTCCCGAGGAGAAGGAAACCCTCTCAGTGTTACAATTAAAAATTTATAAATCCTAAGTATATCTAAGACCAACCACTTAGAATTCTCAAATGTCACAATAATTCACATGGAGAACTAAAATGAACTTGATCCATAATTTCCAAAAACAAAATGAGAGAACCTCGATATTACTACAAGGGGGTTTATCAAATAATATAAACCATCAATATATCAATTGATTCTCCATGCCAATAATGTGAGTTATTCAGCAAAAACGTATCTTTCTAAAATGAGGCGATTGGTTGCTTCTAGGGTTAATGAACAACTAAATCATTCTATATTTGTTTATATTCAATTTGTTTATCTCTCCCTCAAAAATTCCAATTAAATAGTACTCTCTCGTCCTATTGGTGTGTGTTTTCCCAATGAAGTGATAAATCCCACTCATGAGCTAAGTTCATACAAAAAAGGAAAGTATAAACATTCTAACTATTGTTTATTGAGAAAATGTGAAGCTTAAGTAGATTGAAAAGGGGGAAACAACATCAAAAAATTAAGGAGAGAAGAACTCTCTATATTCAACAAATTATTATTTTTATACAAAACATGGAATAGGTTGAAGACATACCTAAACTATTCCCATAAAAATCTCAACTAACCCCTAAGACTAGGAAACCAAATATGATTCATCAAATGAATCTAGAATAATGATCTTGTAATTATAATTATTAGTTATAAGAATACATATGAAAATGATAGGGATTAGAATCACTATCTTTTTCCCCAACCATAGAATCATTGACCTCCAATATTGTGAAGGTAGATAGAACAAGTTTTTCTAGTCGATGTGTCGATGTTGTCGATGTTGATAAGGTAGAAAGTGGTAGATGCTTTGATGAAACTGGAGAGTCAAAGACCTAAAAAAAAATCCCTATAGGATTAGATGAATTCTCTAAACCAATTGAAATAATTTTTGATAAGTGTAAAAAAACTCAAATAGAATTGTGTGAAATTACTAATCTTTAACTATTTTTATTGAACAATGTGGCAAACTTAAATAGCTTTTACAAAGTCAAACTACATCAAAAAGCTAAGAGGGACTCTCCATATGAAAAAATATTATTTATGAGATAAAAAATGAATTGGTTGAGGAAACATATCAATCATACCCATTAAAATCTCAATTATCCATTGATACTAGGAGTCTACAATGCTATCTAACTCTCACACCATTTTCCTAATGAAATCTTAATTAGAAATATAATAATATATAATGCTCCAAATATAATCTAGGAATTTTATTCCTTATCAGGCTACTAAAACACCACACAAAGTGGTGAGATCAAAATAATGTAACTATTGAAGTAGAAGATACTCAAACATAAAAAAATATGACATAAAGACATTGAATTCAATGATAACTACCAATGGAAGGCATGTAAAGTCCCAAAGCACAATAGCATGATTGTGTGAATACATAATGGAATGGGAAAACTCACCACTCAATGTAGCCCTATAATCAATCCCAACATGTTAGCGAATTATGATAAATATAGACATCATTGAATATCAAAAAATCATTGTGGGTTCTCAAAAAAATTGTCAATGCTCCTTCCTTTAATTATAAGATTGTGATAAAATACAATATGTTGACTAGGAACCAACCATACATTTGAGAAGAACAATTGTAACAGGCAGATTGTCTAGGAACCTATTCAAGGCCTAACGTCAAACTGATTTTAAATTTTGAAACTCACCATCCTATGGACATATTTTCAGCTATTGAGACACTCAGTCACCCACCTAATATACTTGTCAATTCTCTAGAAAAATATTCTAAATACATTGCAACATTAAAATAATATTTCATAAAGCAAAAAATAGAAGAAATAAATAATGTAGTGAAAATTTTCTTCCAGCTACAACACACATTGTCAAGAAAAACTAGGAATTATTTTTACCTACCTTTTCTCACAGAAGGATACAAAATATCAATTAAATATAATGTCAAGGATAGGATAAAATAAAAATGAGATATGATTTTAGAGCAAGAATTGTAGGGCCATGGGAAGTGCATCATTTTTGTATCTTCTTTGGGATAAAAAGGTGTAAGTAGAGATTGATGTTGTAACAATAGAGTATAATTGTTTGAAACTAATATTATGTGGAAGAGATTTTTGGATGACCCATAACTATGTGTGGAATGTAAGCAAAATACTATTTTTCTAGTGATGCACATCTAGCTACAATTTTTTTTTACCTTTAGTTCTCTTTGATGTAATCAAATTCTATTGAAGACCCATTTAAGGTATCAAACATATCTTTAAATTGTTATAAGACGCTTTCTCTATTTTCACCATTGGAGAGAGAAAATTCAAAGTACACACGGTTGTATTATTTTAAGAACATTAAGGCTCAAATCAATAATATCTCATAAAACGGGAAATGAGATGAAATCATGTGACAATTGCATTTGAGCCAACTAATTGCCTTTAAAAATAAGCTATAATATGCCCCTTGAAATTCTTTGCAGAGATCAAAGAAACTATATAAATTTTGCAGTGTTGCAAATGTAACTAGTTTCAGCTTTCATAATTCTTATTGTACTCATTTCAATATGTACATCTTCTGTAACAAAAAAAAAAGTAAGAAAAAAGAAATATTATTTTAAAGAATGGGTTGTGTGCTTCCTATTGATGGTCTTCTAGGTAAAATCATGTTCTTCATGCTTCTATGGTTTTTTAGGTCATAGGACTTATTTTCATGAGTCAAGAGATTCAACATCATCATTATAAGACCCTTCCAGGAAAAATGTACCTTGTAAAAGAATTTATTTTGAGTGTAGAAAGTCTTGGAAACCTCGAACCTACAAGTCGGCCCTGGAAGCTACAATTCAGCCTAAAGGAGGGAACTTGACCCCTAGGAAAGGTTATAAATACAGGAAAATTCAACCTCATTAGTCACTCATTCGATCTGTCTCATGTAATAAGTTTCATCTGAAGCTCGGAGAAAAAAGAGAGGAAGAGTGAGGGTCTAGAAGGCACGGAGAATCCAATAAAAATAAAAAAAGGAAATTTTGCTTTTTGGCTCTATCTCTCTCACACATGCAAAAACTAGGGTTTCTACAACTACAAGGAAGATCCAAATTGCAGGTCCAAATAACAGGAGATCAATTTTTTAAAAGAGCAAATATTCTGATTTGACTTCATTGACCTTGGAAAGACATTATCTTGCTAAAAGGAGGATCTCTTGAAAAATTGTCTAGTGTCATGTTGTAGGCTTGAAATGTCTGCCTCAACATTATAAGGGAGACCACCTGGTCGAGACCTTAGAGTAGCTCTTTTTCCATTTGAAATGGTGGTTCCAACTAGTTAAACTAGGTCCAGTTACCTTCTCTCTATCTTTATTGGCTTAAAATATGACTTTCAGCTACCAATAGAGAAGAGACATCATATTGATTGTTCTTGCTAATCGTACAAGAAAGTAATCCTTAAGCTGATCTAGGGCTCAACCAAGCCACAAATAAAGTTTTTCTCTTTGATAAGAGGACTTCTAGAAATGTAATAATTAATCTTAAATACAAATTAGTCCTAGAATTCAAATAAAACGAAAGAAACCCTAAGCCTATCTCGATTAGGAAGATGTAGATCTAACCCAACCAAGAGAAAAGTAATTAAATGATTGGGATTTAAATATGTCTGGCTTATAACAAATATCAAGCTAATGAAATAGTTCAATTAACTGATATTATGAATACCAAAACATATCCTATTTAGAGATTTATTAATGGTGAATAATTAATCAACAACATTTAAGGAATTAGTTCATAAAATGATGATGATTATTAATTCAATAACTCGAATGGTTAAACAATAATATAAGGAAATACTTCAAAAAATATTATTGTTTATTAAGTCATAATTAAAAGGGTGTTTTATGAGGAAATAGTTACTCAGAAATCAAAGTTTAGCACATAAAAGCATAGATAAATAATAGTAGCTAATTGAAGCAAATTACTCGCATAAACAATAGTGCACAAACATGAATGAAAATGACACATTTATGTCATTATAAAATGAAATCAGTATAAAAAAAATAGTATTTTAAATACCAATTTATTGAAATTGTTTCTCTAGCTCTTATCCCCAACAATCCTTTACAATACTTTGACTTTGCTGCAAAAAATCAAGCTACATTAGTGCAAACTCAACTCCCTGAACACAGTCCAAAATGCAAAAGAAAATTCCCAAAATTATCCCACAAATCTAAGATTTTACTAACCTCTCACCTACAACTCTAAATCCGTATTACAATGGTGCTTTTAAAAATTCTAGAATTGCAGAGAAGAGAAGCCCTTATTCCATTCTATAAACTACTATTTATAATTACAAAAATCTATTCCAAATAGGACAGTTGTTGAAGAATAAATTTGTTCCAACAATTTCAAAATTCATTTTCTTCTCTTGCTAGAGCAATTCCATTGATTTAAATATTCTCTTCCTCATATTCTCAACAATTCTCCTCCCAAAATCCAATCAAAATTAAATTAAAATAAAAAATACCAAATCTGGAAAACATAAATTCTCCAATCAAAACTCAAATAATTAAATAAATAAAGGGAACTCCGGGCTTTCCACTGATCCTTGTAAATATATTATTGTTCAAAGAGAGTATATTTGAATATATCTGCACTTAGCAGAGGCTATGAGCAAATGAAAATGCAAAAATTAAACTCAGAAAATTAATTTTGTTTAAAAATTGAGAGCTTGCTCTTCTACTAAATTTTATACTTAATTAATCACTGAATCTCATCACACAACCACTTCATACATATTTTCCATGATTTTATCTATCAAACGAGCCATCGTGGGACTCATTTGACCAAGTAAAACTCAACGTATGAGTCTCCAAAGTTGAAGTGTCAAAATTGCCAGAATTCTGGAAAATTTGTTGCCTAGGACAAAAATAGGAAAATTTTATTTAAAGTATAATCCTAAATTAAACTAATGGTTATTATTTAATTAATAATAATTTAAAAATATTAAATTGAGTACAAATTAATTATATACAATTAAAATAAATTATAATTAAAAATATAATTAAATTATATTAAATTTATAATTTAAATATGATATAACTATAATTTTAAAAACCATTTAAAATCTTGAAAAGTGGTTTTGGATCCATTCCATGGATTGAATAAGAAATATGAAGTGGCTTTGGATCCATATATGAATGGATCGAAAGGAGTAAGGAGGAGGAGGGTTAGTGAAGTGGAGTGGGTATGAGAGGCATAAGGGACGTAATGATGAAGGAGGCGAATGGGAGGAGGCAGATTGAAAACCTTTGATAAAAAAAATAACCCTCACGCTTATTATATCAGATATCAGGTTTCCTTATACGTAATGTTTTGACACCAACAAAATTTGTTGATGTCTGATATTAAAAGGCCCCTGATGTTCTGACATATTGGAAAATTTTATTTATATGAGGAGGTTTTGGAATATCGGAACTTTTTGAAATATCGGGAAAATTTTATATCGTAAGTTTTTGAAATATCAAGAGAATTTTATCGTGTATTTTTATATCGGGATTTTAATTGAAGAGAGAAAGTGAGGTGAATTGGGGACCACTTGGAGTGGGACTCATCCATTATAAACTACAGTCACTTTGGTAATTAAAAATCCTACAATATGAACTACAACCACTTTGCAACATTGGGATTTCGGGTTTCGTAGTTTCTTTTAACATTAGGAATTGGAATCAATTACCAAGATCCCGAAAACGCATAATTTTAATTGTTCTACAACTTGGCTGGGCGATTTTGTAGGACCGTCAGTGAAAAATGAAAAAAATAGTAAAAATTAACTATGAATTAATATTTACAATTGATTACTAATATATGGAAAATGGGTATATTTAAAATACCTTCAAATGCCAAAAATACCATAATTATCGTAGCCAAGAACTATGCCCTATAACTATATTCAACGCCTTAACCCTATAAATCCTAAAGCCACACCCCGCAGACATCTATAGTTGTCAATCTGCCTCTATTACATCTAACGGTCATTACTCATCGTGGGTGCATTTTTCATATGGAATCATCAGAAGGGGGAAGCCAACACGTACAAGGTTCCATATTAAGGGTTTTTCCACACCAATCTAATGAATCACATTCACCTTCCCACATCAATGGTATGTAGGGGTCCTTACCTACAGAGGAGGTCAGACCTCTCTTAGATCCTCACTATCTATTCACTGCGGATTATCCATCATTGATATTTGTGGTGGACCGTTGATGTCAGGTTCCTGAGACATCTTATCTGCTACATGTTCCTTTTCTCTCTTCTCATTGGGCCACGTTGTTCTTACGTGTTTCATTTTCCTTACAATCCCACATCTTATCTGCTACATGTTCCTTTTCTCTCTTCTCATTGGGCCACGTTGTTCTTACGTGTTTCATTTGCCTTACAATCCCACATCTTATCTGCTACATGTTCCTTTTCTCTCTTCTCATTGGGCCACGTTGTTCTTACGTGTTTCATTCGCCTTACAATCCCGAACTTTTAAATATGATAACTCATCCATGTTTCATCGTCCCCATTAGTCCATTTCATGCTTACATATCTCCCTATTCAATGTATTCCTGCTCCATGTCATCTCAGCCCTTTTCAATATGCTCATTATTCATTTTTTTTAGACCCCATTGCCATGTTGTCGTGCATGTTCTTTTGATTCATTCTACGAGTCAAGGTGATTCAATATCTAACTCATCCATGTTTCATCGTCCCCATTAGTCCATTTCATGCTTACATATCTCCCTATTCAATGTATTCCTGCTACATGTCATCTCAACCCTTTTCAATATGCTCATTATTCATTTTTTTTAGACCAGGATTATGGGATACATTGGCTCATAGCTCAACCTGAGCAACATTTATAAACCGTGTAACCATAGAGATGAAATAAGTATCAATGGAAAGATAGCGAAAAGTTGAACTTAATGAAGCAATTAAATAGAAATTCGATGAAAACAAAAAATTGGCAAAATTGTAGGATATTTAACAAAAAGAAAATATTAAAAAGGTGATTTAGCCAAACATTTATGGAAAGGGTCCCCATTATTCGAAATAAATAAGTAAAAAATGGGGGTGTTAAGTTTTCACTACAACATTAGCGATACACTGAGAATAACCAGTTATCTCTAGTTAAAGATAATGAACTCTAGTTTAACTAGAAGTTAAATATAATGGAGTGCATTAAATCCTCAAACAGTAAAACATTTCCATGGGTCTAACATAAATAGAGTAAGAAATGTGAGCTTGAAAAGGTAAGTACTCAAAGTAGACTTGAGTAAAAGCCATGAATCCAAATTTTGGAAAATAAATATTTTAAAATTACCTCGTATGAGAAATAGAGGAAGGTACAAATAAGAGTTTTTTGACAAAGCATATATCCATTGTTATGAATGGTCTCTGACATCGCTTCACTGCCAGCGATCCTGAACAATACCTTGGTGAAGTTGTATTTTATGTCGTATAAGCCTAGCCCCACTACCAACGAGCGTCCATAGCCCTTTTAGGTTTAATTGTATTTCCCACGCTTCCTCTTTTAATCACCCTTTTGATAAGCATATTTACGAGCTTTTAAGTTATAATGTACCTGAGTGAATGAGGTGGGATGGTAATAATGACTTACGTTAATGGATATAATACTTTCATAATGTTGACTCCAAAAATATTTCCCCACGACTATCAATCAGAGGATTTTTATAAAGTGGAGGGATGTGAGGGATTCATTGAGTTAAACTCAAATCAGTTCTTTCCTTGAAAAGATGAACCATATCACTTAGAAAGGATGTGTGTTTCTCCATGAAAAAAAATTTAAAGCAAGAAGGCTTTATGGTTCCATAAAGATATACCATTAATGATAAATGAAATTTATTGAAATAGACAGAGTAAATATTTTCCATGTATGCAAACCATTGTTGGGTGAGGAAAAGGCCTTCCACATAAATCATGGTGGAGTCATCAAAATCAAGCCAAAAATGAAAGAAAAAGGAAAAAAAAAATCCAAATTGAAGTACAAAGAAATCACCAAACTCCAAAAAATGTAAAGTGAAGAAAGTAGAAGCTAAAAGATAAATCCCAAATTCAGAGAACCAACTCCAACAAGATTAACTATAAAATGTATCAACAAATGAATAAAAGAAGAAAACCATATGTGTGTTCGTATTTTGTTAAGAATCTAGTTAATTTTATCCTGTGGAGTTATAAGCGATTAAGCTTCCAAACATTAAGGGAAATAGAAATTATGAAGAAAAATTCATTCCAAATGAAAAGTCTATGTCTACTACAAATTTTCTTGTATCAAAGAAAAACCTGTATAAAAACATCTTGACAATTTTCTAATAAAAGATAACTTATGGAACAGATAAAAGGTTCAAAGACTCCCTAGTTTAGCTTATTTAATGATCAATCATTACTACTGGTCCAAAACTCAAAAGAAAACAAGAATAATGAGCTCCAAATCTAGTATGGTAGAGATGTGAAAAAGTTTATGAAGTGCTGCAAAATAGAGTTTTATATCAACAAAGTCTAAAAAAAAACTGAAACCAAGAGTAAATAAATGAAAGTGAATGAGAATGGGCATATGAAACTTACCATTGGATAATTTCATTTAATATTACCTGGAACATATCATTTTCTCCAACAAAAGATAACCTCTTCTCTTAATTAAAATTAAAAGCATGAAGAAGTTGAATTTTCTGAAATCTTATTGACCCAAAATCATCATTTATTAAATATAAACTAAGGCATGCATTAAAGAAAACAATGTTTCATGTCCAAGGAATCTGAAATAAATGAAACCCATCAAAAATTAGAATGATGATATGTTTTTGCAGTGATGATTGTTCTCTTAATATTTCAAATTTCATATTCACTCCATGATTCTCATAAAATCTCAAAATTCAAGACCAAAGTTTACATATTACATCCCCCTTACATTATTAATGAAAACCATTGAAGCTTGATTGGAGGTATTTCAAGCCATCAGAAATCGACGACATTCTAATTACGTTGATGTAGGTGCATTAGGCCGAGCACATAAAAATGATAAGTTATTAAAGTTTGACAAAGAGCCTAGCAATGTGATGGATTTAACACATGTCAACTTTATAACATTTAATGTTTATTTGTGAAAAGGTTTTGATATCTAGTTAAGGTTTGTTAGGAAAATATAGTTAAAAGAGATGATTTTATAGCTAGTAGGTAGTTAGGTCTAAGGGAAATTTTTTCACATCTATGAACTCATTTCTTGGACAGTTTTTTTGATGTTTATCGAGGACTTTCCTCTTTTAATTTCCGTGCCCTCATCCAAATAAAAATCAAAGAAAAATCCATTAAAGTTGATTTAACATTGAACGCTATGTTGACCATCTCTCTCTTAGAGGCCAAACATATCAAAGCATCTCTCAAAGCTGGTTATCAGTACGCCCATCTGGGGATGGTGAGGATAGGACTAAATGTGTTGCATAGAAAAGGCCAAAAAGCCTATGTATTCTCAGCCCTATTTGATAATCGATGGACTACATTTACACAAGCCATGATAGGTGGCATTGAGACAAGCCTTGCTGAAGGCCCTATACAGTATGATGTTTTTCTAGAATTTTATGTTGCATTAGATGGCCCAAATGTCCAGCAATGCCTAACATTAGGTATTCAGACTATAGGATATGAAAACTTCAAAACAAAATCAAAAAATTTGGCCATCTTTTACATTACTTATGTTTGATTATATAATACAACAATTCCTGCCGTATTACATACTCCTGATAAAGAAGAAGGCCGAGTCACTCTCATCCAATATGACTCATCTTGCAATCTTGTAGCACCAGTATATGTTTCCCGTAATGATTTATGTCCTCCTGACGATTGGGTAACAAATTGGGGTAAGCCTGTAAAGAAACCTGTTGTTGCAGCCCAGTCAATCATTACAGAAATAGACGGTAAAGTTACCACACGATTTCCAAGAATCAGCACAGTCCAGCGTGGTGAACCCTCTGCTTCTGTCTCTGTTGTTCCAACTACAATAAGCCAATTACATCCTGCTCAAACCTCTGCACCTCCGCAATTTGTAATTTACCAAGCAGTGTATGATTCCATCAGAAGATTATTTTCATAGCCAGGCCCATCTCAGCCATTCAGCTCAGTCTGTGACCATCCACACTGCTCAAAAACATTTTGCCAATTCTCCTCAGAGCCGCCTACACCACATGGTGAGTCATCAGACCGTCATAGGATCAATATGATCAGATTCACTCCTCCGTCTGATTCCTCCGAGGAAAGTTACAAAAACGCGGTATTCTTTAACCCACAAGAAGAACTACTTGTACATACAGTTTCTAGTTCTTCCACTTGTGGTTTGTGTTATGTTGATTCTTCACCTATTCCTGAATACAGAAGAAATCCTATTGATAGCATTCCAAAGCATGTAGAAATTCCTTCTGATTCACAGATAGTTGCTTTTTTAAAGATTTATAAGGGTATAAGTCCATATGATCCAGACGATCAATGGAAAAAGAAAATGTTCAATTGGGACATGTTCACACATGAAAAGGAACATTTGTATTTCGAAGAAGTGATGCTTCTTCCAGGAAATGATCGCCCTGCCTTCAATAGACAGAATGTTGAAAAATGGAAAGAATGGATGAAGGCAGAAAATCAGTGGATATCATTCTATGAATGGTATTACCCTTCTGCAAACATAATTGAACAATCCTTGATGAAACAATTCAGAAATTAGGCCAAGAAAAAAAGAATCAAGGATCCAAAGAAATTTGTAGAAGAAAAATTGAAAGGCAATCCAGTAGTGATTCCTCCTCCTTTAAAGGCCCATGTATTTCAGCCTAAAATTCAGAGTATGATGGATAAGCCAAATATTCTTAGACCTCTGATTGCTATTCAAATTGAAGGAGAGAAATTACTAAGAAGAATTTGTTCTCAGCTCCAAGTAAATATGATATGGACTGGAACTCCAAATAAACACAAGTGGGAACTCCTTGATGGAAACCTCTTGGAAACAGACACAGAGTTTCCCCCTTGGAAAAAATTTGTGATTAGAAGTCAAGATGGAAAATTGTACAAATTACTTCCATCTCATGTTGATGATCCCTCATTGGTAGCAAGAGACTCAGTTGCTGCTACCAACTGGACCAATCTGGCTCTGTCCAGCCTTGAGAAATTTGTTAGTTCTAAATTTGTGAGTATTGAAGCTGCTAATTCTGAAATGAAGACTATGCTTGAAAGTATTTTGAGAAAACAGGATTATAATACAGTTTTTTTGAATAGCAGTGTAACTACTCTAGAAGAAAATGATAAAGCTCTTGCTAAGAGCCTTGACAGGTTGTCTCTACAAACATGCCAGATAGAAAAGAAAACCCATGAAGCTACCTCTTCTCATGGAAGAGAAATAGTAAAAAACAATACTTCTCTAGACGTTGTCAAAAAACAGGTTTGGGAAGTATCTCAAGGGATAGAATCCCTGAAAAAGAAGCCTAGGGTCGAAGCTTATAAATCTGCAACTATATTTTCAGAACCCAAGACTTCTGTTCCATATTCTATTACTCCTTCTGTGGAAAGCCTCATCAGGACACCCAGTTCTATAACCTTTCCACCTCCTACTTCCTCTCATCCATATTCTTTGTTTGCAAATCCCAGTTTCTTTAGCCCACATCCTGCCATAAAACAATCCAAAGAAACTGAAGAATCAAGCAAGCCTGAATCCTCTAATTTCATGTTTGAAGATTCATCCACTAAAGATGAAGAAGAAAGTTTTGATACAAGTATTCATAAGATAGAAGCATCATTGTTTGACATGAGTCTTCATAAGATAGAAGCAGAACCACAAATTGAAGACCTTGAAATCTGTATCAATAACTTCTCTGTGACAGACCAAGAACAATCTGATGATGATAAAGATCAGGTCAATGCTACATCTTCCATATTGAGATGGGAGACTACATGGAATCCTGCTCCTGATCACAGAGACCTTATGAAATCAGAATACCATAAGGATTGGTCTGCAAATTCTACCTACTCATGGAATATTGACAATTGCACTGAAGCTGAAATCATGTCTGTATTACACTCCATGCTTGTTTGCTATAGGACTTATCTTGCAGATGATATAGGTCCTACTAATGCCACGAGAAGGATAATTGGAGGATTTGAGGGTACATTAGATTCTTGGCTAAAAGCTGAGACATTAAAAGAGCCAAGTCTCCTTGTTGATTGGGAACAAGCTGTTGTCCTAAATGAGGATGGCACTACTCACATAGACCTTGTCACTCATATGCCTGTCAGCAATATGATAGGAAAACTCCTCTATGCCATTACTGTCAACTTCATTGGTTTCCCCCAGATAACCAATGATATTACGACCATTATTCTGCTGGCCATGAAATTGCATAATATGCAGCACTTTGATGAATACTTTAATGAATTCCTTCACAGATTGCACACATTGACTCCAGATCTCATTCTTGAGCCAAAATGGAAGGAAATTTTTGTTGCATCCCTTCCCCAGGGGTTTCTTCTGCTATTGCCAATAAATTACCAGGGAAGGTTGGTGATTATAAATTTGGTATAATCAGACAAGTTGTAAAGGCTATCATTGTTGAACTATGTTCACAAATGAAGATTGCTAGAGCAGCTACTAATCCTAAAAAGCCTCATGGTTACCAGCAGCTCTGTAAGCAATGGCACCTTAGTAAAGCTGACAATTCTGAGGCGCATAAGAGAAGAAAGAAAAGACATTTCAAAAAGAATTACAGATTTCCCAAGAAAAACCAAAAGGAAAACATCACAAAGAAAAACCTTATAAGCATACAAAAATGTTTTCCAAAGACAGAGAAATAATTTGTTACAATTGTAACAAAAAAGGCCACACAGCTCCAAACTTTCCAAACAAAAAGAAGGATTCATCTAAGAAGAAAGTTCAGTATAGAAATAAGAAAGGAAAGATAAATTCTTTTGATCTTCCTAGCAGTTATGATGAGCTTGTGTCTTCTGATTCTGGATCTGAAAATGATTTTAACTTTGTTGACTCAGAAGAGTCATCTGATGAAGAATTTTTTAACGACCCACATTGTACAGAATGTAAATATTTTGACTGTGATGATCCTGATGTTTGCACATGTAATGTAGTCAGAATGATGAAGACTGATTATGATGAGATCAGCAAAAATATTTTTGCACAGATGATGGTTGCTACTAATCCACAGATGAAAGATATGTACAGATCTTTGCTAACAAAAGATTTGAAGAAAACACCTTCTAGCCTGAATAATTCTCCAAATAAAGGGTATGTGCCTCCTTCTACTCTTTTCTCAGTTGAGGCCTTAACCAAACAATTTAGAAATGAAGATTTTGGAGAAGATCTGCCACAGACTTCGCCTGCAGTTCATCAGGAAATTAAGGAATTGAGAAAAACAATCAAGGAGAACAAGAGACTGTGTGTTGAAAAACACAATGAACTAAGTCTAAGGATATTGAATGCACAGGCATCTCCTGCCTCTTCATCACAAGGACCTGTTTCAGGAAAAACAGAGAACTGGACTTATCATGCAGGATAGGTTCAGCAGCAGTACAGCCTGGAAGAAGGAGAAGAAGAGGAAAAGGCAAGAACAGACTTTGGATGCAATAGGATGAATAGAGATGTCATGTATTGTGTCAAAATGAAGGTAAAGATTGGAAACCAGTACGAGTTCTGAAAAGTTCTTATGGATACCGGTTCCAGATTAAATATTGTAAGTGATACTGTAGTTGGTATGCACCATCAAGGGCCAACAACATGTTCGAGAGTGATTACTGCAAGTGGTGATATCCCCACTAAGTATGAAGCAGAAATAGATGTTCTGCTTACAGAAAAAATTGGAGTTCATTTGGTTTGTCCCGTTGTCCCAGGACTAGATTGTGCAATGTACCTTGGGACCCCATTTTTCAGAATTTTAGCATGCATGGAGCGAAATTTGATGAAAAAACCCAGAGGTATGGATATTTTATCAGCCTTGAGAATAAGGAAGTTTTTTTTCCATTTATTAATTCTAATTCTCCAATTAGGATTAAAAGACTGGAGAGAATGGAAAATCTTCTGGAAAAAATGGAAGTAAAAAGAGAAGTATTAAAAACAGAAGAACATTTGGATAATGGAAAATATGCCTCTGAAATATCAAATCTCACTGCTAAATTCAAAGAGTGTTGTTCAGACGATCCAAGTGCTTTCTGGCATATCAAGAAATAGGAAGTGGAACTTCCTCTCAAAAAAGATTTCAGTGGAAAATTAAGGACATCCAAAGCAGTGGCAATGAATGAAGAACAGATGAAGCTTTGCATAGAAGAAATAAAGGATCTCTTAAAGAAAGGGCTTATCAGGAAAAGTAAGAGCCCCATATCATGTTTTGCATTTTATGTTAATAAGCATGCTGAAATTGCCAGAGGTAAGCCAAGGCTATTTGTGAATTACAAACCTCTTAATAGTATTTTGGATTATGATGCAAATCCTTTTCCCAAGCCATCCTCCATACTTGCCCAGATGTCAAAGTCAAAAATATTCTCCAAATTTGATCTCAAATCGGGTTTTTGGCAAGTAGGAATCAAAGAGGAAGACAAATGGAAGATGACATTCTCTGTACCTGAAGGGCATTATGAATGGAATATCATGCCATTCAGCCTGATCAATGCTCCTTCAGCCTTCCAGAGAATAATGGATGAAACTTTTGAAGGAATGGAAGAATTCCTGAAAAAGTATATTGATGATTTACTGATTCATTCTGATAATATTGCTGACCATATTAAACACTTGAAAATCTTTCTTCGTAGGGTCAAAGAGATGGGTATAGTATTATCAGAATCCAAGATGAAGTTATTTCGGCCAATGATAGACTTTTTGGGTTACAATATACAATATGGATCTTATACTGTAATCCAAAGGAGTTTAAATTTTTTTGATCACTTCCCTGATGAAATTAAGGATAAAACACAGTTGCAGAGATTTTTGGGAAGTTTGAATTATATTTCTAAGTTTCTGAAGCATTGTGCACAGGAAAGGAAGTTGTTAAATAAACGGCTTCAGAAAGATCCAATTCCATGGAATAATGACTGCACACAGGCAGTCAGGGCAATAAAAGAAAAAGTCAGAAACATTCAGCCTCTCTCCCCTATCAGAGAAGAATGGGAGAAAATCATTATGACAGATGCCAGCTATGAAGGATGGGGCACAGTTTTATGCCAGAAGAACCCCAGCAATGAAAATGAGATTGAAATATGTCAATATGCATCTGGATTATGGGCCAAGAACCAATTAAATTGGTCCATTCTGAAGGAAGAGCTTAGAGCAGTTTGCTTGGGGATAGAAAAATTCAGAGATTTTGTCATTTACACCAAGTTCACCATCAAGACAGATTGCCAGGCATTAAAATATGCCATTCACAAATGTGATTTTGAAGACGCTGCTATGGTGAGATGGATTATGCAGCTCAGTCAATATAATTTTGACATTGAATTTGTCAAAGGAGATAAGAACAGCTTTGCGGATATGTTGAGTCGGGAGTTTTTGTCTGAACATTCAATTATGAATTTGAAATGCAATTTCATCAGAAGGCATGAAGATACTGTAGAAATTGAGACTTCTTCTGGATGGGTCTCATATGATTTAAATAAGAGCCTTTTAGATCATGATGATGATGATTGGAGACCAATCAAAGAAGTCAGATATAGAACAGGCATTGATTTCCTTTGGACAGATCCTCATCAGGATGAAGCCAATAATGAAGCTCTTGAAGCTTTGGATTATCTAAGACAAATTGGAAGCATTGCCTATGTAATTGAAAGGGACAATGAAGATGACAATAGGATCACCAGTTGTCACATAACACTCAGAAGGTTTGACAACCATCTTGACAGAGAAAATTATGATCCTGATCGATAGCAAGAAGCATTCTACATAGCAATGAATATGCAAAATTTTTCCACTAACATGTTTTACTCTTTGCAGTTTTATTTCATATTCGAAGGAGTTCCAGTAGCAGAAATGGAAGAAGATGACCCTGTTCCTAATTGGTTCCTAGATTGGTGGGAAAAGTATGGTTTATCACCTCTCATCATAAGACCATATTCTTTGCATATGCTGAGAATTCCAAATTTCAGTCCCCGAAGCACAATGATTGTGACTGATGTACTGTATAAGCCACTAAGGGATTTAATGGATGTCAGTAGTACTGATTTTCTGAATGGCGTCAGAAGATGTGGTCATATTAGATGGTTCGTAATGAATCATTACAAATGTAGAAGGATAAGCCCTAGTGCTAATTATGAAGAATTCCACCGACAAGCTGATCCGGTGTTAAATCCATTCTTAAACCTTAATGAATTGGAATTATCAGATCCACATGATAACTCAACTTGGGAAACTGAAAAGGAAGTGTGGGTACAATATTATTCCAATTACTTGATTGATAGATGGAGGTATCAATACTACACATACCCACAGATTGATTACTATACCTTTGATTAATGTCTTTCCGGCCGACCATGGTGCTGGACGAGCTTTGGTGGATTCCCTCATCTTGAAATCTCCACTTTGTACAAACCAAGATTTGCATATCTCATCTTTTAAATCATTTCAGTCTTTCAAGGGTTCTCTTTTATGAATATCCTCTGTGTAATTTTGTCTATACCAAGATTCGGTCCCCACATGCCTCCGGCTCTCTGTAAAAGAGTAGGGACGAGATAACATAGGACGATATTGCCCTATGCCCGAATCTTGCTTTCGGCTATTTTCCTTTTGAGTCATCAGATTGTACATAGCCCATTCACGGACAAGATAACATAGGACGATATTGTCCTATGCCCGAATCCTGCTTTCGGCAGACAGTCCAAATCTATTCAGAATATTTTGCTTTTGAGTCATAAGGTTGTACACAGCCCATTCACGAATGCTTGTTCCCTTCCAGCTTATAAATAAGAGCTAGCTGCAAAGTAAGATTCATTCGTGTTTGGAGAGAGTCTTGTGTCTTGAGTCTTGTGTTTAGAGTTTGCAGTTTGGAGTCGAGTGATTTTCCTGCTCTGCATCTGTGGACCATAGTGTCTGATCTGCGTGCATCACGAAATATTCACTCAAGTCTTATAGGTTTGGTTTGGAATCCTTCGCATCAGTGTGCTCGGCACTGGTGAGAACCTAAAGTGGCTGAACCAATAAGGAAAGTCTGTAAATCTGTGAGTCAGTGAAATTTCTGAGGCAGAGTCTGTCTATTCCCAAGTAGCCTCCGGTAATACTTGTTCCCTGCGAACGGTAGAAAGTCCGGTAAATGCAATAACAGTCGATCTCTGTAAAGAATAACATCTTTATGTAAACTCTGCATCCATATAATAAAATTCCACCAGTTCATATTTCCACAAGCTTGTTGTGTTATTTATCTCTGTGAAAGGTCCTGTAGAGGGAGAAGGAATATTTTTGGCTACTAGAAGTTTTGGTGTGAGATTGAAGTTAATTGAATAACATTTCTTAGACAAGTGGCTTTTTGTATCAACAAATAAAATTCATAAGTGTGTGTGATACATTTATTTGCATATGTGTTTGTGATATTTGTGAACCATAATATTAATATCTGGAGATTGAAATTGATTTGGTCTTTAAATTGTTGTGTTGAATGAGGAATTTTTGCAGTGTATTTTCTCTGTTATTCACACTTAAATGAGAACCTAGAGAATCATATTTCAGTTATTCTTCTAATCCAATACTTTTGCATCCAAGATTTTGTATTGGAAAGAGTAATTTTACATTACAAATTCAAGAATACAGAGAACTATGTATCAAGCCAACAAAAGAAAAAAAAAATCGCAAAGGAAAATCATAATCAAATTTGTAGGTCAATTTCTGATAAAATGAAGATGAAAATCTAAATTCTGGGATTTGGGTTTTGTGCGGAGAAGGGTCTATTTTGTAACTCATGAGTGATTTTACAAACATATCATTGGTTTGGGTGTCACAAAGGGATCCCTAAAATGTCTTTTTACAGACTGTGTGGTTGGAAAAAAACGATTTGATATTCCTCCTGTAACAACATTGTAGTTTGTTGTGGGAGTAGTGATTTGTTATTCCTCCTGTAACAACATTGTATTTTGCTGTGAGATCAATGATTTCTTGTTCCTCCTATAACAACACGGTAGTTTTTTGAGAGAGCAATGATTTTTTGTTCTTGCTATAACAACACTGTAGTTTGTTGAGAGAGTAATAATTGTTTTTCCTCCTCTAACAGCATTGTAAGTTGTTGATATAGCGGCCATCAATTTGTGTTATCAGAGCCTTAATGTTGTTGCTATCTATAGTATAGATATATGAATAGGCGAGCAGGAATGGTAAGAGGTCGAGGAGGCAAACTCGTAAGTAATGCAAAACTCCGAGAAGAGATAAGGAGACTGCAAGTTTAGTTAGAAACCATGGAAATAGGGAGACAACAGGATCCTGAAGGGGGAGATGTTAGTGAGGCCAAAGAGTAACTTGAAGAAGAAGGAGCAACACCTATTGAGAAAACTGTTGAGATTAAGTTGTTGAGAGCAGTATTGGGCTCAAGTTCAAGGCCAAAGCCTAGAATCTCTATTTATGATGGCAGTTTGAAGGATGAGAATGTACTAGATTGGATCATTGAGATGGACGAGTATTTTGAGTACGAGGAAATTGACTAGGATAAGAGAGTCAAATTTGCTTTGAAAAGGTTGAAAGTCCATGCTACACTATGGTGGGACAATGTATAGGTTGAAAGAAGGAAGAAGGACAAACCATTGATCAAGAACTGGGATAAAATGGTGGAAAATATGAAGAGTAAGTTCTTGCGAAAGGATTAGCAGCTAAATCTACAAACAAATGAAAAATATGAAACAAAAGATAATGACAGTGAGAGAATACACCAAAGAGTTTTACAAGGTGAATTTGAGAGAAGGCTATGTAAAAGGTACCCCAGAAAAGACAGCAAGGTATATCAAGGGTTTGAGGAAGCATACTTTCAATATACTTTCTCCAAATCAGCATACTTTCTCCAAAGACAATAGAGGAAGCATACCAGTGCGCTTTGAAGGCAGAAAAAAGATAGCTAGGAAGCAAAGCTCTGGCAGAGGATGTGGCTTTTCCAAAGGGAAAGGACAAAAAAATGGAAGAGGAAAATTTCCTGCACAAAAGAATGGTGAAGGCAACTCAAATCAACAAGGAAAGTGAGAGAAAGAAGGTGACAGCAAAGGAGGAAGACCTTACCAGAGAGATATAGGTAGAGGAAGAGGCAAAGAGACCGTCTAATGGTGTTACAAATGTAACAAATTGGGTCATCGATTTTTTTGAATGTCCTGAGAATGAAAATACGGGACAACACGGTGTATACATAACTCAAACCGAAGCAGTAGAAGCATAAGTGCATGAGGTAGAGAATGTGCTAGAGACTGGAGAGGTTTTGATGATGCACAAAGTCCTATTAAAACCAGCAAAGTAGACTGCTGAACCAGTCCAAAGGAAATCCTTATTCAAGACAATGTGTAAGGCAAAAGGCAAATGCTGCAAATTGGTGATTAACAGTGGCAGTACAGACAATCTAATTTCCCAAGAAATGGTGGAAAATTTGGGATTGGAAAATATTAGGACCCCACACCTTATAAGGTATCGTGGTTACAAAAAGGACACCAATTTTTGGTGCATGAATAAAGTGAAGTTGATTTTCAAATAGGAAAGTATAAAGACAAGCTGCTACGTGACGTAATTCCAATGGATGCTTCTCACATTCTTTTGGGTCACCCATGGCAGTTTGATCGGAAGGTAACACATGATGGAGAGAGCAATTGTTATAAGTTCTAAAAGGATGGCATCAGACACACTCTTGTACCATTGAAAGAGGAAGGTATAGCTAAAACAAGCAGCCCAAAAGCACTGCTACTTAGTCAAAAGGAATTTCTACAACAGATGGAAGAAGAAGAGGTAAGCTATGTAGTGATTTTCAAGCCAAAGGTAGTACTTCTGCACAATGAAATTGTAGATTTACCTATTGAAGTTCAGGAGTTGTTGCATGAGTTTCATGATATTGTAGTTGATGAATTGCCAAGTGAGTTTCCACCAAAAATAAGCATCAGTCATCACATAGACTTGATACCGGGACCAAGTCTTCTAAACAAGGCTGCATATCGGGTGACACCCAAAGAGAATGAGGAAGTGAGGAAGCACATCCAAGAATTGTTGGACAAAGGATTAATAAGAGAAAGTTTGAGTCTATTTGTCGTACCTACAGTACTAAGTCCAAAGAAGGGTGGAGAATGGAGAATGTGCACTGACTCTAGAGCAATCAACAAGATCACCATTCATTACAGGTTTCCATTGCCATAGATGGATGATATGATGGATTGCTTGGGTGGAGCAATTTACTTCTCAAAGATTGACCTAAAAAGTGATTATCATCAAATTCATATCAAAGAAGGAGATGAGTGGAAGACAACTTTTAAGACCAATGAAGGCTTGTACGAGTGGATGATCATGCCATTTGGCTTGTCAAATTCACCCAGTACCTTTATGCGGCTAATGAATGAAGTCTTCAAGGAGTTCATTGGTAAGTTTGTGATTGTTTACTTGGATGACATTGTAATTTTCAGTCAAACTAAAGAATAGCACTTAAGACATTTGAGGTATGTTTTAGAGAGATTGTAGCAAGAAAATCTATTGATTAACATGAAGAAGTGTTATTTTATGAAGAGTGAGCTTGTATACTTGGGTTTTGCCATTTCTAAGGATCGCTTGAAAATGGATCTGGAAATGATAGAGGCAATTATAAATTGGCCCTCACCTAAGAATATTTTTTGAGGTGGGAAGTTTTCATGGCTTAGCCAACTTATACTGAAAATTTATTAGGAATTTTAGTGGAATTTGTGCACCTAACATTGACACCATCAAGAAGAATACGCAGCCATTTTGGTGCAACCCTAAGGCTGCACAACATATATACCTTATCGGGACTTAAATTTCCCTTAATGGCCCCTTATTAATTCTTTACACCTCCATGCCCTTATGTATATATATATCGGAAGCGTTTTACATAGTTAAAACCCCGGGACCATTACCTTTCTTTGTAATGTATCGAAACACACAGAAATGCTTGCAAACCCCACTTTATGCCTTTAACCAGACTTAAAAAACATTATAGTTGCATGCATAACCTATCGAGTTCACACATCACCCCTTTACCATTTATTTTCCATAATATTGCTATCGCATCCATCACCGGCTCATATATACCAAGATATATGAATACACAGAATTATATTGAAAACCTCACAAAACCATGATTTTTACCTTTTCCCATTGGTGCACTTACCATATGCCTAAGTCAATGCACCAGGCATTTGTGACAGTTGATCTGGAGCGATGAGATATGACGGTCCAAATCAAACCACCTTATTGGCGATCGTAGGTCCATTGGTTTGTGATATCGCGCTATCCCTTGGCGGGGTTCGATGCGATTATCGCTAATCGCTATTGGCGATCTCGATGTCCACATTCACACTTCACTGCTCCCACTTCTGCTGCGCCGATGCGATGTGTTGGCGATCGCCAATTGCAAAGGTCTGTGGACAAACTTTTGTAAGCGCTGATCCAATTGCGCAATGCGACTTGCTCCATGGACCTGATGACCTTAAAAACTCCCCTTCATAACTTTTTCAAGTCGGGCTTCTAATTCTAAGTGTGTTTGCGTCCAACACTTGCGGAACCAAAACAATAGTTTTAACTCCTCCGATCGATCTTTTATACTGTATTTCGATTATAACATTCGGAAGTCACAGAACCACACCAAATTCATGAAAATGCAAAGGAAATAAGTGTTCAAAGCCTCCATGGGATATTTATACAATTATGCTCGTAAAACTGGTTATTTATAGTAAACAAATGACAAAGTCTTTGGCCTTAGGCCTAATTACACAGTTGACGATCTCTGTTTCAAAAACAATGCATCAAATACACAGTTCCACACTCAAATCACTTCTCTGTATACAAACATAAATACAAAACTATATTTGGGTTTCTCTGCCCTCTCTGGCCTGATTACTCTAATTATTGGCCACTTTCTCCTACGCTGCCCGTAGGCTTACCAAGGTCTTGTGTCTCCTCCCTCTCTCTCTTTTCTCTCACATCCCTTTACTTCAGAAAATAAGGGAAATACATATATGCCCTGTATAACAATTTCCTTCCACAAATGAAGGAATTCACTCTATTCCTAGAAATCATATCCTACTCTAACTAATCAATATAGCTAATTGGATTTATATCCACACAAGGAGGATCATTTGCCTTTGATTCCCAATTTCTATTCAGAATTAGGCAACAAATTAACCACTTACATTTATTTGAAATTAATACAAATTTAATAACCAGTCCTCCTCCAAACTTGTATTAGCCACAACATGTGACCACTCCATCACATTGTTGGCTAGGCCTAGATGCTCTTTCATCAGACTCCCAAGGTTTAAATTAATCATGATCTCCTAATCATGCACTTCTAATCTGTGTCCTCTTGGATCCCATACTTGGTTTGGTAATCTGTCCTTGGTTGATGTTGTTGTTTGTTCTTCTTCAGGTCTTCCTCCTTTATGTTGTATTGTCCCATTAGTTATGCTCTCACTATCTGCTGTTGTCCTTTACATGTATCTTACTACTGTTTTTCTCATATTAATTTTTAGTTTTCCATTCCCTTCACCTGTACCATTCCTTTCAGACAATCTCCCTTCCTTCTTTTGTCCTGTGTTTGTTTTATTGGAATGTTGTTGTATGAGTTTCCACAACTCATCCAATTCTTTGTCCACTTCACTTCTCATGTGTTGAATACTATTCTCCTGCATCTGATTGTGTTCTTGAATAAGAACATCATAATCCCTGTGCCAATATTTTCCCATATACATTTCTGAAATGTCATCTTCAACTTCTTCTTTATTAATAAATCCTTGTGGTATAATAGTAATTCTTTTACTATCACCTCTTGAATTCATTTCTAGTTCAACACTCTCATACTGTAGATTCAACACCATTTCATCTTTCTGAGACATTTTGTTCTCACTCCTCATTAATTCGATCTGTTCTTCAGAATTAACTTCTTGGTTCAAATGGACTTCACATTGCCTTGTTCCTGCATATAAATCTTCATCAGAATTAATCAATTCAATAAACATAATTACTTTACCTTGCTTCCTTATTATGCCAACACTTCTAACAACTTCCTTCTCATATTTATCATCCATGAAAACTTTGTTCTCATTCATTTCTAGTTGTACAGTCTGATCACTTATTCCTTGGTTTCCTTGCCTCTTTAACTCATGCCACCAATCTGCCATTTCATTTGGAATTTCTTCCAAAAGTTATGCACAATCTTGATTGTCTACATCATCTGTCTTTAGTCCTTCTTTACTCTAGTTTTCTTCAAGGTCAATAATCTCCAATGATTATTTAACATCTACAAAGTTTTCTATATATCAATCTTCAGTAGCTACTCTCCTTTGACTTCAGTCTTAAACAATTGTCTAATATCTACATAATATACTACAACTATGTTTAACAGTTGCTCTTCCCTCTGCAGTACATGATTATGTGAGTTTCCTACCTTTAAATTTTGAAAAATCATATCTGCATTGTTCCCTTCACTTATGACAACACTAAATAGTTGCCTTACCTCAGTGTATCCTTTGATCTCAATAATTCTTTTGCCATCCTCCTTTTGACTTATCCTTTGGATATCACCTGACTTGACATCTTTCTTCACTTGGTTGTAACTTTCCTCCTTATTCTGCATATGACTGTGAGTAGTCATCTCTCCACTTGTTAATATAATAGTTCCCAATGACTGCTTGTCTTTCCTCAAGTCTATATGACCTGTAACCACACAACAACTTTCAGTTTTCAAAATACAATACCTTTCATCTTTCTTTGATGCTTCAAGCACCAATCCTCCATCATAGATCTTTTGGACTTCAGTAGATCCTTCTTGTTGTGATTCCATTCCTCTGAGTCTTTCCTTCTTTAACAAATCAATATGAATTTGTTCAAGTTCCCTAAACTCATTCATCAGCTTGCCATTCCACCTCTGTTGCAATAGCTTCCACTTGACCCTTTTCTTCATTCTTCATTTGTATCTTCGGTCTTTACTTATCTTCCTTTGTACTACCAGACTAACCTCTTGTTCTTCATTCTGCTGCCAGTTGTTATACTGCTGCAATCTAATGCCTTACTCAAAGTCACCCTCATGTTGCTAATCATCCCTTTCAAATTCTTGGTTCCTCCCATATTCATCTTGCTATATTAATACTTCTATTTCCTTCATGTATCTGAGGACATAACTCCCTTGTTGCTCTTGATCTTTCATCTCACCTTCAAATAATCTCTACTCAATTTCTCTAATTTCAGCATCATATTTATTAATGTTGTCTTCCACACCATGCATAGTAACCATAATCTCCTCTTTATCAGGTTCTAAAAGCTTCATTTCTCCTTCAGGTTCCTTGAGAAATATTTCCAAGAATTCTATTTCCTTGTGAAATCTCTCCAGTAGTTCATCACAACTTCCATTCTTAGCTTCGTTCTTTTCCTCGCAATCCTCCTGAGTTATCCTGTCTTCTGCACTATCATATTGCAAGCTTCTTTCATCAATTTCATTAAACAAATTCATTTGTTTACCTTCTTGTAGTACCACTATGGCATTGTCATTAGACTTTCGGTCCATATCAACTTCATCTGACTGTTTCACACCAAACAAAATTTCATCTATGAACTCCTTCTGCTGCAATAGATCAACACCTTCTTCCTCTAAAAGGCATTCTCCATCATACTTCACTTCAAAAGCTTCATTCCTGCTTATGACAGTTTCACCAGACTATCCATCATCCTCTGCATATCCTGCAAACATACACAAACTATGAGAATTAAAATCACAAGGCTTCATTGCCTCATCTGCTTCCATTGTCTTCCTATCTTCTAATTTCTCTGAACTATGCCAATAGTCCATGAGATATTCACATAATCTCTCATTATCCTCTTCACCCAACATTTCACCTTGTTCTGGTCTACAAATGGAAACTTCCACTTCTACTTCTGCTTCTCTGAGTTCCTCTAGTTCCTCTTGAGCACTCAATATCTGCTCAATCTTTCTCAACTCTTCTGCTATCTCTAATTTCACTTGCTGATTTATTTTCTCTTGTAGCCTTTTCCACTTTACTCTTCTTCTCATGGTCCAACCATGCTTCTGGTCTTTATCACTTCTCTGCAGCATCTCCATCAATATTCCAATCTAGAAATCTATCTCAGCTTTCTCTCTGTCAAACTCTTCTTGACTCATCCTCATTCCATTTGCTTTGGCATATTTCCTTCTGTTGTGGCTTCTTTCTGAACCTCTGCTATGACTATCTGTAGTCATCTTCTTCTCCTCTCTTTCCATGAGTTCCTCACTCCTCTGCAACAAGCCTTTGCAACAACAAGTCCTCCTTACTGCAATCTTACCTCACTAAGCTCTCCTCACTCAGTCTTTTGGTAAGCACGGTCCTCTATCTGGAACCTCCTCTTCAGAAACACCTTTTCTCCCTCTAGGTTTCTGCAATCTCTCAATCTCTTTTGAGAACACTTCAGCTGTCCTCTCTGTCCAATCTCTTGTTGGATTCTTCAGGTTCACTTCCACTTCAGAGTGCTTTCCTTGCTCTACTCTTACTAACACACCTGGTTCTTCTCTTATAGCTTCTCTTATGCTATATTGTTGTAGTCTTCATACTTTCTTATGCTATCACCTATGTTTTGAATGGGTTTCCTCTGTCTCTTGCATTTTCCAGTTCTGCTACAATCTCTAAGAACTTCCCAAAAGTTCTTCTACAATTTCGTTGTTGTAATCTGGTGCCAAACTTCATTCGTTCAACATGTTGTTGTTTTCATACCTCTGTAGTCTTAAATCTTCATAAGCATAACATCTCTTCGCAGGAAATTTCTTCCTTTTCCTACTTTGATACCAAAAATGGTGCAAGCCTAAGGCTGCACAACGTATATACCTTATCGGGACTTAAATTTCCCTTAATGGCCCCTTATTAATTCATTACACCTCCATGCTCTTATGTATATATATATTGGAAGCGTTTTACATAGTTAAAACCCCGAGATCATAACCTTTCTTGGTAATGTATCGAAACACACATAAAGGCTTGCAAACCCTGCTTTATGCCTTTAACCAGACTTCAAAAACATTATAGCCACGTGCATAACCCTATTGGGTTCACACATCACCCTTTTACCATTGATTTCCATAATATCGCTATAGCATCCATCACCGGCTCATATATACCAAGATATATGAATATGCAGAATTATATTGAACACACCGCAAAACCATGATTTTTACCTTTTCCCATCGGCGCACTTACCGTATGCCGAATTCAATGTGCCAGGAATTTGTGACCGTTGATCTAGAGCGATGAGATCTAAACGGTCCAGATCAAACCACCTTATCGGCGATCGGAGGTCCCTTTGGTTTGTGATATCGTGTTATCCCTTGGCGGGGTCCGATGTGATTATCGCTAATCGCTATCGATGATCGCGATTTCCACATTCACACTTCACTTCTCCCACTTCCGCTGTGTCGATGCGATAATGATGATGCGATGTGTTGGCGATCACCAATCGCAAAGGCATGCAGACAATCTTTTATAAGTGTCAATCCAATTGTGTGATGCGACTTGTTCCACAAACCCAACAGCCTTAAAAACTCCCGTTCATAACTTTTTCAAGTTCGGCTTCTAATTATAAGTGTGTTTGCATCCAACACTTAGTGTATTTTTGGTTTTCCACTTCTAGAACCAAAACGATGGTTTTAACTCCTCCGATTGATCTTTTAGACTGTATTTCGATTATAACATTTGGAAATCATAGAACCACACCAAATTCATGAAAATGCAAAGGAAATAAGCATTCAAAGCCTCCACGGGTTGTTTATACAATTATGCTCGCAACACTGGTTATTTACATTAAACAAATGACAGAGTCTTCGGCCTTAGGCCTGATTACACAGTCAACGATCTCTGTTTCAAAAACAATGCATCAAATACACAGTTCCACACTCAAATCACTTCTCTGTATACAAAAATAAATACAAAACTATATTTGGGTTTCTCTGCCCTCTCTAGCCTGATTACTCTAATTATTGGCCTCTTTCTCCTACATTGCCCATAGGCTTACCAAGCTCTTGGGTCTCCTCCCTCTCTCTCTTTTCTCTTGCATCCCTTTACTTCAAAAAATAAGGGAAATACATATATGCCCTGTATAACAATTTCCTTCCACAAATGAAGGAATTCACTCTATTCCTAGAAATCATATCCTACTCTAACTAATCAATATAGCTAATTGGCTTGATCTCCACACAGGGAGGATCATTTGCCTTTTATTCCCAATTCTGTTCATAATTAGGCAACAAATTAACCACTTACATTTATTTGAAATTAATACAAATTTAGCAACCAGTCCTCCTCCAAACTTGTATTAGCCACAACATGTGACCACTCCATCACATTTTTGGCTAGGCCTCGATGCTCCTGCATCACATTTAATTGCACAGCAGCAACCAAAAAAAAATTCAACTATTGAAGAAGAAGATCACTGAGAAGTCGGTGTTGAAGTTTCTAGAATTCAATCAACTCTTTCAAATGACATGGGATGCTAGTGGGATAGCCATTAGAGCTGTATTGAGCGAAGAAGATAAGCCTGTTGCATATTTCAGCGAGAAGTTAAATGAGTCAAAATATAAATACTCTTCCTACGACAAAGAATTTTATGTGGTGGTTCAATCTTTGAAGCATTGAAGCCATTACTTGATGCCTAATGAGGTTGTTCTATACATGGATAATTTTGCCTTACAATACATTATGCAGCAACATAAGTTGAATCATATATGTGCAAAGTGGGTTGAGTTCCTTCAAAATTTCACTTATGTTTTGAAACACATTAGTGGGAAGGAAAATAAGTTTCTTGATGCCTTTAGTAGGAGATGCTTAATCATGCAGGAAAGTCAAATAAAAATTTTAGGTTTTGATTATTTGAAAGACTTATGTGACATTGATGTTGATTTTAAAGAAGCTTTTGTAGCATGTAAAAATCAAGTCAATAGGGACAGCGTTCCACGAAAATATTTTATGTTGCAGGATGGGCTATTATTCAATAACAACCAACTATGTTCCCAATTTCTCAATGAGGGAAAACTTGGTCCAAGAAAATCATAATGGAAAGTTGGTTGGACACGTTGGTGTTGAGAAACCACTTGGGGAGCTAAGTCACTTCTATTTTCGCCTAAGATGAAGGCAGATGTACAAACGTACGTGAGTAAGTGCAAGGTATGTCAACATACGAAAGGGAGAAGTTAGAATGCCGGACTATACATGCCATTACCCATTCCCAACACGCCTTGGGATTCAGTGAGTATGGACTTTGTTCTAGGTTTACAGAGAACTCAATGAGGTAATGATTCAATCCTTGTAGTTCTCGATAGATTTACTAAGATGGCTCATTTCATTCCATGTTTCAAAACTAGTGATGCTACCCATGTGACTAATTTATTTTTTGATGACATTGTTCGGTTTCATGGTTTGCCAAAAAGTATAATCTCAGACAGGGACACAAGATTCACCAGACATTTCTGTAGGACCTTGTTGAAGAAACTTGGGACTAAGATAAATTTTAGCTCAGCCCATCATCCACAATCTGATAAAATAGAGGTTTTAAATAGGAGTTTGGCTAATATATTGAGGAGTTTAGTAGGTGACCAACCAAAGCAGCGGAATCATGTGCTAGCCCAGGCTGAGTTTGCATATAATGACTCACCAAATATGAGCACTAGAAAGAGAAAATTTCAGATCTTGTACGACATACATCCGAGGGGATTTTGTGAGCTAAGAGACTTGGGAAAGCTTGAGCATAAAAGTGTTGATGGAAAGGATTTTGGAACAACCATGAGTGAGTTGCACAAGCAAGTAAAACAAAGATTACAAGATATAAGAAACAACTACAAGAAACGAGAAAATGTACACAGGAAAGAGGTAAAATTGTAAGTGCGAGATGTGGTCCTAGCTCACCTAAGAAAGGAGAGGTTTCCAAGGGGAGAATATAACAAAATGAAAATGAAGAATGTAGGACCTTGGAAGATCCTCTGCAAGTTTTCGGTGAATGCTTATGAGATGGAGTTACCTCCAAGAATCGACATTTCACCCAATTTTAATGTAGCAGATTTGTATCCCTACACAGTTGGTGACGCGAATCAAGCTTCTGGGAATCTTGACCAAGATGAAGGAAACGAACAACAATGACTGAAGAAAATGCATGTGGAAAAGAGTTTAGAGGCCGAAAAAATTTTGGATACACGTGCTGCCAAGAAGACCAGAAGGAAAGAATACTTGGAATATCTTGTGAAGTGGAAAGACTATCCGATAGAGGATTCTACTTAGATGGATGAAGCAGCACTATAGAAAGCAGGTCATTCTATAGGAGATCAGCAGGATCTCATAAAATTTTCTTTCTTCGGGAGTCTGTTGTAGGTGCATTAGGTCAAGCACATAAAAATGATAAGTTATTAAAGTTAGAACAAGAGCCTAGCAATGTGATGGATGGATCAAATGTCAAGGCTAGAACATTTAAAGTTTATTTGTGAATAGTTTTTGATATCTGATTAAGGTTAGTTAGGAATATCTAGTTAACAGAAATGATTTTATAGCTAATAGCTAGTTAGGGCTAAGGGAAATTGGTTCACATCCATGAACTCGTTTCTTGGGTAGTTGTTTTCAATTTTTGGAGAGGGAGGAACATTTTTTGGTGCTAGAAGTTTTGGTGTGAGATTGAAGTTAATTAAACAACACTTCTTAGACCAATGGCTTTTTATATCAAAAAATTGATTCCTAAGTGTATGTGAGATAGTTATTTGCATATGTGTTTGTGAGGTTTGTGAACCATAATATTAATATCTAGAGATTGAAATTGATTTGGTCTTTAAATTACTATGTTGAATGAGGAATTCCTGTGATGTATTTTCTCTATTATTTACATTTAAATGAGAACCTGGAGAATCATATTTTAGTTAATATTCTAATCCAGTACTTTTGTATCCAATATTGTGTATTGGAAAGAGTAATTTTACATTACAGGTTCGAGAATAGAGAGCAATCTGTATCAAGCCAACAGAAGAAAGAAAAATCGTAAAAGGAAAACTGTCAGCAAACGTGTGAGTCAATTTCTGTTCAATCAAAGATGAAATTCGAAATTCTGGCATCTGGGTTTTCTGAAGAGCAGGGTCTATTTTGTATATGGCAAGTGATTTGCCAAAAATATCATTAGTTCGGGAGTTATCAAGGGATAACTAAACTGTGTTTTTACAGACTACGTTGCTAGAAAAAAAATGATTTGTTGTTCCTCCTGTAACAACACTATAGCTTGTTGTGAGAGCAGTGATTTTCTATTCCTCCTGTAACATCACTGTAGTTTGTTGTGAGAGCAATGATTTGTTTTTCCTCTTATAACAACACTTTAGTTTGCTAAGAGGGCAATGATTGTTGTTCCTCCTATAACAGCACTATAAGCTGCTAAGATAACAACCATGAATTTGTGGGTCATCATATGTCATATCGGAGGTCTCAATGCCATCGAATATCAGTGCTATTAAGATATCGTAACATTTTCATATGAGCCCCGAGGTGACAAGAACTCTGGGGTCCGATAAGAACATGTTCGGAGGAGTTAACTATTGGACATCGGAGGGGATAGACATATCAAAGGACTTATGAAATAAAAATTACGATATTTACACATTTCGATATAGTATGGGCCTTTTATTATTTGGTTTTTTTTGGTGAAAGTTATTTTCAGAAGTTTAATTTATGTTCATTTTCGATATCAGAAGTAGAGATTTTTAAATGAAATTTCCAATAAAAGGAAGTTCATAATTAATATTGGATAAAAATATAATATCAGAACTTGGATACAATAATTGTTCATGATGACTTCTACGAGATTCTACGATCAAGGATTTTGACCAGATAAAATCAAATAGGACTCGTAGATCTCAGATGAATGCCTCGAAAATTCTTTTGAAATGGTTTTTATATAACACAAACCCAATAGTGTGATATGAGAAAGTGAACAACAGAAAATTGGGATTCTGATAATTACCAGATAGAGGCCTTGAATCAAGTTGGAAGAATAAATGCAATTAAAATAGAATTAAAATAAATGAGGGCAATGGGAAAGTTTTTTAACTCAACTAGAAAATGTGAGATTTGGAACAGGCATTGATAAAATCATGGGTAAAATTATTTGTTGCAAGTGTTTTGTGCAAATTTTCCTTTGTTTGTAGCAAATCTGAGCAATAGAGTGTAGGCATTTCATTCCAGTTTCATTGATGAGAGGCGTAATATGATTATTGACTCATATTTCTAAATGTAAAAACATCAATTCACGTGGGTCTGCACACATCAGCCTATCAAAATAAATATATCGGAGAAAACACTTGGCTATTAGAAGACTATTAGAAATTTACGATATATGAAACTTCTGATAAATCCTATTTAAAGAAATAACGGATAATAGGTTAAGGCAGGAAGTGATATCAGAACTTCTATATCCGCGATAATATATCGGGGATTTAAAGAGCAAGCATTTGCTATGAAAGTCTCAATATAGGATAAGTATGGAAATATCAAATACTAGAAGTAAGGGGCATTAGGAATATTGAGATATCAGAAGTTTTGAGTGTGGCACACTTTATAAGTTACGATATTTTTGAAGGTTGATATTCCAAGTGGAAATTGTGGGCTCGACAGTTCTTAAAGTATTTAATTTAAAATGAAGCATCCAACTCAACTTCGCCTTTTTAAAAAAAATCCCCTTTAAGTATTATATTAAATATCAGGAACAATTGATCAGAGAATGACTTTATCATAACTTTATTACGCGAAAAGTTACGATATTATAACAATCTGATACGAATCTTCCGATAATGCATTAATTTAATACAAAAAGGCCTATCAGGGTTTTTAATGAATAGAACAAAACTAAATAATACCCAAATTATGATGAAACAACGAATGCTTCCCTGGACATGTTGCAGATTTTAAAGGATTGACTGTTTGCTTATCTCAAGTCTCCAAAATCAAGTTAATGAAAACCTACAAAAGAAACAAAATAGAAATAAGAAGTGAACTATGAAAAAGAGAAAAATAATAGCAAATGAAGATGAACCTGTTAATGCAAATCTGGAAGAATATTAACTATAATTTTACCTCATGAATCTTCAAGTTCTCCCATGCATTTCTCAAAATTCGCATATGTTCAACATAATCTACTTATTCAATCTAAAATGCTAAGTAATGAGCTATTAATTGCATCCACTTCAAATTTACATCGGAGGAAAAGAGTGGTGAAAATGAGATTTTTAAAAATACTTGTGAATCAAAATTTGCCAAGCCATAACAATTCCTTGGAATTTCTACATATATGATTTTATTACAAAAACATTTTTAACAATGTGATGAAGTTTTGCAAAATAAATTCAATCAAGTGCATCACAAATGTATATGATCTGACTACATAAGAACTTTGATATGTTCTAAGACACTATGCCAAAAAATGAAAGGGGATGCCAAGAAAAACTCAGATTCATTACTTGCTTATTAAAAATCCGCAATAATGAAATAAATGAAAATGGAAACGGAATCCAAGTCTAAATTAATCTATTCCTTATCCTAATTGAATGAAAAGAAATATGACTAGGTAGAGTAGTACTTCCAATGTAACCATTCTCTCATTCTAACTCCTGCATATATGTAAAGGTCAAATATTAGTAATAAGAAAATAATTCAATTAATACAAATAAAATTGAATATAATATGTACACAAATTTCTAACATATTTACAAGAACTGACTTATTTACAATCACCTTCTCTTGAAATGTCTTTTTTCAACTGAATTTCATTTGGATCATAGAAATCTAGATATATTTCCATTAATGATTGGGAGAGGTTCAAAAGAGGGGATAACAGGCCAGATTGTGGAAATGAATTTTTAGATACAATGGTATTCATCTAAGTATTATGTACATATGTTGAATTATTAACAATCTTCTAAGTAGGAGTACTTTCAAAATGTCTTTCAAATGGGTCTATGAAATATGGATGGAAGTCAGATTCATTCAATGGAAGATCATTAGTTGAATTAGATCGTTGGTCATATCGCGAAAATACACTCTCTTGTTGGCACTGCTTTAGTGAGGAAAGGAACAAGTGATAAGAGATGAACATCAATTGAAATTGGAAGAATAATAGCTCACAATGTTCATGATCAAGATTTGAAACTTCATTTTCTCACTCAGCCAATGCATCAACTGAGTGTTCAATACTAAACTGCTCAATATGTCAATATAAGATATCTAAAAACAAAAAATAAATCGGAAATTAAACAAAAGAAGTGAAGGAACAACAAAAAAATTAAATCATAATTTACACTATTGTTACAACTAGTGTTAAAGAATACTTTGAACGGACTTGAAACGATTTCCTTGTCACAATAACTTGCCAAAATAATATAATTAGAATGATCATCTTATGAAAGAGGGAAAGATTCACGACTATGAATAGGAGTGAGAACTTGATCATCATAAGAATCATAGATTGGGATGGATTCATGAATGCTGAAATCATAAAGATGATTAGTTGTTTGAATATGAAAATTTATTGGAATTATTTCTAATTTAGAGTTTTCTTCATTCTCATATGTGATTTAACTTTGATCATGATGATTTAGTGTATAAGAAGATAAATCATCATCCTCAATGTCAGAGTAACTATCGTAATTGACTTCATAACATTCTCTTGAATTCTCTTTATTCCAAAATGATGCATCAAGGCAAGAAGGAATAATAAGTGTTTTTTTATCAATGATAGAAGAATGATCAATGAGTGATTCTCTATCTTTATAAAAACTAATTGAAAATTAATTTATATCAACTTCTCTATTTTCTTGAACAATATTCATTTAAAAAGGAGATATATCACAATCAACAAAAATATTAGGATAAAGAGAGAAATGTGAGTCTAAATAAATGAATCTAAAAATATATCTATTCATAGACACTTGAGCATTTTTTTCATTATAAATTTCAGAGTTGTGACCATTCATCTATCTATTAATGCTTTCTTGAAGCATGTTGTTTGCCTGCCCTGCATTTGGCATTTTATTAACATGATCAAATTCAGAAATTTCTATATCAGATTGCATATTATTGAAGATTTCAATTTCTTCCTGTACTTGTTGATTTAATAACTATTTTTCTGAATTAATTTCAGGTTTATTTTTGTATTTCAAAGCAATTGTTTCTCCAATGTTGTTGTTGGTATCTTCTTGCATTTGATGAGAAAAAATTCCAAGGTTTGTGATTGAGATTCACTGACATGTGAGAGTGCATCATGATCATCATTACTGCTATAGGAAGTGCATAATAAATGAAGGAATTGATCATACATGATCAAGGCAACTTCATCATGATTGAATTCTCAATTATGTTATTAAAACTTGAAGAGGATTTATCAAAGTTTGTAATTGTTTCATATAGAATGGGAATACAAGGAAGAGAACTAATATATTTAAATCAATCTATCAATTCAATTTCTGAAGGTTTATCTTCAATTTTGAATCTTAAACAATTTAATCGAAATCTAATGGTAAAATCTGTGAAAGATTCATTTTCAAACCTTCGTAAATCTTCAAATTCATCACACACTTGTTCATAATCATAACTGTCAAATTTATAAAGGAATTTTGTGATGAGTTTATCTCAATTTTTAATAGAGGCAACTGGAAGAGATTAACACCAAATTCTGGTTTTCCGTGCGAATGTACGAGTAAAAATCCTGCATAAAATGCATTCTTCAATATCATAAAAAGTAGAATCTGAAAAATTATGAATAAACTATAAAGCATGATCAAATGTAGACACATTTCTCTTACCATTAAATTTTACCTTTAATAAGTGTCTTACTATTTCTGGAAGAGTATTGGTGAATGCGTGTCCAAAAATATAACTCCAAATTGGAAGTTTAAGAGGAGTCATTATGATTAAATTAAAACTTTAAAATACAAAAACTTCAAAAGGTAACAAGTCGTCACGCCCTCCTTCTAGCACCAATAATTTTGTTGGCTTGAAATGTCTACCTCAACATTATAAGGGAGACCACCTAGTCAAGACCTTAGAGAAGCTTATTTTCCCTTTGAAATGGTGGTTCCAACTAGTTACACTTGGTCTAGTTACCTTCTCTCTATCTCTAATGGATTAAAATATGACTTTTAGCTACCAATAGAGAAGAGACATAACATCGACTCTTCTTGTTGATCATGCAAGAAAGTGATCCTTAAGATGATCTAGGGCTCAGCCAATCCACAACTAAAGTTTGTCTCTTCAATAAAAGGACTTCTAGAAATGTAATGATTAATCTTAAATGTGAATTTATCCTAGAATGCAAGAAAAACGAAAGAAACCCTAAGCCTATCTCGATTAGGAAGACGTAGATCTAACTCAAATAAGAGAAAAGTAATTAAATGATTGGGATTTAAATACGTTTGGACTATAATGAATATCAAGCTAATGAAGTAGTTCAATTACCTGATATTATGAATACCAAAACATATCATGTTTATAGATTTATTAATGGTGAATAATTAATCAACAACATTTAAGGAACTAGTTCATAAAATAATGATGTTTATTAATTCCATAACTTGAATGATTAAACAATGATATAAGGAAATAGTTCTCAAAATATTATTGTTTATTAAATCAAAATTAAAAGGATGATTTTTAAGTAAATAGTTACTCAGAAAACATAGTTCGTCACACAAGAGTAGAGAAAAAGAACAGTAGATAATTGAAGCAAATTACTCACATAGAAAATAGTGCACAAACATTAATGAAAATGACACATTTTTTTCACTATAAAATGAAATAAGCATAAAAAATAGTATTTTAAATACCAATTTATCGAAAACAAATCCCGCCTCTAATCTCCAAAAATCCTTTACAATGATTTAACTCTGCTACAAAAAATGGGGTTGTAGTAGTTCAAACTCATCTCCTCGAACACAGTCCAAAATGCAAAAGAAAATTCCCAAAATTATCCCCCAGATATGAGATTTTACTCTCCTCTCACCTACATCTCTAAATCCCTGTTACAATAGTGCTTTTAGGAATTCTATAATTGCATAAAGGAGAAGCGCGTATTCCATTCTGCAAACTATTTATGATTACAAAAATCTATTCCAAATAGGAGAGTTGTTGAAGAATAAATTTGCTCCAACAATTTTCATTAGTCAAAATTCCTTTTCTTCTCTTACTGGAGTAATTTCATTGATTCAAATCTTTTCTTCCTCATGTCCCCAATTGTTCTCCTGCCAAAAACCAATCAAAATTAAGTTAAAAATGCAAATTAAAATAAAAAATACCAAATCTGGAAAAAATAATTTCTCCAATCAAAACTCAATTAAATAAATAAATAAAAGGAACTATGAGATTTCCATTAATTCTTTTAAATATCTTATTGGTTAAATAGAACATAATCGAATGTATCGACACTCAGCAAAGGCTATGAGCAAATGCAAATGCAAAAATTAAACTCAGAAAATTAATTTTGTTTACAAATTCACAGCTTGATATTCTGCTAAATTTTAGACTTATTTATTGACAGAATCTGGTCATGTAACCACTTCAGAGGTATTCTCCATGACTTTATCTATCCAACGAGTCATCATTGGCCTCATTTGGCAAAGTAAAACTCAACGTATGAGCTTCCAAAGTTGAAGTGTCAAAATTACCAGAATTGTGGAAAATTTGCTCCCTAGGTCAAAAATAAGAAAATTCTAATTAAAATTCTAATCCTAAGTTAAATTAACAGTTATTATTTAACTAATATTAGTTTATAAATATTAAATTGAGTACAAACTAGTTGTATACAATTAAAATAATTTTTAATTAAAAAGTAAAATAGACTAAAAATTAATTATAATTATAATTATTTTATATTTGAATTATAATTGATATATTAAAATGATAATTTAAATATAATATAATTATAATTAAAAAACTATTTAAAATCTTGACAAGTGGTTTTGGATCCATTCCATCGATTGAATAAGAAATATGAAGTGGCTTTGGATCCATATATGAATGGATCGAAAGGAGTAAGCAGTAGTAGGGTTAGTGAAGTGGAGTGGGTATGGGAGGCATAAGGGACGTAAAGATGATGAAGGTGAATGGGAGAAGGCATATTGAAAAACTTTGATAAAAATAAATAAACCTCACATATATTATATCGAATATCAAGTTTTCTTATACGTGACATTTTGACACCAACAAAATTGGCCAATGTCTGACATTAAAAGGCCCCCGATGTTCCAATATATTATATCGGAACTTTTATATATCGGAAAATTTTATTTATATTTGGACTTTTTGGAATATCGGAACTTTTTCAAATATCAGGACTTTTTGAAATATCAAGAAAATTTTATTGTGTCTTTTTATATCGGGATTTTTATTGAAGAGAGTAGGTGAGGTGAAGTGGGGCCTACTTGGAGTGGGACTCATCCATTATAAATTATAACCACTTTGGTAATTAAAAATCCTACAAAATGAACTACAACCATTTTTCAATTTTTAGATTTCGGATCTCATAATTTCTTTTAAAGTTAGGAATTAGAATCAATTATCGAGATCCTGAAAATGCATAATTTTAAACGTTTTACAACTTGGCTGGGCGATTTTGTAAGATTGTGAGTGAAAAAATGAAATTAGTAAAAATTAACTAAGAATGAATATTTACAATCAATTACTAATTTATTTACAAAAAATTAAAATAATATACATTTTGTACATTTTTTAATCGAGGCGATAAAAATTATCAAACTTTGGATGAGCACCATTTGCAAAAAGTGTAACCAAATGAGATGAAATAAGTAGCGATGGAAATGTAGTGAAACTTTGAACTCAATGAAGAAATCAAAATAGAAATCTGACAAAAAGAAATAAATTGTAAAATACTTAACCAAAAGAAAAAAATTAAAACGGTGGTTTAGCCAAAAATTTATGGAAAGGGTCCCCATTATTTGAAAAAAATAAATCAAAATTGGCAGTATTGATTTTTCACTACAACATGTCGGAATTAGGGTTTCTACAATAGCTACAAGATCAAAGTTGCAGAATGAAGTTGCAAGGTACATGTTGGGGTCAAAGTTCAAGTTAGAAGCTCGTTGTAGCAGAATCACATCTTATTGATTTAATTATATAGGAAGGGATTCTTAGAGGACTAACTTGGTGCTTGGAGGAGAACTTGGTCTAGGGTTTGGGTCATGGTTGTATCATTTGAAGCAGATTCTATAAGCATAAGAGGTTTTTCTGAGATTCCCCTTGAAGGGGTTTTTCCCTATCTTTGAGCCTAATTTCGATGTCCATTGTCTTTACTATTTTTCTTTTGATAATTGTTTGATGAAGAAAAACTTATTCAAAGAAAACACAAGAAGATAAATAAAGTTCACAAGAGATTATTAAGTTTAAAGAAAATCTAAATTAATAGATACCACATTTCATTTTCCAACATGGTATCAAAGCTAAGGTAAATAGGAGAAGGTAGTTGAAAATATCATCTTATGGACACATGGAAGGGATCACCAAAGGAAATCACTTGCAAAACGATTAAGACTACATCAAGCTCTCATCAAGGAAGATTACAAGAGGAATTTTAATCTCTCTTGGAAGGATATCTATTTAAAGGCTCATTAAAAGACATCTTTGAAGGAAGCATCAAATAATTTTGGTATCATTCATCACTCTTGGAAGCTATTTTTGCAGGAATCCAAGAAAAAATATTTCAATGACATCATTGAAGTCTCTTTGAAGATCTTGAAAGAAACAATATTGTGGGAGACATCATAAAAGAAGAAAATATTCTTGGTTGACAAGTACCATATTGTTACATTATGTCTGAATCTACAAGTCATATGGGTTCTTTCTGCAAGAAAAGTAATAAGTTAATTGTCTTAAAACATTTTGTAGCATGGAAGAAAAGGATTGAGCTAGCACTAATAGAATATAAAGTAATGGAATATGTCCTCGATGAAGTCATTGACGCTAGAAAAGATAAGACTTAAGGGTTTGAAAGATACAAGAAACGAGAAGTAAGGGAACAAAGGATCATTGTTGAATCCATTTAGGATCATATAGTTCCCTTTGTTTCTGACTTCAAGACATCTAAGACTATGTATAATAAGCTAGTAAAATTGTACTCTATAAGTAGATCAAGTCAAAAGATTCCTTTGAGAAACCAGTTGTACAAAATAAGGAAATTGAAGGATGAAGACATGGCCCCCTATCTGATGAATATTTCACAAATGAGAGATCAGTTGCATGGGCTTGGGGAGATAATTGTTTACTCTAAAATGACCCTCTCTATACTAAATGATTTCACACCAAAAAAGAGTAGTTTTGCAACTAGAATGTATTCTAAGAAAGATACTACTCCCTTTTGATGAGTTGTGGGTTTAATGCATTCTGGAAGAGATTATGATCAAGGCAAAGGATTACACTGAATCAAATGAATAATCTCA
The DNA here is from genome assembly GCA_031772625.1 of Pinus tabuliformis. Lineage (NCBI taxonomy): Eukaryota > Viridiplantae > Streptophyta > Pinopsida > Pinales > Pinaceae > Pinus > Pinus tabuliformis. The sequence goes on from CM062810.1 coordinate 463,728,449, forward strand.
AGCCTTTATTGAAAGAACCAAGAAGTTGAAGAAGGGAAAGTTTGGAAAGTCCAATAAGAACCTAGATGTTTCCAAGATTCAATGTTTTCGATGCAATGCATATGGACACTTTAAAAGGGATTATCCAAACAAGAAAAACAACAAAAGAAGGAAAGAAGTTAACCTCACACAATTGAAGAGAAGGGAGAACTTTAGGAGAAGACAAAGGGAGAAGATATCAAAGATATTACTATTGAAGAAAGAATCCTCTCTGTCAAGTTCTTTATGAATTTTGTCTTTGCTTCATTTTCAATAGCATGCATTGTTGTTCACTCTAGAAGAGTATTGATTTTGTAAAATCATGGCATCCTAAATAGTATCATATTTAGAGTCTACATGATTGAGTTTCTTTGAATCATCTAGTCTTTCAAAATTCAGAAGATTGGAACCATTTTTCATATTATTGTTCATCCAAGCAATATCTAACATTACGTTAGAGGTAGTCATTTTTCTAAGATGGATCATTGAGATCCTATAAAAACTATCATTTTGGAAGGTTCTTAGAAGGAGCATTATGACAAGGTTAGTACATATTCCATATAGTATGGAAACAATACTCTTAAAGGATGAAGGAATGCAGTTGGACAAGTTGAAGGCTCATTTAAGATCAGATAGTTAGATGATTGGAGGAAAGCATTGGAATGCATATTTAAAGTAACTCTTCTCCTGGATAGGATTCATATGCACAAGAATCTTGTAAAAGAAGTTGGTAATAAAATATGCTTAGTATAGTTATATGATTCTTAAAAGAATAATTTGACTTACTCTAGAATGAATAAAGGATCAAAAATTTTTCACTAGATTATATAGAATAAGTGATCAACATCCAATATAATGTTTGGAATAAAATTATAACTTGATAACCAATTTCAATCCTTACGCACTATGATGCATGAAGGGAGATTCTTGTAGAGATGGATCATGAGGACATTTATGTTTTGATATGAAATTCATCTTGATGAGGTAAGTCTAATATTTTTTTTATTATTGGTTATATGGTTAAAATATTGTTTTGCTACCTAGAAGGATATTATAGGAATATATGATGAATGTTGAGGAAAGATCAACACATGATTCTGGAAATTATGCAGTCAAGGTGTTTTCATATTAAAGTATTAACGTGAGAAGCTAACCTGAAGTTCAAGCTAGTTCAAAGAATATCATTTTCACGAGGAAGCTATGATTAGCTTGAAGTTTGGCAAGGCTCAACATAATTCTTTCATTAATGATGACAAGATGAAAGTGGTGTGCAAGATTGATGATATGAACCATGTCACAAGATAAAAGGAAGAAGATGGCTCCATGATACCCGGAAAGAAAGAAAGCTCAACGTGCAATAAAGAGGGATATATGCAGCTATCTCCATAAGGAATAAATGGTTATGACTTCTCAAATTAAAAATAAAGTCAATAATATCCTCTAGATTTAAGAAGGAGTGGAGTCTCCTTGAACAGGAGCAAGGATATATTGCCTAATCTAGATGGAATGGGGATATCCTGTTTAATTGAGAGGGAATAATGATGGACTTCACATGTGCATTCTCTTATTCATGTGTCATGCACCTGAATAGGACTAATAACTATAATTCTAAGTCAAGGCCATGGAAAACGAAGGGTGGAAGATTGGATAAGGATCTATGGTTTCATTGACGATAGATAATCTAAGAAAGGAAATGTATTGACACTCTTTTTCAATAAGACATGCATCCAAGATAAGAGTGGTTGAAGAGGATCGATATTATTTGAGGATTAAGGGTTAAAAATTCAAGATAAGAATAGTCTTAAAAGGACATACCTAGTGAACATTTGAATGGAGTATGTACCTTAGAAGTAGTGCAGTATCGCACGTAAAGCCTCCTAGAATAATGCTATTTAATGAAGTTGAGCTTCTATGGTTAGGCCTCAAAGACAGTGTTGGTTATAATGTCGATGCTTGCATTTGGCTTATCAACCTGACTCTTCCTATGAGAACTCTTCGACTAGAGAATAATGTAACTAGTTTTGATCTTCATAATTGTTAGTGTACTCATTTCAATATGTATATCTTATTAAACAAACAAAATAATAAAGAACAATTATGATTTTAAAGCGTCAGTTTTATGCTTCTTATTGATGGTATTACAAATAAAAGCATGTTCTTCATGCTTATAGGGTTTGTTAGGTCATAGGATATATTTTCGTGAGTCAAGAGAGTCAACATCATGACTAGAAGATCCTTCCAAGGAAAATGTACCTTGTAAAAGAATTTATTTTGATTCTAGAAAGTCTTGGAAACCGCCAGAGTACAATTCCACCCTAGCAGCTACAAGTCGGCCTAAACGAGGGAAATTGTCACCTTGGAAAGGATATAAATACGGGCAGCTTCGACCTCATTAGTCACTCATTTGATGTCTCTCATGTAACAAGTTCGATTTGAATCTAGGAGCAAGAAGAAAGGAAGAGCTAAGGTCTAGAATGCAAGGAGAATCAAATAAAAAAAGGAACATTTATTTTTGGGCTCTATCTCTCTCACATGTGTGAAAAATAAGTTTTTTGCAGCTTCAAGAAAGGTCGAAATTGCAGGTATGAAGTGAAAGAGGTCAAGTTGTTGAAAGTGTGAATATTTTTATTTGACTTCGTTGAACTTGAAAATAAATTATCTTGTTGAAAGGGGGATCTCTTGAAAAATTGTCTTATGCCAGAATTAGGATTTCTACAATAGCTACGAGATGCAAGTTGCAATATGAGGTTGCAGGGCTGAAGTTGTGGCCAAAGTTGAGGCCGGAACCTAGTTGAAGTAGGCTTGAACCTTATTGATCTAATCCTATTGGTAGGGATTATTGGAGGTATGACTTGTTTCTTGGAGGTGGACTTGGTCTAGGTTTTGGTCTTAGATTTCTTATTGGAAGCATATTCTATAAGAAGAAGAGACTTTTTTGGGTTTTCCCCTTGAAGGGGTTTTGCCCTAGATTTGAGCCTAATTTCTTTGTTCGTTGTTTTTACTATTTAACACTTGAGAATTTTTTGATGAAGAAGAACTAATAAATAAAACACAAGAAGATAATTAAAGTTCACAAGAAATTATTAAGGTTAAGGAAAATATGAATTAATAGTTGCCACATTGCATTTTATAACATGCAAGATGTCAGGTAATTTAATTGCTAGTTAAATTACTTTTCATTAAATTATGAAACCCGAGGTTCATGAACTTGTGAATTACAGTTGCACAATATATGCTAGGAATCAACTTTCAATTTCAAAAGGAAATTTTATTGTATTGAAAGAAATTGTAGGACTGAAATAAAACCTATTCATGGAAAATGTTTAAGACGAATATGCACACGCTTTCTTTTTCACAAGTCTCAAATTCAAAACTTGAAGAGAAATATTTTAATCTATGAAATTGAAATGACGATTGACATGAAAGTAAATTTACTCTATTGACATGAAAAAAAATCTATTCTGGAGACACGAAAGTAAATCTATATTATCAACATGAAAGTAAATTTATCATATCAACATTAAAGAAAATCTACTCTAATGACTTGAAAGTAAATTTAATCTAAAAAATAGTGAATCTTTTACTAAGAAAGAATTGAATTATTAAACTATGAAATTTAAAGGCAACCAATTCTGAAAGCAGTGAGAGATGAATTGAAATTACTAATTTGGGCATTGTCAAATTAGAATCATTCAAGAGTATCTATGAATATAAAAACAAACAAATTGAAAAGAAATGAATCTATGAAATGAAAATAATAATGAGTGACCTGCAAAAGAACATAAATGGAATGAGCATAAAAGAATGTAAAGAATGCATCTAATCGAAATACTTGAAGTAAACATTAAAAAAATAACTAATCTATCTTGCAAAAATGAAACAATAAAATGCATCTCATACTCATTAGGTGGTCATTCACAAGTGCATGAGAGTGGAACGTTGAGAAAACTATTGTTCAAACACCAACCATATCAAAATGAATTAAAATGGTATTCATTACATCAATCATAAGAATAGCGCCAATCCTTAACATCCAAAAATCTACATTGAAGCATGAGCATATCTCCTAATCTTTGCACACCTTTTGAGAGGAGAAGGCACTCCTATTTATACAAAAACTAATATAACTAATTCATAAATATAGATCCACAAATTTCTCATGTGGTTGCAACCATGTGTTGACATAAAGAAATTATCGTCTCTTCATATCCTCTCACGAATCTCTCCTAGATTTGATAGGTGACATTTATGAAATATTCCATGATGTTTCTTCATGAAATGTGTTTGATCAAGATTTCAAATATTCAATAGTTTGAAAAGGAAATTCGAATTTGAATCTTGGAGGACAAATATGATTGTCTTGTAATATTCAAATATGCCTACACACATCACAAAACTTATCCAATTTTTATATATAAATGAATACATGTTATTTTCTAATATTTAATCACAAATTCACTCAAAATACCAAATAAATGTATTGGAATATAATTTGTCTAAAGCCATATTTAATTATTAACATGGTATTAGTGCATGGTTATGGAGCTATGGAATATGGTAAATTATGAAAAAAAAAAAAAAAAAAGGTGAAAGAAAATAGGATGAAATGAATGTCATTTTAGAGACCCAACATTCCCCCCAATTGAGGATGTTGCATGTCCTCATGCAACTTTGCATTTATTCTAGAGTCCTTTTCAATAACGTTGTTTATTTTCCGTAGCCTCGAAGATTGGTCAAAAAGTCATTTTGTGACTTGGAATACTTTTGCAAGACATACTATTTTGAAAAGCCTTATTTATCTAAAAGATATCTAAGTGGAAGTGCTTATAGTTGGTTCTTGTGTGGCAACCATAACTATTTAAAGGGTTGGTTATTGCATGAAAATACTTCTATTATTCTTCTTCTTCTTGCAACAAAGAATACTTGAGAATGTATTCAAAATGAAAACCTATTGATACATATATATCAATCAATCTTTGCTCATAATTTGAACCTTTTACAGAACATATATGTCTTTAGAGAACCAAAATAGCAACAACATTTAGTTGGGAGAAGCATGTTCGTCAAGAATGTATGAAGTTATGGAATATGGAAATGAAAAATGATAATCAATATCCTCCCCCAACTGAAGGTGTTTTTGTCTTTTGAAAATGGGAAAAGCAATGTCACATGGGAAATTTTCCAAATACATGTCTTTTGACATTAAGGGAATTAATGACTAAAGATTAGAAAACAACATATCTTCATCTACCTAAAAATTCTAGAAGCTATGCATCTGTGAGATCTTGGTTGTTATTTCCGAATCATTGAATGTGAAATGAAATAATCTAATATGCTTCTTCTTTTAGTTTTAAGAATAATGTATCAAATTTGAAATTGGAATCTTTGTACGATCTTATTGGTACAACTGGTGTTGAATTTTTAAATTGAACCTTCATTTATTAGAACACTGTTACAAATTGTTGAAATCATATATTCTTCATGCATGTCCACATTGTGGCATAATTCCTATCTATGTGAATCAATTTTGCTAATGTCAAACATAGAAAGAAATTGTTGGATTACTAGCCATTAATGAATGTCCTTAACCAACACAAGACTACTCACCATTAATGTCAATGAGAGTCAAGATTCCCAAGTACATCTTACTAGGTAAAAATATATAAGTTAGGGTCGAGTCACCTAGAAGATCTAACAAATAGGGGGCATTGATGTATTCCCATAGTTTATTGGTGAGATAACTTGTCATTAAGGCATAAAATCCTTAAAGTACTAAAAAGAACTCTAATCCTAAACCCAGATAAAGTGTTGAATTCAATGGGTCAAGACTTGCTAGAAGGAGGGCCTTAATGAATCCCCCGTCATCTAACACGGGCATAAAGTAATGATGTAAAGGACCATAGATGAAAGATTTTCATTATGAAGTAGGTTTTGTTTTGGAAAAGGAAAAGGAAAATGAGGTAACTGGCATTGTAAATGAGTTGAATGAATTTATTCATGGGTTGGGGATGAAATGTAAGTGAGGTGGAAAAGTATGAAATATGCAAAGGGAAAATGGTTTTGAATTCATGATCTAGTAGTAAGAAGATTTACATTCATGGATGGATTGTAAACTTAGAAGAAAAAAATGAATGAGTAGCAATGACATGAGGGACATGGACTTGACTTCTTCATATTCTTTCTAAAAAAGAAATTGGTTTTTGGAAACCACTTGCGCATAGATTGATCTTCTTTTATCATCATGGAACCTGCAAAAGCCTAACACTATTCTGCAATAAAACATAAGATTCTCAAAGGAGAGAGGTGATCAGTCTCTCTTCATATGATATATACGCAACCAATTCATAAATAGTGCTAATAATAGAAATTCAAGGAAAACAAATAAAAATGAAATGCAATTTTACCTGCCAGGAAGTGGTACCTTAGACATCCTATCAGTGTTTTGTTGATAATATTTTCTTTTGATATCCAATTTTAGTGATTCAAAAACTAAGTTAAAGAAAAATCATATTAGAACCATGTTTTAATGATCTGGTGATGTTTTACAAGTCAAATTGCTGCAAAATCCATAAAAACAATCATTTTTTATTGTCTAATAAAAATTATTACATCGTGTAGATCTTGTCAATACCTTTCCAACAACACCTAAATTACATCAAATGAACGCCTTATGAGAAAATTATGGTTTTTTGAAGTTTTAACAAAACAGTTAAAAAATACAGTGAAAGTGCCACATGGCAGCAAAGTGTCACACATTTAATGTAAAAATGTCACATAGTTAATAAAACACCTCTGCCCAAGATTCAAACATGTGAACTATTCACAACTCCAACAACTTACTCATAGAGTGAAATTAAAATTTATGAATTAGAACCATAAAAACTTTATTTAAAATTTAAAATCCTAATCATACCAGAAAATCACAAACGACGCGACAATTTCACAAATGTTAAGCCAAATAAATTTTGAAATTTTCGTCGGATTGTTGCCAACAAGTCAAGAAAGTAAGCCACAAGTCAATTGTTATTTGTTACCAAAACATTGATTTTAATTTAAAATTTCCTTTCTTCCTACCAAAATGGATTTAGCTAACAAATCCTTCGAGTTAAATATTCACATCAAAGCAATTTATTTATTTTTTTTGCGCGTTGAAATCTAAAGCAAAAAAAATTTGGCCTCTTTCACTCCAAATTTCTTAGTTGTGATATGTGCTTTCAACGAAACTTTTTGGTTTTTATTTTGTTTTTATTATTATATTTAAAAATATATATTTAGGCCATTGGTCATCCTCTGTGCAACTACGCAGGGTTTGGCTATGTGCCTTGGCCTCGACCTCGTCCTTGGCTAGTTGTGCTTGGGCGTGGGGAACTGGGGCCTGCATATATGCGTGATGTCAGCCGACGACGATGGCCTTACACATATGTGTGGGCCTCCTTTGGGCTCACGCATATGTGTGGGCCATGGCCTATGGTCTAGTCTTTGTATATGCATATGGCTATTCAGGCCAAAATAAAAATAAAAATTTACTAATATATATTTATTTATTTATATATATATATGTATATATATTTTAAATTGTTTCATTATCGTAATGTTTTTTTGCTTTATGCATTTATTTTATATTTTTATATTTAATAAAAAAAGAGACTATAGAAATTTTTAGAAAATATTAATTAGGATTTTTCATATATATATATATATATATTTAGTTATTTTGAGACAAAGATATTTGAGTTAGAAATCAAAATTAAGAAAAATTTTAGAATGAATGGTGAATTTAGATCCCCTAGTCATTTTTCCAAATATATGCATTTTTATTGCAAAATTTCATTTCAAGGCTAACGTATCCAATTTTCCTTTCTGATCTTCTAGATCATATAAGGCGTAAGAACAGAGTATACTAAGGATTATCGTATTTCTTTATTCATTTGAAATTTGAAAAACAAAGTTAGATGAATTGATCTTTCAAATCTAAAGTTTTTCTCTCGAAACTCTACACGTTCTCCAAAAACATCCATTTTCTTGTAAATTTTCCTACCAATGTTTAGTGAATGAGGTGGCTCTCACTGCATCACCAAAAAATAAAAATTCAAGAAGATGAAATAAAACTTAAAAATTGAAAAGTAATACTCAAAATCATCATCGAGCTTGATTTTATTTCTTTATTCTGTCCAATTCTATTTTGAAAAAGATTTTTTTTTTTTTTTCCAAGATTATTTCCAATGAAGCCATTTATGGATCAAAATCTCTATATGCACACATCCAAATTTTAAAAATAAACCTCAACATATATTACAATATGAGAGACCATTTGTGCATTTGGATTTGGCTCAACAATTTGTTGAAAAAATGGAAGAATGTCGTGGGCTAGTCACAATCCAATATTCAATGTAGTCCTTGCTCTCTAAGAAGTTCTTGATCATCTTTCTAGATCTCCTATTGATAAATGGATTAGTGTCGAAACTCTTACAGTGAAAAAATGATTGAAATCCATGCATCATATTTACCATGCTTTACATATGCAACTAAAAACGAGATTGAAATCTAACCCCTATGTATACTTCCCAAGAAGCAACGCCAAAAATATTGGGTAATTTAATTGTTAATTAAATTACTTGTCATTAAATTTTCAAACCCGGGCTTTCTGAACTTGTGAAGTACACTTGCACAATATATGCTAGGAATCAACTTTCAATTTCAAAAGGAAATTTTACTCTATTGAGAGAAATTGCAAGACTTAAATAAAACCTATTCATAAAAAATGTCGAAGATGAGTATGTACATACTTTCTTTTTCAAAAGTATCAAAATTGAAACTTGGAAAACAATCTCTTAATTTATGAAATCAAAATGACGATTGACATGAAAGTAAATTTACTCTATTGACATGAAAATAAATCTATTTCAGTGACATGAATGTAAATCTATATTATCAACAGGAAATCTAGTGACATGAAATTAAATCTATATTATCAATAGTAAAGTAAATCTATCTTATCAACATGAAAGACAAAGATGAGTATGTACATACTTTCCTTTTTAAAATTATCAAAATTGAAACATGGAAAACAATCTCTTAATTTATGAAATCAAAATAACGATTGACATGAAAGTAAATTTACTCTATTGACATGAAAATAAATCTATTCCAGTGACATGAATGTAAATCTATATTATCAACAGGAAATCTAGTGACATGAAATTAAATCTATATTATCAATAGTAAAGTAAATCTATCTTATCAACATGAAAGACAATTTATTCTAATGACTTGAAAGTAAATTTAATCTAGAAAGCAACTTTCTTGCACTAGGTCTACAAAATCCTATACTTCTTTCTTGTGCAGGGTGTCCAAAATGAAAACGCAAGAAAGAAAATCCTATACTAAGACCATTACTGCTTTCTATGACATTTTAAATGACATTTTGGAGACCCTACACAAGATATGGCTACCTTGTATTCCATCCATTGTTGTACTTCTATGCTAGCCATATAACTATGGGTAAGCTCTGAAAGGGCTAAAATGAGGTTTAGGATGAGAGAACCAGCAAAGTTGAATCTGTAATGACGAAATAGGCCCCAAAAATGCTCTATATTTGTCTTATTCAATTTTATTTCAACCATGGACTGTAGTAGCATATGTTATTGAAATACAAGGAGCAAAGACCCAAATCCAAGGCTAGATCAAAAGTTCTCTAATACCAATGATATGAATTTTTCTAATGAATTAAGAAATCCCACCAATGAGAAGATTCCACGCATAAAGGGAAAATATACAAACTCTAATTATTTGTATTGAGAAAATGTGAAGCTTAAGTAGCTTTACAAGAGAAAAAATACTTCAACAAATTAAGGAGAGAAATACTCTCAATATGAAACAAATTGGAATGTGTATATAGAACCAGGATTAGGTTGACAAAATATCTCAACCATTCCTTTAAAAATCTCAACTAGCCCCTAAGACTAGAAACCAAAAAGGATTTGAAAATAATTGCACAACAACCTCTTAATCATAATTATCAAATATAAGAATACATATGAAAATCATAGGTATTAGAATTAACATCATTTATCACTAATTTTAGATCTTCAGATAATCAGCCATGGGCATGACCATTGGAAGCCAATAAAACATGAGATCACTCTTTTCTGTTCCTAAGCTCCCCAATTAGGTTTCTAAATATATTTAAACATCTCTTAATTTCATTATATGGATACATGGGAAGTTAATATTTTGGGTTTGCATCAAGGTCTTGCTCCATGGTGATGGAATAATAGCCACAATTAAGTAGTAATGATCTTTCCTTAAAGATATGTAAATTTCTGATATTTAAAAATTATAAAAATGGCTTTTAAAAATAAATAAATAATTAGGAATTAGATCCTATATCGACAAAATTCTAAGTAACAATAATGTTTATGTACCCTTCCATTCCTTGCCAATTTGGGCCTACATGATGAAGCATGTTTGCACTGGTGGAGGAAAAATCATCGCAAGTTGATGAAGAAATAAATAAAAATGCGTTCTGTTTTTTATTTAATATGATTTTACTATTGGAAACATGCACTAGTTCTTATTGGGTGCATGCTACAAAACATGAAAGCATTTTTAATGCATACATTTTAATAGTTTTATAAAAAGAAAAAACTCGGGGACCCTTATAATCCACTATGGTGTAGCTTGTCCAAAGCTTTTTGCATGGGTCGAGGATATCTAAATAGGAACACCTGCGCATCACTAAATTTCACGTAAACCTTTAAAGAAAATATGAAATATATGTTCTTGTTGTATAAAAAAGGGAACCGTTTATGCACCTGCCAATGTGCGTATTATCGAATGCATGCAAATGTTCATAACTCTTATGTGTTCTTAAAATGCTTACTTATCTTACCTTAGAGATCTTTGCAGGGCACTTATGTAGCATATAAAAATGGCTTAAGCTATTTAGACATAGCATGGTCATGAATTTAGATATCACACACATTTCCAAAATATATAAAAACTATTTCTAAAAATACTAGTTACTTCTTTTAAAGCCATCAATTTTTTGAGAATTCCTAATAATAGTGATTTTATCGGATGTTAATATTTTCTACACATTCTAGTCGTTTCATGAATGATAGGGATTGAGTTGCTTAATGCATTTTGATTATGAATTTGATTTATTATATATTATATTTTCATTTACGTTATCATCTTTATTCAAATTGAGTTGTGCTCAATAAAAAAAATCAAAATTTTTATAATGATTTAACAATTCGAATAATAATTCAATTGAAATATAAATTTCCATTATATAATATGATACCATAGATTATTTTTTTACGTTTTGATATATATTTAGCTATCATTTTCATTGAAATTGAGTTATCAACCATGTTTATTTTTTCAAAATCTTTAAAATAATTTAAGAATTTGAATAATAATTCAATTGAAATAACCATTTTCATTATATAATATATAATTGAATTTTTACATTTTAAGATTATGTAAAATGTCTGCTCTTATATTAAAAATGAATCACCTTTTTTTTCTTCTGGTTATGATATCGTTGTTTTAAAACATCAATAATATATCTATATCTTTTCTTTGTAATAAACTTAAAAAATTGTTCCATAATGTGATGTTGGTGTTTCAAAAAATCTACTTATTTTTTTGTTGGCAAACCAAAGAAATTGTGCAATCAATCTCTCCACAATGTTGATGTTGTTTTTTTAAAACATAGTTAATATAACCATTTATTTTCTTTCTTTACTAATTTAGCAAGTTATGAATCAATTTCTTTTTGTACAAAGATCTATTTTCTTGGAGATATTAATGTTCAATGTAATTATTCTCTAGATTAATTTCATTTTGATAGAATCTAATTTTTTAATCACAATTTTGCTACAATTTCACAATTACCTTATTTTATAGCAAATTTTCATGACTTAAATTAAATTACAATCCCTTCAGTTAAAATCTTTATTGGATGGCATAGTATATTTTTATTCCCTCTAAACCTTTGCAAAATTTTAACATTAATATCTTCTTTTCCAGTCATGAAACAGTTTTATATGCTTCCATGAAGTTATTTAGTTGTTAGTAAGGAAAATTTACCCTAAATTCAAATCCATTTGTTAAAAAATCAATGCCCTTTATTTTTCCAAATTAATAATTATTTTACACTTGGTGTTTGTAACAAGAAAAAACATATTAAAAACAAACAAAAAATGAAAACTCTTCCTTGTGGGATTTGATAGTTAAGTAAATTATCAAACTATAATTAAATTTCAATTACTTACCAAGAAGAATACAATTGAGAGATGTATATTTCTATTCCAATGAGTGAGAAAAGATCAAGCTAACATGAAACTAGCGACCTATCACTCCATGGAGTCCCTCTCTAATTCCCCACACAATATCTCACATTCCAATAGGTATTTGGATTGCATCAAAGAGAGACTATTAATAACTCTTTCTAATTCCCAACAAGATATCTTACATTCCAATAAGAATTTGGATTTCATTAAAGAGGGAATGTTAATATCCCAAGTTCTAACAATATAGAGATTCAACATTGGATGGAGAAAATAAGGAGAGAAATTGACATTTACTTTGTCACACTACAAATATTAGTAGTCAACAATTTAAATTGATATACTATTGGGGACACCACGACCAGTGAGCCCACCAGACCTAGATAGATCAGTGGTGCTAGGATATAATAAGGTGTAAGGAACTAGAGCAGGACCAAGTCTATTCTTCAAATTAGGATTATTGTTTCTGGAAGTTACATTCTTCTCCACTTGCACTAACCTTGATGAAAATTGATTGAATGCTTCAGCTATGCCATTGTCATCATCCCATTCTGTTGTTGATCCATCTATTTGCCCTATATATCTTTCATCTTTTGCATGCTTTGACAATATCTCTAAAATGGCCATGACAAGGGTTGCTTGGAATGGATTAGATACAGTTTTAAGGAAATATGCATCCACATCTCTCACCATCTCAATGTATTCTATAGAACCTTTCTCTGGAATAAGTTGCCTACTCGCGGTGGGAAGATTGGGCATGTAAGCTCCATAAGCATATTGCCCAAAGTTCACTGCAGCATGGTGAGCTGATGCAAGCCACATAATAGTTGTCACTGCTTCAACAACTTCCTCTTTCGTCTCCATTTTGTACCATCTATTCAAATCATCCTTGAGATCTCCATGCCCAACATTTACAATCTCACTCCACCAAGCTTGCAATTCTCGATCTCTTTTCATTGATGCATCATCCTTGTAAAAGAAAGTCAAGTAGTTTGAAACCCATTCTTTCATTGCAAACCATACTTCTAAGCCATCTACGGCAAATGGGTAGTCTTCAATCATAAGCCTTAGACCATGGGGTGCTCTTTGGTCTGGGACAGCCATTCCTCTGCATAACATAACAATTATATGTCAATATAGTATGTGAAAAATATTTAATGAACAAACATTTTACTCTTTAAGAATAAACCTTTTAAGAAGATCGGCAGGCAATCCTTGTTCGTTAAACTTCCAATCTTTATATATCTTAGATGACATCTCCATGGAATATTTTCCTGGAGTAAAGCTTTGTTCTATAATTCCCCCTGCATTTATTAAGCTTTGACGAGCAGCTTGATTGATGTCCATTGTATCAAGATAATGAGGTATCAGTAACTTATATAATGGATGCATTCTACTCAATTGTCTATGAGTAGCTATAATGAAAGGCTCCATTGATGCATGTGTTCTTAACCTGCACCAATAAACATAAGGAAAGTCAATGCAATAGCTTGAAACAATTGGATGATGTGTTATTAGCGAAAGGATAAAGATAGTTTCCAAAAGACATTGTAATTCATTAAACAAATTTTGCATATTATGAAGTGAAATTTAATCTAATCTCAAACTACACCCAATAAACAAAAGGTAGTTTAATGCAACAATTTAAAATAATTGGATAAGTTGTTACTAGCAAAAGGATAAAGATAATTACCAAAGACATTGTGATCCATTAAACAAATTTTGCATATTATGAAATGGAATCTAATCTAAAATAGGATAATTGTCTTGGGTATTTCCCAAAAAAGTATATATAACAATTAACAATTATTGTTTGAAGCTACTTCATCTTATTTTACATATAGATTGAGTGGGTTTAATGGTCAAAGACAAATGTTTTCTAAATTCAATTAGGAAAGGGTATAGAGTAACCTTTTCTAAATTCAAATAAAAACAGATATAAGATAACCATACCATACTATATTAAGGCATAACTCTTTCCCCACAAACAAAAAACCTCATAACTCAATTTATAGAATTTAATAATAATAATAATTTAAACTCAAATAGGAAAAAAAATAGAGCAACCTAATTTTTTTCACAAATAAAAGGTCTCATAATTCAATTTAGTAATAATAATTAAAACTCTGCTATTTGAAATTTATAATAAAAAAACTCCATAACTCTCCACACATATTTTTCAATGGGTATATAATTGTTCATTTTACAAATCATAACTTTCCAATGAAAAATATTCAATAGAGTTCTTTTAGAAACTAGAAGTGAAAACACAAACTCTTTAGTTTTTGTTTCAAATGGTGTAGTCGAAAAAACAGAAATTTCATAACTATTAACATTCGAAAATTTCTAAATTAAAATAAAATATTATAATGTTATAATTATAATTATATCGATATCTTTTATAGTGTATTATACTATTAACAGTATATTATTTTGAACATATTATTTGGAAGGACATAAAGCAAGAATGTTTACCAATGACTGATCAATTGATGGTAACCCGCATCGTTGGCACGGGCATGAGCTTTTGCTAGCAGCCATAGCGCTCCTTCCTCTGTTCCCTCCTCAGCCGGAGTGTACACGTTTCTAACTCCTAATTCCTGTTCAGCAGTGGGAGGCAAACACAACTCAATGGCCACGGGCTTCAGCACTCCCTCCTTTGTGAGGAAGAAAAGTGTGCGACTGCCATATGTCTTACTCCCCTCCGATAGCTTATTGATGCGTTCAGCATAGAGCATGTATGCATCATAGTAGTCCAGAATAAATAGCCTCTTTGAGGCAACAGCCTGCATCAACATAGATAGATTTAATTTATTTGAAATACCTATAAAAAAACCAAGCAATGGAGAACAGAGTCTAACATTGAGGTAAAGCGCGACGAACCTGCTGCACAGAAAGGCCTTCGAGGAACTTTTGTATGTGTTGCTCGGTGATTGAACTCTTCTGTGGGCCGTAGATATTTGGGTCCAAGCTGCTGGACGGGGGAAATGTCTGTCACATGTAAAATTTAATTATCGGCGTGTTTGAACAAAATGCCATCACAGATGAAGTACAAATGAGGTATCGAGTAGTAATTGAATTACTTGTAAGCATTGAATCGTCATCGGATTTAAACCAGCAAGCGCCTGCCGCGCATACTCAATATCGGACTTCCACGCGTTTTCATTAGCTATTGCAGTGGAAATTCACTTCAGCAAAAGAAATTTTCTGAAGAACAAAGATATGAACTAAACAGAGATAATATATTAATGCATTCTGACCTGCATAAACTTGAGGACGCACAAAATCTATCAGTGGATTGTCCTTGGCAGCTTCTAGTATTCCCTTGATAATCTGAAGGGGATTCTTCTCGTGCTGAAGAAGTTTGCTGACGGAGTTATATGGACTTTGAAATCCCTGAACGTAGAGCTGTTCAATTTGTTCGAATGTTTTGAAGGCAGCTTCAGCTCCATCGGTAATCTCAGGCACAATCAAGTTAGCGAAAGCATTGATGATGTGGGCTCCAAAATCAGTGAAATCCGTATGAGGAAACCTTTCGTCCGGCGGAATGAAGATCGAACTGGCTCGACTTTCAGACTTGGGATCTGCATGTAATTTTGAAAGTGTAAGGTATGCTATTCTATTATCCAGCAAGGACGTCCACGAAAGAGCGTCACAGAGCAAGGTCACGGTTCTGTGAAACCCAGTTAATCATTTTTAAGAGCTTTAAATACAAAATATTTACGACATCCATGGACTTGAGCACGGGCTACTAAATGGTATTTTCTGACTGATAAATCTACTTTTCTCTTTGCATCTTTATGAAAGCAGTGACTACAATGTGCAGTAGCGCGCTGTACAGAGCCATTACCCTTAGTCTAAAAATTATTTTGTTGTATTTAAAGTTATGGAAATTCTGGTTATCTTTTGAAATAATGTGGTGGAAATTTTTGTAAATTTAAATAAAAATAGTTAAAATTTATAATTTTAGATGTTCAGATTTTTTTTAAAGTGTTAGTGCTCAATCTATTTTCGTCATAAAAACGTCATAAAAACATGATTAAACAGTGCATCTACAGGATTTTTTTGAATTTTTTAAATTTTTTTACCTAAATTCAAACTACTTTTAACCATCCAAACCATTCCTCTCCTTTTTAAACTACTCCAAAACATTGTATGATAAATGCCGGAATGCAAGGGCATTGACGTCGAACATTTATGGCAGAATAGAATATTCGGATCATATGAATACATTGATATAAAAGTAAACAAATATTAATGATAACAACTTAAAGAAAAAACCTTCACAGATGTTAAAGAGAAATAAATATCTTAATACTATAATATTTTTTATTTCAATTACAGAATACCTAAGTGAATGATACAAAATGAACTATCGATTTGGGATGTTCAAAAAATAATTTAAAGAAAGATTAAATGTACGTTGTAATTTAGTGGGGGTTTTAAATTATTAGATGTTTTAATGTATTTATATTTTACATTACGAAGAAGTAAGTTTTTTGTTTTCAATATTTTTTAAAATAAAAATAAAGTATCAAAATGAGAGTTATAATAAAAAAATATATATATAATATATATATATATATATATATATATATATATATATATATATTTTGTTTTTTTATATTATCATAAATATATGGTTAAAAAATTAAAAAAGGAAATGTTAAAAAATATATAATCCTGATATATAAAATATTCAAGGGCCGTTATACATATAAAATAAATGTATGCTTAAATTTTGAGTGCGTTTTAAAGTGGAAATGTATAATTATTTTTATGTTTAATTAGATGTAATGAAAGAAAACATGTGTTTCTTTTTAAAAGTATGAATACTTTATTATTATTGTTATTGTAAAACTATCTTAAATTTGAATTTATTAAATCTATAAAAAAAATTAAGAATTTTTTAATTTAATTATATATCAAAAAATTATTGATATATTATATTTCTAAATATTATAATTTAAATATAGCTAAAAATATTATTTCATTAAATTAATTTTTTATTTCAATGAATTTAATTAAAATTTAATAAAAAAAATTAAAATAAATTTTTAATAAATAATTAAATTATATAATATGAATAATTTTTTAATTATAACAATTTAATATGATAATTTTTATTAAATAAATAAAGTAAATAATTTCTCAAAAAATAAAAACTAATTGGCTGAATCTCTTCACGTCAGGTGGACACTCCACTCATCATTAGGAAAAAGAAATCAGAGGGTAAGCATGAGCGTTGATTAAACCTATAGATTATGAGAGCGCCAAAACTAGAGTAAGGATCACAAGGATTAAAAAATATTAAAAGATTATTGTTCATTTTCATTTTTTAATCCTTGTAACCATTACACTCTAGTCTCTTTCCTCTCATTATTTATAGGTTTGATCGGCTCTCATACTTACCATCTGATTGTTTTCTACTCTTTAATGATAAATAGAGTGTCCACCCAAAACTTTAGACGAGAAAAACTTATCCAAAGTTCATATCCAGAAAATTCAACAAATATAAATAATTATGAAAATATTCACTTTCAAATAAAAACTAATTTCTAACTTATTTTGTAAACTTTTTCTCTATTTAATAATCCATTAAAAACTTGAAAATAAAAAATACTAACCCATAATTTTCTTAATTAAAATTTTGAAAATAAAAAATAATAACCCATAATTTTCCTAATTAAAATTTTGAAAATAAAAAATAATAACCCATATATTTTTTTTAATATTTCACAAAACAATTGAAAAAACAAAAATATTAAATAAAAACATAAAATAAAAAATAATAACCCATACATATATATATATATATATATATTTTAATATTTCACAAAACAATTGAAAAAACAAAAATATTAAATAAAAACATAAAATCAATGACACAACTTTAATATTACGAAGGACCATTTTTTCCATTGTACCCACCCAGTAAATTCCTGATATAAGACCGACAAAAAGTTTCCTCCCCCGCCAAATCCGTATCTGTATAAATTTCTACACTTACAATTATAACTAAGTACTTACTACTTAAATCCCTCTTAAATTTGGTGAGACAGGTTGTACGAAAGTTTTCTCCGACTTAAATCCCTCTTAAATTTGGTGAGACAGGTTGTACGGAAATTTTCTCCTACACCAAACCCATATCTAGCTGCAACCTCAAACTTCGCGTATCTGACACTAGAGTGCTCCACCAAACCCGTCGGTGAAACGTTGAAGTCCCTACGTTGTACCCTCAAATTTTCGGTATGGACAGCTAAAATCCAACGCTGAATTTAGTTAAATCCAAATCTAAACATACAATGTGGAGTTGGTTAAAGTTTAGTTAGATTCTAGATTTTAGGAATATTTCTCAATATACTTGACAGGAATGAAAGCATGAGAATATTACAAAATAGATTAGATAGGAATTTTTTATTTATCAAGTCTTAAAATATTTCTAAAATCAACCATTTATATAAAAAGCTCTTAAATCTCCACATACTTGACTTGTTCAAAGTCCCAATGTGGCTCGTGCACAAACTATAATAAATAGTAGGCAATTTATAATAAATAGTTTTGCAAACAAACAATATGTGGGTCTAACTGCTAAGTGTGGGGCTAATTCATCACAAATCTGGTGGTGCATTCTTGGAACTCTATGCACACCTGTTGAGACTACTCTAAGTACACTTCTCGCTCTGAAAAAAATACCAGACCGGACATAGCTGGAGCTCTTGAGCAAACTCAAACTATAATAAATAGCGGGGAATTTATAATAAATAGATTTACAAACACAATATGTGGATGTGGGTCTAACTGCGGAGTGTGGGATTAATTCATCACAAATTTAGTGGTCCATTCCTGAAACTCTATGTACACCTTTTGAGACTCTCTTTTTAAGTACACTTTTGGCTCTTATAAAAAACCAGACCGGACTTCTGGCTCTGAAAAAAAGCCAGACTGGACATAGCTGGAGCTCTATGCACACCAGTGGAGACTACTCTAGGTGCACTTCTGGCTCTGAAAAAAATACCTTACCAGAAGTCCAAGTCCAGCTGTCCACCATTCCCGGACCTCTATGTACACCTACTGTTGAGACTACTGCAGGTACAATTCCGGCTCTTTGAAAAAACAAAACAGACGTCCATTGAAAAACTTGAAAGTATGTTGAATATAAATCTGAATGCTACGATAGGCATAAGGAGGACTAAATGTTATACCTGTTTTACATGGTGGACGGCCCGTCCTGCATCTTCTAGGATATGGGAAGTCGTTGGATCCACCCAACACTGGTCTCAGCAGCTCTGGGCTGCTGTCAGGGTCCCCAATGTCGTTATAGACATCATAATCGTATATCCGATCATATACTTTCCTCTCTCCCGTTCCATTTCCTCGTAGTTCCACCATATCTTGATCCCTCAGTTTCTTAAGACCTTCTGGTGTCTCTTCGGGCAGGTAGCTCTGATCACAGGACTCACTGGTCAACATTAACCTAACCACCCATTCTTGATTGAAGCAAAGACCTTAAGCTAGAAAACAATCAACTGGAAAAGAATGCATACCTTATTAGAAAAGAAAATACGATCAGTTTTGCTGATATCATAGGGGGTAACCCACGAGTTGCACGTAAAGCGCAGTTTACCTTGACCAGGGATATCAAGAGTTAGAGATTTGAGAAAGAACTGTCGTGAATGCATATTCCTTATGAGGAATGCTCCTGGAACTCCCAAACCCGAGTTCCACTTGAAGCTGATTTCGTAGTGTCTGTCAGAAGCAATTAGTCCTTCGAAGGGACTCCAGTTTAAATAAGACGCTTCGCCAGCTGTTTTTCCGAATCCCGTTTCTGCCATAATACATTCATTTGCACGCAGATTATAACAACAGAAATCTAAAATGTAAGGTTTTATAGAAAACGCCGTGGAAACCAAAAAGAGGAGAATATTAATAAATGCAATAGCTGATTTACCTGGATCAACCTGGTCGCTGCTCACCAGCTGGAGAGACACTCTGTTGCCTATCAACTCGGATGCCTCATCGGCCAAAATTGCAGTGTAATCAGTAGCGTTGAGAATAGATACCTCTTGCAGTATCACTTCTCCAGGAATTGTTTGCTTTATGGCCTCTTTAGAAGAGCTTTCTGTTGCAGAGACGCCTTTTCTTATATTGAAGGCAAAGGTACTGCACTGGGCTTTCCTCTGCTTCAAAACCATATGTTCAGAACCAGCTGAGAATTGCGCGTGGTTTCTCCATGGCAGGTTACTGGAGCAAGCATAAAAATGGCAAAAACCAGATGCGTTTTGCCTCTGCCTCCCAAAATAGTTCAGAGTAGCCATGGGACTCCCTAATAGACTCTTTGCATCCATTCTCTTCCCTGGCCGTTGTCGCTTTCTGGCCTGGTTGTCACTCACAACATCAGTTCTGCTAAAACAGCCTTGCCCTAACAGAATTTGTAAAAGTTGTCTATGCTTGCTGTGGGCATTGGTGCCCTTTTATAGATCGTGGGTAGGCTGTGGAACAGGGTTAACACGTTTTCTTTATGCCTTTTTAATAAATATAAGGAATACGACGTTTTACCTCCCGTTGATAATATGAATGAACTTTTATTCCCAGATGATCCGGTGATCAATGGGAATGAAGTACCATTGTTTTATTCCCAAATGATCCGGTGATCCATGGGATTCATCCGGTAATCCGGGAATCCCATGGAGGAGAATTTTAACGATCACAAATTAACCAATTTTATTAACGAGGGTTTTGTGTAGATTTGAATTTTCATGAACTTCTAAAAATAATTAGTAAGAGCCACTTATAATTGTTTAAACTCTCTTCATTGTCAAATTCGAAAATATTCTTGAACCTGTAACCTGACGTAAACAATGTAATATGACAAAAAAGTACCATCATTTCTATCTAACTTAATTGGAGGGTGGCAGGTGGCGTTCTTATCTGGGCGGCTGGATGTGCTGAGATGAGGGTGGCAGGTGTCGTTCTTATCTGGGCGGGTGGATGTGGTGAGATGACTACCTGTGATTAACTTTGCAGGGCTCGTCTTAATTTTATTTGGAAGGGTAAATATTTATCTAACTTTTCAAAGATGAAAAGTTAAAAAAAAAGTGTTCTTTTATTAACAAGTGTATATTAAACAAATTTTTTATAAAAAAATGCCAAAATGAAATGGCCTCTTAAATCTTTAAAATTTAAAAAGTGGCTACATTAAAAAACTATAAAATCTCAATAGAACTTGGTAAATAGGCAAACATTTTTCTCAAATTCTATTAAAAAAAGGTAAACATATGTTTCTTCTATTCATTAGATGATCTTCAAAAGCATTTGAAGTTAAATGATTGAAAATATAAATCTATTTGCACAATGGAAAAGGTTGTTTTAGTTTTCATTTGCTTCTAATTTATATTATTTATTTTGTTCAGCTTGAAGCAGTTTAAAGCAAACCAAAGAAACAAATATATACCTTCAACAACCAAGGGAATTGAACTTTTCTCTTAACATTGCTCGGTCAAAGAACACTATCAATAGACTTTCATCTCCATTAAAAACTTCAAGCTCTATAGATTCAAAAATTTATCTAATTAATAGGAAAGTTTTCTATATCTAATAGGGAAATATTGTAATATGTAATACACATCTACAATGTTGTTGTTGTATGGCTTGGTTGGTCGTTTTTCTTCTTCTTTGAAAACGGTTTTCAAATCTGGTCTAAAAATGGTTTTCAAATTTGGTCCTTACAACGAATTCAGTCTTGGTTGATGTTTTGATGTCTTTTTCTAATAATGCAGTTTCTTTTTGTTGATGTTTTTTTTCTAATAATGTGGTTTCTTTTCGTTAATAATGTCGTTTAATTTTTCTATGATTTCAAAATCTCCTTAAAGACCCTTCATAGCAGCAGCGACATGGATGGCCACACGCACTCCTTATTTCCTAGATGCTGAATGGAGAGAATGAAGCCGGAGACACAATAGTAGTCGTATGGATAGCTATTAGCATTCTATATCTTTTGTGAAAACAAACAGAGGAAAAAGAAAACTAATTTGTAACCCTGTAGGCAGGCTAATCTTCGGTTGTATGGTTATTAATAGGGTGCTGGAGTTTCATTTTAACACTTGAGAGTTCTCCTTAGTTCAAAACTCTACATAATTTTATGGGAAGTGCACTTATTATTTCTCAGATTTTTTTATAGTATTAATTTGTATGTTTTCAAAAACTAGAGAGTTAATAAAGAAAAACGATTTTAAGATAAGAGAAGAAGTAGGAGGTTTTAAATAAAGCTTGATTTTATAAATGCTACACTTGATAGTAAGCTTGAATACAATAAGTTCAAATGGAAACAATGCTAGGCTTTTGTAAGCATTCTGGTTGTCAGTCACGAAATCATCTAAAAATAGAAAAGAGATGGTAGTAGTTATTTATGAGAGTATAAAAAGTGTTCATGAATCACTAAGCCTAGTTACCACCATCTAATGGGGTAATTTAATAATTGAGAAATCTTGTATGAATGGTTGGTTGAAAGAAAAATTTTCAAATTAGTAAAGAAAATGAGGATATAACAGAAAATGTATATGGTTATGATGTAAAAATGTCAATATTATCACTTTAATCTATTTTTAAGCTCGATAAAATTACATCTTTAACTAATCTATTTCATTTATTACTATAAAATGAAAATTTATTCATTTATTACTATAAAATAAGAATTTAAATTAATAAAGAGATTAGTCTGTCTATATACCTATGTTCGCTTAAAAGAAACCCTAAAGAAAGAACCCTATCGACCTTATTATACTATCTCAAGGTTTCCATGTCGAACATCAAACTTTCAAAGTAATGATGTCCTCATGGAAAATGTAAGTAACCCTATCGACCTTATTATACTATCTCAAGATCTTTATGTCGAACATCAAAGTAATGTCATGAATATGTCCTCATAAAGGTAGGATGGAATATGTTTTCATAGCGGTAGGATGATCAGTACTCGAAGATATTCGACATCCTCGAAGATGTTGGGTATTTCAACTGTGCATTGAATTGTGCCTTGAAGCATCTCAACAACTCTCCCCATTGAAGACCTCAATTCCATATCATACTATATGTGCCACAATGTAGTCTTTACCACTCTCTCTGCTTCTTCCCAATCTATCGTTAAATCCACATCCTCTTCAAGCATCGGTTCCAACATCTCTCTCAATTTGATCCCCATCTTCATTTGCTCTGCTGCATGCACTGGAAACTGATAACCCAAGCATTTTTCGACACCCTCCATGATCATATGGTGCCTTAACATTACAATATTTATCCCACTCACAATCTCTAGCAAAATGATGTCGAAGTTGTAGATGTCTGCTAATGGGAAGATTTCTCATCCACTCTAGCATTAGATACCCTCTAGTGCCTATGATAGTGGAGAAGTAGAAAGTACGTTCTCTATCCACAACTTGGCCAACCCAAATTTTGGTACTTTAGGAATGATATTTTCATCCAAGAGGATGTTTTGGGGTTTTATGCCACAATGAAGAACTTAGTGCAGGCATTCCTCCTGCAAGTACATGAGGCCTCTCACCATGCCTAATGTATCAGGTAGATGGTAGTAGTTACTTACAAGATGAAGAAAAAAAGGTTCCTAAATCACTAATCATATTTATCTCTATCTAATGGGGTAATCTCATAATGCAATCTTCTGTTAATGGTGGCTTGAGAAGAACAAATGGGAATATGAATCTTGAAAAATGTTGGTGGTAATAACCTACACCAAGATGATGGAATGA
The DNA here is from genome assembly GCA_031772625.1 of Pinus tabuliformis. NCBI lineage: Eukaryota > Viridiplantae > Streptophyta > Pinopsida > Pinales > Pinaceae > Pinus > Pinus tabuliformis. Next base: position 463,752,528 of record CM062810.1, read on the forward strand.
ATTGAGATAGAGGGTAACGGTTTTTAATCGCCTAGTTCCTCCACATGGGTTAGATGTGGGAAGTGACTAGGTTTAGCTTATCACCTACAATGACAAATTAAGTAGCTCTCTTGGAGGGAAATGAATTCAATGGGTAGTGGTTACTACCCACCAAAATTTATGCAAGTTCTTATGCTTCAATAAGAAATTTACTTATCCATTTCACATATTAATGTATTAGTTACTTCCAAAGCAAGAATATAGGATGGTTTGTCTATCAACCATTATTAATTTAGCATTGACAAATATAAATTATAATTATTTGTGCAATTTTTTTGAGAGCATAATCTCTAACTTCAATTGGAGGGGCTAAGTTGCACTCTAAAACAACATTACAATATAACAAATTAATTTTTTATTTTTTATTTTCTTTGAACTTTCTATTATTAATTGAACCATGATTTAAATGTGTACACTACAATGCCTCCCCTATACTCTACTCTATATTACTTTAACCTTTTATTATTTCTTAATCAAGTTGACATATAAATGTTAAACATTTATGCCTACACATCTACCCCTAATGTTTCCTTCACAAGTTATATTATTATTTATTTTAAGCCTTTATTATTATTTAATTGAGTTGATATGTAAATGTTTACAAATATTTTGCGTCTATAAATTGAACACATTAATATAAATTCAATATATTGAGCATAACATGTAAAAATAATTACATAATTTCTTACATTATACCTACACAACTCCTCTATACTCGCCTATAGAGTGCATGTCTGTTAATGAGTATAAACATTTGAATATTGACTCAATTTAAAGATGTTGTAGTAGTTGTAAATGACTCATATATAAGAAAAAATAGATCAATTCAATTAATTTTTTTAATTATATTTTTGTTTCTACATTTAAAATTACAAACAGTTTTTTCTCAAAAATTTATAATTTATACATATTACATTAAAATGAATTTAAATAACGAATATTCGTATTTTAAAACATATATGCATAAAAAAAAAATTCAATATTTATAATTAAAAAAATAAGTTTATATTATAAAATCAATATTATGCACTTCATAATTAAAAATTATAAAGCATGTAAGCATATGAATTAAGGCTTTAATAAAATTAAAAATATGTATGTGAGAGTGAAATTTGTATAAATATAAATAATATTATTAAGAATCAATATAAATCTATTTACTAAATATTCAAAGTGAATCAAATTTCTAGAAGTGTAATTTTTTCCTCAAATATTGCAATTAAAATGAGGTTTACATTTTGAAAGATTTGATCCCTTTTAGCACTTGGTAGAACCAAAATTAAGATGGATCTATACTGGTTTTAAATTAAAAAAATAGATATATTAATTTATCATATCTTGATTAAATTTAATAAAAAATCATAACATAATATAAATTTATTATATTATAATTTTCATAAAATTTTGTACTTATTGATAATCCATCTTAAACTTGAATCCATCAAACACTCAAAGAAATCAAATCTATTGAGGTGCAAACATTTTCTTAAATTTTTCAAGGTTTTCACATCATGAGATCTGATCCCTCTCAACACTTGATATTTCCAAAGTTAAAATAGATCTAAACTAATTTTAATTAAATTAATATTATACTTTATTATTATTATTATCAAACTTAATATTTTATGTGGTATATTACAACATCTCTTTTGTATTGAATTGTAATATAGTTATAAAAAACTTTTTAACAAAATAAAAATTCAATTATAAATTTATTTATTTTATTAATTGTTTAATAATAATAATAATAATACTCTAAATATGAGAAATCCATACATCCATGCACAAATAAGAAAGAGTGAACTTTGGGCCTGGAGTATGCCCTAAAACTGCTTCTGCTTGGCTAAGAGCTCGTCTTCCTCGGACGTAAGGAAACAGGTTAACTGCCCAAGACCCAGAGGCATCTGGCAAGAGTGAAAGCCTGCTCCCTTACGGACCACCAGCGGGTTATTTCAGGTGGCGTGGTTTTCCTTGATAACAGTGATGTGTCAACTGACATTCGCGGATAGCAGCCAGAGATGGCTGTCCTCACTGTTGGTTTGACAAACTGAGTTTGATAGGTTTTTCCACCTTTTGAAAAAAAAAAAAAAGAAAGAAGAAAGAGTGAACTTTTCGATAATAATAAAAAAAAAAAAATTATTAATTGTTTAATAATAATAATAATACTCTAAATATGAGAAATCCATACATCCATGCACAAATAAGAAAGAGTGAACTTTTCGATAATAATAAAAAAAAATTAATAAGAGATTAATTCTTATAGTGATATAAAAATATAAAACTAAAGACAATAATGTTTTGCATGATTTTAAAAGCGCATTCTAAGTGAGTTTATGGAAATAACTTATTACATGTAGATATTATCATTAAAAGAAAACAAACTGAAAATTTGTTAAGTTTTGGAATCAATCCCCGTTCTGCTCAAGAATATTCACAAATTGGTTTTGGTTCTCATGTTTTTATACCATTCCTAGAGAGTTACAATTTGATTTATACTAAACACATCTAAGTCTCTCAGCAAAGCATTCTCATGTTTTTATACCATTCCTAGAGAGTTACAATTTGATTTATACTAAACACATTTAAGTCTCTCAGCAAAGCAAAAAATGAACGGATCCTTGAAATTTTGAGGGTTAAAATTGACATATTTTTTTATTAATTTGTTTTAATTTTAATTTTATTTTAAATAGTTTAGTCGAGTCAACATAACATTGCATTATATAATTTTTGAGTCGTAAAGTGTTTTTGAGCGTAATTATATTTATTTGAATGAATATAAAGATAAAATACATAGTAATGTATTTTAAAAATTTTGGAAATATATATAATTAAGGGGAAAAATTGACATAAATTTATGAAAACTTTTAACTTTTAAAAGTTTTAAAATTTTGATTTTCTTACAGAATCCAATACCAAAAAATTCAGTGCCTCCGGTGAGGGGCAGGGTCGAGAGCCCGATGGCGAAGGGCCAAGGTGGAAGGTGGAAGGATGTGGTAGGCCGAAGGCTGAAGGTGGTAGGCTGAAGGTGGTAGGCCGAAACCAAATGTTAAAAAAGGACAAGCTAAGGGCGGGGTCGAAGGGGCTGTCTAGCTGGCTGGGCCGAAGGGCCGACGGGGCAGGCCTATGGAGGTGGTGGGCTGAAGCCTGAAGTTAAAAAAGAAAGAGAGACCCAGGGTTGAAGGGCGAGGTCAAAGGGGCTGAGGGGATAGGAGATTAAAATTTAATCTTGTGAAGCTGAACTGGTTGAAAGCCCATGGCTTATAGGCTGATGGATTATTTATTTATATGAAAAAGATAACCCAACAAGGTGGGGCTTGGTGGATGTTTGGTTGGAAGGTGGGGTGATGGGGCCCCATCAAGGTGGCCGGCCACCTTGATGGGGCCCCATCACCCCACCTTCCAACCAAACATCCACCAAGCCCCACCTTGTTGGGTTATCTTTTTCATATAAATAAATAATCCATCAGCCTATAAGCCATGGGCTTTCAACCAGTTCAGCTTCACAAGATTAAATTTTAATCTCCTATCCCCTCAGCCCCTTCGACCCTGCCCTTCGGCCCTGGGTCTCTTTTTCTTTTTCAACTTTAGGCTTCATCCCACCAGCTCCATAGGCCTCCCCCTCGACCTGGGTTCTCTTTTCTTTTTTAACCTTTGGCTTCAGCCTACCACCTTCAAAGGCCAGCCCCTCGGCCATTCGGCCCTTTGGCCTGCCAGCTAGCCAGACAGCCCCTTCGACCCCGCCCTCAACTTATCATTTTTTAACTTTTGGTTTCGGCCTACCAAATCCTTCCACCTTCCACCTAGGCCCTTCACCATCAAGCTGTCGACCCTGCCCCTCACCGGGGACACTGGATTTTTTGGGTATTGGATTTTAACCAGCTTCAGCCTACCACCTTCAGCCTTCGGCCTACCAAATCCTTCCACTTCGACCCTTCGCCATCGGGCTCTCAACCCTTCCCCTCACTGGGGGCACTAGATTTTTTGGATATTTAATCCAATACCCAAAAAATCCAGTGCCCCCATTGAGGGGTAGGGTCGAGAGCCCAATGGCGAAGGGCCGAGGTGGAAGGTGGAAGGTGGAAGGATGTGGTAGGCCGAACGTTGAAGGTGGTAGGTTGAAGCTGGTAGGCCAAAACTAAAAGTTAAAAAAGGATAAGCTGAGAGCGGGGTCGAAGGGGCCGAAGGGTGGGGTCGAAGGGGCTGTCTGGCTGGCTGGGCCGAAGGGTGGGGTCGAAGGGGCTGTCTGGCTGGCTGGGCCGAAGGGCTGAAGGGCCGAGGGGCTGGCCTTTGAAGGTGGTAGGCTGAAGCCAAAGGTTAAAAAATAAAAGAGAACCTGGGTCGAGGGGCAGGCCTATGGAGGTGGTGGGCTGAAGCCTAAAGTTAAAAAAGAAAAAGAGACCCAAGGTCGAAGGGTCCGAGGGCTCGAAGGGGTTGAGGGGATAAAAGATTAAAATTTAATCTTGTGAAGCTGAACTGGTTTAAATCCCATGGCTTATAGGTTGATGGATTATTTATTTATATGAAAAAGATAACCCAACAAGGTGGGGCTTGGTGGATGTTTGGTTGGAATGTGGGGTGATGGGGCCCCATCAAAGTGGCCGGCTCAAGGAGGGGCCCCATCAAGGTGGTCGGCTCAAGGACGGGCCCCATCAAGGTGGCCGGCTCAAGGAGGGGCCCCATATTATTATATGATGCATTTGGCCCAATTCAGGCATGAGGGTGCCATTATTGGGCAATTCAATTGCCCAAAAATGGCACCAAATTGCCTATATTTGTCCAAATGCATCATATAGTAAGATGGGGCCCCTCCTTGAGCTGGCCACCTTGATGGGGCCCCATCCCCCACCTTCCAAACAAACATCCACCAAGCCCCACCTTGTTGGGCTATCTTTTTCATATAAATAAATAATCCATCAGCCTATAATCCATGGGCTTTCAACCAGTCCAGCTTCACAAGATTAAATTTTAATCTCCTATCCCCTCAGCCCCTTCGACCCCTTGGACCCTTCGGCCCTGGGTCTCTTTTTCTTTTTTAACTTTAGGCTTCAGCCCACCACCTCCATAGGCTTGCCCCTCGACCCAGGTTCTCCTTTCTCTTTTAACCTTTGGCTTTAGCCTACCACCTTCAAAGGCCAGCCCCTCGGCCCTTCGGCCTAGCCAGCCAGACAACCCCTTCGACCCCGCCCTTCGGCCCCTTCGACCCCGCCCTCAGCTTATCCTCTTTTAACTTTTGGTTTTGGACTACCACCTTTAACCTTCGACCTACCACATCCTTCCAGCTTCCACTTCCCACCTTCAACCTCGGCCCTTCGCCATCAGGCTCTCGACCCTTCCCCTCACCGGGGGCACTAGATATTTTGGGTATTGTATTTTTTCAGAAATACATATGGAGTGTGCTTTAACATATGGCTAAACAATCACGTTGGAACTTTGTGTCTTAAAATTTATTTTTTGAGTTATTTTGTGAATGATCTCTATCAGGATCCTTCACATATGGGATTATAAAGAATTAAAAAAAAAATAGATGAAAATAATGTTATATTATTTAAGGTGGAGATTTATGGAATTAAATTAAATATAATGAGGTCTAGATTGATGGGATTAAAGGAAATATAATGATGAGATCTATGTTAATTGTAGGTATTAATATCAATCATATGAGAGAAAGAAATATGATATTAATTCAAATATCAATAGCAATTATCAGAAGCATGATCATTATAAATACTAGTGCCACCAAATTAAAAAGTTAGGTCTCTAGGATTGAAGACCAACTCTTTAACATCAACAACATACATGAACATGGCTCTAAGATTAACAACTTACAAAAATGAATTCCAAAACTAATGACAGACTACAAAGAATCACTCAATCACTACTAGAAATGGGGCATTTGAGGAGTGATTGGGGCCATAGGTTAATAGTGAGTCACTTGTTGGAAGTGGGCATTACACAGGTACACCTTTTTAGGATAAGCGCCACCATATGTTGCATAGATTTCTTAAAGTATATTTGAGCAAGTTTGATGGATCCAACCCAACAAGATGGGTTGCCCATATAGAACATTTTTATTTTTTCAAATGTATTGATGATGACTTGTTGAAACCCCAAGAGGGTATCTTATTCTTTGTTTTGTAGTGTTAGCAATGGTGACAATGGCATAATAAGTCATATATAGGGTACATATCTTTGAGCTACTTTCTGAAGGTCATATATGTTTGATTAGAAACTAATATTATTTTTTAGGGATAGTAGAGAAATTTCTACGAAACTAGCATAATGAAAAAATGTGTTACTTCCTTCACACAATTAACAATCCACATAGAAGGCAAGATTGATACATATTTTAAAAATATGATTTATTAATGGTTTGAAAGGAGGATATAGAGCATAATTCTAGATTGTTATCACCCTATTTCGCGATCTCTCATCCATATAAAGTGGCATGGATTGTGGTAAGTACCAAGACTAAATAACCATATTTTGTTCCACAACCGTACCCTCATTTTGTGCCCACTTTACCTCTTTCTTCGAACCTGAAGGCCCACAGGTTAACATGGATATAATTATGATAACAACAACATATAGGCCTATGCTATCATTGTGATTAGATTTTTTCAATGGCCATTGACATAAGGAACATAAATTATTTGTCGTAGATATAGCCTCATCTAGCACTTTTAAGGAAATTTTATAGAAATCCAATAAAGATATGTATATAATAGATACTACATCTCCTCTTCATGAGGAAACCACCTAAGAATCCCATTGTGAGGAGCCCCAAACTTCCCTCCATGCTTTTTCGAGAATCATAACTCCCTAGGCCTTGAAAATGGTTGGGTACATCAAACATAGAAAGGTAACTGTCTTAATTGACAATGGTAGTACCCATAATTTCATCAATCATAGAATATGAAAGAAAATATAGTATTAAGGCCATGCAGTGCACAAGTTCCAAATAACGATAACTAATGGTGGTAATATAAAATACAATGGTAGGCGTGAACATGTGAATTACAAATAAGAAAGTATCACCTAAAACCTAATAAGTTTTCACTAAAATCATGGTTGTGATGTAGTCTTAGGCACATGATGGTTATGAACATTGGGATTTTGACAACATGAATTTCAAGGACTTATACATGAGCTTCACTAAGAAGAGATATTGGAACCCTTCTAAGAACATAATAGGTTCGCTTGAAATCATTAACTTTCATTATATGGTAAAACTCATGATAATGGTCAGTCAAGGATGATTATTGATTTCGATTCCATACAAGTTTTGGATAGTCCATTCCCTTATGAAATTCATCCTAATTAAAAGTTGGTCCTAGAGGAGCATAGAAAGGTCTTTGAAACACCCCACAACATACTCTCCTCGTGTTTTGAGCATGATCATGGCAACTTCCAAATTCTAGGTAGTGTATCGCTGAATGTGCAACATTATATACATCCTTTCACACAAATAAATGAAATTGAAAACATAGTTTAGGAATTGCTAGAGGCTTGACTTATCCATATTAGTGCAAGCCTCTACACCTTACCATCATTATGTTTTTAATGAAAAAAGGTAATTGGCACATGTACTTATATTTCCACACTATTAAAAAGTTGAGTATCAAATATAAATTTCCCATTTCCATATATATTTATTGAGAAGAATGCTTATTCTCTAAATTTTATCTCAATTTTGTTTATTCCCAACTTTAGATGAAGAAGAAAGATATTCCTAAGATGAAGTTTCCTATACATGGGGATATTTCTTTTTTTGGGTCATATCTTTTAGACTTCTCAACATGACTACTTTTTAGAGTCACATGAATAGAAAATTTTGACCCTTTTTGCACAAATTTCTACCATTTAAGCCACCCATAGTTGTATAAGCTTTCATGGATGATATTTTTAAATTGCATGGTCTACTTAAGTACATTGTGTTAAATGATGATCATGTCTTCACCAACGAATTCTAATAAGAGTTTCTTAAGTTAAAATGTGTCTAGTTGAAAATGAACACGGCCTATCATCCCCAAACAAATTGTCTAATAGAAATTTTTAATAAATTTGTGAATACCTATTTGACATGTTTTTCTTTAGATTGACAAAATTAGTAGGTTCATGGTTCCTGTTAGCACTCCAGGAAGATCTCCTAGGTTGTAGCTCGGAGATGCCTGGAAACATATATCTTCAATATCGTTCTCTGAAATCTTGGAATGGATTGGGATTTGGATCAAGTCAGATGACTGTTTAAACTATATTTTCACTCAAAACATGCATGAACACACTCAGCTTGACAAGGCTTTCAATCACTAATGCTCAATGGTTTATAGATTCAATGAAAAGATGGAGAAACCTTATTGTACCAGAAGATACATACATAAACACATATGAATGACCAACTACAGAAAGTAAATGAAGCTTACAAATTTAATTTATCAATGCAGAGATAAGATGACAGTTATCTGGCATTAGATACAGAAGAAAACGTGAATGATCTATTCAAGTGCAAGCTTAGAACAAAGGAGAAAAATGGGAATTAAACATGTAATAGCAAAAGAAGCTTGTATTACTGGAATGAAGATGAGACGTTGAGAGGAGCAAAGTCTCCATAGTCTCCAAAAGTTGAACCCCTAATACCTATAATTTTCAGCCATTTATAGGCTTTTTACAATACCCTCAAGCTCTCTGAGGCTCGAGGTGTCTTAATCTATCGCCTCTGTCTTTTTAACCACTTGATGCCATAACTTGATATACATGAGCTCAGAGGTCTCTTTTTCTAACAACATAGTAACCAATTTCTGGTAAATTCGTTGCGCTGTCAGGTGGCTCACTTGTGCTAGCAATGCTCCATGATCACTTATGTTGGTCTGGTTGTATCGTGCTATGGCTTTTCCCCTTTCAGTCATCTATCTCCCAGCCTCTTTCTCTCGGATGAGTGCATCTAGCCTTTGAAATCCCTGAAACGGTTGCTTTCTGTTTTACACAAAGAAACACGTTCAAACTGTGAAAATCCGCCGCGAACACTGCTCATCCAGACTTCAAAAGTCCTTAAATCTGGTCTATTCTCTTATCGGGTCCATCTTCAATTGTTGTCGCAAGTCACTTCAGCCTTGTTCCAAGGCTTCCCTTTGTATTTTGGAAATACGTTTAAAACATTGAAAATAACGTGAAAATTGGCTCCCTCCAGACTTCAAATATTATATATTTCCCTTCACAAACCCTTTCGGGTCCGGGTTTTATCGCATCGACACTGTTTCTTTGTATTTCGTTAAATAACGAAAATATGCAAAATACATAGGAAAATGCCTTTAGGTGGATCTCAAATCTTATACAATAGCTTTAAGGAACCCTTTCGGGTCCGTTTTATCACATCGGACATCTATATAGGTATAAGCCCCGCTCCTCTATGAAGCTCTGATGCAATTGATCACAATCACATATCGCTATAACCCTGGGCCGTTTAGTGAGCGCTCTGTTGTGTTGGCCGATTGCGATTCTACAATGCAACGTGGGTCGTCAATCTGTGCGCTTAATCGACGGTCCGCGTTGACTCCGCCGATCACCATCGCAAGTTCAACATAGTCTACATCGATATCCATCAATTGCCACTGCCGATTGCGATCAACCGATTGGATCTGGACCGTTGATCGGCCAAACCTGACGGCTGTTGTGCATTCATTGCTCAAGCCTCCGCTGCTCTATTTTTCACTGCTTTCTAGTGTTTTTTGCCTCTTGATAGTGTTTTTCTGCCCATTTGAAGGTTCCCCTTATGCGATGGTTTTGATCTTCTTAATGATTTTAAGAAGATTTCGAAGACTTAGAGAGTGTTTTGGATCTGTTTGGATCAACACCTCAGGGCTAATAGGACCCGACGCAATTATAGATGCGAGAGTAGTATTTTTTAAGTCCGACTTATGGCCAAACTGGAGCAAGAGGAGGCGTGGCTGTCAGAGCTAAAACAGGGGACATTTCCGCTAAAAATAGTAGCACTTCACCTCAAGGGCTAACAATTCCAATAGTAGAAATTTGTTACAAAACCATCTATCATGTCCATACAAAGTGCTAGCCAATTTTATGGGCAGAAAAACCCCTTCTATGCCTATGTATGTCCCATGTGCATTTAACGTTTAAGAAGTGAAAACCAATATAAAGGTTGAATCCAACATTCTTTGTATACTTAAGGACAATTTAATCATCGCTCAAAATAGAGTGAAGCAAAAAACATAATATTAATTCTTAAAGTGTTGCTTGGTAAAGAAAGACCAAGTGTTTCTTCATTTATATCCCTATAACTAAACAAACATCTCTTATATACAACAAGCACCAAAAATGAACACCCAATTTTTACAGGCCTTGTCAAACTCACCCAACACATTAAAAAGGTGTATGAATGAGCTCTCTTGAACCTTTCTCAAACGATTCACATAATATTTTATATCTTTTGTTTGAATAAAATAATAAGCCAATACTATAACATGTAGATTATTAAAAAAACTGATAAAGTGTTTTAAGAGATCCACCTTTACCTATTAATAATTCATATTTTATCTCAAAATGAAACGACCATAAATGTTTACTTAAGTAAAAGACATAGTAAGAAAATGTTTACTTAAAATAAATAACAACTAAGTGAGAAATGTTTATTCAAGGAAATGTTTACTTAATGTAAATGAATTCTTAGAAAGTTAGTTCATTGTGTCCCCTTCTATATAATAAGAGGTAAATATAGGTTGTTAAAGAGTTGTTGATTGATCTATTGGTGGGCTAGTCGCATGTATTAAGCATAATCATTCAAAATTCGAAAATAATTTCTTCAAGTTTGGGTGGAAGTTTTTCTCGGGTTTCCTTTGGAGTATCAATCATAAACCTCCAATTTTAGTCATTTTGCTAAAATAACAGAATTGGTTAATTTACTTGGAATATGGCAAACTTCTGCTTTTCCCATGAAATCAAAAGGAAGTAAAACTGCAGTTCATATCCTTATCGCGCCCGAAATTCCACAAATCTTTAGTGCATTAAATCTCCACCGTCGATCTCATTCCTCAATCCGATGGTTATCGCTTCACCCGCTCACCAACTATCTTGGCCGATCTCCACCGTCGATCAATCCTACTTGATCCAACGGATAACACGTAATCTCGTGTGTATTCTTGCACGACCGATATCAGGTCGAGCGCACACGAGAAAAGTAGTTTTCTCGTGCTACGTGTCACCCACTAGGGGTAATCGCGTGAAATTTTAGAATACCACTTACCACCTTGAGACTGCGCAAGATGCTGCTTACACTTACGAAGATCGCTCTTCTATTCTGATTAACGTCTGCGCTTGTTGGCCCGCGATGACCATTAGATCTATTGGATTTGTCGATCGGACAATTTAGATTTTCTCTTGGGTTTTTCACGAATTTGTTAGGGTTTCCTCGTTCCGCTAAGTTTAGTATGTTTCTAAATTATATTCTGATTTCGAATATATCCAGGTTATTTCAATGCACAGTGAATGAAGATTTAGATGCGACAACACAAGATTATATATAATCTAATTCAAAAGGGTTCAAACTAGAAATAAATAGAACTCAAAAATATTTCGAAGGAAATTAAAACCTCTGGGATTGACCATTCATGCACCGTATTCACAGAAACACAGAGAGATTCCAAAATTTACAATCCAATTCTCCACAGCCAAATCTGCTTACACTAATTCAAAACTTACATAAATACCAGTATATACAATAATCAGATCCTAAATCAATAGATCGAATCTGCCTAATCCTAGATAATATATAATCTGCATGATATTCTCAAGAATCTCAACTAAGCCTAACTACTTGAATTAATTACAAGATAATTCAAATCCCTGAATTTTAGCTTAAATCATGTCTAAAAAGCTTTGCAAAGTGACAGCGAAAGGATCCCACTCCTTTGTTTGTAAACTTTTTTTTTTTGTATTTTTGAAATAAAATTCGAAATCTTTTGTTTTCATGGCTATGCTCATGCATCACCTATTATTGTAACATTCGATGGATATAACATATGAACATAGGTGAAAGTATGGCACATTTTAAATGACCAATACACTAGTAAACTATTTTGTGTGTTTCTTTTTAACCGCGAAGTTTCCATGTTAAATCTAATAAAGGATATTTTTTCGTTTCCTCTTAACATTTAGATTCTCATGTTAAATCAAGTACATGTTATTTTATTAACTTTGTAAGAAATTTTTTGTATGGCATTTAGGTTTCCATGTTAGATCTCATGTCATGGTTACAGAGGTAGGTTGGTTGCCTTTTTCCGGCCAAACCTCCACTTGCTATGTATACATTGGAATGGTACAAACATTCACGTGGTTAAATGACCATTTATAAGAATGTAGGACCCTGCTAAACATGTGACGTTGCTTTGTATACATTGGAATGATACAAACATCCACTTCGTTAAATGACCATATAGAAGAATGTAGGACCCTCCTAAACATGTGATGTTCAAAGATACCTGTACGAGTCAATATGACAAAAAAAAATACATGGCCCACATGACATGTATATGTACTATGCCATCACATTACATGACTTTAAAGAAAATTACAACGGTCATAAATGAAAATAGTAGTATGATAAATAATGATCTTACATAAATAAAAGTATGGATGTAACATTGAAATTGATAGAGCGAGATATGTCAGAGATGGTTAAGCAACCAGGCTATAAATATCAAACAAGTGTCACTGCAGCAGATGTCCTTGTTGGTAAAGTTAAACAAGTGTCACTGAAGGGCGATGTCCTTGTTGGTAAAGTTTTGCAGTGTCACTGCAGCAGAGATGTTCTTGTTGGTAAAGTTTTGCATTTTGCCTTTGACTTGAGTACTTTATATGCAGGCTATTTTAAACCAATGTTACTGCAGCGGAGATGTCCTTGTTGGTAAAGTTTTACATTGAGTATTTTAAACGGAGGCTATTTCATATGGTTAGAAGTATGAGCACACCGTGAATTAGGTATTGCATTAAGATGTAGCTTCAGAAATAAGTAAATTATATGATCGAATATAAAATAAAAAGAAGGAAGGAAACCTCTTTTAAATAATTTTTACATTTTATAAAATAGATGAACTTTTGGGAGACATACTATGTAATTGTAAATAAAAGTAATATTCGATAACTATAGATTAATAAATTTGGAACAATAGTAATGTTAGGGTAATAGATTTTTATAAGAGTAAGAGTATTAAGGTTTTCAAATTTTATTGATAAATACTTTTCAACGATTATATTAGTACGTATTTTTACTTTTTATTCAAAATGTGGAATAAGAACCTCATTTTTTATGGTTTTTTGTTTTTGTTTTTGTTTTTTTTTTTATTTTTGTTTTTTATGTGGTTGTAATTTTGTATGTATCTTTATTTACAATGCAGAACAAGAATCTCATTGTTTTATGTTTTTTTTTAAGTTCATTTTTGTATATTAATTTTGGTATGTGTAACCTATTCAATGACTTGTAATAGTTGTAATTTTTTCACCATTGATAGTTATTTTGTAAAGGCATGTTTTGTTTCTGACTCGTCATATTATAGAAGAAAGTGTAGTGAATTCTCTTGGAACCTATTTCTTAGGAGCTTAGTTCGATGATAAAGGATTTATAACTTAGTGGGTTACATTATAGTGAATTAGTCACCTGAATAAAGAAATAGATAATTATATTCGAGCATTGTTGATCATGTTTGACTATATTTAATAATAATAGTTAGGGATTTAATGTGTTAGTGATTAGGACACATTGGTTATTTGATCAATGGTTAATGAGATTGCGAATTAGTGGATCAATGGTTAGAGGTTGTGTTTGTTAACAAGTTAGTGGTGAAGGAGTTGGTAAATTAGTAGTTGTGGTTATTTTGAATATTTTATTTAAAGGCTAATGGATTAATTATTAAAGGGTTTGTGATAGTGGAGTGATGTTAATCAGATAGTGGTTAAAAATATCTTCTAACAAAGTCAATAATAAACCTCAGAAGGGTCTCAAAATTTAAGACAGGAAGTCGAATTCCCTATTGTCATTTGAACTTATCATTTAGTTATTATTTTCCTATGTTGTAATAGTTCAAGAAGGATTTAGTTTATTTTCAATTGATGAATATATCCTCTTTGCTGTGTAATATAAATATTTGTCAATCTAAGAGCTTAGATTTTATAAAGACGATGTGTGATTGAGTAGAGGATAGAGAGGACATAATAGTAGAGTGGAAGAATGACTATATGAGGTGTGTGGGGTTGATGACCCAATAAATAAATTGACATATGACAAAAATGAGAAATATACATCAAGTGATAATTTGTTACCCAATCGGGTTTCAGACACTAGGAGGAATAAAAAATGGAAGTGTGGAGTATCGATGGTCGGGTGACCGATATCCCTGAGGACATAAGATGAAAAGGTTGCTTGGAACAAATAATGGTAAGGGATGCGAAGGTTGGATATAGAAAATGATGGCTTAATATTAGGTTGGGAAACATTCAAAATGAATATGTTTAATTGGTCCTCTTGAAGCCATGGGGCCAGGTGGAAGCTAATGGCCCGAATGTTGATGTGGCTTTGAAAGGTAGAGCTTCAATCGAGCATAAATTTGTGCTTGGAGATCAATTTGAGATGTAATTATATCATTCGGAAGTTATATGAGCAAAAGATGATGAAAATTGTAAGTTTAGGTTATGAAGAGGTTGAATGAAGAGGAAATTTTACAACCCCATCTCCATAAAGTAACTTCGAGGGTAAATTATAGTTATCCCATGACCTTAATCAAATATTCGAGGGATGGCTACGTTACAAGTGGTGTGATACAAAACATAACTAAGGATTCATAACGAGTCTAGTATATCATATGGTAGCCTTGTTGATTGAGTCACAATGGTTTTTGGAGAAATTAGGATGGTTTACTAGTACCAGGGAAAAAGATTTAGAAGGTGAAATTTTCAATGAAAGACAATGTGATTAGAAATGTAATGGATTGTGTGTGTTATTCAATACAAGGCAATAATGTTGCTAAGTGCACTAAATATATGTGAATTCTTGGTAAACTCTAGACATTATCTCCATGAACTGTCATGGGTTAGCCTAGATGGATTATCACATTCTTTGATATTCAACAATTGGTTATTCAAGTATGCCCAGATGGGGGAGGTGGAAGTATTTTTACTATTGTAGAGTGATAATCCAATAAGATCACCTATAGTGAAGCAATCACTCTAGCATTCTATAAGGTTGAGGATATTAGCTTGGGTTCAATAAAAATATGTCAATTATGCATAGTTTCATTGATACGCCTAGTTATTTTCATGCACAAGTGGTAATATCAAATTAGTTCAATGCAACAAGTAGCCATCTCAAGTCGTATGGAATAATAAAGTGTAACAAAATGTCTAGCCCCATGATAAATGGTATCAAAGCCAATTTGAATGCGTAAATCATGAAAGCATTTCTTCACCACCAACACGTATTTCATTGGGGGAGTTGATCAAATTGTATTGACAAGGATGTCAAGTATTCAAGTATGAGGGAATGTAAGAACCCAACTATGTAATGGACTATTTGAATTTACTTATCACCTTATCCTTTTCAAAAACACTAGTTAAACACTTATCAATTAGATCATTTATTTTATAAACCTAAGCTTATAAACCTATAATTTCTATAGATTTTCATTGAAACTTGAGATTCATCCTTCTATAATTCCTACACTATAGAAAACTAATTTTTGGTCTTTGTGATTTATTCTTGATTTGACCCTATTGGTATTACTTCAACATCTAGTATAGTTCCTTTATGAGCAAGACTAGGTGATGATATTACCTCTTTTCCTTTATTTATTTTGTTAGTAATTGTTTCAAATATAATATTGCTTTTTAAATTATATTTTAGCTAATTTTTCAATTGCTACTTTTGTATTTCCATCTCTATTATTTATTTGGTTTGAATATTCTTAGTAATAGGTAGATTATTTGGTTTGAGTTGGCTTGCTTACATTTTTAAGGGAAAAGATT
Organism: Pinus tabuliformis; assembly: GCA_031772625.1. Classification (NCBI taxonomy): domain Eukaryota; kingdom Viridiplantae; phylum Streptophyta; class Pinopsida; order Pinales; family Pinaceae; genus Pinus; species Pinus tabuliformis. The sequence goes on from CM062810.1 coordinate 463,768,587, forward strand.
GATAGTGGGAGGTGCAACATTTCCCATAAGTCCCATAAAAGATGTGCAATTTCAAGCTTACATAAGAAAATGAAAAACCTCAACATATAGAATCTTGCCTAGTTTTTTCCTTTCCAATTCAGTTTTCAAACATAAAGATTAAATAGATAAAGATTGTAGGAAACATTAAATTAAAGAAGCCAAAACATGATAATTAAAAGAATGTTCAAATTACAAAAGTTGAGATATAACCATAATTTGTGTTATAAAATGATATTATAGTGTTAAAAGTTACTAAATTTAACGTCATAGATATCTGTCTTGAAATGACATGCTGAATCTTTTACCTCTCAATGTCCAAAACAACTTCCAACTCTTATATAAACATTAAACCATCACCTTCTTATTGTAGGAAAATCTTCCAACTCTAGTATAAAACTTAAATTACGCCCTCATTATAACAAGAAGCACAAACCAATAGGAGAATATTAAGGTCAACCGCGGACCTAAAACATTGTAGTAACAAAATCAACTTTAAAAATACGAGTAATATTCAAGATGATGATGTCATACTCAAGAGTAACTTTTTTGTAATGAAAAGAAGAAAACTATTTTTTTATTGTAACTCAGCTTATCTCCTTATAGGTTTGCTCAGTATTCAAGTGTGAGCACCACATCCAACACATACCCACTCTGCATACTTTTGAATAGAAGCATATTGGAAAAATATTGAAAATACATGAAAAAAACATGTTTATTTCAAAACTTAACTCTGCATATCTGCATCCAACGAGTTCTACACACTTGACATTTGAGTAAACATATAACAAGATAAATAGAAAATAGGATTATTTTTATTTTTTATCTTTTATTTTTATTTTTCCCTTAAAAAATTCATGATTATTATTTTATTATTTTCCATAAGAGTTCCATTTTAAACCTCAAAATTCCCTTTATGTATGAGGACCACCTTTCTCCTATAAAAACTTGTGCACTAAGCATCAATTGAACAAATTTATCAATTTCGCTAGCCTCTTTTTTTCTATTCTTGCTCAACATAATAAATTATGGTTCTAAAAGAATATATTATTACAATTACATTATGAAAAACTCCTACCTCTACTTATTTTGAAAAGAAAAGCATCAAACTCCAACATAATGATGAAAATGATCTCAATTTATATTAAAAATTATTATCACTTTTCAATAAATGGCTCTTCACATCAAATACTCTACCACCTATGAATATAAAACAAAGAAACAAAACAATTGATATTATCATTCCTAATAAATTAAACTTTTTAATCCCACAACCACCCACATATGAATCACTTAATGCATTGAATCACCACAATGGAAAAATTGATATAAATCCAATCATAAATTTGATGGATATAAAGGTATTGTGAGATATGATAATACACATTTTAACATATATAAATTCATTCAACTATATGTACAATGCACATATGTGATACGGACAAGTAAATAAATATATTTAAGGTATAATATAATATTAATTATTTTTTTTCAAGATTGTGAAAATATCTTAGGGTTTGATTAAGGGAGAGCCTTCTATTGTTGCGCAGGGACTAATACCAGTTATAGTACTGGTCCCACACATCCATAAAAAAATATTCATAATCCATAAAAAAGATGCACGTAATACTTTATATTAAGTTATATAAGTTATATAATTTAGTCCAAAATGGGCTCACATATTTATTGGGCCAACAAGTGTCAAGCACCAAACATTAACATCACAAGTTGACAAGACATAATGTACCAAGTACCTCGAGCTTTGAATTACCAAATAAGTCAAAATGCACTACAAAAGATTCAATTGAATTCTATTCAGGAGTACACCTATCCCATCAAACAATCACCCACTAATTTCCACTGGAGCAACACATCCCATTGCTCAGTAATACCTGCAAAAGAACAGGTGAAATGTGTGTCAGCCATATGTACATGTGTGTTTAACCATTTAACCTGTTGAAGACAATAAATGACAACATTCAATTCAGGAATTAGTTCAGAAGATGCAATAAATGACACCAACCCTTTCAATTCAAGTATTAAACACACCGACCTTTTCAATTAAGGAATTAAACACAATAAAGCATAAGGATCAACCATGAAATATTATTAACCATTTGATCATGTACAAATCAATCCAGACCACATATTTGTATCTGGGAGATTGCAATCCATGTCAATCTTCCCTACCAATTAAATCCTATACAAAAAAAACTACAAAACATCAACTCTTACTGATTTTCATTTCAAACATTCATTTTAGTCATCAATTATTGGAGACATATGATCAAAGTGTTCAAACATTCTTACATTCATTCTATTCATCAGTTGCTGGAGACATACAAACAAAGTGTGTGAACAATGTTACATTCATTCTAGTCATTAGTTGTTGGAGACATACATGTTTGTTGGAGACATACAAGATCTGACCAGAGAAACATTTCTATATGAATAATGGACCCACTGATTTAGAAACCAATTTCACTGCCATTGTAACCTCAAATATAACCCCTGCAACTCAATATCAGACTACTATAATAGCAAATAATATCCTTTCATAGTCCTGAATATGATTCATATAAATTTATAATACTGAAGGTGATGCATCCCAGAGTGTGGGATCATGTTTATTCTTTGAAGGAAATGGAGCAACTTGGAGGAGATCTGTGACCTCCTGAAGGGGAATGGCCTAGGACCTTTATGAATTCAAAGAGAAAACTTTGGTGTGAGGTAGATTCATTGTTTGGTTAGAGAAGCATTTGTAAATGAATAAAAAAACCAATGATTTAGAAATTCTCTTTTAATTATTAGAATATCAAATTAAGAACAAATAACTACAAGATTGTAGGAGAAGAACTACAAGGAATTAGACAAACGAGATGCAACAGATAATCATTTATTTCGTTATGAGGAATAATATGAGCAAGGTGTTTAATATCCTACAGACCGACGAATAGACATTAAAATTCTATTTAATCATGATGATAATGTAGAGGTAGCATATGACTTTATTTCATCTAATTTCCACTGGTCTGCTCATGATGGGGGAGGAAGAAGCTTGATTCCACTATTCTGCTCATGATGGAGGAGGAAGAAGAAGTGTAGGAGGAGGAAGCGCACTTAAAGGATGACCATCCCTTTAACATGTTACCTACTCAGCTCAGAATGGTGTCTAATAATATCATGGCGGATATGAGAAATAAATATGACCCTCGTGGCCTTCTTAAAGTTTTTTAGTTTATTCAACCACTTCTCTGATTTTCCTATGTTCTTATAATGGTCTTTTCATTCTCCTTCTTATGAGGTTCATTGTGATGTGCTTTAATTAGGACCGTTTCAGCTAGTCTTACTCCTCTTGTCTCGCGAGGTTCACTTAGGTGTAGTGTTTGTAAAAATATGAAGTTTTATTTCTTTCTCTGGTATCCTTTCCTTAGAGGTTTATAATCTCTTATTGTTGGCCTGCTACTGTGTTGTTGTATGGGTGGAACCATAACATATTTGTCTTTTCTTTCAGTCATTGAAAGGGATGCATATCTAGTGTGCATAACACCCATTCTCTCTATTTTTCAATTGAGTGTGCCTTCTTTGTTTTCTGAGGCTTTCACTTGCAAGAATAAAAAGAACTAGTACTAAACCCTTAGACTTTTATAATTTTAAAGGGAATAACTACATAAAGAGACTACAACTAAGAACCCTTACTCTTTATAGCTCTTACTGATAATTCATATGTTTACCAACTATTTTTAACAACTAGGGGTAAAATTAATGTCCAGAAAAAAATGAATGCCAAGAACAATGATTTGAGGACATATAAAGCTATGTGTGTTGAAGAAATTGTGCTATGTCAGAGCTGTTACAAAAATAAAAAGGAACACCTCTTCCTAATAACTCATATTTTTACGAACTAGGAAGAAAATGAATTCCAAGAACAAAATGAATGCCAAGAACAATGATTTGAGGACACAAAAAGCTAGTTTTGTTGAAGAAATTGTGTTATGTCAAAGTTGTTACAAAAAGAAAAAGGAATAGCTCTTCCTCATAACTCATATTTTTACCAACTAGGAATAGAATGAATGCCAAGAACAATGATTTGAGGACACAAAAAGCTAGTTCTATTGAAGAAATTGTGTTATGTCAAAGCTGTTACAAAAAGAAAAAGGAATATCTCTTCCTCATAACTCATATTTTTAGCAACTAGGAATAGAATGAATGCCAAGAACAATGATTTGAGGACACAGAAAGCTATTTGTGTTGAAGAAATTATGTTATGTCAAAGTTGTTACAAAAAGAAAAAGGAATAGCTCTTCCTAATAACTCATATTTTTATGAACTAGGAATAAAATGAATGCCAAGAAAAATGATTTGAGGACACAAAAAGCTAGTTTTGTTGAAGAAATTATGTGATGTCAAAGTTGTTACAAAAGGAAAAAGGAATAACTCTTCCTCATAACTCAAATTTTTACCAACTAGCAATAGAATGAATGCCAAGAACAATTATTTGAGGACACAGAAAGCTATTTGTGTAGAAGAAATTGTGTTATGCGAAATTTGTAACAAAAAGAAAAAGGAATAGATGTTCCTGATAACTCATATTTTTACTAATTAGGAATAAAATGCCAAGAACAATGATTTGAGGACACAAAAATCTAGTTTTGTTGAAGAAGTTGTGTTATGTCAAAGCTATTACAAAAATAAAAAGGATTAGATCTTCCTCATAACTCATGTTTTTACCAACTAAGAATCAATTAATAAGTTAAAATGCAAGAAAGGTTCAATGCCACTGCAACCTCAAATCCAACACCTGTAATTCAATATCAGACTACTATAATAGCAATGCTTCAAATATGATATTTTTCGACAGTCTGCAATAGGTCCTTATTGAGGAGAAGTAAGCTTGCAAGTGATTGAAACAATACACTCCAATCATCAATAGCATGTAACAGACCTTAGAATATCCCCACACCCTAGACAAATCAATGAAATACAACCCACGACCCTGCAAGAGAAATCTAGAAATAATTTTTATGTGTGAATTTTATATGTGAATTTTTATGTGTGAATCCTCACGGTTTCCTTCTAGATTTCTTGTTTCTTTCTGTGAATTTAATTATTCCAAACCTGTTGTAGTATGAAATTTTATGTGTGAAAACCCTTACAATTATGAGTTTCAGATCCGAGATGTATTCAGTTACAATATATAGATAAAGCATTGATTGTTGTCTGCTCATTGATTGCAAAGGCCAATGAATTATCTTGTTTTCTATTACATTTTTTTAAAATCATAATTCTGTGGTAACTTTGTAGGTTGTTGTAGCCATGCCAAGAGTTTCTATTCCAGATCGTACAAGGAATAGGAGGAAGCGAGGGGTGAGGGGGGTCCAACTGCGATCTAGTGAATCAAATGAGGAGAGGGGGGGTGATGTGAATTCTCCCAATGTGCCTAGTAATATCATTGAAAAGGAAACTGTGGTTGTAGATCATTCTATTCCACCATCAACCACAAAGTCACCTCCAATCACAGTGCAAGGTGAAAGTTCAACAAAGAAAATCAGTGCCATCAGAGGCTAGAAAAAGAAGGACATGCTAGTTGTAATTGATGACATTGAGTTTAAGGGACATTCAATCTGTGCCTCTGCAAAAAAACATGGTATTGCTGCCTCTAACATACATTATAGGATAAATGGGTTGACTAATACAAAGCTTAGAGGGCTTGTTACAGTTATGACTGAAGAGGAGGAGGATGAGGTTGTTGAGTGGTGTAAGGAGATGGCCATTTGGGACAAGGGTTAGAGCTTATACAACTTAAATCCACAGTAGCTCAAATCTGTCAAGGGAGGCCAAAACCCTTCAAAGATGGGTTACCTGGTAAATCATGGTGGAGTGGGTTTAAAAAAAAATGCATCCAGACCTTGTGTTACATAGATATGAGGGCCTTAATAGAGACAGGTATTTAAATCTACGCCCTGCAATTGTGTCCAAGCTCTATAACACTTTTTCTGCTTCATATGAGAAACACCCATATGCCCAGACCATATATGGAATTGTGATGAAACAAGCTTACAGGCAGGAAGGAATTGTGGTATGCAGGTAGATTTTGCCTTAGAGCATGGAGTGGATCACTATTATTTTTTGTGTCAATATAATTGGTTCTTCAATACCTGGATTTTATCTATTTAAAGGTAAAACAGAACTAAAAAAATATATACAAAACTGTGAACAGAGTGCATGCATGGATGGAAAAGGAATTATTTCTGAATTGACTTTGTCACTTTGCTACATTTGTACCACGTGGTGTCTTGCCTGAAAACAAACACCTACTGATTTTAGTTGGCCATGGAAGCCACATGGTTGTGCAGACAATTGAGGAGGCCAACAATTTTGGAATTGACCTATTAACATTGCTAGATCATACCACTCACAGACTACAACCCTTTGATTTCAGTGTGTTTGGGCCTTTCAAGAACTATTTCAGGGTTGTCCGAGGTTCGTGGATGGAAAAGAATCCAGGGGTGGAAGTAAAGAGGTTTGAGCTAGCTGCGCTTGCAAGTAAAGAATTTAAAAGAGCTCTTACACCTTCTAATATCAAGGTTGGATTTAGGAGGACAGGTATATGGCCACTTCATGTTGATGATATTATGCATGATACCGGTTGTAGCTAAGCATTTTATGTGGAAGGTCAAGAAGCAGAGAACTTACATGACCATGTTGATGGCCAAGAAGATGTTGTTATTGCTGAAGGTATAATGTCCCTTTCTAAAGGGCACTTCTATGGTAATGCTGATGAACATGTGAGTGAGACGAAGTTCAGTCATGAACCAATTGTCAATATCAAGGAGGCTGTCAAACCCATTGAACCATCGATCAAGTATTCATGTGGTATCACATATGAGGCATTTGATCAACATAATGAAAATGCAAACTTGATTTCAAATGATAATGCAACAAGATTAAACAATGAGCAATTGAGCATGCCAACCCAAGTAAGCCCACCATCATGGTTGGTAGAGTCCATGATGAATATCAACACACACAATGTGTCTACCACCAATACATAAAGCATGAACATGCCTTCACAACCATCAGAGTTGAACACCGAAATTGTTCATTATTTTGTAGACGATGGGTCAATGGAAGAGGAGCCTATTCAGCATGAAGTACCTGAAGAAGATAACAATGGGGACCAGTCAGTTGACCTTGAAGTTTAAAGCCAAGTGTTAGGTCCCAAGGAGCATGGGACATCAAAACAGATAAACCTTGGTGCATTCCTAAAGTTACCAATAGAGAGAGTGAAGACCTCATCAAGGCACTCAACATCAAATTGTCTTCGTTTGGGGAGGAGTTCATAGTTTCTCACATCTAAAGATTATATGAATTTATTGTTCGAGTCTGAACATAAAAAAAATGAAATTCAAGAATCTAAAAATAAAAAGGAGTTGGCCAAGGAGAAGAAAGCTACAAGGACTGCAATAGCAAAAGCTCAAGCAAAGGAAAGGTTGGAAAGACAAAAAGCAAGGGAAGATAAGGAACATCATGAAAAATTGGCAAGGCAAGAGAGGGAGGCAAGAAAGGTTCAACATTTGTTGGAAAAAGGAGTAAGGGTGACAAGCACAAAAGACTATGGTCCAAGCCAATTTGAGGCAAATAGAATGTTTTCCAACACACTAGACCATATTTTAGAGCACACATCATCATACCAAGACCTTATTAACATCCAAGTCCCTCGTTATCAGCGAGGGGTAATGCCCACCTCTTATACCCCTACTAATGTAGGTTTAAATCCTAACTTTGTTTTTATGACACCTGCACTAAGTGTTGGAGTTAGTAACACAAGTGGACACTTGGGCTACTCAGTTCCTCCATGGCTACAAGGAGGAAATTGTAGTCAATCATATGGAAACATTCAGACATATCCTAATAAACCAATCTTGGGTAGTCCACCATACTTGGGTCAGGCAGGCAACTCAACAATTTTGGACAATGTAGGAAATGGAGGCCATCAAACATAGGGGTGGAAATACATAATTTTTGTAACCACATTGCAATGTAAATTTTGCAAGGATGAATTATGTTGATTGGTTTAATAGCAGAAACTACACTTCTACATAATTAAGGATTATCTAGTTCATCAAATTAAGGAATGCAAATGATAAAAAATACCATTCTCTTCTACACAGTTACATCATTTTTTACTTGATTTGAGAATGTTTGTTAATGGTCATTGTGATGATCAATGAACAAAGGTAGATGAACAAAATTATTGAATTTTAAATTTATTGTGATAATATGATCTGTAGATAATTGAACTATGTTTCGGTAATTTGGTCAAAGTTAGATAAACTGAATTCAAGAATTTGAACTCTGTTGAATTTTAATTTTAATTCTAATTTGAAAAAAATATTTTATTTCGATGTCAAGTTTTTATGTTTTTTTCAGTCATTGAAATTTACTCTTTCATTTAGAGAAATCACTAACCCTAAAGCAATGAATCACTAACAAATAAACAAGCTAACAACATAAATGAATCTAAAGCAATGAATCACTAACAAACAAACAACATAACAACATAAATGATTATAAACCAATGAATCACTAATAAACAAACATGTTAACAACATAAATGAATCTAAAGCAATGAATCACTAAAAAACAAACAAGCTAAAAATATTTTACTGCTAATAATTGAAATGCATTATGCTGCTGACAACTACTAACAACTTTATATTGCTAACAACATTAGAGGAGGGATGCCATTAGGCGAACGAGTCCATTATACCATCCATTATGCCACATAAAGCAGGTGAGGTGGCGTATGACACCTGTTCTCCACCATGTAACACTTTTCCTCAATGCATCATGACCGGTTCAACCAATTTAGGGCATGTTAAGTCCCCTCGACATCACATTCAATGACTGTTGTTTCATCGGCTTCGTTATTCTATTTGGGAAAAGTTACTTGTTCGTTTCTGGTCCTGGGTACACAGTTCCATACAAAAACATACAATCCCTAAAGCTAATTTACAATGGCACAGAGTAATCCACACAATAGAGTAGTTAAACCCATAAATAATTCACAATGGCACACAATAACATATAATAGAGGTGAGACACACCAACATGAATTCCTCCTGCTTGAATTTATGAGAATACAAAGTTACATAGATAAAAAAATTGACAGAATAACATAAAAAATCATTGAAAATCATCTAGAAAGTAGTACAGAATTTATAGAGACATCTTTATAACACAAACACTATTTCTAAATTTAAACTTAATTAGAAAGTACTATAACCAGAAGTAATTAACACACTGGCAATAAAACCTTTGAATAAGAAAGCAGTTTCTTCAAGCCAATGACAGTTTCTTCAACATAACCCCCGTGTACTCAGAAACCCCCTTGTGCTTCTAACATTTGCTGCAGGGTAATAATTCATAAATGGCACAGAGTAATGCACGCAATAGAGTAGTTGAACCCACAAATAATTCACAATGACACACATTAGTAATGCACGGTAATGTATGAAAAATTTCATGGAGACTCATCTAGAAACTAGTATAGGATTTACAGAGACATCTTTATAACACTTACACTATTTCTAAATTTAAACTCAATTATAAAGTACTATAACCAGAAGTAATTAACACACTGGCAATAAATTCTTTGAATCAACAGAAAGTATGGTATGAATAGAACACAATAACCTTATATGATATGGGCTTACTACTCATTAGATCTATGAGCTATAATCACACTGAAAGGGATAACCCACCATATAGTATATGATTTGATTATGTAGATACAAGGGATAAGTATGATACAGGGAAGGTAACAAGCATCTATGATAAGAACCAACTTGTAAGAATAATGTGATTGAGTAACCTATCATATATTATGTAAGTACTTATAGTTATATAAGTTGTACTACTAGCTAAGCATTGAAATCATGGAAGTGATACTAGCTTAGTTCTGATTACTTATATGCTTTATATCTTGATTAGGCTGGAATCATAAGATTATATTGAATATAGTAACCCTACAACATGTATAGTTACTAGCCATATCGATTCTCCTTTATTCATATTTATTGCCATATCTATTCATACGACTAATCTAGAACATTGGTGATATATAAGCAGTTAGATTTCTTATGTAGAATACCATCCATTACTGCTTAATTGACTCTTCTTAAGTGCTATATGCTTTTTTATGACCATTATTATGGGAATACAGGGAAATTCAAAGCACACATATAAGGGAATAGGCCACTAGTCAACCTAATGATATATCCAAGGCTACTACTTATACTAATGGCAGTACATTAACCAAGTGAAGTTAGCTATATCACCAAATATAAGCTATCTATATAGTACCAATCCCATATTCATCAGTAAGCAACCCTTTTGGTTTCCATTGATTTGACTACTATGTCATATTAAAAAAAATCATGGAGAATCATCTAAAAACTAGTATAAAATTGATAGATACATCTTTATAATACTAACTCTATTTCTAAATTTAAGCTCAATTAAAAAGTACTATAACCAGAAGTAATTAACAGCCTGGAAATAAAGCCGCACTGAACGCTAACTATACGGCGTTGTTAACTCATAATTTCAGATAAAACAATAACTTAAAATGATTTTAGTAAACAAAAAAATTATGATGAATACCTGTAATTCCAAAATGATAGTAAATTCTACCACAAACTAATACTTAAAAATGGCAACCATAATTATTAACACAGCCTATAATTTAATTTAATTTGATGTGCAACAATAATGACTGCGTGATATAACTGCATGTGTAAAATACTAAATAATCAAATGACACTGCCAAAACAATTGTCCGTCCATCACTATAACCAAGTGAAAGGGCAGACAACATACGGATCAATTTTCAAAAAGTATAATAAAATGGAAGAAGAATCATATCATTATTATTTCTTTTAAAAGAAAATCAGGATTTCCTCTCCTCGAGAAATTAGCGACGCATTGATTACGCCAAGTTTTAAACACTTCTAAACCTCAAGAGTCCTTCATGTAGATAAGCAATGCCATTTTTTAATGAGTTGAATTTAATTAGAATGTCGGTTTAAGAATATTTTAATATTTAATGTTTATTGAACTTAATTAAATTGCTGGTTTAAAACTATATTTTGTTGATTTAAAAATAAAAAGTGAATTGCTTGACCTGCATTTTGTCATTTAGGATATTAAAATCTAAAATATTATTAGAAATCTATCAATTAAAAATATTAGTGTATTACTTGACCTGCTTTTGTCATGCTGCCTTGTCACTACCACTCTGTGTATTAAAATCCAGAATATTCCTGAAATCCACGAAAATCCCTTCCAAAAAAGCCATTGGCAATATCAAAATTTTTAAAATTCTAGAATACCTGAAGTCACCGGAAAAGGAACTCAACTCTTGAGGCACAACCTCCAATTTCTCAGCTTTCAAAGCAGGTTAGGGTTGTGCGCCCTCGTGGATGTAAACACCTGTAGCCCTATATAAATAACAGATCACAAATGCAAACACACGCGAAGACAGTAGAAAGAAGCAATACAATGATGTGTTTCACACAGAGTGAGAGTTTAGGCAATTTATTTAAAATCCGACAGTAGAAAGAAGCAATACAATGATGTGTTTCACACAGAGTGAGAGTTTAGGCTATTTATTTAAAATCCATATGGAACCTGCAATATCTAAAACGAATTCAAATGCTATTATCTGCAAACCCAGCATTCGCGTATTCTGATCTCAGAAAGTGGCCCTGTTCAGCGCCGTTAACGTGACGGAGGACGACTGGTCTATGCTATACGAATCGTATTGCAGGAAGAAGTGCGCCACAAACAACCGCGCCACCATCACAACAATGTCTTTGCCCCCACACTGCTTGTTATCGGCGGACGTTTCATCCGTTTCGCGGCCGTTGGACCAGAGAACGTACTTGAGCATCTTCTCCCCTTCCGAACCCATGAACCGACGGGGCACAAACTCATCCGCTCTATCGAACAGCTTGGGATCCTTGGTCGCAAAAGGCTGGTACCCGCCCAACAACTCTCCCTTCTTCACCGCATAAAACCCGTCGTGGGTTTCCAAAACAAAATCCGTCTTGGCTCTCGCGTACTGCAAAGGCACAGGCGGGTCAATCCTCAGCACCTCGTACACAGTCGACCGGACCAGCGCCATGCTCTCCAGAGCCCTCCCGTTGAGGCTCCCCTGTGCCCTAACGGCTACGCGAACCTCTTCTGCCAGATCTCTCTGCAGTTGGCTGCCCGCGCGGGCAATATGTTTGACGATACTGGGGAGCATTATTAGCATTCCCCCAAAAGCGTTGAAAGAGATGTTAAACAGGAGATCATGGCAAGCCTCCGCTCTTTTCAGTCCGAACTCTTTCTCGGCCTTGTCCAGGGCCGAAGCCGCATGTGTCCACAGAAATTTAAAGAGCTTCTCGTAGTAGCCCTTGACGGGCCAGAAGGGCAGGCGTATTGAACGGATGGTGAGCTCGTCCACGATCTTTGGAAGGACGCCCGAGCTCACTGTAGGAGCGAGCTGAGGCGCAAGCCACTTGATAACATACGAAGGGCCGTCGGTTCCGAGGCCCTGAGTTACTGGGTCCGCCCCCGTTAACGACCGGCAGAGGAATTTGAATATAAATTGCTCAATCGGCTTGCCGAAAGACGCCTTCCCGCCGCTCCCCATTTCTTTGTCGACAGTGGCGCTGAGCTCGTCGAACGCTCGGGAAAACTCCGGGAAATATCTGTCTCGACTGCTTCTGAGAACCTCGAAACAAAATCTCTTGAGCTTGCTGTGATTCTCCTCCGAGGGGTCCAGGTATACGGAAACCCGATAACCTCCGGTGAAAGCAGTACTGGGCATGTAAGTGCCGGTGAGCACATTCTTCTTCTCTACCTTGCTCAGATCATAGAGCACGGGGAAACTCTTGCCGTCCAGCAGCATTATCACTCGCGAGTCCCACACGATGGGCGGACCTGGCGGCATATTGACCTTAAACACCGTGCTCTTGTATCTGTCTATGCGGCGCTTAAAAAACTCATCGATTCCTTCTGTTACGAAATATTCGAATCGATCGGCAAGAGCGCCCAGCAGTGGGGGACCGTAACTTCCAGGGATCTCCTTCACAGGACTCGCCTTTGAAGCCATGCTCGCCAACATCTGCACCCTATCCTCTTGCACGAAATTCAGAAAGCTTACACCAGGGCGAATAAATCGTTCTAGATATAGATGAAATACACAACGTATGAAAATATTAGAGAGACTGTTTTGGGCTTTACCTTCACAATTTTCTAAGGGCTCGTTTTGTTTCTATATCTGACTATCTATTTGGATGCCCTTATCTTGCAGGACCTTGTGTCTTACCGATGTGAATTCTGTTTATTTATAATGCAAAATTTTCGTTTCTTCCATTGATAAAGTGTAAATCATGAATTTAAGAAAACTAAAAAAGTATTTTATAAATTATTTTTCCATTCAACATTAACATTAATTCTACCCTCACTCTTAAAAAAATTTACATTTTGTTTTTAATCTTTAAGCATATTTTCCTTATTATATCACATGTTTCATGAAACATAAAATGCCAACCTCAAAGCTTATCTTTAAACATATTTTCTTATCGTATCACATGTTTCATGAAACATAAAATGTCAACCTCAAAACTTACAAACCACATCTTTCACCTAAAATGTCAACCTCAATTTTGTTCTTTTAGAGGGCATCATTTGGAAAAAACGAAAAAACTGAAAAACCATTACTTGGACCAGAGAGAAAAACAATTACATTTCGCGATGAAATATCATTCACGCTGCATACGATCTACATTAACCAACATTCACTCCAATGCTTCAAAGGGATCGGGATTTTTCGCAGTACCGTATTTTGCCGAAACCTTTAAAATGGAAGTGTGATTGCACTTTGGATGGCCTCATTAACCCTGTCACTTTTAAACACATGGGATGTGATTACATTTCAACCTGAGGTACAAGGTTATCATAATTTTGGTTACTTTATTTTTCTAAAGTTTTGATAAATTTCTCGAATTTAAAAATTTCAATATTTTGATGACTGATTTTTCATAAATAATTTGATAGGGTAATTCTTAAGAGTGTATTTTGTAATATTTTGATATCTGAATGATGTAAAAAGGAAAAGTTACATTTCACATTAATTATTAATAATTAAAAATAAATTAAATATAAAAATGAAAAAAAAATGAACATAGCATCCATACACTAATGACAATGTGTCTTGAAAAAATAGGAAAGAAATACCATTTATACATTAAAGTTATTCTCTACTATTTTATAAAATGCAAAATGAGAGTATACTTATCTATAAGTTGAGGTTTATGTTCTACTCTTTTTTAATTCAATTATGAAAATACAAATACAAAGAAATGGACATCAATATGGCATTGCATCTGACAATGCACTGTAAATGCTTGTTACAAAATATTCCATGTTCCAAAAAATCTCATTCCTAAATGTTTTAGGGAACTATGAAACAAGTATAATACAAAAGAATGGAAACATTTCTTCTTTTAGGGGCGTAGAGCTTGATTATCCTTTACAGTTAAGGATTTTGCATCTTCAAAATTTAAGTAGTGGTAAGGTATTGGATCTTCTAAAATTTTCATACAATTCCACAAGTAACTCTCCTTATCTTTGTGAATAGTGAGGGGTTAGGATTTTTACATTTTCAACCCTTAATTAGTAGGAATAATTTAGAACTTTTAAATTTTTCTTCAAAGTCCACATTCCATAAGTGGTTATCCCCATATGTGTTAGTGATTGGCATTTATGTGGCTTCTACCTGATACCATGGTGGTCAACACCATTGGTTCTAAACGCTAATTTTAGAAATCTCTACCTACCACTAAAATTGGGCCTTACAAGCCAATTCCTCCATTTTTTCCACCCATAAAATACTAAGATAGATGACAAATTATAATCAACTTTTAAAAATCTTAATCAAAATTATGAAATATAAAAGATAATTTAAGTGTTGTATATCAAATCATTTGAGGAACTAAATTTTGTGTAATTCTTTTAGATATTATAAAAGGAAAACAAGTACTTGTAAAATTAATATTTTTTAAACGTTTTCTTGACCTTTACTCAAAACTTCCATTAATAGTGTATTTTTTTCCATCAATCTAAAGACGCATTGACTCTTTATCTTATACCATTTTTCAACAAATTTGATGTCATTTTAAAACAAAAATCCAAATATAATGCAAAGTTCTTTTCTAGGACATTTTGGATTAATAAAAATAAACATAATATATTATTAAGATCTTTAGTATCTTTCTTATAATTGAATTTTCTTTACTATGTTTAAATTAAAATAATATAACCCTAATAAGGGTGGATGACTATGTGGCAATGGAGTTTGGGGGCGGGAGAAATAGGGGGCACCTGCCACCCTCCCACCTCCTAGTGTTTTTGATAGGGGATAGCATGGTCAGCCTACCCGATGCATAGTGCATGGTAATTTAATTGTCATTCATTTCAATGATCGACCTCCCATAAATCATTTGTTTTGTAATGAGAATTGTTACTACCCAAAATATATGTTGCACCAGGAATCCTTCGTGGTTAGTAATGGGATTATTATTTCAGTTGTCTCATGGTATTAGCATGATTATTCATTGTTTTATGAGAAGGGTTTGCCAATCTTAGGGGGTGGTGGGGCAATGCCTAAGGATAGTATGCAAGCCATCTAAACACTTTCCTCTCTTAGTTTTAGTTGTTTGCATGGGTCTCTAATTCACAAAATTGGGCCATAAATTGGGTCTTAAGAGAATTCATGATGTGTCACTTAGTGAGTTTCACTAGATTTGGAGTGGGAGCCTATTGACGTCGCCATTCTGTACTCCACACCTCTAGCCTTATCGACTTAGTCAATCTATGACAATTCTTTCTAGGTACCTACTTTTATATTGAACCCTATTCTTTGTTTCTTTTTCCCTATGTTTGAGTGGATTAAGTATGCCTACTTTCTCTTTATTTTCCTAGGAGTTCAATGCGTCATAAGTATGGGGTTTTCTTAGCAAGCAGGTGCTCTTGTCTGGATTATGTCTTCTGGACAGGGAGTGAGTTGGCCTTGTTTTTTGTGCGGCCTCAAACTGTGTTTCCCTTCCTTCTTCTTTTGGTTCATTTCAAGTATTGACCTATTAAGTGTTACCTACTTGAGCTCAAACTTGTTGGTGGTTTGCTTTCTTGATAAACTTCGATCTTTTGGCCATTATGCCTTGACAATGCATGCATATTTGAAAGGAGGCTACTATTAAGACCTACGCTATTTATACCTACGCTACTAATAATAGGGAAATATATGGGAAGGAGATGTTTTAAAGGTAAATATTAAATTAGTCATAACTATTACATAATTAGAACCAACACTTAAATCAAGGATAATAATGAGTTAGGAGGATAGTTTTATAACATGTTAAAACACTTATCACGAAGCTAGAAAAACATGGTGGAGATATAAGAATGTCTCAAACTAAAGTGTCATTATTCATTGTAGTGCTAGTGTTATTATTCATTGTAGTGCTATTGGATACATCTACTACTATGGCCCAAGCTCAGGAGGTTACTATTATTAGTAGTGTAGGTGTTAATAGTAGCCTCCTGAGGCTACTATATACTACTATGGCCCAAGCTTAGGAGGCTACTATTATAGTCCCCTCCACAAAACCACCTAGCATTCATGAGGAAATTTGTAAGCTTAAAGCCTACGCTGCTAATAATCGCTAGATGTATTTTGACTCTAAGATTATGGAGGAGGTTACTAATTGGGTTCATGACCCTGGTCATATGAGGGGAAGATAGTTTCAATACCTGAATTCCATTACCCTCCATTGACAGATGAAAATGATTTTTTGTCGAGTCCCAAAAGAGAAGCTCATGAAGATTGAAATGACGTAATTTATTTCATAAATGTGATCAATTGGGTGAAATGATATCAACATTCATGCTTGGCTAGCTTGGATGCCCAACTGTCACATCAGGAAAGTCACTTCCAATGCGATTTAAAACCTCTGCTCCAATTGGTACACATGCACAAAATCATGCACTAGTGACTTCCTTTGACTCCTAATCTTATGATATGTTTCTTTGTAGTTTTTTATGATTATATATGCAACTCTATTGCAATTACTTCGTGTAGTTTTCAGATCTAGATTTCTATTTTTTATATACTTTCTTTAAATTACCGATCAATAGATCTAGTTTCCTTTATGATAAATTGATATCGGTAATAATTTAAATGTAGTTGATGAAGAAGATGTAATCTCAATTTTTGCGAAAATACAAACCTACCTTAAAAAAATGATAAAAATTAATATAATAATTTATTTTATAATTAATTACTTTATTTTTAATTATGAGTTAAGGATGTAAAGTTATAATTTACATGGTACTAAATTTAAAGTAGAATGTATATTATGTTTTTGGTTTTGTATATTTAATTATGATAGAAAGATTTATTGTATTTTTTTTCTTGAAAATATAGATTAGTATAAATAATGGTAAAAAAAAATTGGTGAATATTTTATTGAATATGATTATGTGTTATAAGAATGATGATTTCTTATTTTCTTTTAATTAAACTAATGTTATCTATAATTTGGTGGATAAAAATTATGTAGTAAGGCTATAACTAGTTATAAAAGACTTAGTAGTAGATGTATCCAATAGAAATACAATGAATAATAACACTTTAGTTTGAGACATTCTTATATCTCCACCATATTTTTCTGCATTTGTGATATACTTGTGATATATGTTTTAACATGTTATAAAATTGTCCTCTTAACTCATTATTATACTTGATTTAAATTTTAGTTCTTAATAGTTATGACTAATTAAATATTTACCTTAAAAACATCTCACTCACATATATTTCACTCCAAAATAAGAAAATTTCACTTTGCAATTCAAATTAATAAATGTTTCCTTACCTGTAAACAAAGAATAAGATTCAAATTAATAAATGTTTCAACTATTTCTTTAAAACAAATGAGATAAATAAGTGTTTTTTTTGTTTTTTGTTTTAAACAAGATAAATATGTTTTCTATTTTTTATTTTATTTATTTATTTATTTTTAGAAATAAATTGAAGAAAAATAATGTAAATCACAAAAAAATTAAATATTTTCTTTACATTAAATTTGAAATTAAACATATATTTAAAACATTATAACATGAATCCTTTAATGTTTTAATATTAGATAACGCATTCAAAGACCATAACATTTTCGAATTGAAAGACCATAACAAAATGTTAGCTTAGAATGTATATTAAAAAAAATTGGCAATTATAAAATGTGAATCATCTATGTTACCGTTTGTGATATTATAACAACACATTAGTCTTTGTTTCTAACCTAAATCTAATTTTGATGGAAATAAAAACACTTATGATTTAAAAATATCTAAACTTTTCAATATATATTAAGCAAAATATGAAGAAAAATCTCTTGAGTTTGTTGTGATTCTCCTCTAAGTATTCTAGGTATATGACAACCTGATAACCTCTCATGAAAGCAGTGCTGGGCATGCAAGTGTTGGTCAACACATTCTTGTTCTCCACCTTTCTTAGCTCGTAGAGCATGGGGAAGGTCTTTCCATCCATCACATGCCTAGAATTTCAAATTCCCTTTGCCTGTCAAATGAAAATTTGATGATGTTTTTCCATTTTTCATGACCTTCATTTTAAATTCTATGCAAATTTGTTAGTGTCGACCTGCCTTTATTTGGAAACTCTCTTTCAACTACTATTGCATCTCAACTTTCATTAATCTCCCTCTGAGAGTGGCTTGTTTTTTTTTAAGTTAGGATATGTGTTTCGATACTTTGCTCTGATATAAATAGAATAATCATAAAAATATTCATGTTTGATATACTATATTAAAATTAATATAAATACAATAGGTTTATATAGGGATTTTGAATTGTTGTGAGATCTAAGTTATTCCAAACTTAGGAAGATAAGTTTAGAGAATATCTCAACTATCTCTAACAAACATAATTAAAATTCTATCCTTTAGTAATAACATTAGTGTAAGTTACAGTTCACATCATTTATAGTTCTAAAGGACTTCCATGACCTAGGACCAAGAAAACTCTAATAAATAAAATTATTTTTCATTAAAGTTCATAGTCACTTCATAGTTTCCTTGTCAAAGTTCTTGTGGCCAAGAACTCTAACAAATATTTTTTGGTCAAATGTTGATAAGTGTTCCTATTGGAAAAATAGATTGTGATAAAGAAGAACTTTGACAAAACTCATCTGTCTATGCCTTCTTTTTGATTTCATGGTAATGAGAAGTCATGCTAGTGATACTTCCAAGGAACTTTCTTAGATAATTACTTTGATCAAGTAACTATAACCAACGAACTATGATTTTCTTGCTCCCTCATTGATTTAAGTTGTCGTATTGATGTTGGGTCTTGTTGGTTAAACTTCATGTTGATCATAGTTCTAAGGAATTTCTTGATTAAGAACCCTAACTAACAAAAGGATGAAGAATTGTAATAGACAGAAACTTTGATAAAGAAACTACAACCAATAAAAACATTGTTGAATGAAATTTAGTCAACAAAAAATATAACCATAGGAACCATTAACCATGAAGGAACTTTTAACTATGGAAAAAGAATGAGAACTTAGTTAATATTCCTATTGAATATATTTCCCATCCTATTGGTCATCTTTTTAAGGTACTTTCTTAGCCATAAAATTTTATTATGATAGATTGAATAGTGCCAAGCAAGGAACCATTAACAACATTGTTATGAAACCAGCTCACAAAAAGATAAAAAAGATAGATCAACGCCTTAGAATTCAACCTCTTCGAGGGGGCAACCTCCTTTACATTACATAAATGAACAATTCTTGGATGATGCAAATGACAAAACCTCCTTTCTATATATAGGAGTCTAAGGAGTCACAATATAACCCAGCCGACCTAACAATAATAATATAAAGCCACAAAAATAACAATAGAGGGATTCTATGGGGCACAATAATAACAATATGGGGACAATAGGGGCACAACGATATTAATAAGGGATAAAACTACAATAGTAATGGGGTAATCACTAGTATTATAGGGACCTAACATGCCCCTCTCCTTCAAAAAAGTGTTGTCCTCAACGCTTGAGTAGTTCTGGATGCTTCTGTATAAAATTTTCATCCTCCCATGTGGAATCTTCAGCGGATAAGTTCTTCCACTTGATAAGATACTCCGAAATTGATCGATTTCGTAGCTGTCGAGTTCTTGTTTCTGTGAGTGCTTCTGGTTCCAATATAATTTTTCCTTCCTCGTCAAGTTCTGGAAATATTGTTTGAACTGGGAGCTTGTCGCCTATAACCTTCTTTAAACATGAAGCATGGAAAACTAGGTGCAATCGAGAAGTTGCAGGAAGCTCCAATTTGTAAGCCATAGTACCAATCTTTTGCAACACATTGTACGGACCATAATACTTTGGTGATAATTTATTATCCTTCTTAGCTTGCTTGAGGGACATTTTCTTATATGGTTGTAGCCGTAGGAATACCCAATCACCTACATCAAAACTTCTTTCACTGCAATGTTGATCTGCCTATTGTTTCATTCTATTCTGTGCCAACACGAGGTTATCCTTTAAGAGTTGGAGGACTTGTTGTTGATGTTCGATGTGATGTTCCACTGCTTGAACCTTAGAATTTTCTCTTAAATATGATGTGATGGATGGTGGCTGATATCCATAAAGTGCCATAAATGGGGTCATTTTTGTTGCTGTATGGAAGGAAGTGTTATACCACCATTCAGCCAGAGGCAACCATTTGATCCATTGTGTCTATTTATCAGATACAAAGCAACGAAGATATCCTTCCAAAAATTTGTTTACTATCTCAGTTTGCCCATCAGATTGAGGATGATAAGATGAGCTATGAGCTAACTGAGTACCAAGACAAGAAAATAATTCTGTCCAAAAATTTCCAGTGAAATGGGATCTCTGTCACTTAAAATAATCTTTGGGTTTCCATGTAGCTTTTGAATTGTTTCCATAAATGCAGTAGAAACTTTATTGGCTTTAAATGGATGTGATAATGCACAAAAGTGTGCATACTTGGTAAGTTTGTCAACTACCACCATGATGACACTCTTTCCCTCAGACTTGGGTAAACCTGTGATAAAATCCATTGAAACCTCCTCCCAACGTTGGCTTGGAATGGATAAAGGTTGTAATAGACCCGGTGTCTTAATTGTTTCAACTTTATTTTGCTGGAAAACCAAACATTCTGCCACAAACTTTTGAATATCTGATTTAAGGCCATCCCAAAAAAAATCCTTCTTAACCCTGTGGTAAGTTTTTAAAAATCTTGAGTGCCCTCCTAAGGGAGAAGTGTGCAATTCCATAAGAATCTTTTGTTTTAGTTTGGAATTCTTACAGAGGTATAAGTGATCTTTGTACCATAACGAATCATTTTTCCAGCTAAATGTATCAGATGTACTGGAATCTTGTTGTAACTTTCGAATAAGTGCCCACACTTCTTCATCATTCTTCCATTCCTCCCTTGCTTCGTTTATCCAATCTGGTTGGATAATAGAAATGGCGCACAACAATGCTTCCACATCCTCATCCTTTCTTGAGAGTGCATCTGCCACCACATTTTGCTTCCCTTTTTTGTAGATGATTTCAAAGTCATTACCCAACATCTTTGTGACCCACTTTTGTTGCTCTTCAGAGGATAATCTTTGTTCTAAAAAGTGTTTAAGGCTATCATGATCCGTTTTTACCTTGAAGTGTCTTCCCATTAGGTAGGGTCACCATTTCTTAAGTGCATGGAGTATTGCCAACATTTCCTTCTCATAAATAGCTTTGTGTAAAAACTTTCCCTTGATTGGACGACTTTCAAAAGCAATGGGTCTTTCATCTTGCATTAAAACAACACCAATTCCATTTCCTGAAGCATCACATTCCACAATAAAGGTTTTTGTGAAGTCCAGTGTAGCTAAGACCGGTGCTTGGCACATTGCCTCTTTAAGATGTTCGAAGGCCTTTGTTGCTTCTGGAGTCCATGAAAATGCATCTTTCTTCAATAATGTTGTTAGAGGTGCTGCTATTCTCCCATAATTCTTAACAAACTTGCGATAATACCCTGTCAGAGAAATCCTCGCAGATGCTTTATGGATGTGGGGATTTTCCATTCCTTAATGGCTTTAATTTTGCTAGGGTCTACCTTAACTCCTTCATGAGATACAATATGACCCAGATATTCCACCTCTTGTACTCCAAAGAAGCATTTGGATCTTTTTGCATATAATTGTTTCTCCTCCAATAGTTGTAGTACCCTGTCAACATGTTCAACATGATCCTTCCAAGACTTGCTGTAGATTAGTATATCATCAAAAAATACTAACACAAATTTTCTAAGGAAGGTTTAAAAATGGAATTCATCAAACCTTGAAATGTAGAAGGTGCATTGGTAAGGCCAAAAGGCATGACCAAAAATTCATAATGACCCTCATGAGTTCTAAATGCTGTTTTCGGAATGTCTTCAGTCTTCATTTTGATTTGATGATATCCTAAACGAAGATCCAACTTGGTGAAGTAAATTGATCCATGCAATTCATCCAGTAATTCATCAATGAGAGGAATGGGAAACTTATCTTTAATAGTGAGCTTGTTGAGCTCCCTATAATCTGGACACATGCGCCATGATCCATCCTTCTTGTGCACCAATACTACTGGAGCAGAGAAAGAACTTTGACTAGGTTGAATTATACCAGCCTCTAGCATTTCTACAACCATACGTTCAATTTCACTCTTTTGGGCATAAGGATATCTGTACGGCCTGATGTTTGGAGGAAAACTTCCTGGAATCAGATGAATAGCATGATCATGATCACGAATAGGTGGGAGACCTTTGGGAGTCTCAAATACCTTGGAATGATTGTCCAAGACTTTTTGGAGATCTGGAGAAATAGATGATTCCAATGTGGAAACATCTAGCGAACATAATTGTGCAATTACACCCCTTTGTTCCTTTTTTAGAAGCTTTGTCATACCATTAGAGCTGATTATCTTTCCCGGTTTCCCTGCAATACCCCTTAATTCAACTTCCTTTCCTTCCACAGAAAATTTCATGAAAAGTTCTTGAAAATTAAAAGCTATTGTACCCAAGGATTGTAGCCATTGGACTCCTAGTACAACATCAACACCTCCCATTGGAATGGAAAGCATTGGGCTATTCAATACATATTCTCCCATGGATAGCTTGATATTATGGCACTTTCCAGAGCAATTTATCGTTCCTCCATTTGCAACCATCACTTGACACTCTGGTGCTGGATATAGGAAGCAATTCAATTCTTTTGCTATCTTACAATGAATAAAATTGTGGGTACTTCTTGAATCAATCAACACTATTACCTTTTTCTTCTTGATTTGTCCTTCTATCTTGATGGTTTGAGGAGTGGTAATTCCAGCCAATGCATTACAAGATATGGTTGGATTCATTTCTTCTTTATCTAGGCTTTGTTCCTGGAGTATATCCTCTTCTTTTGACCTTTCTTGCTCCTTTTCTTCTTCCTCTTCACAATCGATGTAGAATAATTTATTCTCAGCACACTTATGACCTTTAGTGTATTTGCTATCACAACTGTAACAAAGCCCTTTTGCTCTTTTTTCTTCCAATTTTTGTGGTGTCAACCTTATAGGTTATGGAAGACTAGGGGAAACAACACTTCCATCTTTATAGTTGTGAGTGTATGCTTCCTGGTTGCCATAATTTTGCTTTCCATTTTTCTTGCTAACCTGAATGCCTTCTCTAATGAATCAGGTTCCCAAAGGCGAACATCATGTTGGATATTATCCTTTAAAGTCCCTATGAACACATCAATCCTATGCTCCTCTGGAATATTTTTTACCCTTATGTTCAATTTTTGGAACTCCTCAATGTGCTCCATTATTGAACCCTTTTGTTTGAGACTTATCAATTGGCTAAAAAAAGTGTTGCTTTTTGTATCCTCATAATGTGCTGTTAATTCTTCCGTAAAAATTGCCCAAGTGATAATTTGTTTACGAGAGCAAAGCCATTGATACCATACAAACTGATTTGGTTCCAAATATAAAGTTGCAATACGTACCTTTTATGTGTTTTGCACATTATTGAGATCGAAAAATTGCTCCATTTGTAATATCCATGTTGCGGGATCCTTGCCATCAAACTTCCTCATATCGATTTTTGGAATATGGTGGGTCTTCGGTCCAACATTAGAGTCTATGAAATCATGATTAACATTTCTTTTGTTCTCATCATGAGTTTCCTTTACTACCCTTTCACCATTAGTAAGCATTTCTTGTAAAAACTTTGTCAAATCTGTCTTCAAATCTATCTTCAAATCGTCCATCTTAGCTTCCATGCCATTCATCTTAGCTTCCACGCCCTTTATCTTAGATTCCACGCCATTTATCTTATATTCCATGCCATTCATCTTAGCTTCCACACCCTTTATCTTAGATTCCACGCCATTTATATTAGATTCCATGCCATTTATCTTAGCTTCTGTTAGCTTTCGTGAGAGTGACATTTGTTGCACTTGGTCTTGTAATTTTGATATATCATGTAGCATTTCTTCCTCTTCTTCATGAGTCATGCTAGGGCTTTCAGGTTTCTTACTAGGTGTTTGTATTTTCTTTCCTCGAGGCATCAGTTACCGATAATAATGCTCTACTATGCCCTTTGAATTCTTCAAAATAATTTTTCAAACCAAGCTTAAGAAAAAATTTAAAAAAATCTACACACCTTTTTTCACTTTGTAGGAGCTCGATATTGCCTCTAATGTATCTCTGTAATTTCGGATCATCCAGTTCTAAAATTGTGACCTGCAGTAGTCCTCTATGTCCTCTTTCCAATGCCACCAATTTGATCCAAATTGGATTCTCCAAGGAAGAGTTATGCCAAATCTCCCACAGTGACCTGATTATAGACTAGTTCAGTAGTGCGAACTTGTACGACGTTCCACGAGTCACTGTTTTGACCTTTTTCTCTGAAAATATATACAAGAAACTACAGTCCATCCTCTTTCTGTACCTTCTTACGAAATTTCAATCCGATGCTCAGAGAGAAAGTTATGATGATTTTCCCCAGGTCACCTGTTTGGAATGTAATTCAAGATTCTGCAAAAAGACCAACTTCCTCAGATCATATCTCCGCAAATATAGTGTGAAAAGCTCTGAAATTTGGACCTGAGGTTCAGTGCGATTTCTTCTCAAATGTTTTTTTTTTTTAAGCTTCTGAAACGTCGTAGAAAAAAAGTTATAGCGAAAATGCCACGATCACCTATTTGGGGCAGCAAAACCCTAGAATCCAAAGCTCTGATACCAAATGTTATGAAACCAGCTCACAAAAAGATAAAAAAGATAGATCAATGCCTTAGAATTCAACCTCTTCGAGGGGGAAACCTCCTTTACATTACATAAATGAACAATTCTTGGATGATTCAAATGACAAAACCTCCTTTCTATATATAGGAGTCTAAGGAGTCACAATATAACCCAGCCGACCTAACAATAATAATATAAAGCCACAAAAATAACAATAGAGGGATTCTATGGGGCACAGTAATAACAATATGGGGACAATAGGGGCACAACAATATTAATAAGGGATACAACTACAATAGTAATGGGGTAATCACTAGTATTATAGGGACCTAACAAACATGAACTCTAGTCAACAAGAACTTTAATGAAGAATTTATGACCAATAAAACCTGTAACAAAGAAAAAATTATTAGTAAAGATCCTATTATTCCTTCCTTGGTTGCAATTCCTATCTTGACATTCGATCATGTATGTTAGAAATTATACCTTCTTCCTAGTTCTAGGGAGAATTACTCACTAGGAAACACAACATGAAACTTTAACCAACAATGTTCCTATTAGTTAAGAAAACTGAATTTTAAGGATTCAAAATATTTAGAGTTGTTTTTCACTATTTACACCCTCACTTTTGAATTTCACAATAAACGACGTTGACCACCACTACGTAAACATGTATCAAGGAATTCAATTTGAACCTTGTATCCATGTGATGAAATTCAAATCAAAATTAACTTTTATTTGTCTCATCCATTTAGCTTGAGAATTGAACCATTACCAACTCAAAATTACAATTAAATTTTCAACTTCTCATGAATTTGGTTTGAAATTTGAACCACTACCATGTGAAATGAGTTGCATCATATAATAGTTATGGCATGTATACAATCTTCTAAGGTAGATGGCTTCCATGAACAAAATCATAACTACGAAATTCTACAACCCTGAATTAAAATGTTTATTACTAGCATATCCATATAAACTAAATGGCAAATAAATGTTGATAAACATCAATTTATAACAAGCATCAAAACACTTACTTCATGATACATCTCAAGTGGTTAAAATTAAAAAAAAACATAAAGTAATTAAATTAAAACTTTATTTAAAATAATAATAATTATTATTACATATAACTTAAGTTATTACGTAAGTTATATATATCTATATATATCTAGATTATCTATCTATATATATATATATATATATATATATATATATATATATATATATATATATATATATATATATATATATATATATATATATTAACTTTCGTAATAAGACTCCTAACCATGTGGATTCACTCCATTTTCTTGTGGAGATTCTTAATCTGTAAATAGGCATTGCTATAATACCATGGGCTAATACACGACTCATGAATACCACACACCCAAAAAAACCATAACTTATTTAATAATTGCTCATTTTGGCTTATAAGATTCAGTTTTTAACTCTGGCATTTTGCAGGGGACAAGTCGTATAATGATCTAACTGAACAACATTAGTCATGATTTCTTATACTCTATTTCAATTTGGATATCTTCCTCTGTTTTGAAAACAATGTCTGATACTCCCATGTATTATAGACAGTTCCTAGTAACGCAAAGTTTATTTTTCGTATGGCAAATATGTTGCAGTTTTCATAAAGAACTATTTTTGGTGTTAGCATATATAAGTTTTAATTCTCGTGACAGTGAGAATTCCCATTCTCTAGAATATTTACTGTCTCTAAAAAGTTAATTGAAATCGTTTTTCTTTTGTTGAAAAAGGATTTGGTTTTTAGGCCCCACACACCTTTAAAAAAAAAAATTTAAAAAAAAATACAAAATATATGAACTTATATGAAAATTAGTTCAAATGATTTATAATTAAGTTCAAATGCTTAATTTGGGATCAACGTGTCAAAAATTTTAAATTATATGAAAAAACTTGAAAAGGGAAAAAGTACAAAATACCCTAAAATAGATGGGTTTGTGATACCTCCAATCGACATGTATTCATCAATGTTCTCGTGTGATGTTGTATGTCATGCAGGACCTTATACTCCACAGGAATGTGATTTAGTTTAAGCCTATTTCCAAATTTGAGTTGGAAATTAAAAACACCCACGTTGTACACTCCAATTAACCCAAAAGTAAACATCAACAATGCCACTCGAATAGCCAATAATCTAACTCTACAACCATTAAATATTCTAGATATCTCCCGAGGCTCCATATTTTTTCTCACCATTGTAATAAAACCCATCACAAAACTTGTTAGGCAACTTTTGAAATGAGCTAAAAATTCCTCATACTCTCATTAGCCGGAAGAATTTCTCTCATCACATTTCTCCCCTCCTCTCTCCTCATCCTTTCATAAAAAAACTTGACATTTCCCCACAACAGTAAAAACAAAGGCCTTAGGATGAGACATACAGAAACACCATCAGCATCAGGTGCTGTCCTTTTTGTTGTTATTGTTGTTATCTTCTTCGTGAGAAGACAATGTAGTAAAACCAAAAGGGTTGTTGCTCCTCCTTTATTTCCATGGGGCAGGAGTGGGACATAGTAGTAGAAATAGTAGCTTCCATCCCCCATGGCCATTTTTATCACTTCTCCCACACTTTTCCCTCTCATGAACTTTATCGCTTCAAGCAGATCAACTACTAATAATATTCCCCAAAAGGATGCACAATTTCAATTTAAGACTCATGGTTTGCAATAAGCTGCAAATGAGAAACACCATGGACTCAGTGAATGGTGTATTAGCAAGAGAAGTAGTGCGAGAGCAGAGGGGGAGTTCATTAAATTTGAAATTGATATAGGAGAGATATGTGTCCCTCTTGCGTGAAATCATGGAGCATACCTTAGTTTGGTGTACGAGCATGGCAACAATCCTCTCCATTCTTATAGTTAATGTCATTGATACCACTAATGCTAACACTTTTGTTGTAACTCCTACTGGAAACTGCAAGAAGATGAGCTCGCCACTATTCGCCTTTTTTAGGAAAACACACCTTCCATAGTTTATATTACCAATCTCGCTATCAAGTAACCTTACTTTACTATTTTCTCTTTATACATTAATGGGTTAGTTCCCCTTGATCTCTAATGTGACATTGTCCAAAGGTAATATTTGTTCTACTTAGTAGGTAATATTGAGATATAGTTCTTACTGTTCAATTTTCTATTTCACTGAGGTGGATGTAAATCCAGGAGGAGCTAAACACCCAAAAATTTAATGCAAATATTTTTAATGACTGCAGGTGAACTGACAAAATTTATTGCAAATATTGTAATGGTTGGAGGTGAATTAAAAACTTATTTATTGGTATATAGAATTCACAAAATCGCATTTGTAAAAGGTATACCCTACCATAGATTTTGATGGCTTCAATTTCAAATTAAATTTCATTTTGACGGGTTGATGGTCTATAGTATACGTCAAAATTGATGTGGGATAATTTCCGCAACTGTAAAATACATTATGAAATGTGAAATATGTCCTACAGGATGTAAAATTCTGTTTATGGTCTAGCAACAATATCATTCGCGAGTCCCATGCAATGGGTGCACCCAATCACATATTGAACTTGAAGACCATGCTCCTGTATCTATCTATGTGGCGCTTAATAAAATGATTGACTCCTTTCCTGACGAAATATTCAAATCGATCGGCAGCACTCTCAACTAGTAGTGGGGGCCCATAACTTCCAAGGATCTCCTTCACAAGAGCCATTCTCACCAACATGGACATCCTATCCTCTTGCTTCCACAAAATTTTAAAAGCTACAATGGGGCACGGGGTTTCACTAGAGGAGCAATATTATACCACGTGGGTTCATATTGTAGGATATATATTAAGGAAAAGATGGTATAATATATTGAGGGATATATAAGGGGTAAAGGGTTTTTATATTGGAAGGTATAAAAAATGGAGCTCAAAGTTAACGAAAAAATATAAAGGGGTATAAAAAATGTTAATGCAAAAATAGATACCTACAATATCTAGTGGAAGTAGGGTTTTTTTAAATTGGGAAGGTGTGTTGGGTTCGTATTGGTAGGGGGTTAAATAATGTTTTTTTTAGGGGAATTTTTCAATATGTAGTCAAACTAAGGGTATTGTGTAATATTCCACGAACACACATGATAGGTCAGAGGTTCATTGAGTGAAGCCCTTGTGCAATGGGAAAAGTAAAATCATTATAGGTATAGATGGATCATGCAACGGAATGAAAATATTAGAGAGACTATTTTGGAGTTTACCTTCACAAGGTTTTTTGTGAGTCACTATGGCTCTCTTGCAAAGCTTTGTTTTCATATCTGATTACTGATTTGGATGTTCTTACACTGCAGGACTATGTGAAAGTTTGTGGTGTTTTATATTGATATAAATTTACATGTTTTGAATTTTATGGAAATTTTTAATTTGTGAGTAGTTTTTTTTACAATATCATGGTATTATATGATGGTTTATCAATATCGCATCTAACATGACATGTATTGTGTTGATTTGGCATTTTATTTAATTAATTAATTTGAGATAAATTAATTAAAAGAACATAAATCTTAACCATTAATCTATGAATACTATTATAAATATTCTAGCATATTTTATGGACGTTAATTCTCTACCATTAACCTAACAATGAATGATAATTAAATTAAAATTGTGAAAGAACTATTCTAAAATAAACATACCTAAAAATATAATAAACTCACCAACCAAAAAAATAAATAAATATAAATATTTACTTCTTTTTCTTAATTTTTAAAACATCATTTTCATTACATACCACAATTCTCCTCATAGAATTCCAACCTCAAAATTAAATAATGCATCATGATGAAAAAAAAACCTTCCATGGATCATATAGAAAATAAACTCCATATTAATTAATTAATTCATCATGAATAAACACAAATATTTAACATAATAATGATTTATTTGTTGGAATTATGATGTATGTGTTGTACTTGATGGCAACCCACTTATAGCAGAACAACTCACTTGTATATGGTAACTAGATGAATCTATAGAAGAGATATAAGATGTGACAGAATGCATGACAATAGTGTTTATAGATGTGATGAAATTTAGGGCGGCTTCAAGGAATTAGTTCAGAAGGCAACTCACTCAGATGAAACATCACAATATAGCAGGTAAACAACAAAGAATGACAGACCAGTCTTCACAGAATGAAGAAAGAGAGGTATACGTAGGTTCACCATTAACCAAGCCACACATATACACGCAGGTTAACAAAACAAAAGGAGCGTATAATGCACACACGCACTTGCACAAAAGGAAAGTGCATATACCTTGGGAAACTAAGTTTTTGGTCTGAAGTTTTTGGTCCATGGTATTTTGATCCATGGTATTGGTCCATGGTATTTGGTCTGAGGTATTGACCCTAGGTATTTGATCCAAGGTATTGGT
The DNA here is from genome assembly GCA_031772625.1 of Pinus tabuliformis. NCBI lineage: Eukaryota > Viridiplantae > Streptophyta > Pinopsida > Pinales > Pinaceae > Pinus > Pinus tabuliformis. The sequence goes on from CM062810.1 coordinate 463,799,433, forward strand.
CCTAAGTGGTTTTGGTCCATGGTACTGAGAAAGACCTAAAACTATATAAGGAGGAGAAGATCATTAGGCAAGAATACACAAGCATTGAATATATGATGAAGTGTGAGATCTAGTATGCAGGTTATTGGGTTATGGTGCATTGTTGGATTTGAACCAAGGAGGAACCTTAGCGTTTGATGAAAGATAAGATCTATTGATGCATCAGGATCTCAAGGCTTGACGTGAATTATCTTTATGTGATTTGATCATGTATCTGAATAAATGGCGCATGTTGTAGTCTATAAATATAATGATCTGGGTATGGCTGAATTCTGGAATATTTGTAATGTTTTAATCACCATTTACAGATATGTACGCAGGTTCACTTTAGAAAAGGAGCGTATACACGCTGGTTCTGCATATCAAAGCAGCGTATACATCATAATTTTGATATGCAGATATGTATGTTGGTTCGCTTTGAGGAAAGAGTGTATGCACACAGGTTTGACACATGGAAGTAGCGTATACCCTATAAAATATGTTTTAGTTGCTTCTATTTGCTGTTGCAGTGTTCTGGGTTCTGGCTTGGATTCTAGTTTTTGTTCTGATGACAATATTCTGAATGATCAGATTGATGGGTTGTCAAAGTGATTGATTGATTCGGTTGTGGTTGGTTAAAAAGGTGATTGGTTGATGCAGATATATTTGATATGATGTTGTTGATGGATCCAGTCTGAAAATTTATGAAACGTGGTCCCTGGAAGAAAAAGGAGAAGGTCGTAGCCTTCTGTAGGTTGGCGCCTATGTACTAGTAAACACATCGGCTAGTACAAGAGCTAGGGGGTTGTATCTCCCTTCCAGTAGAAGCTGGAGAATGAGAGAAGGTTGTAGCCTTCTACAGGTAGAAGCCTACGTACTGTATAAGACTGCACCAGTACAAAAAACTGTAAACAAAATTTTCTTATTAAAAGAAGACAGAGACGATTGCAGCAGGTGGTTTTCACCCACATTGGGTTTCCACTTTATATCTTGGTATTCATGTGTGTTGTTTTATGTGTGATGCTTTAATCTATTTTTACTGCACTGTCTAATGAATTCCTGATATACTGATTAAAGTTCAATACATGATAATTTGGGTAAATCAAAAGATCTATGCATATACGCTGGTTGCATTAAGTACAGTCGCGTATACACGCTAGTTCACTGAACTGAAGTAGCGTATACAAATCAGTTTTGAAAATTAAATTATTGATATGATAATATTGATTCACCCCCCCTCTCAGTATTATTTCCAACAATTGGTATTAAAGCAGGTCTTTAAGAAGAAGCTTGATTGCTTGAAGGAAGATCCATCATCATGAGTAATCAAGAAAGTGGGGGATCCATCATACCGCCAATCTTTGACGGGAGCAACTTTTCTTATTAGAAGGTAAGAACCGCAACCTATCTTCAATCACTTGGAACAGATGTCTGGGAAATCGTGGAAGGAGGATTTACATTTCCATCAGCAATTCCTACAGATACGGCAGGTAAAAAGCAATATGAAATCAATGCCAAGGCTGTCAATACATTATTGGGAAGTCTGTCACAATCAGAGTTTTTCAAAGTTATGTAGCTCAAATCTGCCAAAGAAATATGGGACAAAATTGTTCTAAGCTACGAAGGAGACTCTCAGGTAAAACATGCTAAACTACAAACACTCAGAATTCAATATGAAACTCTCAAGATGCACAATGATGAAAGTATAGCTAGTTACTTCTTACGTATAGATGAGGTTGTTAATTTCATGAAGAATCTGGGTGAAGAGATAAAGGAAGTTATTTTAGTTGAAATAATTTTAAGATCCTTGTCTGCTAAATTTGAATCAAAAGTATCTGCCATAGAAGAAAAGCAGGATCTACAGACTATTACTATGACACAACTTCACGGAATCTTAACTGCCTTTGAGATGAGAAAAGGAGGTCCATCAGGTATAAGAGAAGCCGTATTTAAAGCTTCAGTAAAAGGAAAAGAAGAACTCAATGAATCAAGACATATTTCAGAAGAAGAAGAAGAAGAAGAAGAAGCAAACTTCGTCAAAAACCTTCAACGAGGTTCTGGAAGACTCAGAGGTAAACTACCTTTCAAATGTTTTTCTTGTGGTAGAGTTGGTCATTATGCTACCAAATGTCCTCATAAAGATAAATATGATAAAGGGAAGGAATCTGCAAAATGGAATAGAAAACAAAGTGTAAGTAAAAAGAGCTACTATACTCATGAAGATAGTGATTGTTTATCAAATAGTGATGAAGATGAAAATAGTAATGACTATAGACTTCTTATGGCTTATAAAGATGATGACTTTTTGGATGCTTTAGATGTAGATGACCTTTATGAAGAAATATCTAAACTCAAAATTTGTTTAGAAGAAAAGAATATGGCTATAGATAACTTGACATACCAACTTGCAGAAAGAGAAAAACACAATGAAAAACTAGAATGTGAAATTGTGGGTCTAAGAAAGGATCTTGAGAAAATGAAAGCTTTCAATCTTAGATTTACTAAAGGATCAGAAACCTTAAATGAAATTATCAAAGTGCAGCATTCTCCTCTAATAAAGACAGGTCTTGGATATACTGAAGAAGCATCTCAATCACAGAAGCCGTCAACCTCCACTAAAAGCTATCTTGATGCAGCAAAGAGCAGTGAACAATTTGACAATCGTCAGCAAAGGCATAAAGCAGATCACCAGGTAAATTAGGCTCAATCTCTTCAAGGATGAACAAAAGCCACAACCAACCTCAGGTAAATCATACTCAATCTACCTCAAAGATGAATATCAATAGAAACTACAATCACCAGGTTAGTAGATTCGATAATCGCAGGAACTTCTTTAATGGTCAATGTTTCTCATGTCATAATTTTGGACACAAAGCTGCTCATTGTGTTTCTTACAAAACCATCATGACTAGAGAAGCACGAAATCAAAGGAATGTGACAGGGATCAAGAAAAGTTCCTATAATAACTTTTCTCTGCTTGAAAATGAAATGGAATGCTCAATTTGTAACAACTTTGGCCATGAAGAATCTGAATGTAGGAGAAAATTTTGGCAAATATCTCAAAAGGAGCAAACTCCATTAAATCCCAAAATATGGAGAAAGAAAGAACCACAAACAGAAAGATGTGGTATAGCCTTGTATGCAGAAGGACAAGAAAACCATTGGTACATCGACAATGGATGCTCAAAACACATGACAGGTGACAAAGAAAAACTACACTCATATAATGCCTTAGAAAAGGAAAAGAGTGTCTCATTTGGAAATGACACTCCTGCCGTCATAAAAGGTAAAGGCTATGTTTTCTTAAAATAAAAAGTTAAAGCTGAAAATGTCATGTATGTTGATGGCTTAAAACATAACCTATTGAGTGTGAGTCAAATGTGTGATCAATGAAATGAAGTAGTGTTTCGATCAAATGGATGTGTTGTTCGTGAGCTTGATACAGGAGAAACCGTGATTAAAGGGACAAGAAATCCAAACAACCTATACATACTCAAGGGAGGACAAAAATAGTGTTATCTAAGCAAAAATGATGAAAACTGGCTATGGAATAGAAGATTGGGACATCTAAGCTTTTCTCAAATAAGAAAAGCATGCAGATTCCGAGCTTTTTGAGATATTCTAGATATCAACATTCCCGAAAATACAATATGCAAATCATGTCAATTTAGTAAGAAAACCAGATCTCAATTCATCGAAAAGGGAGGATCAGCTAGTAAGCCTCTTGAACTTGTTCATATTGATTTATGTGGACCATCAAGGGAAAAGTCACCTTGTGGAGAAGAATACTTTATATTGTTGATTAATGATTTTTCCAGAATGTGTTGGATAGGTCTTCTAAAGCATAAAGATGAAGCATTTGAAAAGTTCAAAGCCTTCAAAGCTTTGGTTGAAAATGAATCAGATTGCAAAATCAAATGCCTCAAATCTGATCGAGGAGGGGAATTTACCTTGGATAAATTCTTTGACTTCTATGAACAACATGGAATAAAAAGGCAGTTCTCCACCGCAAGGACTCCTCAGCAAAATGGAGTGGTAGAAAGGTTGAATAGAACTTTTCAACAAATGGCTTGTGCTATGCTAGATGGATATGGAACTCCTGCAACCTTCTGGGGTGAAGCTGCATTCACCGCCATCACTATTCTCATCCAAGCAAATGTTCGGGTAAATAGCACTCAAACTCCACATGAACTCTGGTATGGTAAAACTCCTACGGTAAAGTAATTCAAAGTTTTTGGAAGCAAATGTTACATCAAAAGGACTGATGAAAAACTTGGTAAGTTTGAACCTAGAACAGATGAAGGTATTCTTCTTGGCTACTCTTCTCAAAGTAAAGGATATAAATGTTATAACAAAAGACATAGGAAAATTATTGAAAGTATTGATGTTGTAGTTGATGAAGCATGCAAAAATCCAAAACAGATAAAAACTAAAGATCATGACAATGAAGAAGATGAGGATCATTTTCCCACATCAAATCACACAGATTCTGAAGAAGAAACCAATGAAGCACTAGGAAAAGAGATAACGATAGAATAAAAGACTCCGTCCAGGTATGTTCAGAAAAATAATCCAGAAACTCAAATTTTGGGGGAAAAAGGGGCAAGTATGCAGACAAGAAGAATTATTGCCGAAACCTCAAGCTCTCTAGCATTACTATCTTCGACTAAACCTCAAAATGTGAATGAAGCATGCAGAGATGAATGTTGGGTCAAGGCCATGAATGAAGAACTTAAGCAAATTGAAAAGAATAATACTTGGGAATTAGTTCCTAGACCTCATGATAAGAATATCATAGGAACTAAATGGATATTCAAAAATAAGCTGAACGAAAATGGAGAAGTTATTATAAACAAGGCCAGACTTGTTTGCAAAGGATATGCTCAAAAAGAAGGTATAAATTTTGAAGAAACTTTTGCACCTGTTGCTAGACTTGAAGCCATAAGAATTTTTCTTGCTCTTTCTAGTTTTCAGAAATTCAAAGTATACCAAATGGATGTAAAATCTACCTTTCTTAATGGAGACTTAGAAGAAGAAGTATATATTGAACAACCAGAAGGATTCATTCTTGGAAATGATGAAAAACTTGTATGCAAACTCAGGAAAGCTCTCTATGGTCTAAAACAGGCTCTAAGAGCATGGTATTACCGTCTCGACAAATATCTCCACCAACAAGGTTTTTCAAAGGGGCCATCAGATAACAATCTATATACAAAGATGGACACCGATAAATTGCTAATAATTGTTGTGTATGTTGATGATATCATTTTTGGTAGCAATGAAGAATTCATGAGTCAAAATTTTTCCTCAGTAATGTAGCAAGAATTTGAAATGTCCTTTCTTGGTGAGCTCACCTACTTTCTTGGTCTACATGTTTAGCAGAATAAAAATGGTATTTTTCTCTCAAAAACAAAATATCTCAAACAGATCCTAAAAAAGTACAGCATGGAAGATTCTAAATTAGTATGTACCCCAATGGTAACAGGATGTAGTCTTAGCTCAAATGATGAATCAACAGCAGTACATCAACCAACTTATAGATCCATGATTGGTAGTCTGCTTTATCTAACAAGTACCCGACCAAACATCACGCATGCAATGTGAATAGTTGGAAGATTCTAAGCAAATCCTAAGGAAACACACCTTCAGGCAGTCAAAATGATTTTCAAACATCTTCAAGGAACACAGAACTTTGGTTTATGGTATCCTAGAGATGTTGATCTTACGCTTCATGCATATACAGATGCAGATTGGGCAGGAACTGTCGATGACAGAAAAAGCACTAGTGGTGGTGCATTCTATATGGGTTCCAGGTTAGTGTCTTGGTTCAGCAAGAAATAAAGTTAAATTGCATTATCTACAGCTGAAGCAGAATATGTGGCTGCTGCATCTTGCTACACACAACTACTTTAGATGATGCAAACTTTGCAAGACATTCAGATCACATGTACTCTACCTATCTCCATTTTGTATAATAATACAAGTGCCATCAATATTTCAAAGAATCCAGTCATGCACTCCAAGACCAAGCACATACCCATCAAATATCATTTTCTACGTGAACAAGTGCTTTAGCAAAAGGTCAAACTGGAATATGTTCCCTCCAAAGAACAAGTTGCTGATATATTCACTAAACCACTGCCTAGAGAGACATTTGAATATCTCAAATAAAAGTTGGGAGTAGTTGCTACATCATCCTGCTGTTAAATCCTATTTTCTTCAAAGAAAGGTTGTTATACGCGAGTTTCATAAAGCGTAGTCGCGTACATACACGGGTTTCTGTGGGCACAATCGCATATATGTTGGTTTGAAGGAAAGTAGTGGGCGAGACTCAGAAAAAAAGGGGTCTGCCATGGTTCTGGCAATGATCTGCTCTGTTTGACGTTGATTTCACTTTGTTGATAACATATGGAAATATATTGGTTCTCATAAAGTTGTTGATAACTTTATGTATATCTGATTGATGATGATGTTTTGATATCTCTTACTAACATATGCACTGATTAGATCTGACAGTGAATAGGTGGAGCAGATTCAGGGGGAGAACATGGTTGATGATAGTTTGGGAACTAATGATGGCAATATACAGGTTGTTGGTTTGGATGTTGATTGACAGATGCTACTGATGGTGCAGATCATATGATAGTTGCTGATGACTATCATGGTCTTGTTTAAGATATTTGGTCTTTGTTATATATGTCATGTACATCTTTTAATGTAAAGGTCATGAAAAGACCTAATTTGTAACCCCACTATGCATGGGATGGATGATGTAATGTTTTTGTTTTGTCATGTATAAATAATTGGTATATCCCCACTTAGTTGGGTGGATGAGTCAAATTTGGTATATCCCCACTTAATTGGGAGATGGATGTATGTATGAGTCATTGGTGATAGGAAGGTCATTTGTGATGTATGTATAAAGTCATTTTCTTCTTTTAGAACATCTTTTTGCAGAACTTTTTTGTGCTCAGGGGGAGCATGGACTCGATCATGGGAGCTCAATCAGCAAATTTCTTCATATTAGAAAATTTAGCATGCACTCAGGGGTAGCAGGACCCTTTTCCCTTTGATGTCAAAGGGGGAGAGTGACTTGGTGTGGTTGTTGTTGCCATCAAGTCTAAAGGGGGAGATTGTTGGCATTATGATGTATGTGTTGTACTTGATGGCAACCCACTTATAGCAGAACAACTCACTTGTATATGGTAACTAGATGAATCTACAGAAGAGATATCAGATGTGACAGAATGCATGACAATAGTGTTTACAGATGTGATGAAATGTAGGGCAGCTTCAAGGAATTAGTTCAGAAGGCAACTCACTTAGATGAAAGATCACAATATAGCAGGTAAACAACAAATAATGACATATCAGTCTTCACAGAATGAAGAAAGAGAGGTATACGCAGGTTCACCATTGACCAAGCCGTGTATACACGCAGGTTAACAGAACAAAAGGAGTGTATAACGTACACACGCACTTTCACAGAAAGGAAAGCGCGTATACCTTGGGAAACTAAGTTTTTGGTCTGAAGTTTTTGGTCCATGGTATTTTGATCCATGGTATTGGTCCATGGTATTTGGTCTGAGGTATTGACCCTAGGTATTTGATCCAAGGTATTGGTCCTAAGTGGTTTTGGTCCATGGTATTGAGAAAGGCCTAAAACTATATAAGGAGGAGAAGATCATTAGGCCAGAATACACAAGCATTGAATATCTGATGAAGTGTGAGATCTAGTATGTAGGTTATTGGGTTATGGTGCATTGCTGGATCTGAACCAAGGAGGAACCTTAGCGTTTGATGAAAGATAAGATCTAATGATGCATCAGGATCTCAAGGCTTGAAGTGAATTATCTTTATGTGATTTGATCATGTATCTGAATAACTGGTGCATGTTGTAGTCTGTAAATATGATGATCTGGTTATGATTGAAGTCTGGAATAGTTGTAGTGTTTAAATAATCATTTATAGATCTACACACAGGTTCACTTTAGAAAAGGAGCGTATACATGTTGGTTCTGCATATCAAAGCAGCGTATACATCATAAATTGGATTTGCAGATCTGTACGCTGGTTCGCTTTGAGGATAGAGTGTATGCACACAGGTTCGACACATGGAAGTAGTGTATATCTTATAAAATATGTTTTAGTTTCTTCTATTTTCTGTTGCAGTGTTCTGGGTTCCGACTTGGGTTCTGGTTACTGTATTCTAATGACAGTATTCTGAATGATCAGATTGATAGGTTGTCAAAGTGATTGATTGATTCGGTTGTGGTTGGTTCAAAAGGTGATTGGTTGATGCAGACATATTTGATATGATGTTGTTGATGGATCCAGTCTGAAAATTTATGAAACGTGGTCCCTGGAATAAAAAGGTGAAGGTCGTAGCCTTTTGTAGGTTGGCACCTACATACTAGTAAACACATTAGCTAGTACAAGAGCCAGGGGGTTGTAGCTCCCTTCCAGTAGAAGCTGGAGAATGAGAGAAGGTTGTAGCCTTCTGCAGGTAGAAGCCTACGTACTGGTATAAGACTGCACCAGTACAAAAACTGTAAAAAAAAAATTCTTATTAAAAGAAGACAGAGACGATTGCAGTAGGTGGTTTGCACCCACATTGGGTTTCCACCTTATATCTTGGTGTTCATGTGTGATGCTTTAATTTGTTTTTACTACACTGTCTAATGAATTCCTGATATACTGATTAAAGTTCAATACATGATAATTTGGGTAAATCAAAAGATCTCTGCATATACGCTGGTTGCATTAAGTACAATCGTGTATACATGCTAGTTCACTGAACTGAAGTAGTGTATACAAATAAGTTTTGAAAATTAAATTATTGATCTGATAATACTGATTCACCCCCCCCCCCCCCCCTTAGTACTATTTCGAACATTATTTATATTTTTCAAAAATATCTAAATACATATAATTTACACAATTTTTTAATTTACAATTATTTATTCCAAGAAAATGCAATTTTCACATTTTCTTTATTGACAATAATTTTTTCCAAAGAAATACAATTGCCATGTTTTCTTTATTGACAAATCTTTTTTCGAGGGAAATGTCATTCAAGATGCATACGTTCTACCTAACATTTTTTTTCAAAATCTCTAGAACCTACATTTTGTATTCATGATTTAATAATATGAAAATATTAGGGTGTTAATATGTTTGACATGCCCCAAAACGATTGATATCAAGAAGGTTTTTGAATTAGTTTGTAACTAATCTGATGAGTTTTCTTACTGTATCAAATCAAACGAAGGGATGAAGGCCATTTTCTATTGATTCGTAAGTCGTGCATGCGCTATATGGATTGGTAAAGGTTTCATTTTGTTTGGTTGTCTCAAGGGAAAATTTGAAGGATGGAAGTTTATCTTAAAGTTTAGTAATTTTAGTGAATATTACTAGTCCCTAATATCTAAATTTTAAAATGTTTGATCATAATTTTGTAAAAATGTTTATATTTCTAATTATTTTATATTAGACAATATATAATACTGGTGATTTTTAAGGTAAAATATTTTTATACTATAAAATTTGGGCGAATTCATTTTAAAAAAATGGAAATTTGTGAATCATTTTTTTGGAAAAAGCATGGAATATTAGCCCACCTGCGAATATTAGTCCCTAAAATTTTCCATAGTTGCCCCATTTAATGATTGCAGGTCTCAGAGTATATTATAGGATGTTTTAAATCTGAAGTATAAACTCACTTGACGTGGGCCACCCACATTTTGGGCAAAAGGATGACCATTGTCACCGTCGCCACCTCTAAGAAGCATTTCTGGGTTGCATTTTCATAAACAACGTCAATTGTAGTGGAAGATTATGCCTGCATATATGGTAAATGCAATTCTAATGAATTTAAAGGTCGCTAATTAAGTTGCCTTCCTATCATAGTATTATCGTCAAGTCACTTTACCATGTCCATTATTCGAGATGCACTCGCAAGGAAAAACTAGTGAAGAGGTTAGTTGAAGATAAGTTTGGAGGTATAGGTAATTATATTAAATTATTGGAAAATATTTCATTAATTCTTATGTGCACAAAATTAAAATAGATTACTTTTTTGCCAATGTTTCATGCTTTTTTGTGCATAGAGACATAGATAAACTAGGTTTACTTTGTTGGAAAAAAATTGATGAATTCTTTTTTACAGAGGCATAAGTAAAATATGTTTATTTTTCTTGAAAATATTGTTGCATGGTTCTTACTTTGTTAATATCTTTGAAAAAAATTGCATGGTTCTAGTGTGTTACCATCTTGGAAAAGGTTGTGGGGTTCTTGTGCATAAAAATAAAAGTTAACCATGTTATTTTCTTGAAAAAAATTGCATATGATTTTTGATAAGATAAGTTAACCATGTTATCTTCTTGAAAATATTACATGACTCTTTTTTTTCCAAAGAAAAAGCGAACTTTTTATTAAGAAAATAAAAAGTTACATTGCATATGCTGAGCATTTCCAATACTGCTGATTGATTGACCATGCAATCAATCAAAGAACCTCCTTGCTGTCTTTTTGTTCCACTGTTTTCAGAGCAAAATTTTGCTGTAGTAATCAGCTGTGTTTGATTACAGCCATGATCAAAAGATGACCTCGCCTAGAGAGGCAGTTCTAAAACATATAAAAAACATACATTCATGTCTTTTGGGTCTCCTCAACAGAGAGGAAAACAACCCACAAAAAATATAATGAACCATAAGTATCAGTTGTTTAAATATAAAGAGAAGTCTGTGTGAATAAGTCTGTGTTATTACATGACTCTTGTGGGTAGAAAGGTAATTTATTTATGTTAAATTCTTTAATCATTGTGGCTACGTGTAGATTACAAATACCAACACCATAAGAAGGTGCATCTATTTTCCATCTTATTCTCTTAAAGAGAACAAGACCATTTCTATAATTGTTCATAGAATTTCAAGCACTTATGCATGATTAAGAGTTAAGTAGTTAGCACAAGAACTATTTAATTTCATGATAATCCAATTATGATAAAATATTGTTAAGTAATATATCTAGTTGGTGGGTGTAAATTGTCTTCAAAATTATGGTATGTATTAATACCTTTTGAATTTTTATGATACATCTATTTTAAACCTTGATACGGAGAATTATTATGTGGTAGATGTGCTTTGTATTAGAGGTTGTTAATATAAATGAGGGTTGTGTATGGAAATGTATTGCATTATGGAAATACATCATTAATGTTGTGATCATTTTTACAGTTAATTGGTAAACATTTGAAGTTGGGTTACACTTTTGTGAGAAATGCCCCTAAAAAATTCATAATCCCAATTTTTCAGCCGAATTCTTTACATTTATTCAGCCGAACTATTATACTAAAGTTCAGCCAAACAATTGGTCGTTTAGATTAACAAAGACTATTTACCAGATTCTTTGTCTAAGGTTAAAAATCAACAATAAACTTTTTCAGCTGAAAAAAATAATTCAACCGAACTATTTATTTCGCTGAAAAAATAATTCGGTCGAACTAGTTTTTCGGCCCAAAAAGACGATTATATATATGATGACCTTGATGCAATTGTAGAATTTTCTATGTTGCTAGTTTGTTGGTTATTGTTAGTGCAGGTGGCCTATGTTCGCTGGAGGAATTTTTTGCATTGTTAGTTAGGCTGGCCCATTGGTTTTCTGGAGGAAACGATCGCGAATGTCCCTGTGTGCATGACTCTTATTCGTTGTTGTTTTCTGTGGATTTCTTTTTTGGTTTTTTAGGAATATATTTAAATTTTTGGTTGATTTTTTTTGCAGGATTGGTTGATGCCAGAGGAGTTCTTGCATGATTTTTGCAGGATTGGTTGCACCTTGTCGTCACTGGAGGAACTTTGTCAGCCTCCTCGTCCTGACTAGGTATCTTCATTGCATGTTTTTGATGTGTTACAACATTTCTCTGTCACTTCAAAGCGTTCTGCTTGATTCACTCAAGATTTGTAACTACTTTTCTTAGCATATGGAAATGATTCACTCCTATTCTCGGTACTATCTTCTCCATTTTGTTTACTGCCACAAAATATGGAGGTTGTAAAGTAGTATCAATATCAACTGCATTATCAAGTTATTTGTGTTTAGTTGTGTCCAAAATTTCTTCTTCGCCATCAACTCCATAATAAGATGAAATGGGATGTATATGCCTCATTTTTTGTCTTTATAATGCGTTAATTGAAGACACATTCTCCTCAAATCCCAACCCATTGGCAACTGATTGTGGGCAATAGTTAGGTGATTTCTCCCATATGTTGCTTTTTACTCACACCCCAAACAACCAGAGCCTGAAGATGATTGATGGAGGGAAGATATTCGATATCAGGAAGACAGACTCCTACCAGATGGCTAGGTATTATTTTGTGCCTCATTGTATATATGAGGTGGGGACGATACCTGCGACAAGGGCCTTACAATGAACCTGTTTAGATGGCAACCTCACCTTTCCTGGAACAATTTATTACATCTTTGTATTTGGTACAACACTTAGACCTTTTCCTAATACTCTCCCTACTTTCCTTTACCCTTGATTTTACGTTATTAATATGTATATGCGTCCTTTTCTGTCTTTATAATGCATCATTTGAAGACGCATTCTCGTCCTTGTTTCGATCGTCTTTAGGTGCAACATGAGTTGCTAAACACCAATCATCTGCAAGAAAAAAAATCTCCTCTTGTTATCCTTTCCGCATCTCCTTTATAAGATTCGTGGATCTTATATGATAACGAGAGATTTCAATAACCAGAGATGGTGAATGTGAATTTAACATAAATGTCATATTTTATAGTTATGTTTGCATATGCTAACAAAATTTTACAGGTCTGTTTTCATACACTAATAATGTTGGAAAATTACTTAATATTCCTTCTAATCATTATCCAAAAATTGTACAGTTATGTTTGCATAAGCTAATAATGCTAAACAAATGTTTGATCTTCCTTCTCATCCAGTGGAGTCATTCTAATCGTTGTGCTAGAAATTTGATCCATTCATAGAGGAAACTATCAATAATTTTTTTGAGTATATTGGGTAGTGTATTTAACGTGGTGAATGCGATTTTTTTCGAGATTCATGATTTTTTCAAAATTTTCGAGAGTTGAACAAGTTTGCCATTATAGTTTGTGATGAGCATAATAAAATTGTTAATGCGAATTTTGCATGATTCTTTTAAGTTTTTTGAGAGTTGAACAAGTTTTTCATTATAGTCTGTGATGAGCATAATAAAATTGTGAATGTGAATTTAACATAAATGTCAGATTTTACAGTTCTTTTTGCATACACTAATAAATTTTACAATTTTGTTTGCATACGCTAATAATGTTGAAAATTTGCTTGATCTTCCTTCTCATCCAATGGAGTCATTGTAATCATTGGACTATAAATTTGATTCATTCATAGAGGAAACTATCAATGAATTTTTTGAGTATATTTGGTAGTGTATTTTTTGAGATGGTGAATGTGGATTTCACATAAATGTCATATTTTATAGTTATGTTTGCATATGATAATAATGCTGAAAAATTTCATGATCTTCGTCCTCATCATTATCCATCAATTTTATAGTTCTGTTTGCATACACTAATAATGCTAAAAAAATTATTGATCTTCCATCTCATCTGGTGGTGTCGTTGTAATTGTTGTGCTATAAATTTGATCCATTCATAGAGGAAGCTATCAATGAAATTTTTGAGTATATTTGGTAGTGTAAATTGAGTATGCATAGTTGATTAGGTCCAAAATAAATGAGAAAAAAATTTCTCTACTAAATTTTTTGTCTGTATGAAATTTTGCATGATTCTTTCAAATTTTTCAAGAGTTGAACAATTTTGTCATTATAGTCTATGATGAGAATAATAAAATTGTGACTTACTCCCTTTTCCAACTTCTCAAATTTCATATGATTGTGTGTAGGGATCTTCTATTTTCTTCTTTTCTTCAAGATGAGTCAAGCACTTATTAAATGGAGTAATGGTATGCACAAGGAGGACATACTTATTCATTGTTGTTTTACACACACACACACACATATGTATATATATATATATTTCTTTTATTGCAAGTTACTATTTTGGCCTAGAGTCTCCTTCTTGAATTAATTTGGTTTGGATATAGAGTTTGCAAATGCATAGAAATCAATTTTCTAAGGAAATGAGTAGTAACAACTGCTTATTTGTAAAAATCAATACGAAAAAATTCCAATACCTCTGATTTGGAAGGGAAATCTACAAATACCTCTTTCTTGCTCTACCTTCTTTTTAATATTTAATATATATCTATCAACTAGAAATCATGTTATTATTTCATATATATATATATATATATATATAAAGTAGAATTAGAAGTCTCAAGTTATATTGAGATTATTAAATTAGGGATAGTATGAAGAATTGTTTATCGAACTTTGAAAAATAAGTTTACAATTAAAATTACTAAAGAGAAAGGGAAAGACAAGCAACCTGAAATGCATAATATTACCATATGGACTAGGATGCTATATGATGTTAAACAACTTCTCATATATGTCAATAAATTCATTATATGGCCAGGAAGTGTGGGAATCATCCTTTACAATAAGAATATAATCTTGTAATTGAAAGCGACAAAATCATCATTATATTTGTCATTGCAATTGTTTCTCATAAATTTAACAGAGTACCAAATGGAGGAATATAAATTTTAACATGTCTGCATGCACCCTCGGTGTAAATAATCTATCACGTATGAATTTAAACAATGATTTTATATAGATCGAATTCCTAAAATCATAATTTAAACTATCAATCACATGTATAAATTCTGAAGGAGAACATAGAAGAGGATACTGAAACCAGGCTAAATCCTTGTAGTATTCCATTATTCAATCACATTAGATATTTATTTATTATCATTCTACCATAAAATAAGGCATTTGCAATAAATAAATATATTATTCATTTTATTGAATTTGTTTTTTACAGGGATCAGAAAACCCATTAAACATCGTTGAACAATGTACATTATGCATAGAAGTTCCTTGTTATCCCAATCCAGGGAAAGCAGTGACTACTTATGTGCTATGCAATATTGTGACGAAAAAATTCCTCCAAAGGAAAATGAATTTACCTTGAAGAACAACAAACAATGAAGCATATTATGTTGCATTGATAGAAGGCTTAAGAATAACTAGGTAGTATGGATCCAATGGAATTATAGTCTTCACCAATTCCAATCTTGTGTGCAACCAGATGAAAGGCATGTACCAAGTTAAAAAGGATAGGTTAAAACAACTGCATGGAGAAGCAAAAAACATTGTTAGTCAATTTCAATCATTTAGCATAAACATTGTGCAAATTTTAATAGGATGTCTAGTGATCTATTGTATGGGGCAATGGCAATTCATATTGTGTGTGAAATATGAAAAGGTGTTAAGAAACTCTCCATCAAAAGTTATTGATAGACATTGTAAGATATCTTTGATATGTGTGTGTTTTTTTACTTATAAATGTATTGTTTTTAATGGCCATGTGTTTTTTCAATTATATACTAAGTGTGCCCCCACTATGTAAACACAACTTGGTGAACTTGACATGTTTTAGAAAATTTTGTATTTAATTTTCAAAATTTGCAGTTCAACATTTGTGTTTTTAGTCTTGAATATATTTTAAATGAAGAGTTTACACCAAATAATTTTGAGGAACCCTCACATAGTTACATCAATTTTCTGAATTCTTGATCTTTTTAAATACAAATTTTAAAGATTTATAAATGCATGAGGTAACTTTATATATATATATATATATATATATATATATATATATATATATATATATCCATTTGGATGGATGAGAATTTTCCACTTGATTCTTTGAGGTGAGCATCAATTGAGTCTCATGCATCTACTAGAGGGGGAGGTCATGGATCAAGGAGATTATGAAATGAATTAGCGAGGGGTGGTTCATCATTCATTACATGATGATCGTTGTATATATATGTTTATGTGAAAGTTTTGAAATTATATTTGAATATAATCATATGTACATACATATGAAATTGATTTGTTTTCAATTTAGCTTTATTAATTTATAATAAATTTCATTTTTTTAGGAGCATATCAAACTAGGTCAAAGAGAGTATCTACTCAATCAATGGAGGGTCATCATTGACATCATTGTGGTATGGTATATATATTTCCAAGTGAATTTACTTAAATGATAAATAGGTACAATCATATGTACATACATATATATTGAATTGATTTTCTATTTTTTTAGAAGCTTCTCTCACTATGTCATCACGTGAGGGTGGTCAAAATTCTCCCGGTAGTCAACAATCTCAATCAAATCATCACGATCCTCATCATTTTAGTAAATTATGACAAAACAAATTTATACATGTAAATGAATTGTATGTACATAAACGTGTACATGCTATCTTGCATGTGTATGAATACATTTGTTCACATGTTTTTATATTAATGTAATTATATTGATGCAGGGGGTGAAAATGTTGCTCGAAGTAAATGAAAGTGAAGTAGGGAAATTCAAGAAGAAGACCAATGAGGTGCATAGGTCAATGAGCTTGCTTGGGAAAAAAATTTCCAACAATGTATGTCAAAGAGTTGCATAGGTCATTACTCAAAATTGAGGAAAGATCTTGGGAGTTTGGATCTCCATGCAGAGAGTTGACAAAGCTTAGAAATAGTTGTGTACTCTCTAAGCTCATTTCTTGTTATTGACAAGAAGCTTGGGCCAACCACCTATTTATTTATAGATATGATGAGGCGTAGAAAGGAAGCAGTAATGGGTCTCGAAAAATGGGTCGAGGTAAGTAAAATGGTTACAAAAGCACATGCAAAATATATGTTTAATTTCAAATAAGGGCCGAAAAGAAAGATGCTCAAGGTGCAATATTTCAAGCAACCTGAAATAGCCAGCCATTTGTATGATAGGTTCCTTGCAGTGTATTGAAAGATGCCATGGAATGACGAGGTTCCAATTTCTTTTGCAAATTTTTTTTATGCAGGATTCTTTTTGGGTATGAGACTTGATTATAATGATATTCCATATGAATTTTATGGTACTGGGAGAGGTCAGATATATGAACGTAAGAGTGCATTACGGGATACTTAATTCCCTCACCCCCCGCCACCTTTGGTACGCCAACCTCCTTGTCCGGAAACTTTGTGGTTGGAGATGGATGCAACATCTCAAATTGGTCGAGAAGGAAGTGATGTCATTATAGACAATATCCATAATGCATTGACTTGAATTGATGTCGGTTTAAATCAACAAAGCGCACGAGCTGATGCACATGCTAATTATGTATAGAAAACATATGAGGAGATAGATAATATGAATATTGAGGAGCTTAAAGCATAGGAAAAGGGTTGTCATGATGGCTGGCAAGACCTAATTGGTCATGAGGAAGAGGGTGTGGGATCGGTATGTGTTAATGCTTGGGGTGTATATTTTAATGTAATGTAATGTATGTTTTAACTTCAATTCACATACATTTTGTTATTTTTTCCAGATATAATCCAACACAAATATATATTATGTTCACTATTTGTAGTTAACTCATTTGTTGAATGAAAAGTTTGATAATATGATGATCCTAGGTTCTTGGTCCTATCAAGATATGTTGAGAGATACTAGTTTTTTTCGAAAAGTTCATGTTGATACTATTATTCTACTTTTATTATATCAGTATCGTGAGGACATATTTTTAAAAGAAATAATTATGTATATATAACGAAATGTTTACAAATTATGATTCCGTCTGTATTTTTCGACATAGCACCACCCTTTTCCTCCATATTGGGACATGTTTCAAATATTTTCTTGTCACAAGTATTGACTATTTCACCTTTGTTTTGTTATAAATTGAAGCTGCAAGTTTCATTAAAAAATGAGATCTCTATCTTATAGTTTTATAATTTTTGAATTTTAGGACTATGGAGATAGTTTCCATTATCCAGGGACATTAGAGATGGAGTCAGCAATGGGGATAAGATCATCTAAACAATTTGAATTTTTTTTTTTAACAATTTTCTAATATTGCGAGTTTATGCATTTTCAAGTGCAATTTTAAATTATTCATATATACATGTACATGTATTGTATAGGGCATCCATGAGGGATAAATGCAGGGGGACACCACGAGGTATTGCATAGAATTTGAAATTTGAGTCAGTTACAAGGATTGAATCGTCTAGAAAATTTGAGGAAGTGGATACTTGTTTTTTTTAATACTCCGAGTTTATGCATTTTCATATGAAATTTTAAATTTTTAATATATATACATGTACATGTATTGTACAATTGAGCCATGAGACACGATGCATGGCGAACACCATGAGGGCACAATGGAGGGGGAACACCAGGAGGTATTGCATGGAATTTGAAACATTTTATAATTTTGTTTTGATGATTACATTCTCATTTAATTTTAAAACATTAAAATTTAATTTTAAAGTAAAAAATCTTATGTATATATGCAATTACACATGTTGTGCACGACACCCATGATTAAGATGAGATCACCAGGATGTTGATAGATCATATATTTTAGAGAGATTCTCTTTGATGCAACTTTTTATTTGACAACCTTTTTATATTATTTTTACTTTTATCATGAAATAAATTTTGGACATATTTAAAGTAAAACTCTTTATTATGAATTGATCTCTTTGATGCATATTTTTATTTGAAAACTTTTTATTATATATTTAATTTTACAATGATATAAATTTTGGACATATTTTAAATAAAACTCTCTATTAGGATTTAATACATGCTAATTTTGGAGTTTATGTACATTTTGTATGATGATTCTTATAATTTTGCATTATGAAACATGGTAAAATTTTCATGATGCATGGCTCGATGCTTAAAGGTTTTATATATTCAAGTTCATGAATATGTAGCAATGAAAGTAAATTTTGATTTAGTTGGTACATTTGCATCATCATTCTTATAATGTTAGTAGATGATTCTTAGGTTTTTTTTAAATTTGTTTTGTCAAGTTATTTGAAATAAATCTAGTAATATTGCAAATTACAAAACATGGTACATTTTGCATTTGAATGAATCTTATAATTTGATGTAGATGTATAAAATAATCATAACTTAAAATTGCATTATAAAATATGGCATACATTTTGCATTCATGTATACAAATACTACCATGGATGTCGGTTGATAGTTAACTTTTAATATAAAGTTGTTCATGTAAACATACTATAAAATGGCATTATAAAACAACTTACAATTTGCATGATTTGATGCTTATCTAAGGTTTTACATATTCAAGTTCATGAATATGTAGCAATGAAAGTAAATTTTGATTTAGTTGGTAAATTTTGCATGATCATTCTTATAATGTTAGTAGATGATTCTTAGGTTTTTTTTAAAGTTGTTTTGTCAAGTTATTTGAAATGATTCTAGTAAAATTTCAAATTAGAAAACATGGTACATTTTTCATTTTAATGAATCTTATAATTTGACGTAGATGTCCAAAACAATCATAACCTAAAATTGCATTATAAAATATGGTATACATTTCGCATTCATGTATGGAAAGGCTACTATGGATGTCGATTGATAGTTAACTTTTAATATAAAGTTGTTCATGTAAACATACTATAAAATTGCATTATAAACATGGCATAATTTTCAGGATGCTTGGTTTGATGCTTAAAAAGGTTTTACATGTATTTAATTTCATGAATATGTAGAGATGAAATTAAATTTACATTTAGTTGGTACATTTTGCATGATCATTCTTGTAATGTTAGTATATGATTCTTAGGTTTTGTTTAAAGATGTTTTTTCAAGTTATTTAATGAATATTTAGCAAAATTACAAATTACAAAACATGGTACACTTTGCATTTGAATGAATCTTATAATGTTGTATATGTATAAACAATCATAACTTAAAATTGCATTATAAAACATTGTACTAAGATAGCAACAAAATTATTTGAAAAGATAAAATGATGGTCCATAAAAAAGAAAAATACAATGAAAACATGATAGTTGCACAATCAACAACAAACAAGAAAATTGTGATATGCTACATCTTTACATTATAGTAGTGTTTGGGAGATATTTGAATTTCTTTTTAACTTAACAATAAAGTCATTCCATATTAATGAAAACAGTTTTGTAATACTTAGTACTAGCTAGAATGGACAACTTAAGAGTGCTAAAAAAGAAAGGCTAACAATGTACTTGAACTCTATGTTCTCAAACATGAATACAAGGAGAAGAAATTATTGGGTAGTTCAATTAAAAAAATTCTAATGGAATGCCATTCTCAATGATCCATTCATGGTCATCTTTTGACATTCTCCATTTTTTAACTTTCAATTTTTTATTTATGGAACTTCTATCAAATGTATGCTCGCTGCACACACCAAATGACTATATTGACAACTTATGGCATCAGGTTGATAGTCTTGAAAGTAAACGTTACTCTTATTTTGATGCATTTCTTGGAAAAAATAACCTTTCAGTATAATAGACCCTCTTTCATATATAAAACCGTTATAATCATAGTCTTCCAATAACTTCATCTTTCGTTCAGTGCATCACATCAAATATAACTTGACATTTTGTATGTTGTTAATCAATGAAACTACAACAAAAACATCTTCTTCACAATAAAACAAGTGTAATTGAGATCATAATTATCAAGAAATTATTTATCACCATGGACTTGATTTTATTATCTATTTAGATCTATATTTTAACTATTATCTAGATACTTATACAGAATTATTTTAAAAACATAAAACATATATATATATATATATATATATATATATATATATATATATATATATATATATATATATATATATATATATATATATATATATATATATATATATATATATATAGATAGATATATATCCTTTGAAAGAAATTTAAATTTTACCTTATCTAACAAAATCATAAACTCGATCACCTTCATATGACACTATCATCTCCTATGATTCCATCTATTCAAAGCTTACAACTGACATTTTCCACTTTGTATTTAGTTATATATGTGGCCAAACTTTTACATACATATTTTTTTCACAAACATCATTGAATTGTGTGTCCTCTATGAAAACATGACAAAAAAATATTCTTTTCTTTTACAAAATTCAAACACATTTCAATACTCCTTTGTTTTAATTGAATGCAATTTTCGAGTTCCTTTTACTGTTTCAACTTCATATGTAATCGATCTATCTACATCTTGGACTCCAATATGCCAAAACAACTATAGTAAATTCAAACAAGAATTGAAATATGTTATTTAAAATACAATTTATATATCAAAGATAATCATCGTGATATTATTTAAAATATATAATTTATAAGTGCTTAAGATTAGAAAATTACTAAAAGATATCATATATTAAAAATATATACAAGTTAATGTATACATGTACATACCTGCGTACCTCCCTTGATGGGTTAGTCTCATGGCTTAGTGCAACAATGCACGGTTGAACAACTTGTTCAACTGATACAAGTCGGTTTACAGAGAAGTCCATTTGATATCTTCGAAGTGCTCATTTTATACATGCCCCTGCACCATCATGTTCTCCTTTTCCATGACCGGTATCAAAGAAATTCCAACAATATTTAATGTTGGTTTTCATATGAAGACGACATAGCCAAAAGAATGGTCGTGAAGATTTGAATTGACCTGAGCATCCATCTGACCATATCCAATGTTTATTAATTTTTATTCCACAACATTTCAATGAGTCATAAATATTATCCAAGCAATTTTGTACAAAATGTGTATCATGTGTACGATCATCACTGATATAAAAGTGGTATTCTTTAATAACATGTCGATTCTCACTGGTGCTTTCTATATGATCAAAATTTTGTTCAGAATGTATATATAGAACATGGAAAATCATAGAGACTTGGTCAGAATGATAATATTCACTTTGTATTTCATTTTTTGCAACAAATGTGTAATTTTCTCCAAAATCAATTATTGACAAAATGGTCCCTGGTGGAAAATTTTCACGGGATTTTTTGAATTGCAGGTCTTGCCATCGAGTTCTATGAAGATTCTTGGTGTATCTATAAATTTATGTCTCAAACCTCTTCAAAAACTTTACCACAGAAATTTCTTCTTCTTGTAAATCAATAATTCTAGCACTTGTACTACTACTTGAACCAATTGATGTATATTCATATCTCTTCCATTTCACCTTTATGTTGGACAATGCTTGATTATTTATATAAGTAGGATATTTGTTGTGAAATAAAGTCAAATTTCCACAATGATCACATTTTTTACCACCAACACATTTCTTTTGGTAAAATAATTCATGATTTTCTCTTCCACATAGAATTTTAGATATGAAATCATGGATAGTGGGAGGAGGATGTGAATTTTTCCAAAATGTTTTACCAAAATAAAGGAAGGTGTCACAATATAATTGAAATTCCACATGATAACGACAACAACAAGTGTCATGTACATCGATAGGTTTAACAAACCATGGTTTTTGTTTCACAAAAGTACTGATTGAGACATTAATTCCATGATTCTCTTCTATGAACTTATTGAGCAACTCTATCTGAGTGGTGTCCAAGATATGTTTTGTATATTGGTTTCATGCTATTCTTCGCTGCATCACATCCCTTACTTTTGGTGAAACATGTGAATTTTTCATCCAATATTCATATATTGTTCTTTTAACATCTTTTCCATGTCTATCTTTGTATTGTTGCCTACAAATAATTGTCCAATAAGCGAGCTCATCATTTTCATCTATTTGCAATTGAAATTTCCTTATGTTTGTGTAATGTTTTTTGTGAGGTTCCTAATGTTTTTTCCATAGATTTTAGCAAACGTTTTTCTTTAGTACTTGATGAAACCACTGCCATTTGTATTTCTCTATGTGCATCTAGACCAATTTTCTTTCTAGATCTTCTAATTGATTTTAGAGCACTATTTATATTTTCAATCACATTTTTCTTCACCTTTTTATCTTTGGTTGATTTTTGAATACCAATAATGTTATAACTTCTTTTAATTTCTTTGATGTTAAGAGACCTCCCATAATATGAGCTTGAACTATCACATTTTCATCTTTGAAAAACTTATTAGTAATGAGCTTAACATGATATCGTATAACATGGTCATATTTTTTCTATCTCCATATGTGCTAGTGTCCACATTTTCTAACATCTCGTTATTGATATTGATTTCATATATACATATGAGAATTTAATCTAAATGGCTATAAATATACATTAAATAATTAAATTAAAAAATAGAGTTTGAATGAAATTAAAACTAAAAAATATGTATAATTTCAATAATACACATGACATATATATACATACCTAATGGTGATTCAACTTCTTCACTTGAATATCTTTCAACATCTTCAATCATTGGTTCATTATCTTTTTCACTTTCTCTTTCTACATTTTCAATCTCATCATCAATGTTATGAGGAAAGTCTCTCTCTGTTTACATTGCAAAATATTTTTCAAATTAGTTCATCAAATAAAAATTAAATTTCACAATACATTCTTAAATTTAGATATCATTTATAATATTTACATTTACATACCTACTTCAACTTCCTCCTCAGATTTATTTTTCCTTTCAATATTTAAGCATTTTTCCATCTTTCTTTTGTAATAGTTTCTCAAGTATTCTATACAAACATCAATGTCTCTTATTCGATCATATTTTCTCTTGTAATTTCTTTGATTTGCCATGATAATTCAATCTATGTATATTTAAAAAAAAAAAACAAAAATCAATTTCAAAATCCAATAAAAAAAAAAAATTCATTTTCAAAATCCACCAAAAGATATTCTCTTTCTAAATTCAACCCAAAAAACTCACTTTCAAAATCCAACCCAAAGACTTAATTTCAAAAGTCAACACAAAAAATTCACTTTTAAAATTCAACCCAAAAAACTCACTTTCAAAATTCAGCCCAAAAGACTTACTTTAAAAATTCAGCCCAAAAAGCTCACTTTAAAAATTTATCCCAAAAGACTCACTTTAAAAATTTATCCCAAAACACTCACTTTAAAAATTTAGCCCAAAATACTTAAAAAATTTAGCCCAAATGAGGAATGTGAGTGCAAAAATAATGTTTCAACCTAGTTTATTTATAACGTTTGGCCGAAATGGTTTTTCAGTTTTATAAATGTTGTCTCTGTAAATGCATTTGCCATTTTATAACTATAATGCATTTACTTGCAGTATTTGAAATATGGAAAAAGATGCATGCTTTTATAGTATTTAAGCATTTATTTAAAGCATGTGAACTATGGTTGAATAGGCATATCTTTATAATCTTTATACATTTACTTAATGCATGTGAAATGTAGATATATAGACATTATTCAATAATTGTGTGCATTTATTTATTTCATTTGAAATATGGGAAAACAACCGTGCACGTATAACTATGTGCATTGGTATTATGTTTCGCAATTAAAGACAACAATACTGACAATATCTTATATTACTAACCTATGTTATTGCAATAGTAATAACAATATTGGTTATGTAGTAGAAGAAACCAGTATATTGTTAACCATAGTTCTACAACAAGAATGGTAACTCGACAAAACAAAACTATGGTTGTGTTGAGTATTTTTTATTAAATTCATTATAAGTATGATTTTACAGATAGTAATTAAGGTGTTGTAGGTGTTGAATAATTGTGATTTTGGTACTTGATGACACATGTAAAAGTAAAGATTATGTATGAAGATGACTTTGTTCAAGAAAGTGTTTTCTTGAAAAGAGGTATAATGCGTAGAATATTATTAATGATTTGATATAAAAATGTGAACCTGTAGATATTTAATATGTGAAGAAAAAGTTCATAATCATTTGCTTTTTAATAGTCATGATCCAATCGTGTTTTAGGAAAGAATCATGACTTTCACAAAGAATGGAGTGACAGTTCTAAACTAACCTCTTTTGCAGTGATCAAAAGAAAAATTATAACTAACATTATTTCAGGTGATGAGGTCAATATATATGATTATTATTACATGCAGAGTGGAAGATCATCAAATACAGTTTACCAAGGGTAACTTACTACAGGAAACGACCATGCCACGAAGACATTGTGCTTGAAGAAAAGTGGGGTAACGTGTTCGAGAAACATGACATCATGTTAATTTAATGGTATCTAGTTGATTATGTTTGAATTAAAAACTATGTTTCTTTTATAAAAATTCAAGAATGGACAAGGGATGGAATCCCTTGCTTGCCATTGAGTGAGGGGTGGACTCCCTCACGAAACGTTTAATAAAATAAACATTTGCTGGTTTTTCCTTTCAGGTATTCTAGGGTATATCAGTTTCCATTTATGTGTTTTCCTATTCGGTTATCTTCATGATGTTACTACTTTGCATGATGTTAAAACTTAAATAACTCAAAGTGTTATTAACAAACCTATTTAAATGAACATTGTTACTGATACAAATTTATAGTGGAAATCATTATATTAATAAGTGGCATTAATGGTTATTATGTTATGATATTTTGTATTCATTTTCTAAGGTTAATCTACCTAATGACCATGATTATATTATTTGATTATCAGTTAAGGAGTATGGGATAAGTTATTTGGGAATATTACATACTAGTAAATCTGGTAAAAATTTCTAATCATGTATATTTTGTTCAAAGTATAATGAGGGATGTTACATAAATGAACAATAAAAATAAAAATCTACACGATAAGAATAATATATGTTTTTAAAAACTTAATAAGAGAGAAAACCTATCTATAAATTGAGGCTTTGTTCTCCATCTTGTAAAATAAAATATGAGAGAAAACCCTTATATAAGTTGTGGTCTATGCTCTTCTCTACTTTTATTCAGTTATGAATAAAAAAAATACAAAAAAGGAGGCACCAATATAGAGTTTCATTTGATGATGTACTATAAATGGTTGTTACATAATTCTTATTCTTAGATGTTTTTCTCAATTATGAAACAAGTATAATACAAGAAAATGGAACCGTTTCTCCTTTTAGGGCCTAGATCTTGATAGTCCCTTACAGTTAAGGTTTTTGTATCCTTAGCCTTTAAGTAGTGGTAAGGTATTAGATCTTCTAAAGTTTCGTTTAAATTCCACAAGTGACTCTCCCTATCTCGGTGAATAATGGGGGGCTAAGGATTTCACATTCTCAACTCTTAATTACTGGTAAGGTTTTGGACCTTCTAAATTTTTCGCTACAACCACCTTATACCATGGTTGTAAACAAGATAAGTTTTAAAGCCCAAATTTACAAATATAGGCATACCATTGAAATGTCACTTGCAAGTCAATTCCTCCCATTTTTAGGCCCACAAAATACTTTATATAGATGAAAAATTATATACTGATCTAATGCAAATCAATTTTTATCAACATTTTTCACAAAATCCTTAAATATAAAAGATAATTTAAATGCTTTATATTGAATTATTAAAAAAATCATGTATTTTAAAAAAATACTTATAAAAATGATCTTTTTTAAGTAAGGAATGTCTTAACATTGCACTTTTTGGCAATCAATCCAAACCCTAGAGACTCTTTATCCTCTATCATTTTCAACAAATTTAATATCATTTTACAACAAAATGCCAAATATAATGCAAACTTCCTTTCTAAAACTTTTTGTATTAATAAAGATCAATATTATATATTAATAAAATTTTAGTCTCTTTCTTATAATTAGATTTTTTATTATGTTTAAATTAAAATTAATATAATAATATATTTTTTATTCTAATTTATTTTATATTTTATTCCTTACTTTTAATTATGATTCAGGGATATATAGTGATACTTTACATAGTAGTAATTTGCTATTTAAATTAGAATATATTATTTTTTTGGTTTTGAATATTAAATTATAAAACCCCCACCTCTGGCTC
This sequence comes from Pinus tabuliformis, assembly GCA_031772625.1. NCBI lineage: Eukaryota > Viridiplantae > Streptophyta > Pinopsida > Pinales > Pinaceae > Pinus > Pinus tabuliformis. Next base: position 463,826,379 of record CM062810.1, read on the forward strand.
AATTGAGGTTGGCATAAGGATTCCCACTTTTGGCTCTACTAATGGGGGATAAAGGAGGAGGTCATATTGGAGAATAAAGATAATATTAAAAATACTATTACTTCCAAATTTAATGATATTTTTGTGGGACAATAAGGAGCTAGAGGGGAAAAGTAAGCTAAGGTATTATAAGGAGTTGATCAACCCTAATATTGCTAACTAGAATCATCACTTTGTCTTGATCACTACTAAGAAGAAAATGAAAATTGCAAAAATAAGAACTAATTCCCATGAGCTTCAAAGTGAAATCGGGCATTTCTCTATTCCTAAAGCACCTTGGCATGAAAGAATCTATCAATTGTGCTATACTAGGACGATTGAGGATGAAAATCACTTTCTATTGGATTTCCCTACTCTTACTCACATCCATTCTCATTCCCAAAACATCTGCCACACTACCAACCTTTTTGACTTGTTCAATCAACAAAACTATAGTGATATAGGAATGCTTCTTGCCTTTCTCTTTGATCATAAAAGTAAATATTAAAAAGTATCAATTAATATCTTACTTTCCTAAGCTCTAATAGACCTCATTGGTCTTAGTGGATGCTGATGATGATGATCATCATCATCATCATCACACAGACACACACTTACACACACACACACACACATATATATAAGCAAGCAAAAGTAATGGTAAAAATAAAATGGTGAATTATTTATATAATATGAGTATCAATGTAAGAATTATGATTTTTTAAGTTTTTCGAGTTAAAATTATATTATCTATAATTTAGTAAATACAAATTATGTAGTAAATTTATAATTTGATAGATAAAAAATATGTAGATGATTTATAATTTGATATCTATACATATTATATAATAAAACTATAATAATTACAAGAGATTATCATTGGATGCATTTAATAACACTACAATGAATAATTTCACTATAGTTTGCGACACTCTTATCTCTCGCCTATTTTTTTCTACCTTTGTGATGGGTGTTTTAGTATGTTACATGACTAGCTTCATAACTCACTGTTATGATTGATTTTTTTCTTCTTCTAATTATGCCAATAGGAATTTTCTCTATGGTCCTGGGGTGAGCTATTCACCCTAGCCAATCACATGCCTTTAAATTCCTCCTCCTTCATATAATTAAAAACTAAAAAGTGGAGGTTATTGCACCAGATAGACAAGGACAATGCACTAATGGTTGACAATGCAATCTATCTCTTTCCCGGTTGACAATGCATATGTCTTCTTCCCGATCTATATTACAACAATCGACTTGTTGTTCACATATTCACCACCATTCTTAAACCTATCATTTTCGATGTTTTTTCCATTCTTGCAGCAGCTTAGAAAGGACCGCAATTGATGACTATGACATCTTGGGGACACAAATTGTCTACAACATTTAGTCGAATCAAAGCCATTAAATGTTTTCTCTCGTCCAATTTAGAATACATATGTTATTTAACTTGAGAAGAATATTAAGGAATCCTCTTTCAGTTCGAGCACTCACCACCACTACCATCTACTTCAATGATAGGCGTTAGATGCAAGGACTCATTGCGAGTGGTGACCCCTTCAGTCTCCATGAAAAACAAGATCCTCTTTCGATTCGAGCACGTACCAACACTACCATCCGCTTTGACCATGTCAGGTATCCAGTGCGAGACATTTTTGTGAGTGGCGATTGCTTCACTCTCCATGACAGACGAGTCATTGAAGTTCCATAAACAGAACACTAACTTTGGGTGACCTTTTTCCCATGACTTCCACTGGCTCCGCATATCGTTGCACCAATATCTTTGTTGGAAAATTCCAGCAGATTATCAATTCAAAGCCCCTCCCGCCACTCATCACTCCAGATAACATCCTGACTACTCCCACCAATATAACACTCCATCCTCGGTTCGAAACTACCTAAAGCTTGGAATAGCTCTGAACCTGCATTAAAACAAGCCAACAAAACATGTTACACAAACACATACATAAAACCAAGTAAATTATACCAAAAAAACCATTAAACCCTAAAGAAAAACCCAAAAAATAATAATTATGTTACAAGAACAATCCATATGACCCCATTTGATTCTATTTTTCTTGTTATTAGATGCTAGTTAGTCGGGAAGTTGTAACAATAAACTGAATCTTACACCACCGACCACGAACTTGGCCCCCACCCATTAGTCCTTTTTCCTTGATTTCTTAATTCCAAGGGAAAGGAAAGGGTCAAGTGCAACCTTAACATTCCATATACACTCCATATACATCATTCTTTTCTCAAAAAATACACAAATTGTTGTACTCAATTTTTGATGTTAAATTGTATTTTCTATATCTATGAATCCAAGAAACGTAGAAAAATCCAATAAATATACATTGAAAATAGCAATAGGAAATAGAAATAGAACACTTGATAACGAGAACTCATAATTTTTGTTTCATACCTGAAGTCAAATGCCTTACGTGTCACTATGCTAAAAAAGTCACTTGCTAGTGTGGTTGGTAATAGTGGCTAGTGTAGGGGATAGCCTCCTTAGCTGCATCCAAAAATCTAGATAGACAGATAGTTACTACCTAACCTAGCCAGTAGTCAATTATTAGGTCTATCTTATCTATCTCGTCTAGTCGAAGGACTACTAATATCGGGTGTAGCTTTAGCTGGAAAAACATCAAAGCAAGCTGAATTGACCACTACGACTATATATGGATATCACTATATTCATATATACACCTTTGCACAGAAATTGGTTTCTTGCAAAGACAACTGGAAAACTAGTGCCAATCTGCCAAAAAACATCTTAAAGGGAATGGAACTATGCAAGAACCATACTCACGAACACACCTTTGCATTAAAAATAGTTTCCTACAAAATATATGGAAAACTTGTCCTAACTTGTCAAATAATACTCTAAAACGAAATTAAACTCTTCAAGAATTGTACCTAGGAACACACACTAGGATAATTTTATGAATTGATCCAAGACTCTAACAAATGTTATGAGAACCTATAATGCAATGACACCTAGACAAGGGGAGTTGTCACATGCCATTCGTGCCTTACTTGTGTAAGGCATGTATTCCATAAAAAATAAATCAACATGTCACTTTGCAGTACAATGTGGAAAGTACGTAGTATGTCAAGATTGTGTTATAGTTGGTTTTGGAATGATTAAACCAATATTGTGATACCACTCCTTAAACATACATCATCTCCTTAAACACGTGTCACTATGATAAAATATGATCTTCCTATGTAACATTTTCAATACAAAGAAGGCTAGGATTCTGGATATTCTCGAAGGACATGTACCTACCAGTCAACACTTGCACCACCAAAAGGAATGAACTTGAAGGATGCAGAAGCTCTGGTCAAGTATGCAACCTACATGTGCAAACTACAAGAGGGATCTCTAACTTGAAAGTATATGTGAGTGCTTGATGGATACTAGAAAAGTATTCCACACAATGCAATATTGAAAAATGATCATCGAATCAAGAGAGGTTTCATTTTGACTTTGAAGAGATAAGGAAAGATTACCCAATGAAATATTGAGTTGGAGAGGTGACTTACATTTATGTAATATATGCATGATTCATTTCTAAGTATATCTCTTTGGAGCTTCAAAGCAATATTTTAAATGAGAAATATCTTCAATCTATCAAGGATCCTTTCTTATCCAATCCAAGCTACAATAGATTTTAAACGTCAATACCTTTCAAATGGTCAATACCTCTTCTAAAACATTTAATTTTGGTTTTTTGTGAGTGTTTTGACAAAAGATTAAGCAGAAAGGTCATGATATTCTTGTTCTTGTCTTAAGAATATTGTAATGTTCAATTGAAAACATGAGGTTGAAAAAACAAAAAACTTTGAAGTCTAGTGTTGTAAATGTTGAAATTATGGTAGTGTCCTTCATGGAATCTTAAGTGTTGGAAATAATATTGTGAGGGGGGGGGGGGGGGGGTGAATCAGTATTATTAAATCAATTATTTTTCATTTTCATACTCAGATATATATATGCTACTTTAGTTATGGGAAACTGCGTATATACGCTACTGTGTCTAAGGCAACCAACATATATTAGTAAACTTATGATTCATTAAATGTTGATCTTTAATCAGTGCATCAGAACTTCATTAATCATAAGAACAGTAAACAAGTGCAGTAAAACAGAACAGATCATCACACACATGGACACAAGATATAAGGTGGAAACACAATGTGGGTGAAAACCACCTGCTGCAATTCATCTCTATCTTCTTTTAATAAGAAACTTCTTTTACAATATTTTTGTATTGGTGCAGTCTTATACCAGTACGCAGGCTTCTACCTGCAGAAGGCTACAACCTTCTCTCGTTCTCTAGCTTCTCCTGGAAGGGAGCTACAACCCCCTTAGCTCTTGTACTAGCTGATGTACTAGTACGTAGGTGCTGACCTACAAAAGGCTACTACCTTCTCTTTTCTTCCAGGGACCATGTTTCATAAATTTTCAGACTGGATCCATCAATGAAAATAATCAAACATCAAATACATCTGCATCAACCAATCTCCTTTGCTTCAATCAAAACTAAATCAAACAATTACTTCTCTAAATGCTGTAACCAGAATACATTAACAGTAACTAGAAACCAATCCTGAACTGTAGCAATAAACAGAAGTAGCTAAAACATATTTCATGAGACGTACGCTACTTCAATATGTAGACCCTGTGTGCATACGCTTTTGTATTAAGGCCAACCAGCGTATACACAGTTTTGACTTACTGAACCAGCGTGTATACGCGCCTCTGATGTGTCGAACCTGCGTACAGATCTATAAAAGATAATTTACCCTTTTCACTTATTTAGATGTCAGTTATACCCATATTATCAGATTTATAGATCAAGTCATGCGCCAAATATGACAGATCAAAATCACACAAAGATACTACTATTCAAGCCTTAAGATATTGACCCAACAATAGAATTTATCCTTCTTCTAGCACTCAGGTTCCTTCTTTGTTTAGATCTAGCTATGCACCATAACCCCATTCTATATCTTACTCTTTATAAGATATTCAATGCTTGAGTGAATGCCTTTGCCTAATGATCTCCTTCCCCTTTTATAGCCTTAGGCCATACTCAATACCATTGTCCAAAACCACTTAGAACCAATACTTGGGGTGCAATACCTGGGATTAATACTTTGAATGAGATACCAAGGTCCAAAACCATAGGTCCAAATACCATGGACTAAAAATAAGCTTTCCCACATGTACGCACTTTTCTGTGCATGAAAGTGCGTGCATACACATACGCGACTTTTGATCGGTAATCCCGCGTGTATACGCGACCTGGTTAAGAGGAACCTGCATATATATCTTTTTCTTTCATTCTAAGAGCTTGAACTGTGATCTGCCATATGAGTGAGTTGCCATCAAGGACAACACCTGTGCCATAGTGCCAAACCTATGTCAAAATGCCAACAATACCCCCCTTTGGACTTGATGGAAACCCCAAGTTACTCAAAGTCATTCTCCCCCTTTGTCATCAAGGGAAAAGGGTTATGCTCCCCCTGAGTACATGCTGAAATCTCTGCTCTTCTTTGCTGTCCATGCTCCCGCTAACTGTAGGCAAGGTCTGCAATAAGATTTTCTACAAGAAGAAACATGACTTTATACATCATAAATGACCTCCCTATCATCGAAGACTCATGCATACATCCATCTCCCAACCAAGTGGGGATAGACCAAAAGTTTACACATGATAAAACAAGAACATTACATCATCCATCCCAGGCATATTGGGGAAACCAAGATAGGCCGTTACATGACCTTGATAATAAAGCAAATAGAGACTAAATATCTGAGACAAGACTATGATAGTCATCAGCAGCATCTGTCAATCATCATCAAGACCAACAACCATGATCTCCTTCTGCAACTATTCCACCTGAAGGAAAATTAACCAAGATCTTCTAAGATAATGCCAACAATGCATTATTATATGTATATGCTCCCCTTGAACCTATGCCAGATGGTCTATGACAGACCCATATTAGACTCTTTTCATCCTGAGCCTGGCCCATTGTTGTCTTCAAACCAACATATACGTGACTGTATCCAAAGAAACCAACGTATGTACGTGGATGCTTCTCATGAAATGCGCGTACAACCACTTTTCTCTGAAACAAATAAGTTTCAACAGCAAGATGATGCATCAACTACTCTCAGCTTCTGTCTGAGGTATTCAAATGTCTCCCTAGGCAGTGGTTTGGTGAGTATATCAGCAACCTGTTCCTTGGAGGGAACATACTCCAATTTTACCTTTTGTTCAAGCACTTGTTCCCAGGGAAAATGATATTTGATAGGTATGTGCTTGGTTTTTGAATGCGTGACAGGATTCTTTGAAATACTGATCTCACTTGTATTATCACATAAAATGGATATAGGTGGAGTACAAGTGATTTGAAAATCTTGCAAAGTTTGCATCATCCAAAGGAGTTGTGTGCAGTAAGATGCAACAACCACATATTCCGCTTCAGCTGTAGATAAAGCAATTGAACTTTGTTTCTTGTTGAACCAAGATACTAATCTGGAACCCATAAAGAATGCACCACCACTAGTGCTTTTTCTGTCATCCACGCTTATTATCCAATCTGCATCTGTATATGCATGAAGTGTGAGATCTGCATCTCTAGGATACCATAAGCCATAGTTTTGTGTTCCTTGAAGATATTTGAAAATCCTCTTAACTGCCTGAAGGTGTGCTTCCTTTGGATTTGCCTGGAATCTTCCAACTATTCCCACTGTATGCATGATTTCTGGTCGGGTACCTGTCAGATAGAGCAGAGTACCAATCATGGATCTATAGGTTGGTTGATGTACTGCTACTGATTCATCATTTGTGCTGAGGCTGCATCCTGTTACCATAGGGGTACATACTGGTTTCAAATCTTCCATGCCATATTTCTTCAAGATCTGCTTGAGGTACTTGGTTTGTGATAAAAAGATACCGTCTTTATTTTGTTGGACTTGTAAACCAAGAAAATATGTCAGCTCACCAAGCAAGGACATTTCGAATTCTTTCTGCATCACCAAAGCAAAGTTTTGACTCATGGCTTCTTCATTGCTACCAAAGATGATATCATCAACATACACAAAAAGTATTAGCAATTTATCATTATCAATTTTTATATATAGATTGCTATCTGCTGATCCTTTTGAAAAACCTTGTTGATGGAGGTATTTGTCCAGATGATAATACCAAGCCCTTGGAGCCTGTTGAAGCCCATAGAGTGCCTTCTTAAGTCTGCATACAAGTTTTGGATCATTTCCAAGGATGAATCCATCTGGTTCCTCAATATACACTTCTTCTTCTAAGTCTCCATTTTAAAAGGTAGATTTCACATCCATTTGAAATACTTTTAACTTTTGAAAGCTAGAAAGAGCAAGGAACATTCTTATGGCCTCAAGTCTAGCAACCAGTGCAAAAGTTTCTTCAAAGTCTATACCTTCTTGTTGAGCATACCCTTTATAAACAAGTCTGGCCTTGTTTCTAACATCTCTATTTTCATTCAGCTTGTTTTTGAATATCCATTTTGTCCCTATGACATTCTTATCATTTGGTCTATGAACCAACTCCCAAGTATTATTCTTTTCAATCTGCTCAAGTTCTTCATTCATGGCCTTGACCCAGCATTCATCTTTGCATGCTTCACTTACATTTCGTGGTTCAGTGGAGGAAGCAATGCTAGATAGCTTGAAGCTTTTGAGATAGTTCTTCTTGTTTGTACACCTGCCTCTTTCTGCCCCAAAATTTGAGTTTCTGGATGATTCTTCTGAATGTACCTGGATGGAGTCTTTTCTTCTACCCTTATATGTTCTTCTGGTGCCTCATGGGTTTCTTCTTCATCATAAGTCTGATTTGATGTTGAAGGATAGTCCTCATCATGTTCGAAATCTTTGGATTTTACCTGCCTAGGAATGTTTCCTTCTTCATCAACCACTACATCAATACTTTCAACAATTTTTCCAAGTCTTTTATTATAACACTTGTATCCTTTGCTGTGGGGAGAGTAACCAAGGAGAATGCCTTCATCTGCTCTAGGTTCAAACTTGCCAAGGTTTTCGTCAGTCCTTTTGATGTAACATTTGCTTCCAAAAATTTTGAAGTATTTTACCGTAGGAGTCTTACCATACCAAAGTTCATGAGGAGTTTGAGTGTTGTTCACCTGGACATTTGTCTTGTTTATAATCGTAACTGCAGCAAATGCAGCTTCATCCCAGAAGGTTGCGGGAGCTCCAGACTCATCAAGCATAACGCGAGCCATTTGTTGAACCGTTCTGTTCATCCTTTCCACTACTCCATTTTGCTGAGGAGTCCTTGCAGTAGAGAATTCCCTTCTTATTCCATATTCTTCACAAAAATCGAAAAAATCATCCAAGGTAAATTCCCCTCCTCGATCAGACCTGAGGCATTTGATTCTGCGATCTGATTCATTTTCAACCAAGGCTTTGAATGCTTTTAACTTTTCTAAAGCTTCGTCTTTATGCTTCAGAAGTCCTATCCAACACATCCTGGAAAAGTCATCAATGAACACTATGAAGTATTCTTCTCCTCGAGGTGACCTTTTCCTAGATGGACCACATACATCAGTATGGACAAGTTCAAGTGGCTTACTAGCTAATACTTCCTTCTCAGGGAAATTAGTTCTGCTTTGCTTGCCAAACTGACATTATTTTTATATTGTATTGTTTGGAATTCTGATGTCAGGGAGATCACGAAGCACCTGATATTTGCATGCTTTCCTTATCTGAGAGAAGCTTAGATGCCCCAAACTTTTGCGCCATAGTCAGTGTTCATCATTCTTGCTTAGATAGCATTGTTTTTGTCCTCCCTTGAGTATGTATAAATTATTTGGAGTTCTTATGCCTTTGATCACTGTTTCTCCTATATCAAGCTCTTGAACAATACATCCATTTGATCGAAATATTACCTCATTTCCTTGATCACACATTTGACTGACACTCAATAGATTATGCTTTAAGCCATCAACATACATAACATTTCCAACTTTGACCTTTTCTTTCAAAAGAACAGAACCTTTACCTTTTATGAGTGCAAGGGTGTCATTTCCAAATGAGACCTTCCTTTCCTTTTCTAAGGCACTATATGGCTGAAGTTTTTCTTTATCACCTGTCATATGTTTCGAGCATCCACTATCAATATACCACTGATTTTCCTATCCTTCTGCATATAAGGCTATACCACATCTTTCTGGTTGCGGTTCTTTCTTTCTCCATGTTTTGGGACTCAATGAAGCTTGCTCCTTCTGAGTTGTTTGCCGAAACCTACTCCTGCATTCAGAATCTTCATGACCGAAGTTGTTACAAATAGAACATTCTATTTCATTTTCAAGAGCAGAAAAGTTATTGTAGGTCCTTTTCATGATCCTAGTCACACTCCTTTGATTTCGTGCTTCTCTAGTCATGATGGTCTTGTAGGCAACACATTGAGCAGCTTTATGTCCAAATTTATGACAAGAGAAACATTTGCCATTGAAGAAATTCCGTGATTATCAAACCTACCGTCCAGGTGATTGTAGTTTCCATAGGCAAATTGAGAATGATTTACCTGCGGTTGGTTGTAACTTCTGTTCATCCTTGAAGTAGATTGCCCCCGATTTACTTGGTGATCTCTGTTCATCCTTGAAGTAGATTGACCATGATTTACCTGGTGATCTACTTTGTGCCTTTACTATCGATTGTCAACTTGTTCACTTCTCCTTGCTGCATCTAGATAACTTTTGGAGGTGGATGGCTTTTGTGCTTGAGATGCTTCTTCAGAATATCCAAGACCTTTCTTGATTAGAGGAGAACGCTGCACTTTGATAATCTCATCTAAAGTTTCAGATCCTTTAGCAAATCTAAGATTAAGAGCTTTTTTTTCTCAATATCTTTTCTAAGTCCCACAGTTTCACATTCTAACTTTTCATTGTGTTTTTCCCTTTCAGCAAGTTGGAATGTTAGAGTATCTATGATCATACTCTTTTCTTCTAAATAGATTTTAAGTTTAGAAATTTCTTGATGGAGATCATTTTCATCTATAGCATCCAATAAATCATCATCTTCAAAAGCCATCAAAAGTCTATAATCATTACATTGTTCATCTTCATCACTAATTGAAAATCCATCACTGTCTTCATGTGTATAATAGCTCTTCTTACTTACATTTTGTTTTCTATTCCATCTAACTGATTCCTTACATTTTTCAAGCTTATCTTTATGAGGACACTTGGCTGCATAGTGACTGACTCTTCCACAAGCAAAACATTTGAAAGGTAGTTTACCTCTGAATCTTCCAGAACCCCGTTGAAGGTTCTTGACAAAGTTTGACTCTTCCTCTCCTTCTGACATATGTCCTGACTCATTGTATTCTCCTTTTCCTGAAGCTTTGAATGCGGCTTCTCTCCTATATGATGGTCGCCCTTTTCTCATTTCGAAAGCAGTTAGGATTCCGTGCAGCTGTGACATGGTAATGCTATGTAGATTCTACTTTTCTTCTATGGAAAAAAATTTTGATTCAAACTTAGAAGACAAATATCTTAGAACCTTTTCAACCAGAGTAACTTCTTTTATCTCTTCACCCAAGTTTTTCATACGATTAACAGTCTCATCTATACGTAAAAAAAAATTAGCCACACTTTCATCATTATACATTATGAGATTTTCATATTGAATTTTGAGAGATTGTAGTTTTTCATGTTTTACCTGATCGTCTCCTTCATAGCTTAGAACGATCTTGTCCCATATTTCTTTTGCGATTTTGAGCTGCATAACCTAGATGAATTCTGATTGAGATAAACTCCCTAATAGAGTATTGATAGCCTTTGCATTTGTTTCATACTGCTTCTTACTAGCCGTATCTGTAGTAGTTGCTGATGGAAATGTGTATCCTGCTTCCACGATATCCCAAACTTTTGTACCAAGATATTGAAGATAGGTTGTGATTCTTACCTTCCAATAGACGAAGTTTCTCCCATCAAAGATTGGTGGCCTGATAGATGCCTCTTTTTCGTAGTTTCTCATGATGATATATCTTCCCTCAAACGATCAAGCTTCTTCTGTAGGACCTGCTCTGATACCAATTGTTGGAAATAATACTGAGAGGGGGGGGGGGTGAATCAGTATTATCAAATCAATTATTTTTCATTTTCATAATCAGATATATATACGCTACTTTAGTTATGGGAAACTGCGTATATACGCTACTGTGTCTAAGGAAACCATTGTATATCAATAAACTTATGATTCATTAAATGTTGATCTTTAATCAGTGCATCAGAACTTCATTAACCATAAGAACAGTAAACAGGTGCAGTAAAACAAAATAGATCATCACACACATGGACACAAGATATAATGTGGAAACCCAATGTGGGTGAAAACCACCTACTACAATTCGTCTCTATCTTCTTTTAATAAGAAACTTCCTTTTACAATATTTCTGTATTGGTGCAGTCTTATACCAGTACGCAGGCTTCCACCTGTAGAAGGCTACATCCTTCTCTCATTCTCCAGCTTCTCCTGGAAGGGAGCTACAACCCCCTTAACTCTTGTACTAGTTGATGTACTAGTACATAGGTGCTGACCTACAGAAGGCTACTACCTTCTCTTTTCTTCCAGGGACCATGTTTCATAAATTTTAAGACTGGATCCATCAATGACAATAATCAAACATCAAATACATCTGCATCAACCAATCTCCTTTGCTTCAATCAAAACTGAATCAAACAATTACTTCTCTAAATGTTGTAACCAAAATACATTAACAGTAACTAGAAACCAATCCTGAACTGTAGCAATAAACAGAAGTAGCTAAAACATATTTCATGAGACGTACACTACTTCAATATGTAGACCCTGCATGCATATGCTTCTGTATTAAGGCCAACCATCGTATACGCAGTTTTGACTTACTGAACCAGCGTGTATACGTGCCTCTGATGTGTCGAACCTGCGTATAGATCTATAAAAGATAATTTAGCCTTTTCACTTATTTAGATGTTATTTATACCCAGATTATCATATTTATAGATCAAATCATGCACCAAATATAATAGATCAAGATCACACAAACATACTACTATTCAAGCCTTAAGATCTTGACCCAACAATAGAATTTATCCTTCTTCTAGCGCTCAGGTTCCTTCTTTGTTCAGATCCAGCTATGCACCATAACCCCATTCTAGATCTTACTCTTCATAAGATATTCAATGCTTGAGTGAATGCCTTTGCCTAATGATCTCCTTCCCCTTTTATAGTCTTAGGCCTTACTCAATACCATGGTCCAAAACCACTTAGAACCAATACTTGGGGTGCAATACATGTGATTAATACTTTGAACGAGATACCAAGGTCCAAAACCATAGTTCCAAATACCAAGGACCAAATACCATGGACTAAAAATAAGCTTTGCCACATGTATGTGCTTTTCCGTGCATGAAAGTGCGTGCATACGCATATGTGACTTTTGATCGATAATCCCACGTGTATACATGACCTGGTTAAGAGGAACCTGTGTATATATCTTTTTCTTTCATTTTGAGAGCTTGAAATGTGATCTGCCATTTGAGTGAGTTGCCATCAAGGACAACACCTGTACCATAGTGCCAAACCTATGTCATAATGCCAACACTAAGATTGAAGGGAGAAAATATTTATAGGATTACATTATATATATTGTCCTAATATTAAAATTATGGTAGTGTCCTTCATGGAATCCTAAGGTTGAAGGGAGAAAACATTTATAGGCTTACATTGTATATATTGTTCTAATATTACAATTATGGTAGTGTCCTTCATGGAATCCTAAGGTTGAAGGGAGAAAATATTTACAGGCTTACATTGTATATATTGTCCTAATATTTTGTATTAGACATGTGCATGTTTACAGGGAAGAGGGGAATTCAAATAACCAAAGAAAAATTTCTACAAATTATTAGTGAGTTAGATTTCAATTGAAACAATATAGTTTGTGTGTAAACTGTTTTTGATGTTTGATAGTTAAAGGAGTCTTTGGATAACATCGACCACACAAAATTTTGGTATGTTGAAGGAGTTAAAACCATAATAGATTACATTGGTCATAGGAGCAATGTGCAAGGGAAAAAATAATGGTTTCCAATTCCAAGAGTACCTCAGAATGTCCTTTCAGATCACACAAGAAAAGAGTTTCTTTACTAGATAGATTGCATAACTAAGATCTTCAAACCTTTAAAATCCATAAATGAGCATGTCCTTTATGTATGCGAGCTTCTTGCTATGCACTGGGAAACTCTTCTTATTATAAATAATCAATGTTGTAGAAGTGTTTCATAAACAATGAAATTACATTTTGATTCACAATCACTGCAAACAACATTTTAAAAAATAATCTTTCTTTTTTGAGTTGTTCTAACTAGGATGTCAAATATAATTTCATGCTTCCAAATATTAATATACACATGCCTTCTAAATGTTTTTTTTTTGTAAGCTTGGTAGTACTCTCTCTATTAGTATTCACTAACCATAATAAAGTTTTTCCAATACTAACAGATGGCCTCAACCGGCTTGTAGGAAACCAGGTTGGCCACCTGTTAGCATTAAAAGTTGTCCAAAATTTAAATAAGTATTTTTCTATCATCCTTACAACATTGTCTATTTTATCTATACTGAATATCAACTTTGAAAAGTAAAAGCTACTTGGCATAAAAACAAAATTTTATCTGGAACTCTGTTTTACTCCTCATCCATGGACTACACCAGGGCTGGGGCTTTAGCACTGGATCCCAGCATCTCGCTTCTCCTCATGTCCTGCAAGCTTTTGTCGATACTACTCAGTGCTATTTCAGTATGTTTGAATCTAAATTGCTTCTATCTCTCTTCGGAGGTCTGCTCTACTGGGTTCCTTCATTTTGGTTTACTCCTGTGCCTCCTATCCTTTGTTTACTGCCTGTTCTTTGTTGAGAGTCATGGATTGGGTCACTACATTCTTCATGACCCAGTATTGTTGGATCGTTTGTCTGAATAGAGTGTGGCGGTCGTGGGTCTTCCCCAGGTCTTGTACCATGTCTTCCCATTCTTCTATGGGAATATCCTGGTTGGTGATACTGCCATTTAGTTCTCTCTCCCAAACCGGTATTTGCGCTCTAACCTCAGGTGTATTACCTGCCATGTACGCATCGATGAGGGTCTTCATATGCTCTTGTCTCGTCTTTCTGCCTTGTTTGCATTGGTCTCTGCTAGAGGTTCCTAATGCCCGAATGGTCCATTTTTCTGCTTTTCCTGCTCCTCTGTTGCTCTTCTTAACCACCTCTTTTCCATCTCTTGCCATTCTTACGTTGTCTCGGTTTCTGTTTTCTTCGCCCAATTCGCTTTCCTCTATGTGCTTGCTTGCCTCCAAACTGTACTTGATGTAGATTATAATTAAACCTACAATAATACCATAAGAAGTATCATTAGTCTGAAAGTATACCTCCCATTATGTCTTGTATTTAAGTGTTTCAGGTTTGGTCTCTCGCTCAAGTCCTAGCAGCTTGAGTTTTCCTTTCATCTCTCTCAGATTCCCCCCTGACAGTTCTTGGGTTAGCATTTTGCGGCCTCTCAAATATTCTTCTCTCAGATTCATCTATCCCGTATACCCTCACTCGTATGGTTTACCTTAGAAGACCTATCGGGGAGTCTACAAAGGGAGGCCTTGTCCCTGTTCTGATTTGCACGAGGTTTCTTCATTTCGTTCTTGCACCTCTCTATTTTCTTTGCTCTAATTGAGCCCTTGGTTATCCTCTGAGTTTTATTCTGGATATTCCAATTAGGTTTCTCAGTGGCCCAGATGTCCCTTGTCTTAGCTACTGTGGCCTCCAGGGTAGTTTCCTCTCTATACTAGCTACCTAAATTATCCCTTCCATGCCTCAAGAGCCACCTAGCCGGAGCTATATTCCTTCTGCTTTCTCCCTTACCAGGTTGTCTCTTCTCTCCTTGACCTCCCTCCTTCCCTCTCTGTGCTTTTTTCAAAGGTGTTTCTTTATCTTTTTCTTCTCTCTCTCTTTCATCCTCGTTCTTGACCCACATAGTGTTCCAGGAAACCCTGGTTCTGATTCTTTCTGATTCCTGACTTTCCCAAGTCTCTTTCCCTAGTACCACTGAAAGTGGCATTACTGTAATTCTAATGTTAAGGATATTTAGGAATACATACCATCAACTTGAGTTGACGCAACTGCATCCACCGGCCTGCGTCCTCGTCCTGCATCCACCACCTTTCACTGCTCTTACCCTCCCTCTCTCTTTCTGCATGCAACCATCTTCTTTCTCACTTACCTTTTGTTTTAACCTGCTATCCCTACTGCCTTTCATCACACCTACCACCTGTCCTCCTAATTTTCTCGTCGCCCTTTTCCTCATTCCTACTCCTCGGAATGATGGCCCTCTGGGGCTTCCAGCTCTATCCCTCATTAACTCCCTCGTGCCTCCGGCTGCTCTTCCCGTGGGTTCTTCTCTCTACTCCTACCACTTGCTCGCATCAATCTTCCCGCTCTCTCGCTGGCCTCTAGACCTTCCTCTCTGTCTTCCCTTCCCAACCACATCTATCTTCTATCAGGGCTTTCTCCCTCCCTGCCCTATCGTTCTACCTGCCCTTCCTGTTGTCCTCTTCCCTTACATCTCGATGTGTTCTCTTTCCTTGTGCTCGAGTGAATGATCCCTAACATCTCCACTTCCCATCGTCGTTGGCCCACCTCCTCTTCTCTGTCACACCCCGATCGGGGGTTCTCCTCTTGCTCCTTGTCTTTTTCTAGTATTTCCACTAGTTTCTTCATTCCCTCCATTTGTAATAACTATTCTTCTCTTATATCTAGGTTTCTAACTACCTAGCTGCATCCCTAGTTTGCAAGATTGTCCACTGCCACATTGCCCATTCTTCGGACATGTGTTGGGATGATGTATCCTATCTGTCAAATTAGCTTGCTGATCTCTTGGACCAGCCTTGCGGTCCTCCAGATTTGGCTGATTTTTTCCTAGTGCATTCCTTGTTGGAGCTTCTTCACCATATCTATCGCCATTTTTGAGTCTCCTTCCACTTGCAGTATTTGGAATCTCTCTCTTACTGCGATTTCCAGTCCCCTCTTCAGAGCATGAAGCTCTGCTTCATTGTTGCTCGCATTGCCACAATCCATAGCATATAATCTAAGTGTTTTCCCTTTATCGTCTCTGAATAATACTCCTGTCCCTGCCACCCCAGGGTTCCCTTTTGCAGCTCCATCAAAATTAAGTTTGATGAATGCTTTCTGAGGCCATTTATAATGATTTGTAGACTCTCCATTGGGGGTATGATGCTTTCAAGTTCAGACCTTTCATTATTATTTCTTCTTGTGGATTGATTTTCCAATCCTCCTCATACTATTTCTCTGCCAGTATTGTCTGTCTTATGTTATGGATTATCTGTTTCCATATTTCTTCTTCAGTTCTTCTTTCTTCTTTGAAGATCAAATTATTTCTTTCCATCCATATTTCCCACAGGACAAACCCTAACGATAATCTCCAGGAAAGATTCATGATTGTATTTTGGTAAGGCTTTTTCCACCAAGTATCCATTATTGTTTTCATGTTGTTTGGATTCCTATAACTTACTCCGAAGAGTTGATTATTGTTTTTCCACAGGTTATCACTATATCTGCAAGCATTGGTTATGTGCTCCATTGTTTATGCTTGTTCTTTCCATAAGTTACATATCGAGGGTCCTTGCAGCCCTTTTTTTTGCAATTGATCCCATGTAAGTGCATGCCCATGGCGGAGGATCCACATGAAGAATGAGACTTTCGGCCATGTCATTTCTTGCCATATACTTTCCCATATATTTGTCTCTTGTTGCCTGAGATGTTCTGCTTGTAGTTGATAGCCCTCTTTAATTGTGAACATACCTTTAAACCTGTATCCCCATCTTGGTATGTCTAGCCATTTTGCTTTTGCATTTTTTCGTGTTGCCATCTCATTCTCATATAACTTCCACTGGAGTGTTTTTGGAGCTTCTGACTAGTCCTGTTTTTGTTTCCACTTTTTCCAGTATTCTTCAGGTTCTATGCTCTAGAAGTTTTTAACTCTTATTATCCATGGATATTGGTATATTGGTAGATTTATTCTAGCTCAGGCTTACTGATTAGTTTTTCTCTCTATTTCCACGCTTCTTCCCAGAATTTGGCTTTGTCTCCTCCTCTAATTTCCCGGAAACTATGGCTTCTGATCAAATTTCTATTGTCCGAGGCTAAGTTCCATATTGGTGATCCTTTCTTATTGTCTTGGAGTCTCAACTTCCCTTCTGTTGATCTTGGCATGCCATACTTCCTCTCCCATAATTGTTTCCATAGGTCTACCTCTCCTTGGATCCATATCCACCATAAATTTGTCGCCATGACCTGATTGAGAATGTATGGATCTTGGAGTCCTAGTCATCCTTCTCTTAGGGGTTTTCAAAGCTAGTTCCATGATAGAAGAGCCCATTTTTTTTCGTTCTAGGCCCTCGCCACAATAACTTTTTGAAGATGTCAATCATCTTTTGTCATATTGTTTTTGGCATCGCTTGACTGGTTAGTTGGTAAATCGGGATAGATTATAACACTGATCCCAATAATATTACGCGACTTGGCATATTCAGTGATCTGAATGTCCAGTTCAGTATTTTTCCTTGGACTTTTCCCAATAGGGGTTTCTAATTTGCCACTTTGTTTTGTTGATAATTTAGCTGGACTCTTAGGTATTTCGAGGGAAAATTTCCTATTCAGAATCCCATTACTCTTGCTAAGAAAGCTTGTGAAGGTGTTGTTGTGTTGAAGAAAAATATATCAGACTTTTCTTCGTTTATCTCCATCGTTGAAGCACTAGTGAAGTCCGTAAGAATTTCCATAATTCTTCTGGCTTCCTTGAGCTATGCCTGCCCATACAACATTATATCATCTACAAATTGTTGGTGTGTTAATGGTAGATCATTCCCCCATAGTCTAAGGCCAATGTACTGTTCTCTTCGAACTTTCTCCTTTATATACCGTTTGAGGCCTTCCGTTGCGAGGATGAACAAAAACAGGGAAAGCGGGTCACCTTGCCTGAGCCCTCAGGTTGCGTTGAACACCTCTATGGGTGATCTGTTGAGTAGAATTGACAAGACTAGAGTTGATAACATCGACATTATCCAGCTTATCCATCTTGCATCAAAGCCGAATGCCTCCAATATTCCTTGTAGATAATTCCAATTCAATCGATCATAGGTCTTTGATAAGTCTAATTTAACTAGCATTCCTTTGGTTTTTTTTGTCTTTAATCAATGAATTGCCTCTTGTGCCACCACTATGCAATCTGTTATTTGTCTTCCTTTAACGAACCTTGTTTGTTCCTGAGATACTAATCCAGGCAATATAGTTTTTAAGCAATTAACCATAATTGTAGCCATGATTTTATATATGAGATTACAAAGAGCTATTGGTCTGAACCCTTGCGGTTCTTCTGAATGATCCATCTTCATAATCAGGGCTAGAAATGTGGAGTTCAGGGTTGCGTGCATTCTTTTTGTGCATCTAGACTCCTCAACTAATTTCACTATATCTTCGCCCATGAATGGCCATGTCACCTGGAAGAATTCTATTGTGTATCCATTTGGACCTGGTGCTTTGTTTCTCACCATATTTCTAATGACTTATTCTACCTCTATTTTAGATGTTTCTCTTAGCAGGGCCATGTTCTGTCTGCTCACCAGATTGGGAATGTGTTGTATGATTTTGTTTATATTCTCCTCCATGCTTATGTTAGATTCCATCAGTAGGCTCTTGAAGTGTTGCACTAACATATTCTCCATGTCTTCATTTTGGGTAAAACGATTGCCTTACTAGGGAAAATATCATATTTTGCTGCCTACGATGGATCATTGCTTTGTGAAAAACCTTGTATTTTGTTCCCCTTCCTTTAACCATTTAATTCTAGATTTCTACTTCCACACTATTTCTTCTTGTTGTCTCCTTTCCTCCATTTTATTAATCAGCTGCCCTTCCTCCTCCACTAGCAATTCACTTCTACCTTCATTGATAATTTGTTGTTGTACTTTCTTCATCTTGGCTTGGATCAACTCCTGTTCCTGATGTATGTTTCTAAATTCATCCTTGTTCCATTTCTTTATTTTTCCTTTTAGTTCTTTAAGTTTGAGTTGAAAGGTGTGCATCATATTTCTCCCTTCATTCTCACTCTCATTCCACCACTCCTTCATTTTTCCTATGAAGGTCGGTTCTCTTAGCCAGAAGGCCTCGAACCTAAATGGTCTGTTTCAATTTCCTTGTTTCATTTTTACTTCTAGTTTAATAGGCCAATGATCCGACCCTAAACATGGTATAATTGTAGCCTCATAGTATACATCTTTGCTAATGAATTTTTCTGTAACCAAGAATCTGTATAGATGAGAATCTATTTGTCTGCTCCCTCCCCTTCTATTATTCCATGTATTCTTTCCATTTATTGTTGGGATATCCACCAGTTGTAGTTCTTCTTGTATATCTCTGAATTTCTCCATTTTTGACTCTTCCCTTCGCAGTCCCCCTTTTTTCTCCTATATTGTTGTTATCAAGTTAAAGTCACTTGCTAATAACCATAGCTTTTCTTTATGTAGATGTATTAACGTATTTATTTGTTTTAGGAAATTTTCCTTTTCCAATGGTATGTGAGGGCCGTATACTATAGAGACTAGGAACCATTCTTTATTTCCTATCAGGCAAAACTGCCCCGTCAGGATCCTCTTCATGCCTATCCAATAATCCACTGTGATATTTGTTGGGTTCCACAACATTGCAATTCCGCCTGCGCTACCTCTCACATCTATAGTCATGCATACATACCTCGATTTTATTTTACTTAGTATTTCTTCCATTTTCCCTCCTGTAATCTTTGTTTATTGTAGCAGCATGAATTGGGGTTTTTCTTTTTTTAGTCTCTCAGTTAAGTATCTATTTTTTCCTCCGCTGTTGAGACCTCTTATGTTCCAGGATGTAATTATCATAGGGACACCTTGTTTATTTGTTGGTATACCGCTAATAGCGGTAACACCCTCCTTGTATTCACCAATATTTCTACCATAATCTGTATGGATTCCTGTAGGTTTCTTCGACCTCTTTACTTTCCTCCTTTCATTTTATTTGAGTATTCTTGGGGGTTTTCTTGATGCATCCCCAGCTGTTTTGCCATCTCCACTTGTTCCTATCCATGCTTAGCTTGCTTATGTTGGAATGTAATCTTTGTATAGTCTTTTTTGGTATTCTGGTATAAATCTTTAGTTCAAGAGTCTTCATTTATTCAGCAGTTTCTTCATCACCTCCTCTTCCATGCTTAGTTCCTCTCCCTTTCTTGGGTCAATTTCCATTGTGGTGGTTTCCATCCTCTCCCTGTCCTCCTTATCCTCTTTATCTACCGACTCTCTTTGAGCTTTCCTCTTGGGGTTCAGTTTGCCTTTACTTGAACTGCTCTCCTTTCCTTTTTCCTGATAATCGCTAGTTTGGACCTCATTTTCTTCTTCTTCTTCTCCCTACAACACTTCAAAGCTGTTCGTTCTGCTCATTTGAGTTTGATATTCTTTTTTCCCCGTGTTGCGAGTTTCTTTTGCTTGTCTCCTCTTCTTTTCACTTCTTAAAACCCTTCCTTATCTTCTCAAGGTTTCGTCTGTTTCTTGTGCATGTTCTCTCCTTCCTCTAGGTTCAGTGGACAATCCTTAAATAGGTGGCCATACTCATAACATCTATGACATCTGAACAGGATGTGTTCGTAGTCTAGGGTTTGTTGCCACACCTCTTCATGATATTCTAGTTCCACTGAGTCAGGTATAGGTTCAGCTATGTTCATGTATACACATATTCTCTCATATGAAGTGTATCTGCCACTTTTTGTCATTTCTACTATTTTCACAAATTTGCCTATCATATTTCCAATGCCCTCCAGTATTTCTGGGTCTCAGAAATCCTTTGGGAGACCAAAAAATCTAACCCAAACCGGGGCTACCATAAATTTTTCCTTGTCTGGGTCATAACATTCTTCCTAATACCTCATAAACAAACCAACATTATAATTAAAGTAAGGACCATTTTCAAATACTTTTTCTTTATCTTGCAGGTTCAAGAATATTACCGTGAAGAAGCCTCTAGCTCCCAGCTTGAGCTCGATATGCCCTTTGGTTTGACATTTTTGCTGTATCCATTTGGTGAGGTCCTTCTCCGTCGGCTAGACTCCGATGAATTTACATATTAATGCATGGTCTTTCATGTAACTTTTGTATCGCTCTAGTTTATTCATCGGGATGATGAATCTTGGTTTCTCTGTCGCACATGGCAGACATTTTCTTCTACTGCCTGCCTACCATTGCGCCCTGAGGACCGGTCCTGACATTTTGTTTGTATCTCCTGTTAGCTTCGGGTTGCTTGTGTTCTGGCGGGAATCCCCTGCCACTGCGTCTCCGTAGGAGGGGATCTCTCCCCCCTTTCCTCCTCTGTCATTCCGACATTGTTACCAGCCTCTTAGTTTGAATCTTTGCAGATGTCATCAGAGTTTAGATCACGATTAAGTTTAGCTCATGGCAGCCGCAATGCCATTAGGGTTGCGGAGTGATCAAATTCTAG